>CM051243.1:125377325-126067050 GCA_027917425.1 Gastrophryne carolinensis | reverse complement strand
CCCAAATGAACCGGGCACATACTGGAGATGCAATGTGGCCCCTGGTATTATTCCTTACATCTGGTGCGAATGCCCTCAGATCCATTAACTATGGGACACAATCTTTCAAGATTCATGCTGGAGGTGGAGGACCTCTCTTTGCCAAATTCCCCCGAGATCACCCTCCTTTCCTTAATACCCGGCATCTAAGCATAAACGAAAAGAGGTATCCTCGAGTTCTTTCTAATGGCAGCAAGAATGATCAGCCCCAGGCATTGGAAATGCACACATCTGCCAAGTGTTGCAGGATGGTTCATGGAAATGGGCTTCATTATGAGAATGGAGGAGATGATTTTGGAGGACAAGCGAACTGCTGCAAAATATCTGGCTATCTGAACTAATTGGATTGGGTACAGGGGAATTAGCCCCTGCTAATCATCATACGGAATAAAAACATTTTTCATAGGATGTGTTTCAATTAGGATGTATTGTAACAAATAATACCATTTTGTGATTACTCACCTTTAAAATGGGTATTATAAGTATGTCACACACCCCGCTTCCACTATTCATGACATATGGGTTATGGTCCAGTAGAGGGCGAACTTCTGCAGAGATGAAAGCAAAAAAGAAGCCCCTCCCGGTCCATGCCCGACTTTGCCTAGCTAGCAAAACCCCTTTCTAACTGAAGTCTAATCCGCCCCCCCTCCTTTTTTTTCTTCTTTCCCTCCCTCCTCCCCTATGCACCTGTCCTTTCACCATCTCTCTACCTTTCTGCATATCTTTTTTCCTTGCCCACCTCTTCCTCCCTCTACCCCTTTCCCTTCATCATATGTGATCCCACCCTAATTTCCCCCACTAATCACCCAACCACACATGCCCCTCTTTACCTACACCTTAGTTTAGGGTTTATCACAATGACCTCCCCCCCGCATCTCCATTTTCCCTTTTTTTCCCTGTCAGTGTCCCATTTGCAACCTACATGACGGGCACCTCTTAAAAATACAATTCTGTGAAATACTCACCTGTAGAATTGGTATTATACGTATACAGTACGTCCTGCTCCAGATATAATACTTACACTTGGGTTATCCTCCGCCAGAGGGCGCTGTGCACTGCAGACATGCAAAAACAGGCTCCTCCCGGCCCTTCATATACCCAGGGACCTCCCACAAAACCCCAGCATTGAAAAGCAGTGAACCAGAAGCCGGGAGAATCCAACCACTAAAACAACTGGTAATGATAACAATAACAACAATCACCATACAGGGGATCCAGAATAATGGAAAAAAACAGGGTGGGGTGGAGCAGAACGTACTGTATACGTATAATACCAATTCTACAGGTGAGTATTTCACAGAATTGTATTATTCTAAGTATACAATACGTCCTGCTCCAGATATAATACTTACACTTGGGACATCCAATAGCAGTGTCCATAAAAGTAGGGCGGGATCCCCAACAAAAAAGGCGACGGCACGTAGCTTAAACTACTACCGCCTGCAAAACCTTGCAGCCAAACACAGCATCAGCTGAGGCCCGAACATCAACCTAGTAAAACTTTGAAAAGGTGTGAACAGAAGACCAAGTAGCAGCCTTGGAAATTTGTTCAACAGAAGCCTGGTGCTGGAAGGCCCAGGAGGCCCCAATAGCACGTGTAGAATGAGCAGTAAGACGGAAAGGAGGACTCTTCCCCTTAGCAGAATAGGCTTGAACCACAGCCTGACGGATCCACTTTCGGATAGTAGACTTGGCAGGAGCCAAACCCTTCCTAGGCCCAGAAGGCACAACGAAGAGAGCATCAGTCTTCCTGAAAGCCGCAGTGACAACCAGGTAATACTTCAAACACCTGACCACATCCAAGGAATGCAGAACCCTTTCCTTGGGACACAAGGAAGGAAGAACAATGTCCTGATTCAAATGAAAAGCAGACACAACCTTAGGCAGAAAATCCGGCTTGAAGCGGAACACCACCTTGTCCTGGTGTCTCTCATAGTATGGAGCCTGAATGGATAGAGCAGCCAGCTCAGACACATGCCTAACCGAAGTTATGGCCACCAAAAAGACAACCTTGAGAGTAAGAACAGCCAGAGCAGCATCTTGAATAGGCTCAAAGGGAGCACCCTGCAAGGCAGATAAAACCAAGTTTAAATCCCAAACGGGGACCACAGGTTTACAAGAGGGACGCGCATGAGTGACCCCCTGAAAGAAGGTCTTAACCAAATGATGATGAGCAAAGGTCTTCTGAAAGAAGACGGACAGGGCAGAAACCTGACCCTTCAGAGTACTGAGTTTTAGACCTAACTCCAAACCATGCTGTAAGAACTCCAGAACCCTGGGGACAGAGAACTCCCTACAGGGAAGAGACCTAGACTCACACCAGTCAATGTAGGTACGCCATACTCTATAATAGATAGCAGCATTAGTCTCCTTCCTAGCCTGCACCATAGTACCTACCACAGAGGCAGACAAACCTTTCTCCATCAAGATGGAGGTTTCAGCAGCCAGGCCATCAAAGCCAGCGTTTGTAAATTGGGATGGCGTAGGGAGCCCTGAGTTAGCAGATCTGGCACCCCTGGCAGGTCGTACTGGTCTACTGCCATTTGAACCACGTCTGCGAACCACAGTCTTCTTGGCCACCGGGGGGCCACTAGAATCACAGGCACCCCCTCCAGAGCAATCTTGCGCAGAACCCTGCTCAGCAGGGGGAATGGTGGAAATACATACAGAAGCCGAAACTCTTTCCATGACATGGACAGGGCATCCGTGGCCAAGGCCAGAGGATCCTAAGACAGGGACACGAAGGCCGGGAGCTTGTGGTTGTGACGGGACGCAAACAGGTCCACATCCGGTAGACCCCAACGGTGACACAGGGACTGGAATACCCTGTTGCAGAGGGACCACTCTACCTGACGGGACGTCAGATTCTCCGCCCCCGGAATGTAAACAGCCGAAATGCATTGTACATTGGCCTCCGCCCACGTCAGAGTCTGAGACACCTCCCGGAGGGCACCCTTGCTCCGAGTCCCTCCCTGATGGTTGATGTAGGCAACCGCCGTCCTGTTGTCTGAGCGTACCTGGACCGACAGACCCCTCAGGTGTTGGGTCAACCGCTCCAGTACCAACCGGACTGCCTGCAATTCCAGAATGTTGATGGGTAAATGGGCCTCCTGAGGACCCCACGTCCCCTGGAAGCGCAGGGACTTCCAGAATCCCCCCAACCTGACAGACTGGCATCCGTTGTGACCGTCTCCCAGGAAGGGGCCAGAAAAGACCTGCCCCCTATCAAGTTCCCGAAGTCCAGCCACCACGCCAGGGACCATCTGACCGAGGGGGGAAGCACACAGACCCCGTCCAAGGACGCTGGGTTCTTGTCCCATACTGACAGAAGGTGAAGCTGCAGAGGTCTCAAATGGAACTGAGCAAAGGGCACCGCCTCGAAGCTCGCCACCATCAGGCCCACCAGCTGCATTCCCTGCCTGATGGAGGGCTGTGGGCACGAGAGCAGGAACCTGGCCTGCGCAGTCAGAGCTTCCACCTTATGTTGAGGAAGGAATATCCGTGACTGAACCGTATCCAGAATCATTCCCAGGAACGGGGTCACCGAGGATGGGGACAGAGAGGACTTGGGGTAATTGATCACCCAGCCGAAGGACTCCAGGGTGGACACTACCAGTTGAGTGTCCAACTCTGCCTGCCACAGAGACCGAGAGGTGATGAGGATGTCGTCCAGGTAGGGCAGCACGCGTATGCCCCTTAGCCTTATCAGGGACATCACCCCTGCCAGCACCTTGGTGAACACCCTGGGAGCCGACGTGAGGCCGAATGGCAAGGCCACAAATTGGTAATGCTGATCTTTCAGTGCAAATCTGAGAAACCTTTGGTGTCCTGGAAACACCGGGACGTGAAGGTAAGCATCCTTGATGTCTACTGACGTCATAAAGTCCCCTTGGCACAGGGAGCCAATGGCCGAGCGCAGAGTTTCCATGCGAAAATGCTTGTTCTTGACAAATTTGTTGAGGATTTTTAAATCCAGAATGGGCCTGACTGACCCATCCTTCTTGGGTACTGTGAAAAGGTTGGAGTAGAACCCCGTGCCCCTGACTCCAAAGGGGACATTGCAAATGACCCCTAGATCCAGGAGACCCTGCGCGGCCAGCAACAAGACCTGAGCTGAGGCAGGGTCTTGCGGGATTCGGGACCCAATGAATCTGGTGGGGGGCCGTACAGCAAATTCTATCTTGTAGCCGGAGGACACTACCTCCTGAATCCATGGGTCTGAGACGTGGCACCTCCAGACATGTTCGAAGTGCTGCAGTCGTCCCCCCACCCTGACGGGCGAGGGCGCCCCCTCATGCCTGAGGGGTCTTGGGAGGGGCTTTGGGCTTGGGCCCCCAGGAGGAACTGGGACGGCGTCCTCTATTCCTGTGCCAGGAATCTGCGCGGGGCCCAGCGAAGGACACCCCTTTTCCCTGTTTAGCCCCGTGGTAGGGGATTGAAAGGGTGCCCTGGCCTCGAAAGGGCCGAATCTGCCGCCTGCACTGGGGCAACTTGCCTCCTTTGGCGAAGAGGTCTAGACGGTCTCCAAACAGACGTAGCCCCTTAAATGGAAGCCCAGAAAGGGCTTTCTTGGTGGCATTGTCAGCTGCCCACTGTCGCAACCAAACCGCGCGGCGTATAGCTACCGCCAAGGCAGAAGATCTGGCACACATCTTTATAGCATCGTTCGATGCAGACAGGATAAAGTTTATGAACACATCACAGTTAGACAGAGTATTGACAGTATAAGAGGGCAACTCATCTGTGCCGTCGAGTGCATTCCTGACCATGGCCCTGAGCGCTACTGCCGTAATGGCTAAGGCGCAAAGCGGGCGCAAGGTCGCTCCCCCAAATGCAAAGGCATGGCATGCCAATTGATCAATACGCTGGTCCTCAGAGTCCCGTAGCGTAGTAGTGTCAGGGGAGTGCATAACAGAGGTGTTAGACAACCCTAGAATAGGAGCATCGACTAGGGGGGGGGGGGCGATGACCAGCACTTAACCAAGTCAGCCGGGAAGGGATACTTTCTATCCACACTCTTAGGGATCCCAGGCAGTCTGCTGGGATGTTCCCATTCCTTAAGCACGAGGCTATTGAAATGGGTTTGCTCAGGAAATTCAAGACGAGCGTTAGCAGTATGAAAAAGCTCACCCCTTTGCCTGGGCGCCGCAACAGGGGGAGAGATGAACAAAACTTCAAATATCTGAGCCAGCAATCTGTCAATATCATCCGAGGTCCAGTGCTTGGAACCAGCTTCGTCATGACCCCTTGACTCCTCGTCGTATGACCCCGAGTCAGATAACAGCTCCCCTTCGTCCGAGGGGGGTTGGCCGTAAGGCTGCAACAAGTCATCAGATTCCATAGGGAAAAGGGGTTAAATGCCGCCTCTTAGCGGTGGCCTTACGCACTAGCGAGCTAGCAAGCAATCTTTCAACACTGGCCAATCTAGTAGCCATATCAGGATGAGAATCCCCGCTTGTATTGGGGGTTAGACTCAGGCTTGGGGGAGTAGGTGAAGTGAGGCGAGGTGCAGGGCCAGCCACTGAAGAGGCAGGAAGAACAGATAACGCCTGCTGTGCACAAGGAACACAGACCCGTGCATGGTCACCGCTGCTAGGCAAGACCCCACAAGCTACACACAGCCGGGCTTGTCCCAAAGGAACCCCGTTCACAATATCCTGGGACGCCTCCATATGGTGATTGTATCGACACAATAGGCCAGTAGGGATTGACGCTGTAAGCTACCCTGGATGCCACAATAACCCGCGGGGAAGTGGGAGTAATTTTAATAGTCTCAACCGGGAGATACACCAGGCCGGGAGAAGCCACCGGAATTCACGGTCATAAGAGGGACAGGAATGTCAGAGCCATGCGCAAGGTGTAATAAAGGTAAGATACAGGTAAGTATAAGGATAATATATGGTCGCCCGCGAGGGCACTTACAGACAGCGGGGGAAGGGCGGTCTTCACCACACGTGCGCGCGAACAAGAATGGCGCCAAACGATCCTCGAAGGGTGGGCCAGAGCTGAAAGTGACGCGGAGCGCGCCAAATCGTGACGCGGAGCGCGTCAAGTCAGGGCCCCGCCCCCCCGGAGAGCGCGAAGCTCCGAAAATGCGATGCAAATAGAGAAAAGGAACAGGGAAGTGACGCCTGAAGGAATGATCGAGTGGATTACTGCAGCGGAGCCACTAAGAAAAAAAGACGCCGCAGCATCAACAAAGCCACCGCCGCCCGTGCTGTACAGCCATATAGGAGGGGCGCGGCGGCTACCAATAATAGTAAAAAGTACACAGCGCGGCTCTGAAATCCATTCCCAGACAAACACGACACCGGGGCCATAAGCGTGTAATAGGGTACACTGAGGCCGCCATACTCACAAACCCCTCCCCCCCATTTCTTTCCTAGGGGCTAGGGGGGGGAACGAGGGAGGATGGCGACCCTTTACACAGGGTCCACCGCTACACGGGGCGTGGGACAAATAAGCGGGAGGGGCATCCCCTAAAGGCTCACCATCAGCCTAAACCGCCTACCCCTTGGTGGGGTCTGAGGTGGAGCATGGCTCCGTTAAGCACGCATGGTGCTGCCTACCTTCACCCGACCAGCGCAGCCCAGGCTGGGAGGCACATCACAAATAGGACGGGTGGGAGTAGTCCAACATGGCCGCGGGCTGTAAAGCCCCGCTCACCTGCGAGAGAGTGATACTTCATGTCTTCGCAGTCAGCACTGCAGAGAAATCTGTGGATTTGTGGGAGGTCCCTGGGTATATGAAGGGCCGGGAGGAGCCTGTTTTTGCATGTCTGCAGTGCACAGCGCCCTCTGGCGGAGGATAACCCAAGTGTAAGTATTATATCTGGAGCAGGATGTACTGTATACTTAGAATAGATGCATTTAATGTTGGCCGACCCAAAAGCACATCAATTACTGCACTCCTGCGCTAATGGCTCTTGCTCGGTACGCATAATAAGGGCAGGTGCCCCTTTTCAGGCAGCTCAGATATAATTTCTCCAAATACGCGGTGCTCAGCCCATGCACCTATATCATCTCGGGCAGATACTGTTGGATGTATGGGATGCAAATACTCAGTCGTCTGTGAGCATCAAGCACCCCTCAGCTGTTCTCAGGCAGCAAATGTGAGACAGTGACAGGGAAGAGATAACACTATCATGACTTGTATTAACAATTCTGAATGGGGACGGCTCTGGACAAATGTATTATGTCAGATGTTTATCTGTATGTCTTTCCCTAAAAAACTCAAAGTGAGATTAAACTAAAATACTCTAATATTAAATATATCTCTGATAAGTTTACCTAACGGTATAAGATTCTGAAATCTGCTGAAGCTCATGATAAATTTCAGCTATGGTGATCAAGTTATATTGAAAGATAATTGATTGTCATGAACAATACTAGAAACACATTCATTAATCAAGATCCAGTTTAGATATTTTATAAACTATAGCTCTAGGGATCTCTCTTACTTCCACAAGGATGCTATCACTATTCTGACTGCCAGTGGGCTATGATAGATCAGGTATCTGTGTATTTAGGGAGAGCCATGACCGCTTCCCCCAACAGTGCCACCACAGGGTCAAAGTATTTGCACATGAGGTAACATGTCCCCTTTAACTACCAGCCTACCTAGAGATGTTGTCACCTTCTGTTGCCCGGCATTTTTAACCATTTTGCGCTATACATGTTTGGGCTTTTACACGAATTGTTATTTTTTAAGTGTTTCAGTGCTTTCCCATTTTTTGTCGAGTGAAATATGAGGAAAAATTAAAATTAAACATTTCAATAAAATCTTATTGCGTGTAACAGCCCCATTGCTCATGGTACCACATGTATAGGTAGACTCTGCAGACTGAAAAGAGTGCTTTTGGCGACTGTCAAAGAAAATACAACTATTAGGTATATTATTATACACATTTTCTAGAAAAACGACAGTTTACCTTTAAAATCTCCCTCAAAAACGATACATGGTCTCAAAGTACACTTCACGCTTTCTGGGGATACCAGGCTTGTTGTAATATGTCTAGTTTTCTGAACCCTTTCAAACCCTTAAGTAATTGACTGGTTGCACAGGGTTTCCATAAACATTTAAAAGATTTAGATAAAAATCACATTTTTATAAAATATCAATATGCAAACATAAATATATATAAATCAGTGATAACTCACCTGTAGAATTGCTTTCTCTTCCATGATTACTTTAGGACATCAGGATTATTCAGACATGTTTGGGTTAACTCTCAATTGAAGGGTGGGGACTGCAAGACAAAATGTGTGGCTCCTCCTAGCCTATATACTTCCGGCTGTATTCCCACAATCCAGTTACTTAAAAAGCTGTATAACCAGCCGCCCGGGAGGCATTCCTATACCTTTTGTTGGAGACAAAAGGGAGAGAACAAAACTCCACTCTACCTCTCTCTGTTTAGTTTTTTTCTCTGTGATGCTGATCAACTATTTACATATTTACAACTCCACTAAGACTAGGCATCCAAGGAATGGATATAGTAACCTAGCAGACAGGGAGGGTCTGATGCCCTGAAGTAATGGAAAAGAAAGCAATTCTGAGTTATTACAGATTTGTATTTTCTCTTCCATTTAACTTCAGGCCATCAGGAGATTTCAGACATGAGCCAAAAGCAGTACTTTTTACTTCAGGGTGGGACCCCAAACCTTATTCCTTTATATGAGGAGTAAGTCATTCCAAACACAAAACATCTAGTTTATTACTGTTTGTAATACCTTCCTACCACAGGTGGCATCCGCCGTGGCACTAACATGTGCCCTATAAAATTAGGTAAATTTATGAATGGAAGACCAAGTACTGTAGCAGCCTTGCATACTTGTGCTACTGAAGCTTGATGCTGAAAAGCCCATAGTGCTCCAAAAGCTTGTGTCGAATGAGCAGTAATCCTAAAGGGAGGAACATTCCCTTTAGAGACATAGGCTCTTATCACTGCTTGTCTAATCCATCGGCTGATGGTAGACTTAGCTAGTGGTAGCTCTTTCCTTGGTCCCTCAGTTGTAATAAATAAGTAGTCCAACCTACAGAACGTTTGTGTAACATATTTCATATTACTATTTCAATTCTCTCACTACATCCAGAGAGTGAAGAACCCTTTCCTTATTGGTAACTGGAGAAGGGCATAAGGAAGGCAAAACCTCTTCATTAAGATAAAAAGGAGAAACCACTGTTTAAAATCCTGTTTAAAATGGAACATGGCTTTGTACTTATCTAACACTAAATAAGGAGACTTAACCAATAAAGCTGCTAATTCAGAAACCCGACATTACTGAGGTTATTGCCACTAAAAAGATAACCTTTAGTGTCATTAAGCATAGTGAGGCATCTGCCAATGGTTCAAAAGGAGGACCCTGAAGTTCAGGTCCCAAACTGGCAGAATTGGCTTACGAGGAGGACGCACATGAGTGACTCCCTGTAAAAAAGTCCTAATAATTTATTCTCAGCAATAGGTCTCTGAAAAAACATAGCTAAAGCAGATATCTGTCCCTTTAACCTTTCTATTGCCAGCCACGTAAAATTTACGTGGCTGTCTCTCCAACCGTTAAATGCCAGCCACATAGATTTTACTTGGCTGGCATCCCCTTACCTTAGGGCCATCGTGGGGTCATCTGCCGGTCAGGATCAGCAGATTCTTCTGGAAGGGAGTCCAGGGGTGAGGGCCAGGTGACTTCTGGGTGACTCGGTCACCCGATCGCTCCTGCGGGCCAATCAGGAGCTGGCGCAGCATCGCTGTCATTGGCGGGCGCCCGCCGGTATATAATCACAGTGCCGGCCTCTTTCTGCGTTGAGATCAGCTAAGAAGATGTCGCTCCTCGGTCTGCTAGGGGTGGGTGGCCGTAGGAAATGTGTTTTTTCTTAGTGTAATGGCAGTTTGGATCTCATAGTAATGAGATCCATTCAAAAAAACGGCGATCTAGCAGAGATCGCCGTTTTTTTTTAATGGATCTCATTACTATGAGATCTACTACTACTGCTGTTTTTTCTTTTGCAGGCTGCATTTGGATCTTTCAATTGCTTGATCGATGGTGGGTGTATATATTACATATACCCATCATCAGTCAAGCAACTGAAAGCTCCTAATGCAGAATGAGGCTCCCTCACAGTAAACAGTAGTAGTAAAGGTGTAAGATGAAATCAGATTCATTCATTAAACAGCTAAATGAATGAATCTGATTTCATGATTTCATCTTGCACATTTACTACTATTGTTATATATAATACAGTTAAAAAAAATATTATATATATTCAGGGCCGGCTCCAGGTTTGTGGGGGCCCTTGGGCAAAAGGGTCTTAGTGGGTCCCAATAGTGTCTCACATGATGTCACCTTTCAGCTCCGCTGCTACAAATGGGTCGTCATCTGCTGGGTCGATGACTGCCCTCCATCATGGCCAAGTGTGAGCCTGAGTGGGCCCCTGAAGATGCCAGAGGCCCTGGGTGCAGATGGCGACTGGGGAAGGTGTCAGCGATGGGTGGAGGGGTTGGATGTTGGTGGTGCACTGGCTGATTTCTGGTCGCCATGTGGTTGGTGATCATGTGCCATTTGCCGCCTCCACCCTGCCCCCCCATCACTGCTTCCACCCCTCCTTCATTGCCGACTGCACCCGGGTGTTTACTTGGTGAGCTAGGCCTGGCGCGCACCTGCCACCCATTACCCACCCCCCCACTATGCGATCCAATCTATTTTTTTGTTTTTTTTGTAGTTGATTCTGGTTTTATGCACTTTTTTAAAAATGTGTTTTGCCCTGATGTGTATGCTAATCTGGTTAGAGGGATGAGGGGTGGCTGGTAGGTGCGCGCCGGGCCCGGCTCACTATTGGGTGCAGCCGGCAACAGAGCGGGGTGAGGTGGCAGGGATGGCGAAGCGGGGTGACAGGCAGAGCCCTGGGTGCAGATGGCGACTGGGGAAGGTGTCAGCGATGGGTGGAGGGGTTGGATGTTGGTGGTGCACTGGCTGATTTCTGGTCGCCATGTGGTTGGTGATCATGTGCCATTTGCCGCCTCCACCCTGCCCCCCCATCGCTGCTTCCACCCCTCCATCACCAACTGCACCCGGGTGTTTACTTGGTGAGCTAGGCCTGGCGCGCACCTGCCACCCATTCCCCACCCCACACTATGCGATCGAAGCTATTTTTTTTGTTTTTTGTGGTTGATTCTGGTTTTATGCACTTTTTTTAAAAATGTGTTTTGGCCTTGATATGTATTTGTGAGGTGGGAGGGATGGGGGAGGGGGATGACTGGCAGAGTGCTTGCTGATTTCTGGTCGCCATGTGATCATATGCCATTTGCTGCCTCCACTCCTTCATTGCCAGCTGCACTGGCGTGTTTATTGGATGAACCAGGCCTGGTGTGCACCAGCCACACATTCCCCACCCCCACTTTGCGTTTGAAAGTGTTTTTTTTTTTTTTTTACTGAGGCTCAATTTGGTTTGATGTGTTTTGGGCCTGATGTGCGAGGGATGGCTGACAGGTACCTGTCAGGCCTGGCTCCCCCCCCAGGGTGCAAGCAGTGACGAAAGGGAGGATGGGGGGTGTCAGATGGTGCGCTGGCTGATTTCAGCGCTGGCTGGTTGCCATGTGATGGGTGTTCAAGAGCCATTGCCGCATCCACCTCCCCTCCATCACCGCCTTGACCCTCTACTCTGGTGCCGGCTGCACCCAGGCATTTACTGGGTGAGCCAGGTGGACCTTCATCCCTCCCTTTTGGGACCTTTGTTACTGCCCTTCGGAGCTGCTGAGTTCATCACTTCTCGTCGGATCGTAGATATAATTTTTTTTTTCAATATATTTAACTTTGACTGTTTATTGTTTTATTTTTGTTAATTTGCACAGGGTTTAGTGTCTAGGGTCTAGGGTTTAGGGTCTAGAGTCTAGGCTTTTAGTTCAGTCATCCCCATAGTGTTTTGATTGTGTGACTCTTGGTTATTAGATATAGAAATGGCTGGGCGAAAGTTCACTGCACAGGAAGCAGCGGCTTATATGATGGAGTCAGACTCTGAAGAGTTTAGTGAGTCAGGCTCAGAATATATGCCCTCAGGTAGTGAGTCCGACAGAGACTCCTCTATTGAGGAGACACAGCCGCGCAGTGGTACTAGTGGTAGTGCTAGGCATCCTAGAAGGGATGGTACTGCACAAGAAGAGGCCATGCTGGAGGAAAGTGTAGGCCGGGGGGGGGGGAGTGGAGGCCTCCTAATAATTATTCCCCCGAAATTCCCCCATTTGATTCGGTCCCCGGGGTCAATGTCGACACCACAAACTTCGGTGTCATTGACTTCTTAAATTTATTCCTTTCAGAGGCCATCCTACTGGATATGGTCTTTTACACAAATCTCTATGCTGAGCAGGTCCTCACCCAAAACCCCCCACAGAGGCACGCCCGCGCTCATGCATGGCACCCAACAGATATAAGTGAGTTGAAAAAATTTTGGGGGCTCACTTTAGCAATGGGTATCTGCAAAAAATTTTGTATCGCCTCCTACTGGGATACCCAATCCTTATTGGCAACCCCATTGTTTCCGGCCATAATGTCCAGAAATCGTTACGAAATCTTACTGCGGTTTCTGCACTTTAAAGATAACTCCACTGCTCTTCCCCGTGGTGAGCCCGGTCACGACAGGCTGCATAAATTAAGACCCCTAATGAATAGCCTGTCGGAGCCCTTTGCGGAAGTGTACACACAAATTTTTCCGAATTTATGAAGGAAGGGGCACACATCTGGACCCCCCTGGTTGTCCCCTTGATTTAAGCATCAGTGGAAAAATCGTGTGGGAGCTCATGACTCCTCTACTGGGGAGAGGTTACCACTTATATGTGGACAACTTCTACAGCAGCATCCCCTTATTTAGAGCCCTTTATTCATTGGACACACCGGCCTGTGGCACCATCAACCGTAATCGAAAAGGGTTGCCCAGGTCAACGCTGCAAAAGAAACTGAATCGTGGAGAGTCGTATGCTTTAAGAAGCGGTGAGCTCCTGGCCGTGAAATATATGGATAAAAACAATGTAATCATGCTGACAACAATCCACGATGAGTCAGTCATGAATGTACGACAACGTGGTCCCCGATCCCCTTCCCAAAAGTCACGTTGTATAAAGGATTATAATACATTCATGGGTGGCGTTGATAAGACGAACCAAATACTAACATATTACAATGCCACCCGAAAATCCAGAGCCTGGTACAAAAAAGTTGCAATTCATTTGGTCCAACTGGCAACTTACAACTCCTTTGTTGTCTTCAAGGCAGCAGTACCAGGCTCCAATTTGTCTTTCATAAAGTATCAACAGCAGCTACTCCCTGCACTGTTTGGGGATACCGATGAGGCACCACAGGTAACAGCTAATGACAATAAGGCTAGATTAGTGGGGAAGCTTGCAGAGTATGTAGAAAGCATGGCATCAGGAAGGACGTGCGGTACTATTGCCCGAAGTGCCCCGGCCAGCCTGGTTTGTGCTTTGAACACTGCTTTGAAGCATACCATACCCAGGTAGATTACTGATTGGTATTGCTTTCATTTTATGTTCAGTTTAGATGGTAGGTGAACCCATTTTGTTTGCTGGGATAGGTAGTTGGGTGTTGTCTGTGTTTTCTTTTCATTTCTTTCATATTTACAGATGCAATAGGAAGTGCTAGAGGAGGAGCAGCAGGTTACTTGTGGCACATGATAATTAAAAAGAGGGCCCTTTTTCAGGATCGTAATACCTGTACCTGATATAATCTGATGCCACAGCTACTGTACCCTATCTGCACCTCACAAGTCCAATCCTTATTGCACCTGTTCGTATCATTAAGAAATGTAAAGGCTGTTTTGTGCGCTTTTATAGTGAGGTGTTGAGCTATGCTTGTTGGGTATTCTGTTTGGGGGACCCTGCTGTTTCAGATGTTTTTTTAGAAAATATGGTTGTGAACCTGTTTTTTATAACATTTTATATGGAAACTGCATAAAACCTGTGTATGCGTTCAGGATTTTAACAGAAAACTTCGCCCACTGGAAAAAACGGGATAGAACTAGAAAGCATAAGGTGCGTACTTTAAGTATATTTATGGTTTGGGTGGGGTATTTCAAATGAAAAGGGTTGTTTTTGTGGAAAAACTGCAAGGTGTGTGATTTGTTTGCAGAGCTGAAACTTTTTTTTTTTTGTATTGTAGTTTTTTTATTGAAGAAGCATGGCATGTTACAGAACACGATCAGCATAGTCAAACATCAGTTAACAATATAAATGGACACAAGTACACCAAGCAGTTAATAAACAACTGTGAAAACGATGAGACAGTAAGAACAACCCGGCATACAGCGGATGCCAGCAGGGGCCAAGATGAGGAACTGTGAAAAAGAAAGATGATTGGTGACCTCAGCTGCCGGCAGTCCCCTCCATCCCCTGTGCGAAAGCACGGGGGGGTGCCCGTATTTAAGCGTATCTCTCACTAAGCATTAAATTGTAATAAAGCGTGTAATCCGAACACCACGTCTCCAAGGTTTTAGTTTTTTTTTTTTATCCATTAGAGAGTCATGAAATAACTGAGGAAAGGGTCAGTTACAGGTAATCTAACCGACACATATAGGGGGGGGGGTGACAAGACGACAAAGACAACGAGGGGGGTGGGACTGGGGGAGGGGAAGGCAAGGGATGGGGGGAAGGGGGGGGGGTCGAAGACCCCATAGGAAGACCGCTCCCTGGCCTGGGAACATGTCTCTACTCCTGCAAAAAGTTCAAGTATTCTGCCGAAAAGGTGAATTGCTCGCTCCCATACCCGCCAGCGATTTCTATGCTCGTCTACCTTCCCTCTCAACGAGGCCGTCATCTCCTCCATCCTGCTAATATCGGCAACCCTGGTGAGCCACATGGCCGTCGTGGGACGTGCCGTCGATTTCCAGCAGGACGGAATGCAAGTCCTGGCCGCATCCAGTAGAGGAGCCAGTAAAGACTTGGTCCTCCTCCTGAGGGAAGTAGGGGCCAAGCCCAGGAGGTATCCCGCCGGGTCTTCACCCAGATCTATATCAGTCAGAATCAGGGTAATTTTCCTGACGTTGCTCCAGAACCCAGCTAATGCCCCACATTCCCAGAAGGTGTGCAACATTGTGCCCCTGGCCCCTGAACACCGCCAACACAAGGGGGAGGAGGAGGGAAATATTCTCGCCAGTTTGGACGGTACCAGGTACCAGCGTGAGAGAACTTTATAGGAGGCCTCTTGATATCTACACGACATAGACGACTTGTGGGCTACCTGCAGCATGGCCTGCGTCTGTTCCTTCGTGAAACTCCTATTTAGCTCCCTCTCCCAGGCCTCCACAAACGGGGGTTTGTAGGAGTCTGGGGGGGCCAGCAGCAGAGAATATGCATAGGACAAGGCTCCTCTGAAGTGGCCACTACCCGCGCAGGACCGCTCAAAGGGGGTGATGGGGCCTACGCCTTCCATAGCTCCGGTCAGGGAGCTCTGATAGTGTGAGATCTGCATGGTCTGCCAGGAATTCAGGGGGGTAAGTGAATGTCTTGCCGCCAAGACCTCCCCTCCAACCCAATCCCGTCCCTCCCGAAGATGCAGAATCTTGAAGCAATCCCTTTTTATCCATGCGCGAAAGGTGCTATCGGTTAAGCTTGCTGGGAAGTCCGGGTGTCCCAGAACAGGGGTCATAGGCGAAGCAGAGGGGGAAATGCCCAACTTCGGGAAGCATCTGCTCACTATTTTTCGGGTAGGGCCTATTGTGGGATGTTTGTTCAGGGCGGGAACCCGGTCGAGCGGAATCCATGGGAGCCCCGGCAGGGGGATCTCCGAGGCCTCCTGCTCGACAAGCGTCCATTGCTTCAGAGAGGAGTGTCTACACCAGTCAGTAACCCGTGATAAATGGGCCGCCGCATGGTACGCCCTCCAATCTGGGAGGCCTAATCCTCCCCTCTCCTTGGGGAGAGCTAGGAGGGGGGCCGCCAATCGGTGCGGTCTACCCGCCCAAACAAACCTGGAGCAGATCCCTGTCAGGCGTTTGAAGAAAGTATGTGGAACCGTGATGGGGAGGGCCTGGAAGAGATAGAGAACCCTTGGCAGGATGTTCATCTTAATGATATTGGACCTGCCAAACCAAGAGAAGGCGTTTTTGTTCCATCTCTGCAGGTCCTCCTCTACTCTCTTCAACAGCGGAGGGAAGTTCATGTTATACAATTTTTGTGGAATGGCCGGTATCTGGGTCCCCAAGTATGTTATAGCTTCACTTTCCCACTTAAATGGAAAATTTTCTGCGATCTGCTTTAATCTCCCATGGGGCAGGCTGATGTTGAGGGCCGAGGACTTTTGGTAGTTAATCTTGTAATTGGAAACTGTTTGGAAGGCTTTGAGTTGTGCTAGAAGGATGGGGAGGGATGTCTCAGGTCTAGAGACAAAGAATATCAGGTCGTCGGCATAAGCCGCAACCTTGTGTTCCCCCCGACCTACTTTGATACCTGCAATGTCATCGTTTTTCCTTACATATCGCAGGAAGGGCTCGAGTGTCAGAATGAATATCAGGGGGGAGAGGGGGCATCCCTGACGGGTCCCGTTTGCCAGCTTAAATGGCTCCGAGGCCATTCCGTTAACCACGACGGACGCCGAGGGGCATGAGTAGGAAGCCATGATCCAACGGGTCATGTTCTCTCTTAGGCCGATCTGACGAAGGGTAGCGGAGATAAAGGCCCAACTCACCCTATCAAAAGCCTTCTCGGCGTCCGTCGAGAGAAGCATGGCCGCCGCCCCCCCCGCACGGGCCTGATGGATCAGATTGATCACCCTAGTGGTGTTGTCTCTTCCCTCTCTCGAGGGAACGAAGCCAACCTGATCCCAGTGAATGAGGGAAGGGATATATGGTGCTAACCTGTCTGCTATTATCTAGTTAAACAGCTTGATATCACTGTTCAACAAGGAGATAGGCCTGTAACTCCCACACTGCGCCGGGTCCTTCCCTGGTTTGGGGATTACGGTAATGTTTGCTCTCAGGGTATCTCTAGGAGGCGGGTTCCCGTCCCTCAAGGAACCAAACGATGTGATAAAGTGTGGGCCCAGAACACCAGCAAACTCCTTGTAGTAATCTAAACTGAATCCATCAGGGCCCGGGGCTCTGCCTGGCCTGGTGTTCCTTATGGCTCCCAAGAATTCCCCCAGCTCTATGTCTCCCTCAAGAGCCTCCACCACCTCACGTCCTAGTCGAGGGAGTCCAGACTCTCGGATGTATCTCTCTATGTTGGTCATTTCGGGAGCTTGGTGATTCGATGGTAAGTTGTATAGGTTTTCATAGAACACCCTAAATGACCTCGCTATGTCCTTTGTCAAATGAAGGCCTCTACCTCCCCGGTCCCGGACGTGGGAAATGAAATTTCTAGCTCGCTGCGCTTTCAGAGCCCTAGCCAAAGCCTTGCCACATTTGTTGCTGTATTCGTAGAAAAAACACAGACACTTGGCCGCCATACTTTTGGCTTCAGTGAGGCAGACGTCCCTGAGGGACTCCCGGAGGCGTGTCAACTTGGCGCCTAGCGCCGCATCCAGGGTCTTCTTGTGCATGGTCTCAGTCTCAAAAATCTCTCGGGTCAGAAGCTCAATTTGTTTGTTCCTTTCCCTATTGAGACGCGCACCGTGCTTAATCAGCACGCCCCGGACCACGCACTTGTGGGCCTCCCACAGGGACATCCGCGAAACGTGTCGATAGTTGCGAAGTACTCTGTGATAGCCTTATGGATGTCAGCTTTTACCTCTGGGTCCTGCAAGAGAGAGCTATTCAACCTCCATTGACCTCTCAAGGGGGCCGTATCAGGAATGGCGATGGTCAGGGAGACAGGGGCGTGATCTGAGACAGCTATCTGCCCAATATCTATATCGGTGATAAGGTGTAGGAACCTGTGCGGGATCAAGAACCAGTCGATGCGCGAGTAGGAGTTATGGGGAACGGAGAAAAACGTATAGTCCCTCCCTCGGGGATTAAGGATCCGCCACGCATCCTTCAACTGGTGCTTGAAGAGTAGTGATCTGAGTTCTTTCGGGGAGGAAGAGGGGGCATGCGAGGTTCCACGGGAAGTGTCCCAGGTCGGATCAAGAACCGTATTGAAGTCGCCCCCAAGCAGGAGAACCCCTTCCAAAAACCCGTCAAGTTTGTTCAGGGTGGAATGTAGAAATTTAGATTGGTTGGTATTGGGGCAGTAGCATGTTGCCAGCGTCACCTTCAGGGAGAAGAGGGTACCCCGCACAAATAGGAATCTACCCTCAGGGTCCCGAAGCGTCGCCAAATGTGTCCACGGCAGGGACCCATCAAGCAGGATGGCTACGCCCCTAGATTTAGAGTCTGGAGAAAGGGAGTGATATTGGGTCTTATAGTAGCGGTTGGAGACATTGTGTGTTCTCCCTACCTTGAGGTGAGTCTCCTGCAGGAAGGCGACCTGGGCACGTAAGCGCCTCAATTCCCTAAGGACCACCGCTCTCTTCAAAGGGGAGTTGAGTCCCTTTACATTGAGGGAAGTGAGCTTTACCCGGGACATCACAAGACCACCGAACCTTCCCTCCCTGTTTCACTGGGGGAGCTCAGATCAGTACGCCGGTCCTAGGGGGGGGATAAAGGGAGGGGGCTGGGTAGGTTAGATGGGAGGAAGTGATGGGATACAGGTGGACTACAGGGGGAGCGACAAGACGCAGAAGGAGGGAGGGAGACACTTAAAACAGCAAGAACTAAAATAAAAGAAAGGAAAAGACAAAAACTAACCAACTAAACTGGGTCGGGAGCAACCTGTGAACGCCACCACCCGGTTGGGGAACTAGTTATTGTTTCCCAAGAAAGTCTCACTGGGGCGCGGGGGGGGGGGGGTAACGGCCTAATGTGGGAACGCGACGGGTCAGAGAGGCACGTAGAGTCCCCCCAGCCGACCCATGTGGTGCACACTGGGCTCCCCGGAGTCCCTTTCGTGGGCTCCAAGGAGCTGCCCTGCGGCAACGTCCACCCGTAAGACCTGGGAGATAGAGATATGGGGGCGCACTCCCAAACGCCCCCAGCGCCGCCCGGCCGCCCCGCCACCCGCCGCGAGCGGCAGGATCGGGACCACCCGGCCATGTAGGGGAGCGCCCCATAGATGAAATACAACGTGAAGAAATATAGTTAATCAAATGATCATTAGGCAACTAAACAGTAGCAACTAATGCGCCAGGCATAAAAACACAGATATGAGGCAAAGGATATCAGGGGTTCCAAACAGTCCCGTATCATGGCCTGTGACGGCCACTCTCATCAGGGTTCGTTCGGCAGCGGAGCTGGCCCCTCGGGAGGTCCTCTGGGCCGTCTTGAACGTGAAGCAGACGGAGCTCTCCTTGTACGTGGCCTCCGTGGTCGATAGCTGCCCAGGAAGGCCTGGGGGGGCAGAGGGGAGTCCAAAAAGGCAAATAGATCCGGGAGGTCGGTGCGAGATCTTAGGGCGAAGACCCTCTGGCTTTTTCGGACGAGCAGGTGGAAGGGGTACCCCCACCGGTATGTGGCTCCGCACTCCTGGATTCTAAGAAGAAGTGGCTTCAAGCAGCGGCGCATCTGGAGTGTTCTTCTAGAGACATCCGGAAACACCTGGATTGGTGCCCCATCAAATATGATTCTCTCTCTGTCCCAGGCACGTCTGAGGATCTCCTCCTTAACCGAATAATAGTGTAGGCGGCAAATCACGTCCCGTGGGCGGTTGGGGTCTGTTGTTCTCGGCCCCAGGGCCCTGTGGAGGCGGTCGATCACGATTTCTGTGTTTGGCGGGCGGCTGAGAATTCCATTGAAGATGCCCACGACTGTAGGCAGAAGCTGATCCTGGCCGGTCGCCTCTGGCAGGCCCCTCACCCTGATATTGTTGCGTCTGCTCCTATTTTCAAGGTCGTCCAGGTGAAGGACCGTAGCTTGAGAAATAGCTTGTTGGAGCGATAGGTTCTTTTCCAGAGCTTCAATTCTTTGTATGGACGCAAGGTGGGAATGCTCTAGACCGGCGACTGAAGAGCTCAAGCCCTCGACAGAGTTTTGCAGGTCGGATATATCTTTCTTAAATGAACTCTCTACTCTTGAAATAAAGGATTCAAGGTCCGCCTTGGTCGGGAGGGCTTTGAGTTCCACCCTAATATCTGCCAGGATTGGGTCGTGTGAGGGCGGGGTAAGCGGGAGAGACACCGACCCCATGGTCCGCCGGCCACCTCCTACCGCAGGTGTATTGCAAGGGCGTGAGCCCCCCTCCTCCGCATGGGGCTCGGACTGGTCGCTGGTGCTATATTCTCTTCTGGCTTCACCTGCGGGGTTCGGCCACTTTTTAGATATCACGCCGGAAGTAGAGGGCAAAGCAGGGGGCGCCGCGCCCACTCCCAGGCCCTCCCTGCTCCTGCACCATGTGGCCCCGACGGAGCTGCTGCGTGAGAGCCACAGTGGGGATCTTTGTGCCTTATCTCGGGCTCCGGGGGTAAACCAGTCTCTGTGGGGTCTTTGCGGCGGCCCATCCATAGCCATGGACTCTGGGCTCGGAGGGGAAATCCTGGGTCCAGGGGGCGCCGCGCTGACCTCGGTTGGTTTGGGGGATGTGCCTCCCCATTGCCTGCCAGGGCTTCTCCCACGGTGGGGGGATGGAGCCATTTCGTGTGACCACATGTCTGCCCCCCACAGTCCCGTGGGGCCTGTCGGCATGCTGGGTCCCCTCCCGGGCGGTTGTTGTGGCAGGGCATTGGGGGATCTTATGGGTGCACCCCCCCTCTTTAAGGGGTCTTCGGTGTGGTCCCCAGTGGCTGGGCTCTTCCGCCCCCCCTTCTCTGTGTTCGCAGGTGGCACAGGGGTTAATGTCTGGCCTGATTCCCCCATGCCTGCGCAGCTCTCCATGCCCCCATACACTCCCCACTCACCAGTCCTCGGGGGAGCGCCGATCTCTGGGAGGCTCGCAGGTTCCGAGCCACTGCTCCTGTCTGCGGAGCACCGGTTGGTGCGGCATTCCTCTCCGCCCTCAGCCACCGCCAGTGTCGGGCTGCCCGCGCTCCCCGCCGGCAGCGGGGGCCCGCGTCTCCCAGCCGCATCCTCTCCTCCGTCCACGTCAGCGCCGCCGGGGGGACCCGACCTCCGCGACGAAGGCCAGGCAGCTCCGTCCACATCCCATGCACTCCCCGGCGCAGAAGTCTTCTCTCCTTCTCCCCGATCGGGGGGGTCTCCGCACGTGCCTCGGGTCGCGGCCCCGCCATCGTCCATCGCCGCCATCTTGGACAACCCTTCACCTCCGCCCCTCGTGCGGTCCGGGGCCAGGTAGGCGCTGATTTTCTTGTGCTGTGGGGGTGATTTAGGCTTTGCCCCCTTCTTGCCCTTTGCCATAGTGCCTAGTAGTAGGTCTGGGTGGGGAAAAACCCCAGAAATCGCCAATATAACAGGTCGGCCGGAGGGAGCTCAAGGGATGTGCGTCCTCACTCTCTCATCGCCGGCCATGCCCCCCCTGCAGAGCTGAAACTTTAAATATAACTATTCGTATGCACATACTTAACTTTGGGGTGTTTGACAACAGTACCATTGAAAGTACCTATGCATGTTGGGTATTGTTCTGTTCAGGGGGCGTTGCCATTTCATATTAGGTATGTTTTTCCTTGTTAGCATATATTTTCTTGAGGAAAATGTGGTTTTTATTGTGCATATTTTAAATTTTTGTAGGGAAATGCGGTGGCACTAGTGAATTCCTCAAAAGATTGCGTCCAGAAAGATCCTGCCACTACAAGCCTGGTACGCCTAGAACGCTTGAGGTGTGTACTTTCTGGGGATATATGGTTTGTGGGGGCTATTTAATTTGCAAAGGGCTGTTTTGGTTGAAAAAGCACAAGGTGCGCGCTTTGTCTGCAGAGTAGGAATTTTCAAGTGAAATGCCCAGTATGCATATGCTTTACTTTAGGGTGAATGGTAACCCTACCCTTGGAGTTAGCAATGCATGTTGGGTATTGTTCTGTTCAGGGGACCTTGCCGTTTCACATTGGGCATGTTTTTTGTGGTTAGTGTATTTTTTTTTTTTATAGGAAAATGTGGTTTTGATTATGAATCTTTACAATTTTTTTGGGGCACCAGTGAATTCCTCAAAGGATTGCGTCCAGAAAGCTCCTGCCACGACAACAAGCCTGGTACGCTTAGAATGCTTGAGGTGTGTACTTTCTGTGGATAAATGGTTTGTGGGGGCTATTTAATTTGCAAAGGGCTGTTTTGGTTGAAAAAGCACAAGGTGCGCGCTTTGTCTGCAGAGTAGGAATTTTCAAGTGAAATGCCCAATATGCATATGCTTTCCTTTAGGGTGAATGGCAACCCTACCTTTGGAGTTAGCAATGCATGTTGGGTTATTTTTCTGTTCAGGGGACCTTGCCGTTTCACATTAGGCATGTTTTTTCTTGTTAGTATATTTTTTTTTAGGGAAACATTTGGCTTTCATTCTGTTTATTTTTTTTTCAAAAAAACTTGTAAAAAAAAGCTGGATTCTTTGACTCCACCTGGAGATATGTAGCTACAACATCAAGCCTGATACGCCTAGATAGCTTGAGGTGTGTACTTTAAGTGTATATATGGTTTTGGGGGGGTACTTAAAATGTAAAGTGGTGTTTATGTTAAGAAACTGCAATGAGCGCAAAATAATTGTATTTTCTTTGAAAATCTCAAGTGCTCTATTAAGTTTGTGGTGTCTCCTGGTCAGGAAAGGGTGTCTACATATGTGGTACCGCTGGAATTGGGAGGAATGGGGCTTTTACACACATTATGACTTTTTTGGTACATTTGTAATTTTTATTAAGAAAAAACACTACAAAATGTAATTTTTTTATTTTTTATTTTTTTTTTACCTTATTTTCCACAAAAATATTAGAAAAACACTGATAAACCTAAAAACAGGCTATTCCCTGTTGAAGCCCAGAAAAAAAAACAATATATAATTTTATAGGGAAATCCCTGGAAATCCCATCTCCGTTGAACATGTGTAAAATAGCGGAAAATAGGCTGGCAACAGAGGGTGACAACTTCTCCAGGAAGGCTGGCAGTTAAAGGGTTAAAGTACTCCATTGAAAACGCTCATTATTTCTGCAAAAATTCCAATATTCTAGGAACAGAAAAAGTTCTACAAGTGAACCATCTGGATTCACACCAAGCGATAAATGCTCGCCAGACTGTAATAAATCATTGATGAGGATTTCTTCCAGGTCTGAATTCTGGTCTGGATGACCCCTTTCTGCCAAGATAGAGGATGATTCAATAGCCAGGCTGTCCAAGCCAGAAATTGTGAATTCGGGTGCCGCAAAAGCCCCTGTGTGTGGGATCTGGATCGTCGGGCAACCTCGAAGGGTCACCTTCTGACATCCTTACTATGTCTGAGAAGCAGCTTTTCCTTGGCCACCAAGGAGCCACCAGAATAGTTGGGCAGGCTATCTTTTTTTTGTACCCAATCCTGGAGTGGAATCGAAGGGAACGCATAAAGAAACCTTAATGCTGACCACTGAATGCTGGCCCTGACTAGAGGATCCCTGGACCTGGACACAAACTTTGTAACTTTCCAATTGTGCTGTGACGCACAATCCCCAGACCCTCTGACTGAGGGACCATTCCCCCTGATGTAGGAACGCTCTGCTGAGATGATCGGCCTGCAAGAACATGTTGCATAGAGATGCATAGAACATGTTTCACGGCCTAAAATAAGATCCAGCTCAATTGTTTGAGAGCTTTCCTCCTTCTGGTGCCCCCTGGTGGTTGATATATGCCTCCGCCGTCCGATTGTCTTTTTGAATCCTTAAGGGATGACCCCACTGATGGGATGTCCAATGCTTGAGAGACAATAGAATCGCTCTCAGTTCCAGGATATTTATAGGGAGTCTTCCGGACTCCTTGTACCGGAAGAAAATATTTGCCTGAAGAGGCTGAGGATTTAGCCACCAGGCTAGGGACATCTTTGTTGAATGTGTTATGCAAAAGGAGTGATCTAGTTTGTTTGTTCCGATCCCAGTCTTGTGTGAAACTGTGCAAAAAGTACTGCCTCGAAGCAAGACACCATCAGGCCCAAACAGACGCAATGCTTGACGAATCGTCGGGTGAGGGCAAGACAAGAGCTCCTGTACCCTGGCCTGAAGTAAAAATCTCTTCTGTTCTGGAAGAAACACCTTTGCCTGAGATGTGTCTGATGACTAACTTGAAGGTATTATATTCGACTTTGGATACCTGACTATCCACCCAGACTATTCTAACATTGATAAGACAGCCTGTGTATCCTTCTAGGCCTCCTGAAATTATAGGACCCATATCAACAGATCATCTAAGTAAGGGATTATATGTATCCCCTGACTTCTTAGAAAAGCCATGAGACCTGCCAACACTTTGGTAAACACCCTTGGTGCTGACGAAAGGCCGAAGGGTAGAGCCACAAACTGAAGATGTAGGCCATCTACTGCAAACCGCAGATATTTCTGATGACCCGGAAAAATGTGAGGGTATGCATTCTTTATATTCACTTTATATTCACATAAAATCTCCCGGCTGGAGTGACATCACAGTGAATCTCCAAGATTCCATGTAAAATTTCTTCTGACGGATGAACTTGTTGAGGGTCTTGAGATCCAATATTGCGCATACCGAACGTTCCTTCTTGGGAATTATGAACAAATTGGAGTAAAACTCCTAACCTCTGTAAGAGAGGAACAGAACACACTAATCTAAAGCGAGATATGGCGGATTTCACTGCTTCTGGTTTCTGTGGAATTCAGGATACCCCTAACCAAAAGAATCTCCGAGGTCTGGCCCCTAAATCTTGTAACCTGAGGATATGCCCTCCTGTATCCAAAGATCTGTTACACGGTGCATCCAACTGTGAGCAAAATGCCCCTCTGGAAAAGAAGAGGTCCGCAGAGCTGGATCCAGGCTGGAGAGTGAGCATTATTCTTTTGGGCACAAACAGCCAAAACCCCATACATTTTACGTGGCTGGTGATAAAAGGTTTAATGCTGCAGCCCTGAAGGCAATTGGAAAAACCTAGGAAAGATCTGGGGGGCACCCTGAATATTGGGGTCCCCCCCTATAAACCCTTTGTCACCTCACTCCCTCAGTGACGCACAGCTGCATGATTGGCTGGTAGCGTCTGCTGTCATGTGTCCTGTTCTTGGTCTTCCAATTTGTTGGTGGCTGGATGAAAACGAGACACGCGACTACCTCCAGCCTATCTTGCAGCTGCATGCCACCGAGGGAGCGAGTAAGGTTTATGGGGGGTTGATTGAGGTGGGAGCTCTCGCCTAAAGATTGTCTGAATGGTGCCTCATGGGGCACATTGCACATGTTGCACACCCCAAAGGCCAGGGCAGCCTCATTCCTTCTGGAAGCCATCTGCCTCTCCCCAAGATTTTCTAATTTGCTTTATTCTAATATCTGAGAAAGCAAAAGGGAAGAGTTGTATTTTCTAAACTAAACCCTCTGGTTAAACTGCTGTGCTGGCACCAAAAAGGTCCACCATCACTGCTATAGACTATAAATGCTCCAATGTTAGGGGTTCAGACTTTGTGAGATGGGCAATATGGTATACCCCCCTATCAGTCCACCATTTGAAGTCTGCATTATATATATTGGGGTTAATGGAACCAAAGTGGAGAGGAGTTTCCCATTTTTACTGGTCATCATCTATGTACGTGTGCCACATAGTCACATGGCACAGGTACAGGAGCAGGTTGTCCTCGCCCCACAACTCCCTCTCCTTACAGCCCATGTGCAGGTTCATGTACGATGGGGCACAAGTTGAATGAGACACTTAGTTTCTCATCTTTTCTGTAGCTAGGTCCAGGTCTATGCTTATTCATACTTATGTATCTAATGTAAACGCTGTTGGATGCCGAGAGAAAGCCTTTTTGTGCCACACAAAATACTTAACACCTTTCAATAATAGGAATGGTTGTTAAGAATGGATGCTAACAGAAAATTGCTGTGTTAAAATACAATTCTATGATTCTCACCTCTAGTATTGATTTCTCACTTCTTCCACTCCAGGGTGTCACTGAATCAGATACGAATGGGTTAACTCTCCTCTTGCGGGACTGAAAGACATTAGGTGTGGTTGCTCCTGGTCTACATAAACTTCCGGCTGCTATCCGTAATCCAGTAATTGAAAAGCAGTAGACACAGCTGCTTAGAAGGATGAAGGAATTCTAAAAGATCCCACATTTAGTTGGAAAGCAAGTAGACATGATATAATTCCTCTCCTCATATTTCCTCCTTCCTAATGGATGATTTTTTGTGCTGGCTTCAATGTACCAATTGAATGCTTAACCTCTTCTGCTGTGATACAAGCTTCTATAAACCACTGCTGTTTATCGGTAAGCCTAAGGAGGGTGAGATCTAAAAAATGAGGTGGTTTTCCGAATACTCATTGGCTGAGTCTTCTGGGCTTGGGTTGTGGTTCTTGGGGGGGGGGATTATCTTTTAAACTCTTTTCCCCCATTGCCACATGGTGTCCACGGCTTGCCACCAAACACCCTAAGCATACTCCCACCACACACCCTGAGCTCAGGTGTGTAGGGGGAAGCCCAAGAGCCGCACCAATCATCATTTCGTAAACATTAACACACAGAAACCAAACCGTTTAACCTGAAATCCTTAAAATTCAAGCCTGACCCTCCAGGCTTGCCCAAAAGGGAGGAGGAGATCTCCCCCACGGGTGAAATCAGGGAGATGAGTGAGACACCCAAGCCAACTCCTGGCCCCGCGGCAGGGTCCAAACACCTCCACCTCTTAAATAGGACATGTCATATAGTGCCTGTTTCCGCCAACCCCTAGCAAAGGTCGGGAGTCGGCAGAAACAGAGGGAGCAACTTTTAAAATGCTGCAACTATTCTACTTGTTCCCACCTAGATCACACGGAGATGGGAGCAGCACCTAGGAAAAAGAAATGTTAACAACAGGCACATAAACTGAGCAGGGTTGTGACGTGTTTCCTGAGACAACTCAAGACCTCCACTCTATGGCAGAGATCAGGATATGAGAAGCCTGGCCAGGTCATCCTTCCAATACACTCTGGAAAACCAAGTTCTTTTAGGCCTGTGATCGGTCATTACACAACCTTTTCTGCTCTGCAGAGCTGACCAACCCCTTTCTCCACTGCAAGGCTTCCTGATGTGCTGGGCCAGGGGTTAAAGTGCAGTTCTCCTCCGGAACTTTGAGCCCGAGCTGCTGGAAAAGGCTCTTTAGTTCAGGCATGGAAGTGGTCCGCTGTAGGTAAAATGACACCTTAAATGGGAAGCCCCATCTATAGCGTATGTTCTGTGCTTGGAGGGCCTGAAGGTACTGTTTGAGAGCCCTTCTCTTGGTTATGTAAAGACTTGATAAGAGTGCCCCTGAAATGGGTGGGGGGGCTTTATCCCTTGCCGCCTGCAGCACTGCTTCTTTTAAAATGTTGTTGTTGTTTTAAAATGAAGTCTGTTGGTGGGGAGTCTGGCTTGTGCCTAGTGAAAGCTTGGTGGGTCCGCTCCAATTCCAGTCTTTCAACGGGTACATTAGGTGTTATTTCTTAAAGCAGAGTGATGATTGTACCCTGGACATCCTCCATTGTTTCAGGAAGGCCCCTAAATCTGAGGTTGGAGCACCGATTCCTATTTTCCACGTTACGCAGTGTGGTCATCTTATTGTGCAAGGCTTGTACCTCATCCTCATAGCCTAACGCAACTCGCCTTGTGATGTTGCACTCGCCATCTTGGATTCCGGCACTCGCGGCGATCTCATTCCTTTCGGTGGTCACAGCGGCAGCCGTGAGGCATGCTCTAAAGATGTAGCAGCACCTCCGAGCTTCATTCCCGTGGGTCTGGTGCCTTAAATGCTGTTTTCTAGGCTCCCATGTGCCCAGGTCTGAAGAGCTCTAGCCAGGCGTGTCCATCCGCTGGCTCTGCGCTCATGTGCCCCAGGAGATATAATATTTAAGGGCTCTCATGTCCAGGGAGTGGAGAATTCTCCCCTATGGCTAACTAAAGCAGGGCATAAAGAGGGCAAAACCACCTCTTCATTAAGATGGAAGGGGAAACAACTTTAAGAAGAAAGTCCTGTTTAAAACTGAAGACAGTCTGGTCCTTGTGTAGGACTAAATAAGGAGGCTTAACCGAGAAGGGTGCTAATTTAGAAACCAGCCGCACCAGAGGTAATAGCCACTAGAAAGATGACCTTAAGTGTTATCAACCCAGGGAAACTTCTTCCAGTGGTTCAAAGGGAGGGCCCTAGAGGGCCAATAGACTAAATTCAGGTCCCAAACAGGCAGAAAAGGCTTTTGGAGAGGTCAGAGACAGAAAAAGTCCTGTAAACTAAACCCCTGGATTCGCACCAAGCGATAAAGACCCGCCAGACAGCCTGTAATAAATCTTTGACAAAGTCTGCTTTTGGGCTTGAACCATTGTCCAGATGACTGGCAAATTAGCCTCCTTCTACCAGGATGGTGTTTTCAATAGCCAGGTTGTCAAAGCCAGAACTCGTAAATTGGGGTGCCGAAGAGCCCCCGTGTGAGCAGATCTGGATCTGAACCTTCCGATTGTGGCAGGACGCGAAGAGAACCAAGCCTGGGAGTCCCCAGCACTTGCATAGGGCTCGAAATATCCTGACTGATGGACCATTCTCCCAGACCCTTTGATGGTTGATAGTAGTGCACACCTGCTGCTCCCTTCTGCAGTTAGTCTGTCATGTCAATATTTCTGCGGTAAGAAGTTTTTATTTCAAGATTTTGTACCGAAATAAAGCTTTAGAAACTTATTCTATGAACAGTTGAGTAAGCTATCTGCCAAGCCTTATGGAGCAAAGAAACATCCGTCATAGACACATACAGAGAATGTGGAGCTGTCTACAGGATTCATATTACTGCCATCTGGTGAGTCAGAATACTAAAAAAATTGTTTATGTATCTGATTAGATTTTCTATCAGCCCTCATGCGCAGCTTAGCTATAGAGCTATACAAAGCACCAGTGTATCCGTTTGTGTGGCTGCAGCCATTACAGAAGACTAGGTCTTCCTCTAAATCTAGCCTATGCATGTTATCGCAGCTTAATAAGCCACGGCACAGCTAACTATCTCATAGGAGCTCATGTCAAAATCCTACAAAAACCTGCCTTCATCTGTGTGCCTGTGAGAGATTATTGAAGTGCATTTATGGATATGTTATTTAGACCTTGCTCAGATCATCAGCGCTTTTTCTAGAAGCAAGAAAAAGTTTATTCATCTCTGCCTTCTACCAGCCAGTTTCCTTAATGCATATCTAATGTAATGGATTTTCCCTTGCCTAGACTCTACAGACTTGATACATAGCAGGTGAATTTCTGGACAGCCCACAAGTTACTTTTTCTGCACACATCTCTGCAGCACTGAGACTTTATGCTGTCAGCACAAAATACAGATCTACTGCCCAGTTACAAAATAAAATGCTATGAAGCCCACATTAAGAGTGAAGCAAAATATGGAAAATATGACTCAAGAACTGCTTTCCAAAATCACCCAGCAATGGGAGAATATATTATCACATCGTGTTACTCAGACTGCTAATGATGTGTTATTACTAGAGGTTGCTCTAAAATAACTTTCCACACATCATGAGAATTATATGCAAAGTCAAAAATATATTAACACTAGACACACTAGAGAGAATTATTTCAGACCATTCATTAAAAGAGCTGAAAAGCTTCCAGCAATTTAACTCTGAAAGGGACTGTTTAATAAATGAGATTAAAACCAATGCTAGAGCAAAAATTGTCCAACTCCAGGAAACTGCTTCTCAATTTTCTAAGGCCAATAGTCATTTTAAAAGTTCAAAATGTTCATCCAAATCACGATCGTCTAAATATTCAACAATCAGTCAACAACTCGCTCAGATATGGCAGCTACTAAAGTCCAAGCAATGTTTGCACAAAGGAAAGTAGATATGGAAGAAGCAGCAGTAGTGGCAGCAGCCAGAAGGCAGACTTGGAGGCAGATGCAGCACATAATAAAGCAGAAACAGACTGGAGAAACAATGTAAGCATGCCACAGCTATGGCAAGACTGCAGGTCTTAGAACAAGCCATCAGCCGTGGCGAAAGAAACTGTGTCAGCAGAGAATCCTTAGCACAAGGGACTATGTGCTAAGCCAAAATAGTGCGCCCATGAATGCTACAGATGTTCCCGATATTAGAGACATTTCTCCACAGCAGTAGGGGATGGATTCTTTGGCATGGGGCATGGCTATGTAGCCAAAAAGGGTAGACGTGAGGCATGAGGGCACCTGATAAAGATCCTGTGAATTCCCAAAAGCCCAGCTCAGTTTCCCAACTTAACCGATCAGGACCCCTCTTAGACCTACCTGGATCTATTATAAGAGGCTGCTGGGGCGAAGCTGCTCTGCCTGGGCACCCAGCATATCCAAAGGACTGCTGAACACTGAGGACTGGCACCATCTTGAGAGTGGGGGCGGCGGGAAGAGGAGCACAATCAGTCGGTCGTTGGGAACCTACGGGCTGCATGGTGACTGCTGCCTGAGGCCGGTCTCCCTGGGGGTTCCTCACCCTCCCCAATCATCCTTTTATAGTTGATCCCACGTGGGGTGGTGGGTCTCAGGAGAACGTTAGTCGTCCCACTTGTGTCCCCACCAAGGGGGCCCCCATACTGTGGATTGCCATGGAGGGCTGGCCTGCCACGCAGATGTCGTGGTAAAAATCTAGGCTGGGCAGTGGACCTGAGTGCTGGACGCTGACCCCCCATAAAAATAGCACTGCATCTGGCCTAGCCCGATCTGATCGGATACCGATTTGTAAAACTCCTTTTGTTTTGCGCAGTTATGCCTGAGGCGACTTTCTGCCATATACCCACGTCAGATTCACAGCCAGCACAAGATACAGGGGGCTAGTTTGGTACCATGTCTATATGAAAGGTAGTAAGAAGAGGCCCAAGGTTCTACTACACTCTGGCACGCAAACCATGGCTCACAGCGAAGTTTGATCATCTGCAGGAGCAACTCAATTACTTTAAACAGGACCTAGACAAAATGAGGGATAGTTTGGCTGAGTCAGAAAGGAGAATTGGAGAGGCGGAGGATAGTTTGTCCACAGTTTTTTCAGCAGTTGCTTCATTCAGGCCCCAGCCAGGGGCTTTCCTTCCTCTATCCTGAAGCTGACGAACTTTAGAGATCGGGACATTGTACTAGTGGCTGCTCAAAAAATGTGGGATATCTTGTATAACGGCGTGAGATTATCCTTTTTTCTGGATTTTACATGTGAAGTACAGAAGCAGTGCGGTTAGTGCACCACCAGAGGAAAAAACATTAAATATGCCATGCTATTCCCTGCTAAATTGTGAGTGCAAGATGGAGCTACCACTAAATTCTCCCTTACGGCAGGGGAGGAGAGTGAATGAGTGCACACACTCCCCGCAGCATGAGTTCCTATTTTTCACCGGCAGCTTAGATGTGGCACCATGTTTTGGAGCATCCTTTGTCTGTTTCCCTGTGCGGCTGTGACTTCTGTGAAGCCTTGACCAAGGGGAGAACTTTCCTCTACATTGTTCTGGTGCTCTCACTGGCTGTGCCGGACTGGGATGGCTTTGCTCCAGGTCTTTGATAGCTTTGCCCCCTCTCCCCCCAAGGGGTGGTGTGATGCTGGGGGCAAGGGTCTCTGCTATACCTGGTGCTTCCCTCCCTCCTGCTCTTCATCCTCTGGCCCTAACCCCTTACTTCCCACTCCCTCCTGATCAAGAGACGCCTGAACGCCAGTGCTGGGTGCGTGTGGGACACTTATTATTAAGGTTAAGAGTTTAAGACACCACTGTTTGATAGAAGATTGAAGTTTAATGCTTTAGCCGTACCTTTACTTGTTTTTATGTTGTGTAAGCTGCGTGCGTGTTGTGGCCTGCTGTTATAAGGTCCTAGGAAAGGAAGGATGTGAGCCACTGGGACTATAGCAGTCTTCCTGGCACCTATTTTTTCCAGATTAAACTTAGATGGAGTGTAAAGTGATTTCATGGAATGTGCGTGGGCTCAACGACAGAGTAAAGAGTTCCTCTGTGCTTCAATTTATTAAACTTTATAGCCCTAACATCATGTTCTTGCAAAAGACCCATTTGTTGGGCCGGAGCTCGATGTCCATTAAAAAAAAATGATCACGTATTTATTTCACTCATTACTCTAATTATGCCAGGGAGGTATCGGTCCTAGTGGCTATAATAATATAACACAGAGCAGTTATACTAATTATTTCAATCAGCATATCCAACTATTAAGGAAAAGTCCCAGTGTTGTCCCGCAGGCACATGCACAATTCCAACGTAGCAGAGGTAAATCTAATAGCACCATTCCACGAGCCCACCACCTTATAGGTTATGCTCTTACCAAAGGGAGGTTTTGTCATCAGCCTTTTTATTATATATCTCCATAGGGTTTCTCCTGGGTTGACTTGCAATTATCCGTGGAGCTCCTCTTAATATAGGTCCCAAATACTCCTTCCACAGGTCACTGATATAAGGAGCATGCGCCTTCGCACCAGCTCATTTAAAATCTCACCATAAAAACAAGAAGGAGAAAAGGAATCTAGCGCAATATGTTTTTTTAATAAAAAAAATATATAAAAAGTGCCAATCACGCACTCACATATAGGTATCTGTACAGGCGCAATATATGCCAAGAGCGGTTCTCACCCAACCTCAATATCACCTCGGCCGATGGTGGTAGGAGGGGGAAAAGGAACCGTCGCTGGTAACAAGATTCTAAGGACTGCAGTGTAGTAGTGTCGCGTTTCGTTGCCGTTGGCAACTTCTTCCTAGTCCTAGTGGCTAAACATCTGCCCTTTGATCTCATTTCAGTCCACTTTGACCCCAAAGGTCAGTTTGTTATCATGCATGCAAAGATATGTGATGGCAGGGTTAGGATAGTGGGCTTGTATGTACCTCCACCTTTTGGCATCCGGGTCCTCCAGGTGATCATAGATAAAGTGAACCCTTGCTGCTTCATAGGCGACTTTAATATGATCCTTGATAGATCTCTGGATAGGCTAAGCCTTGGGACAGGTGGGTGGAGGCCCTTGGCCTAACTGAACTATGGAGATGGAAACATCCTAGTGATAGAGCTTTCTCCCGTCACTCGATCCCCCACAAGTCACTCTCGCACATTAGCCTTGATTCAGAGAGACACAAAAAAACGTCAGTTTTCGTGAAATGTTTCCGTTCTCGTATGAGCGTTCGAGCGATTCAATGCATGCATTGAAAACCTTCTGTAAAGTTTCCGTCCGTTCGTACGGCAGATTAGGAATTACGAGGATGTCATTTTCCATCCAGACTTTTCCGTTTCATTTTCACATGTTACAATGTAGGCTTTCGTTTTTGCCCTTTTCCCATTGTATCCTCCAACGAATCCTTTACGTTTCCCGTTCGAATCGGTTTCCCTTTTTCAATAAATATTAGTCCAGACGGAAACCCTTACCATCTTGCGCCTGCGCACTACAAACTTAACTCATTAAAGTGGACTGTCACCCAGGGGTGATCGCCGATCCCCTCCCTCACCGCGGGACATCCGAGATCGGGATGTCCCGCGGTGAGGGACCCCCCCCAAAACCCCCGCCTCCGCCTCCCGCGCGACCCTCTAGGCGTGCGCGCGCCCACGCCGGCCGTTTGTGAATGGCCAGCGCGGGCGCGCACACTGTCAGAGGGGTGCGCGCACTGTCAGAGGAGCGCGCGGGAGGCGGCGGCGGACACGCTGTCTTGTCCGCCGCTGTCACCCGCTTGTCCGTGGCTACGTGGGAGCGTGGTGAGGTGAGTTTTGGGGGCTTTCTGGCGGGTTTTACACAGCGGGGCACCCCTAACCGGGGTGCCCCCCTGAAGTGGACCAAAACCCAGGATAGTCAAAATCCTGGGTGTTGGTCCACTTTAAAGTGGTTGCCTACATATTTGCCTCACTTCTACTACAATGTTTAGCTAAATCACTTAGCACTATCCTCCATCTTCCCTTTTGGACCCTTAAAGCTCACCCAAACCACTTCTCGGTTAGGGTCTTCTTCCATTTTAGCCCCCTAAAACTTACCCAAATCACTTCTCGGTCATGTGAATATTTATCTTTAAATATTTCTGGGCCCATTAGTTTTGTGTTAATGTATTTTGTAAATGAAATGACAATGTAAAAATGTTTTTTATACCATCATAAAATTTTAAAACATTTTGAAAATTTCAAATTTTTACAACTATAAAAAACAAAATACATAGCAACGGCAGGCCACAGAACATTATTCTTCATCTTTGGTCCCCAACGGGTTGCGCAGCTCCTGCATCTCGCCCACCAACTGAAGGACCCTGACACTCCGTTGTGCCACTCTGGCACGTGTGGTCCCTGTTAAAAAACGTAAATTAAAATTTTGGTATAACCTTGTTGGGGTCATACTGCAGTTCGTGCGAGTAGAAAATGGACGAAAAAAAGCAAAAAAAAGACTAACACCCACCAAATCTTTCACAGACAGCTACGGAAGTCCGGACGAATGTGTCTTTGAATCGAGGCTATTGACTTGGCTTTTGCGTCTGGAGGTCTCCTGGCCAGGGTCGCTTCATGCGAGTACTTGTCAAGGGGTTTATCAGATCATTCCCCGCTGATGGTGGTTATCCGCATGTCTAAAAATCATGGGGGCTGGAGGACACGGACTCCTAACCCCTTGTGGTTGGAGGACGAGGAGGTCCGTGACACAATAACTAACGAGCAGCAAACAGCAAAATAGCAAATAATGTTTGAGATAGAGGATAAAAATTGAAGAACCTTGGCCTTCCTCTCCAGAGCAGAGCCTGCAAACGCAAATAGCAGGCATTACTAATCAGACCCAATTCATCACAGATTCAGATGGAATTTCTAAACAATTTTATAATTACTACAGCCATCTCTACTCCTCTAGGGTACAGAGGATGACCTGAAGGAACTAGCAGATTATCTCGCTCCCATAAACGGTCAGATTCAGATAGGGCAATGTTGGATTGCCTGATAACTTGAGATGAAATTGTTAAGACAATAGCCCCAATGTCCAATTGGAAGGCCCCTGGGTCAGATGGCCTGTCCTCAGAATGGTACATGCAGAAAAGTTCAGCCATATCACTGAGACTGCTGGAGGTCTTCTTGGGGGCTCTGCTATTGGAGGCCCTCCCTGAGTCCTTTGCACAGGCAACCATTAGCCTCATTTATAAGGACAGGAAATCCCTGTAGCTCTTATAGGGCAATCTCTCTATTGAATCAGGATGCCAAGGTTCTCGCCAAAATGCTAGCACATCACCTAAACAAGTTGAAAAGAACCTGAAAGAGGGAATACCGGGTGGGGCAGTTCCTGAGATACAGAAGTAACTGCTCAGTGGAGGCCAACTTCTTGGAGGAGGCAAGAGGGCTGGAAGAACGATTTAAGAAATGAGGATACCCCAGGAGAACCATTCAAAAAGCATCCCGGCGAGCGAGAGAAACCCCAAGGGAGAACCTATTGCAATACAATCGGAAAAGAAAAGAGAATCAAGAGGTGAGAGTATAATAACAATTGGAAGACCCTACGATGTATTTTTAAAACACACTGGCAAACATTGAGGACGGACCCCTATCTCACAAGATGGGTAAAAGGAGGACCCTTAATGACAGCCAGACAAGCACCAAGTCTAAGAGACAAATTGTGCAGTAGTCATTATACACGTCCTAAAAACTGGCTGGAGAAAAGCACTGTAAAGGGCTCAAGCAAACCCTGTAGGAGGTGCAATATTTGTAGGCTGGTCGAGAATGTAAACACACCCCACTTCCAAATATTCCTGACACTTGGGAACCCGGCCTGTAGAGGGCGATCTTGCAGAGATGACATGGAAAAAGGAGCCCCTCCTGGTCCATAAGTACTGGGTTCCTCCCACTATTCCTCAGTCTTTTTAAAAAGCAGTGAAGAACCAGGAAGAGCAAATTATATTCGATAACTAAAAAAAAATAGTTTGAAAATAATAATCACCATATAAAAAATCCCTTAGAACAAAAAAGGGCGGGGGAAGTGGGGTGTATGACATACTCGTAATAACCATTTTACAGGTGAGTACTCACAAAATGGTATTATTCCTAGTATGTCACACACCCCATTTCCAAATATTCATGACACCTATAGCAGTGTCTATAATGGGTGGAGATCCCCAAGGAATAATGCATAACTTAAATTACTGCAGCTTGCAGAATTTTGCGGCCAAAAGGCCCGCACATCAACCTTGTAAAACTTAGAAAAAGTATGCACAGAAGACCAAGTCGCAGCCTTGCAAACCTGTTCAACAGAAGCCTGGTGCTGAAAAACCCAGGAAGCTCCAATAGCACGAGTAGAATGAGCGGTGACACGAAAAGGGAGAACCTTCCCCTTAGCCATACAGGCCCCAATGATGGCCTGACGTATCCACTTACTAACGGAAGATTTGGCAGGAGCAAAACCCTTCTTGGGCCCAGAAGGCACAACAAAAAAGGCATCCATCTTGCGAAAGGCCGAAGTAGTAACTAAATAATACTTAACACAACGAACTACATCCAAAGAATGTAAGTACTAATCTGGAATCCCATATCCAGACCTCGTTGCAGATATTCCAGAATTCTAGGAATAGAAAATACTCTCCAGGGCAAAGCCCTGGATTCACACCAATCAATATAGGACCTCCAAGTCCTGTAATAAATGACAGAGGAAGACTTCTTCCTAGCTCTAATAAGAGTCTGAATAACCACATCAGAAAGACCTTCTTCTTTCAAGATGGAGACTTCAGCAGCCATGCCGTCAAAGCCAGCGTTTGTAAATTGGGGTAACAAAGATGACCCTGAGTGATGAGATCTGGAAGAAGAGGCAGATGGAAACGATCCACTGCCAGCCTTACGACGTCTGCGTACCACAGACGTCTTGGCCACCTTGGTGCCACCAGAATTGCTGGCGCCTCCTCCGGTGCTAACTTGCGCACCACCTTGCTGATCATGGAGAATGGGGGAAACATAGTAACATAGTATGTAAGGCTGAATAAAGACTTTAGTCCATCCAGTTTAACTCCTTCCAGTGGTCTAGTAGCCATAGCCGGAAATGTTATTACATGCCAGGAAGGCATCAAGGCCACTTTTGAACATTTTTAATGTATCCCTCATTACTACCTTCTCTGGCAGCGAGTTCCATAGTCTCACTGCTCTTACAGAGAAGAATCCCCTCCTATGTCGTTGGAGAAAGCACCTTTCCTCTAACCTTAGTGGATGCCCCCGGGTTATGGTTACACTCCGAGGTATAAATAGATTGTGGGACAGATCCTTGTATTGACCCCGAATATATTTATACATAGTTATTAGATCACCCCTCAATCATCTTTTTTCTAGACTAAATAAGCCTACTTGGACAATCTTTCCGGGTACTCTAGCCCCCGCACTCCTTTTATTAACTTTGTTGCCCTTCTTTGAACGCGCTCCAGTTCTGATATGTCCTTTTTAAGCACAGGTGCCCAGAACTGTACACAGTATTCCATATGGGGTCTGACCAGTGACTTGTACAGGGGTAAAATGATGTTCTGGTCATGAGCACCTATGCCCCTCCTGATGCACCCCATGATCCTATTTGCCTTGGCAGCAGCTGCCTGGCATTGAAACAGATATCGGAACCCCAGATCCTTCCAGGCCAGAGACATGGCATCCGCTGCCACTGCCAGAGAATCCTGGGATAGAGACACAAAAGCTGGCAGCTTGTGATTGTGGCGAGAAGCAAACAGGTCCGACTGTGGAGTCCCCCACTTGTGACAGAGGAACAGAAAGACTGAAAGACTGATTGAGAGACCATTCTCCCTGGCGAGAACATCCCCTGCTCAGGGAGTCTGCCTCCACATTCTCTATCCCCGGAATGTAAACTGCTGATATGCAGCGAACATTGATCCCTGCCCACTGAAGGATCAGAGACACTTCCCGGAGGGCACCCCAACTGCGAGTCCCTCCCTAGTGATTGATGTATGCAACAGCTGTTCGGTTGTCTGACCGAATCTGAACTGGCAGACCCTGTAAGAAATGGGTCAGTCGAAGTAGAACAAGACGTATGGCCCGAAGCTCTAATACATTGATTGGAGAATGGGCCTCCTGAGGCCCCCACAATCCTTGGAACTGATGCTTCTTCCAGAAGCCCCCCCCCCCCCCCCCAGCCCACCAGGCTGGCATCCATGGTAACCAGTCCCCAACACGGAGTCAGAAATGACTTGCCCTTCTGGAGGTTGAACGATATTAACCACCACTGAAGGGACTGCAAAACGTGGGGAGACAATAGACAAGTCTGATTCAATGATAGTGGGCACCTGTCCCACTTTGCCAAGAGGAAGAGCTGAAGCGTCCTTATGTGAAACTGGGCAAATGGGACTGCCTCGAATGCAGCTACCATCAATCCCACTAGTCTCATCCCTAGACGGATAGACTGACGAGGGTTGGACAAGAATAGACGAATCAAGTCCTGAATCAGAACCATTTTGGACTGAGGAAGAAAACCCTGGCCTGAAATGTATCCAGAATCAGGCCCAGGAAGGGAATTTCCCTGGACGGACAGAGAGAGGATTTGGGGCAACTTATTACCCATCCGAATCTCTCTAGCGTAGAGACCACCGTCCTGGTGTCCAACTCTGATTGTTCGAGGGAGGAGGCCGCGATAAGAAGATCGTCCAGAAAAGGCACAATGCGGATGCCCTGGACCCTGAATATAGCCATCACTCTTGCCAGCATCTTGGTAAAGACTCTTGGGGCCGAGGTAAGGCCGAATGGCAGGGCCACAAATTGATAATGCTGGTCTTCTATCGAGAACCTGAGAAATCTCTGGTGACCCAGAAAAATAGGAATGTGCAAATAAGCATTCTTGATGTCTATGGATGTCGAAGTCTCCCTGACGGAGAGCATCGATCGTTGATCGCAGAGACTCCATGCGGAATTTTCTGAAACGGATAAATTGATTGAATCTCCTTAGGTCTAGGATAGGCCGAACAGAGCCGTCCTTTTTGGGTACCGTGAATAGGCTGGAGTAAAACCCCAAACCCCTTTCCGCTGGAGGCACTAGGCAGATGACAGCCATGTTTAACAGATTTGTTACTGCTGCCCGCAGTCCCTGTGCAATTGCCGGATCTGACGGCATCCGGGACATGAAAAATCTGGGAGGAGGCCGGAACTCGAATTCCAGTTTGTAACCGGAAGAAACTGCTTCCAGAACCCAATTGTCTGATACCTCCTGACCCAAGACCTGGAAGAAGAACCGCAGCCATCCCCCCACCCGTAAGGGTGAGGGCGTCCCCTCATTGTTGAGCAGGCTTAGTGGCAGATTTGATTTTGGACCCCCAATTCTGACTTGGACGGCCACGTCCCTTTCCTCTATTCCATGCATTCCCTCTAGGGGCTGAAAAGGCTGATCCTCTACCGGATCTAGACCCCCGAAAGGAAGGGTTAAAAGAGGCCACTCCACGAAAGGAACGACGTTGTTTTGTACGCTGAGGAAATTTACCTCCTTTAGTGACAGAATCCAATTTTTCGCCAAAGAGGCGCAATCCCACAAAAGGGAGCGCTGTAAGCGATTTCTTGGCTACAATATCAGCTGCCCACTTATCATCTAAGGCAGAAAGTACAAAAGATGCAAACATCTCACATCGCTTAAGAGCGGCATACTCATCAGAGGCCGGATCAAGCCCTGGAGTAATTCATTAGGTATCTCACAACAGACCTAATAGCCACTGTCATAAGTGCAGAAGCACCAACAGGCAGCAAGGCCGAGCCCACACTGGAAAAAGCGTGGCACGCCATTTGATCAATATACTTATCCTCTCCATCTTTAAGTGTAGTGGAGTCAGGAGAATGCAACACAGAAGAATTGGATAAATTAAGCACAGGGGCTTCCACCACAGGTGGTGATGACCAACGCTTAACAGTATCAGCTGGGAAGGGATATTTCTTGTCCCAGCCCAAGGGAATGCCAGGAAGCCGCGCAGGCTTCTCCCATTCTTTAAGAATAATTTCATCAAAATGCTTTTGATTTGGAAATTCTAAACGAGGTTTAGAGACTCCAAAGAATTCCCCTTTTTGAGGAGGGACTACTTCAGGAGGAGTGATAACCAAAACCTCAAATAACTGAGCAAGAGCCTTTGGGCTATCCACAACACTAGCTTCACCCTGCTCAATCACAGTACCAACAACAAATTGCTGTTCATCAGAAACATCTGAATCCTCATATAATTCTCCTTCTTCTAACTGAGAAGGATCAGACCAATAAAGCATTTCACAATTATCCAACTCACTTACCGGAATGGCCTGAGTCAAATGTTTCCTTTTAGCTGAGGCCTTCTTGGCCACAGAGCTAGACATTAATTTTTCAAGATGAGCCAATCTGGCACATAAATCAGAATGCGACCCACCACCCATGACAATATCACTGGGACATGGAGTAGGAGATGAGGCAGAAGCCGCAGACGCCAAAGCCTGGACCCCAGTTTGCTGTATGTTAATTGAGCACAAGGGACGCAAAGAATTGCGTTATCCCCAACAAGGGATGCCCCACATCCAAAACATTACCGAGTCTGTGCAGAGGGAACTGCATGCCCGTTTTCCTGAGATGCCTCCATATGGTGTTTAGTATTATACTATAATTGATTATAGTCGCCAAGTATATATGGGATTTACGCAATTGCTACCCGGGATGCCCCTTTAAATAGTCCCAAGTGGGAGGATATTAACACAAATGGACCCCCAAATAAGGCTTTAAGGGCTAAAGACCAGGCGAAACCCCTTTAAAATAAAGAGTTTCCACCTACAAAGAAAACAGTCACCAATGCACACAATACAATAAATGACAAAGCATGAAAAAAATGGCAGAAAACTCCCTTCAGCAAGCTGAGGGGTACTCACAGCATCTTTAAATATGGAACGCTTCACGAATTTGCGTGTCATCCTTGCGCAGGGGCCATGCTACTCCTCTCTGTATTGTTCCAATTTTAGTATATGTGCTGCCAAAGCAAGCACAATGAGGGAAGGCCATAGGGAAGCAGCAGGAGCCAGGCAGACAAAGAGCACCCAGGGTGCTCTTGAGAATGAAATGATGCTGTGTGCCTAGACCCCGCCCACCCCCCAGAATCACATGACCAAGAATGGAGGGAAATTCAAATTTGAACATAGCCAGAAAACTAAGAGCTTTAAAATGTAAGCAAAAGAATGCTGCCTAGACAGAAATAGGAAAATCTAAATAAAACATCCTATTAAATAGTATAGTAAACATACATAAGATAATAACGATTTATTTTATATATCTTTTTTTTTTATTATTATTTGTGTGCATGGTGACAAATAAGCCCAGATAACGCCCCCCCCCCCCCTCCTTTTTACCCCAGCAGGGTAAAGGAGAACTAAAGGGGAGAGGATAGAAATGCACCCATAAGGCACAAGGGGATTATAAAAGGGACAGGGACATCCCAAGCCGGGAACACCAACTCGGAAACCGCCTACCCACATTTGGGTCTCACGGAGGAGTAAAGCTTCTGTATACACCAGAAGGTCTATGTATCTACCTTTGCCTGAACCATACAGCCAGGGCTGGGAGGCATACAATATAACCAAACAGGTTTAAAGAGTATCAGACAGAAGTAAAGAAAAAAAAGGGGCCGGGAGCAAATCCGGCTACCTGCAGCTTGAAGGAGAGTCATCTTCTGAATGCTTCGCCGACTGCAGAGACGAAAAGACTGAGTAATAGTGGGAGGAACCCAGTACTTATGGACCAGGAGGGGCTCCTTTTTCCATGTCCTCTCTGCAAGATCGCCCTCTACAGGCCGGGTTCCCAAGTGTCATGAATATTTGGAAATGGGGTGTGTGACATACTAGGAATAATATTGGATTAGACAACATCGAAACTAAAAACGCTGGAAAAACAGGGATACAGGGTCACCTCTCCAATATTAGGGTGGCCAAAAGAAACAGGAAAGCAGGCAAGACTTTAACACCAGTCGCAGCCCATTTTTTGGATAAGCATGATGGAAGCACAGATAATCTAGAAGTGACATTTGTTGAAAAGGTAAGTTTGGGGGGAAGGGGGGGCAATATAAAGAGGAAACTTGAACAAAAATACAATTCTGTGAAATACTCACCTGTAGAATTGGTATTATACGTATACAGTACGTCCTGCTCCAGATATAATACTTACACTTGGGTAATCCTCCGCCAGATGGCGCTGTGCACTGCAGACATGCAAAAACAGGCTCCTCTCTGCCCTTCATATACCCAGGGACCTCCCACAAATCCCCAACATTGAAAAACAGTGAAATAGAAGCCGGGAGAAACTAACCACCAAAAACTGGTAACAACAACAATGATAGCAATCACCATACAGGGGATCCAGAATGCAAAAACCAGGATGGGGTGGAGCAGGACGTACTGTATACGTATAATACCAATTCTACAGGTGAGTATTTCACAGAATTGTATTATTCTAAGTATACAGTAAGTCCTGCTCCAGATATAATACTTACACTTGGGACATCCAATAGCAGTGTCCATAAAGTAGGTTGGGATCCCCAACAAAAGGCACAGCAGACAGTTAAAGGCACTGTCACCTGCAAACCTTGCTACCAAGAGTGACATGAGCAAAGCTCTAACGTCAACCTCATAAAAACCTTTGAAAAGGTATGAACAGAGAACAAGTAGCGGTCTAGCAGACTTGTTCCACAGAAACCTGGTGCCGAAAGGCCCAAAGATACCGAAGCACAAGTAGAATCAGAAGTAAGGTGAGAAGAAGATTCTTCCCCTTAAAAGAACAGGCCTGAGTAACAGCCTGGCAAGTCCAAAAGCTAACAGTAGCCTTGGCAGAAGCCGAAACCTTTCCTAGGACCAGAAGGGACGACCCATCCAAGTAAAGACCAGGCCAAAGACCGCATAACCCCTGGAATCAGACGAAATCAGGCACATACAGGATGGAGACGCCCGCAAACCCCAAGGGGCAACAGTCCCCCTAAGGGACGAGAGAAAATTCAGGAAAACACGTCCAACACCTGTTGAGGGAATGTAGACCCCCTTTTCTCAGCGATACTAGGAATAAGGCCCAGAAGAAATACAAAGTCTTGAATACATGAGCATAAGACACCACCTTAGGCAGAAGGTCCGGTGTAAAGCGGAACACCACCTCATCTTGGTGTATATATCTATCAACGAGGGCTAGCTAAACAGAGCCGCCCGCTTAGGCACACAGCTGACTGAAGTAACAGTCCCTAGAAGGACAACCTGAGGGTAAGAACAGTCATACAGCATCCAGAATAGATCTAAGGGAACACCCCGCAAGGCAAGCAGAATAAATTCGAATCCCAACAGGGAACATAGAATTACGTGGGGGAAGCACATGAGTAACCCCTGAAAGAAGCCTTAACCAAGGAAACTGAGCCAAAGACTTCTACAGGAAGTCGGACAGGGCAGAACCTGACCCTTCCGAGTACTGAGTTGGAGAATTCCAACTCCAACCCATGCTGTAATAACTCTAGAACCCTGGGAACAGAGAACACCCAACAGGGAAGAGACCTAGACTCACACCAAACAATATGGGTACGCATACCCTATAATAGAAGAAGAAGAAGCTTGCTCCTAGTCTTCCCATAGTCTCAATCACCAAGACAGATAAGCCTGTCTCCATCAAGATGGATGTTTCAGCAGTCAGGCCGTCTAGGCCAGAGTCTGTAGTCTAGGCCAGAGTCTGTAGATCGGGGTGATGTAAAGGGGCCCTGAGTGAGCAGAGCTGGCACTCCTGGCAGAACGCACAGATCTACTGTCCTCAGTACCACGTCTGCGAACCACACTCCACTGGGCCACCCGGGGGCCACCAGAACCACTGGTCCCCCCTTCCAGAGCAATTTTGCGCAGAACCCTGCCTAGCAGGAGGCATGGATCATAACATTACTAAATCATCATGACCACGGCCAGAGAATCCTGGGACAGGGAAACAAGGGCCGAGAGCTTGTGATAGTGACGGGGCACACACAGATCCACACTGGTTGGACCTCATAGTGACACAAGGATTAGCACATCCTGTCGCAGAGGGACCTCCACCGGAGCGAATACCACTGATATGCAGGGAACATTGTCCACCACCCAGATCAGGATCGGAGACACTTCCCGGAGGACCCTCCTGCACTGGGTCCCTCCCTGAATATTCAATGTAGGCCAAGGCCATCAGCTAGGCCTAACTCCCCCGAACAGGCAGGCCCTGAAGAGAAGTAGGCAAGCAAGTTAGAACTAACTTGAACGCTCAGAGATTCAAACATTGATAGGTGTATAGGCCTCCTAAGGGCCCTACCTCCCCTGGAACCGTAGGGACTTCCCGAAGAAGACCCCCCTCAACCTGATAGATTGGCATCCATGGTGACTGTCTACCCAGGAGAGGGCAAGAAGGGACTGCCCTCAGGCAGGTTCCTTGAGTTCATCCACTACAAGAGGGACCTCCTCACCAGGGAGGAAGGCACACATACCCTGCTCCAGGGATGCTGGGTCCTTGTCCCGTAGGACAAATAGGAGAAGTTGCAGAAGGTCCCAGGGGGGACTGAGCATAAGGGGCCTCTTCGGAGTACGCCACCAGCGGGCCCACCAGCTGCATCCCCTGCCTGGTGGAGGGACGGGGACAGCTAAGAGGGACTGAGCCCATACAACCAGATTGTCCACTTTATTGCTGAGGAAGGAAGAGCCTTGCTTGAACTGTATACAATTCATTCATAGGAATGGAGTTACCAATGAAGGGGACAATAAGAACTTGGGGTGTTTGATCACCTCACCAAATGACTCCCAAATGGACACCCTCCAGTCGAGTATCCAACGTAGCCAGACGTAAAGAGACTGGGAAATGATGAGGACGTCCAGGTAGGTCATCGCGCGGACGCCCCTTGGTCTCATGAGAAACCACACCCCCGTCAGCACCTTGGTGAGCACTCTGGGAGCTGAAGAGAGGCCAGATGACAAGGTCACGATTATCAGTGTTGGTCAACCAACGCGAATCTGAAGAACCTCGGTGTCCAGAAGACACAGGGAAGTAAAAATAAGCAGCATTGAGCTCCACAGACGGCAAGAAGCCCCCGACGTGCAAGGAGCCGATGGCCGAGCGCAGTGTTTCCATTGCAGAAACCACCTGTAATTGACGAATTGCTGAAAATCTGTTAGACCAGATTGGGCCAGACTGACCCATCCTTTTTTGGGGATACTGTGGAAAGGCCTATTCAGGGCAATCTGCAAGAGACCCCCAGACCCCGCAGGCCTTGCATGGCCTGCACCAGCACCTGAACAGAGGCAGGGACCAGGAGCACCCGGGACCCAATAATCTTGGGGGAGGCCACGCAGAAAACTCTATCTTGTATCCGGAGGGCACTACCTCCTGAATCCACCAGTCTGAGGCGTGATACCTCCTGGCATGAGCAAGGTGCTGCAGCCGTCCCCTCACCCAGACGGGCAAGGGCGCCCAAACATACTTGAGGGGATGTTGGTGGAAGACTTAGGCTTTGCCCCGCCAGAGGGGCCAGGGCATTATATGCCGCTCCTGGGGCAGGAATCTGCACGAGCCCCCAGGAAGGACACCCCTGGTTCTTGTTTTACACTATGGTAGGGAGGGGGAGGGATTACCCTGCCCTGAGGGGCCGGGACAGCCGCCTACATTGGGGTGAATTGCCCTTATTTACCAAACAGGTCCAGACGGCCCCAAACAGGCGTTGCCCTCTAAAGGGAAGCCCAGTAAGAGTCTTCTTAGCATCATCGTCAGTACCCCACTGTCGCAGCCAAACCAAGCGACGTATAGCCACCACAAGGGCAGAAGTCCTTGCACATATTCAAATGGTATCATCCATTGCTAATAGGATAAACTTTACAAATACATCACAACTGGAGTGTGCATGAAACGCATCCCAGGGGAGATACTCAGGGTGATGATCAAGCATCTTTCTGATGAGGGTTCTAGTGGGCACTGCAGTGATGACCGCGGCACAGACCGGGCGCAGCGCCGTCCCTGTACAGGAAAAGGCGTGGGAGGCCACAGGTCAATGCGCCGGTCCTCAGCATCCCGAAGGGTACTATAAGCAGGGGCTGTAATAAAGGGGGGGTTAGAAACCCCTACGATCTGCGCATCCACCACGGAGGGTGATTAACAATTGACCACCTCAGGGGGAACCAAGGGGTATTTCCTATCCCAGACCCCTGGAATTTACTGGGGAAATCCCATTCCTTGAGTACAAGAGCATGGAAACGAGCCTGCTCTATAAATTCCAAGCGCGCTGTCGCTGTATGGAAACTCTCCCCTCTCGGCTTGTGAGGCCTCACCAGGGAGAGAGATAGACAGGACCTTAAAGACCTTAACAACAAATCTCATACTGGCCCCAGTATTCAGGGCCAGAATCGCCATGACTCCTTGGCCTCTCATCAGATGAGCCAGAGACCAGCTCTCCATCAGAAGGGGTATAGTCACACGGAGTAGTCAACTCCTCAGTTCCCATAGGACAACAGAAAACAGGAGGCGTCAAGGACCACTTCTTACCAGGGCCTGTGCGCCCTGACAACCTCGCCATAATCTGATCAGCCGTAGGCAGGCTGAAAGACACAGCAGGCTGCAAATCCCCACTTGTATGCGACTCAGCAGGAGTGAGAATTAAGCATGGGGAAATAAGTGTATTGAAACGAGGTGCAGCCACTGGCAAGCCTGATTGCAGGGCCAGTGCTTCCTTGGCACATGGTGCGCAGACCCGTGCCCTGTCAGCATCAGCATGGGGTTGACCACACGCTATACACAGCTGGTCTTGTCCTAGAGGGACCCCGGTCACATAATTCTGAGATGCCTCCATATGGTGATTATCTAGGCACAATATGCCAGCAGGGATTTACGCAATAGGCAACCCTGGATGCCCCAAAGACCCGCTAGGAAGGTGGGAGAATTTTACAAGGCCCGCTATAATTTAACCCAGGCCGGGGAAGCCACTGAATTCAACTGTCTAAAAGACATAATGGGAATAAAGGGTGTCAGAGCCATGCGCAGTAATAAGAATCATGAAAATCGCCCGTGAGGGCACTTACAGACCAAGGTAGCAGGAGGGCCGTAACCACGCGCGCGCGACTAACATCAAAATGGCGCCAAGCGAACCTCGAGCAGGCCGTGACGCGGAACCCAGAGCAGGCCGTGACGCGGAGCGCGCCAAACCAGGCCCCCGCCCCCCCCCCGAAGAGCGCGAAGCTCTAAGGCAGTAGTCAATATTGTAAAGAGCAGAGTGTATGACACACATAGCATAGATGATTTTTGCCAATGGAGACGCCGCAGCGTCTGGGGTCAATATTGTAAAGAGAAGTAGAGTGTATGACACACATAGCATAGATGATTTTTGCCAATGGAGACGCCGCAGCGTCTGGGGTCAATATTGTAAAGAGGAGCAGAGTGTATGACACACATAGCATAGATGATTTTTGCCAATGGAGACGCCGCAGCGTCCGGAGCAGTACATCCAGTAAGGAAAGAGACGAGCGCGGCGGCGGCAGATAACAATAAAAAAGCAAACAGCTCGGCTCTGACACCAAGTTACAAGTCAAGGACAATACTAAGGCCATAATCGTGTAATCGCAGTACACTTGAGACCGCCACACCCCCCCCCTTTCTTTCCCCCCGATCTACGGGGGGAAACGAGGGAGGATGGCGACCCTTTGGATAGGGCCCACCGTTTCACGGGGCAATAATGCGGGAGGGGCATCCACTAGAGGCTCAGCATCAGCCTAAACCGCCTACCCTTTGGTGGGTGACTGCGGTGGAGCATGGCTCCGTTAAGCACGCATGGTGCTGCCTACCTTCACCCGAGCAGCGCAGCCCAGGCAGGGAGGCACATCAAACGAAGGACGGGTGGGAATAGTCCAACAGGGCCGCAGGCTGTAATAGCCCCGCTCACCTGCGAGAGAGTGATACTTCATGTCTTCGCAGTCGGCACTGAAGAGAAATCTGGGGATTTGTGGTCGGTCCCTGGGTATATGAAGGGCCGGGAGGAGCCTGTTTTTGCATGTCTGCAGTGCACAGCGCCATTTGGCGGAGGATTACCCAAGTGTAAGTATTATATCTGGAGCAGGACGTAGGAGCTAGAGTGGATTCTTAAAATGAACACCAGTGCACCGTTTGGTTTAAACGAAGATTTTTCATTTATCTCATTTTTGGGCAGGGATTAAATTATATTGTATCATTTGAACACATATAAAGTTATTTTTTTTGTATTTACTTTGGTACTTACATCTATACATTCACGTGGTTTTTGTGTGTTATACTTTTTAGGTAGCTTTGCACTACCTGACAATGCTCCTTGTACCCACGGAATGTAGAGTGCCATCAGTCCCCTCCAACCTCCTCTGGAGAAGAACACAGAGTGGAATATATGGAACAAAGTGAATAAAGGTTTTCCTGTGCCCTCGGAATATGGAATACGGCCACATCCTGTTTAATAAGAATGGAAGCCCGAGTAAAGTATAAACAAGCAAGTTGGCCATAAACCACAGAAATATTTCATAGAACCCCTAAGAAGAAAAAGAATAGTACAGTAAAATGTGTATATTCTATATTATTAATTCATAGCCTGTATATTTGTATAGATGAAATTAGAAATCTTATTTAATATGTCCTCTTTTTCCTTAGAATATATATATATATATATATATATATATATATATATATATGCTTAATAGATATAAGTTATGGAATAGCAGCCTGCATGATCGCAGGAATGGTCTGAGAATACATCATATAAATTACTTATATCTCATATTTTATTTATATTTTGTATATATTTAATCAAATGAAGCACCAGTGCACTTTTTGTAGCTGTATTTGTATTAGCATGTTAAACGCCAAGTGAGCTCCTGCAGCTCGGACACTGCCAGCCCTCTGGACTGACAGGTCCACCTAGAGCTGACGGAGGTGCTGTGGGGCGGGCCTGACGTCACGGCATACTGCAGGGGAGAGTGCGTGCATGCCAGGCATTGGCATTACGTCACCTCCAGGTTATGCGTTCCAACCCGGAGGAAGCAGGAAACAAAGGCCCACGTAGCCCTTGCAATGCCATTACAGGCATTCGGACGAGGCGTGTGGCCGTGTGCGGGCGCTTCCTCCAGACGATTGGACGCCAGTACAGCACCGGGGGCCTATAAGCTGAGTGACAGGAATATGAAAACTGCCATCCTGATCAAGTGGTGGGGTCTCCACCACGCAATGCGTCAAGTGGGTGTATATGTTGAAGGGCGGCTCTGACAACTATCGTGTGATGTACTGATACTTTAAATTAGTTCCCGGGATTTTTACTTTCATAACAGTATTGTTTGTTTTATCTTTTGGCACTATTTATTGTAGACACCATGTATGAATTACATCAATTATAGCACTGGTCACTTTATATTAGCACTGGGCACTTTTTGTAAAAAGTTTTTGCATAGCACTGTCACTTTACGGCATATAGAGATAATTTTTTGTAACTATATACTTGCACAGATACAAAAATCTGTTAGAAATAGGGAACAGTTTTATTATCCTTAAATAGATCACAGTATTAGAGATCTGTCCAGCCCCAGATGGGGCTTTTATTTGATTTTAAATGTTTGTGATATATGTTTGTAGTGTACAGCTTGTGCTTAATTTAAACAAAACATAGTTACTTAATATAGCATTTTTAGTGTGCGGCATATTCCTTTGGGCAAAATTTTTGTGCTGGATTGTCTAGTAACCCACACATAGCTATTTACATTCAGTGTAAACATCCTGTTATTAAAGGTGTATTTCGCCCTCGCCAGCACCTTCAAATTTAGCGGTGCAGGGCTATGATAATTTCACTAATTGGGACTGATCAATCAGGGTTCATGCCAGGTCGAACGATGAGTATCTATCTGAGGAGACTGTTTAGCAATCTACAAATCAAACTTGACAAAGCAGGGGGCAGAGTAGTTGTCTCTCTCTAGAAAACGAAAAGGCTTTTCGACTCACTTACATTATATACATATTGTCATGCATAGGCACCTCTCTAAGTTTATTGAATATAATATTGGCCCGGTGATTGATGCCCTTAAGAGGAAGAGAACTCAGTGGGAGACCCCCCCCCCCCCCCCCGTCGGTAATTGGCCATATCAACATGTTTAAAAGTTTAAAATGGTCTTTCTCCCTAAGTTTCTATTTATATCCCACTTTCAGCTTGTAGATTCCATATCATTCAAATTCATATGGGGTACCTCCCCCCAAAAATGAACAGGTCCATCCTTAGAGCTCCACTGAGACTCGGGGTTCTTGCATTTCTATGTCACTCAACTAGTATATAACACCTGGTGGATGAACCCCTCTGTTAATAACCCATTGACAGCCCTGGAGATCGCTTTGTTGAGCCCTACATTTCCCTTACAGGCTCTACCGTACAGTGGGGCAAAGGGACTCCTGCATGCCACTATGTGCATGAAAACTACAATGCATGTGTGGCATAGGGTGTAGGACATAGGGGATTCCCCACCCTAACCTTTATGGGATAACCTCAAACTGCCTGACTGACTGAGTTGTTGTCCCTCCCAGACACATTATTTTGGAAAAAACAGGTAATCTCCCCGCTAGCGTTGATGTCATACGAACAGTTATTCCAAGCGTTTGCATTATCGCCAAGGGATTTTTTTCCCGCTATCTGCAACCCCTGGCATGCTCTTAGGGCTCAGATCCCTCTGGATCAGACCTGGGCAATGTACGGCCCGCGGGCCGTATACGGCCCTTTGCTAGGCTCTTACCGGCCCGGGCTGAGCTGGCCAGTAAGAGACGCAGAGGAAGGGAAAACATGCCAGACTCGACGAGCCGAGTGGCCGATCGGCTGCTGCTTAACTTATGTGATCGCCTGTGTACAGTGTGAGAGGCTTAGGTTAAGCAGCAGCTGATCGGCCGCTCGGCTCGTCGGGTCTGGCACATTCTCCCTTCCTCTGAGGAAGCCAGACCCGATGAGCAGGTGATAGAGACCTGGGGACTTTGGAAGGACAGAGTAGGGGCTCCAGAGCATCAGTAAGTCTGCTCAGAAAGATTATGTAGTTTGCTTGTGTTTTCCCTTCCTGTCTGCTGTCTCTTTTTCACCATGTACCTGCCCACCATGCTCTCACCATGCCCCCTTCCTGCTGTCCACCATGCTCTCACCATGTCCCCTTCCTGCTGTCCACCATGCTCTCACCATGCCCCCTTCTTGCTGTCCACATGCTCTCACCATGTCCCCTTCCTGCTGCCCACCGTGCTCTCACCATGTCCCCTTCCTGCTGTCCACATGCTCTCACCATGCCCCCTTCCTGCTGTCCACCGTGCTCTCACCATGCCCCCTTCTTGCTGTCCACCATGCTCTCACCATGCCCCCTTCCTGCAGTCCACATGCTCTCACCATGCCCCCTTCCTGCTGTCCACATGCTCTCACCATGCCCCCTTCTTGCTGTCCACCATGCCCCCTTCCTGCTGTCCACATGCTCTCACCATGTCCCCTTCCTGCTGTCCACATGCTCTCACCATGCCCCCTTCCTGCTGTCCACCATGCTCTCACCATGCCCCCTTCCTGCTGTCCACATGCTCTCACCATGTCCCCTTCCTGCTGTCCACCATGCTCTCACCATGTCCCCTTCCTGCTGTCCACCATGCTCTCACCATGCCCCCTTCCTGCTGTCCACATGCTCCCACCATGCCCCCTTCCTGCTGTCCACCTGCTCTCACCATGCCCCCTTCCTGCTGTCCACATGCTCTCACCATGCCCCCTTCCTGCTGTCCACCATGCTCTCACCATGCCCCCTTCCTGCTGCCCACCATGCTCTCACCAGCCCCCTTCCTGCTGTCCACATGCTCTCACCATGCCCCCTTCCTGCTGCCCACCATGCTCTCACCATGCCCCCTTCCTGAAGTCCACCATGCTCTCACCATGTCCCCTTCCTGCTGTCCACCATGCTCTCACCATGCCCCCTTCCTGCTGTCCACCATGCTCTCATCATGCCCCCTTCCTGCTGTCCACCATGCTCTCACCATGCCCCCTTCCTGCTGTCCACATGCTCTCACCATGTCCCCTTCCTGCTGTCCACATGCTCTCACCATGCCCCCTTCCTGCTGTCCACCATGCTCTCACCATGCCCCCTTCCTGCTGTCCACATGCTCTCACCATGTCCCCTTCCTGCTGTCCACCATGCTCTCACCATGTCCCCTTCCTGCTGTCCACCATGCTCTCACCATGCCCCCTTCCTGCTGTCCACATGCTCCCACCATGCCCCCTTCCTGCTGTCCACATGCTCTCACCATGCCCCCTTCCTGCTGTCCACATGCTCTCACCATGCCCCCTTCCTGCTGTCCACATGCTCTCACCATGCCCCCTTCCTGCTGTCCACCATGCTCTCACCATGCCCCCTTCCTGCTGCCCACCATGCTCTCACCATGCCCCCTTCCTGCTGTCCACATGCTCTCACCATGCCCCCTTCCTGCTGCCCACCATGCTCTCACCATGCCCCCTTCCTGCTGTCCACCATGCTCTCACCATGCCCCCTTCCTGCTGTCCACCATGCTCTCACCATGCCCCCTTCCTGCTGCCCACCATGCTCTCACCATGCCCCCTTCCTGCTGTCCACATGCTCTCACCATGCCCCCTTCCTGCTGTCCACAAGCTCTCACCATGCCCCCTTCTTGCTGTCCACCATGCTCTCACCATGCCCCCTTCCTGCTGTCCACATGCTCTCACCATGTCCCCTTCCTGCTGTCCACATGCTCTCACCATGCCCCCTTCCTGCTGTCCACCATGCTCTCACCATGCCCCCTTCCTGCTGTCCACATGCTCTCACCATGCCCCCTTCCTGCTGTCCACATGCTCTCACCATGCCCCCTTCTTGCTGTCCACCATGCCCCCTTCCTGCTGTCCACATGCTCTCACCATGTCCCCTTCCTGCTGTCCACATGCTCTCACCATGCCCCCTTCCTGCTGTCCACCATGCTCTCACCATGCCCCCTTCCTGCTGTCCACATGCTCTCACCATGTCCCCTTCCTGCTGTCCACCATGCTCTCACCATGTCCCCTTCCTGCTGTCCACCATGCTCTCACCATGCCCCCTTCCTGCTGTCCACATGCTCCCACCATGCCCCCTTCCTGCTGTCCACATGCTCTCACAATGCCCCCTTCCTGCTGTCCACATGCTCTCACCATGCTCCCTTCCTGCTGTCCACCATGCTCTCACCATGCCCCCTTCCTGCTGCCCACCATGCTCTCACCATGCCCCCTTCCTGCTGTCCACATGCTCTCACCATGTCCCCTTCCTGCTGCCCACCATGCTCTCACCATGCCCCCTTCCTGCTGTCCACCATGCTCTCACCATGCCCCCTTCCTGCTGTCCACCATGCTCTCACCATGCCCCCTTCCTGCTGTCCACATGCTCTCACCATGCCCCCTTCCTGCTGTCCACATGCTCTCACCATGCCCCCTTCTTGCTGTCCACCATGCTCTCACCATGCCCTCACCATGCCCCCTTCCTGCTGTCCACCATGCTCTCACCATGTCCCCTTCCTGCTGCCCACCATGCTCTCACCATGCCCCCTTCCTGAAGTCCACCATGCTCTCACCATGTCCCCTTCCTGCTGTCCACCATGCTCTCACCATGCCCCCTTCCTGCTGTCCACCATGCTCTCACCATGCCCCCTTCCTGCTGTCCACATGCTCTCACCATGCCCCCTTCCTGCTGTCCACATGCTCTCACCATGCCCCCTTCTTGCTGTCCACCATGCTCTCACCATGCCCTCACCATGCCCCCTTCCTGCTTCCCACCATGCTCTCACCATGCCCCCTTCCTGCTGTCCACATGCTCTCACCATGCCCCCTTCCTGCTGCCCACCATGCTCTCACCATGCCCCCTTCCTGAAGTCCACCATGCTCTCACCATGTCCCCTTCCTGCTGTCCACCATGCTCTCACCATGCCCCCTTCCTGCTGTCCACCATGCTCTCACCATGCCCCCTTCCTGCTGTCCACCATGCTCTCACCATGTCCCCTTCCTGCTGTCCACATGCTCTCACCATGCCCCCTTCCTGCTGCCCACCATGCTCTCACCATGCCCCCTTCCTGAAGTCCACCATGCTCTCACCATGTCCCCTTCCTGCTGTCCACCATGCTCTCACCATGCCCCCTTCCTGCTGTCCACCATGCTCTCACCATGCCCCCTTCCTGCTGTCCACCATGCTCTCACCATGTCCCCTTCCTGCTGTCCACATGCTCTCACCATGCCCCCTTCCTGCTGCCCACCATGCTCTCACCATGCCCCCTTCCTGCTGCCCACCATGCTCTCACCATGCCCCCTTCCTGCTGTCCACATGCTCTCACCATGCCCCCTTCCTGCTGCCCACCATGCTCTCACCATGCCCCCTTCCTGAAGTCCACCATGCTCTCACCATGTCCCCTTCCTGCTGTCCACCATGCTCTCACCATGCCCCCTTCCTGCTGTCCACCATGCTCTCACCATGTCCCCTTCCTGCTGTCCACATGCTCTCACCATGCCCCCTTCCTGCTGCCCACCATGCTCTCACCATGCCCCCTTCCTGCTGCCCACCATGCTCTCACCATGCCCCCTTCCTGCTGTCCACATGCTCTCACCATGCCCCCTTCCTGCTGCCCACCATGCTCTCACCATGCCCCCTTCCTGCTGTCCACATGCTCTCACCATGCCCCCTTCCTGCTGTCCACATGCTCTCACCATGTCCCCTTCCTGCTGTCCACATGCTCTCACCATGCCCCCTTCCTGCTGTCCACCATGCTCTCACCATGTCCCCTTCCTGCTGTCCACATGCTCTCACCATGTCCCCTTCCTGCTGTCCACATGCTCTCACCATGCCCCCTTCCTGCTGTCCACATGCTCTCACCATGCCCCCTTCCTGCTGTCCACATGCTCTCACCATGCCCCCTTCCATGCTCTCACCATGTCCCCTTCCTGCTGTCCACCATGCTCTCACCATGCCCCCTTTCTGCTGTCCACCATGCTCTCACCATGCCCCCTTCCTGCTGTCCACCATGCTCTCACCATGCCCCCTTCCTGCTGTCCACCATGCTCTCACCATGCCCCCTTCCTGCTGCCCACCATGCTCTCACCATGTCCCCTTCCTGCTGTCCACCATGCTCTCACCATGCCCCCTTCCTGCTGTCCACCATGCTCTCACCATGCCCCCTTCCTGCTGTCCACCATGCTCTCAGCATGTCCCCTTCCTGCTGTCCACCATGCTCTCAGCATGCCCCCTTCCTGCTGTCCACCATGCTCTCACCATGCCCTCTTCCTGCTGCCCACCATGCTCTCACCATGTCCCCTTCCTGCTGTCCACCATGCTCTCACCATGCCCCCTTCCTGCTGTCCACCATGCTCTCACCATGCCCCCTTCCTGCTGTCCACCATGCTCTCACCATGCCCCCTTCCTGCTGTCCACCATGCTCTCACCATGCCCCCTTCCTGCTGTCCACCATGCTCTCACCATGCCCCCTTCCTGCTGTCCACCATGCTCTCACCATGTCCCCTTCCTGCTGTCCACCATGCTCTCAGCATGCCCCCTTCCTGCTGTCCACCATGCTCTCAGCATGCCCCCTTCCTGCTGTCCACCATGCTCTCACCATGCCCTCTTCCTGCTGCCCACCATGCTCTCACCATGCCCCCTTCCTGCTGTCCATCATGCTCTCACCATGCCCCCTTCCTGCTGTCCACCATGCCCCCTTCCTGCTGTCCACCATGCTCTCACCATGCCCCCTTCCTGCTGTCCATCGTGCTCTCACCATGCCCCCTTCCTGCTGCCCACCATTCTTACACTTTGCCCCAGCTGATATGAGCTCTCCTTCCAGACTGCCAGAAGCCAAGGGCTTCTCTGATTGGCTGGGAAATTATCACATCAGAACGTTTGAAGTGGACCAAAACCCTGCTTTATCAGCCTGGGAATCTTATAGATCCCCTCCCCGCGGGCATCCAAAATCGGGATGCCCCGCTGTGTGAAACCCCCAGGTCGCCCATAAACTCACCTTCTTTCCCAGTTCAACGGCGCATGCACGAGCTGCGGCCGCATGCCCGCTATCCCTCTAGCAGGGCGCGTGCCTGTGTCAGCCATTTGAGAATGGCCAGCGCGGGCGCGCTCCCTGTTAGAGGGAAGCTCGAGATGCAGCCGCCAGCGCACTCAGAGCCGCTGAGCTTAGACGTCGCTTAGACGCCCATAGCTCAGCGGCCCTCCACAATATTTTTAGTTTTTTCTCATGTGGCCCCATGGAAAAAATAATTGCCCACCCCTGCTCTGGATGGACTGCAGTTGGTGGAATCCCTGAGGAGGACCTTAGTAAACCCACCTCAACACTATAGAATGCCCTCCTTTTAACTCTTTCTTCTCATCTGGATAAAGCATTGGGAAAATGGGAAACATTGATCCTGGATGTTGACTGAGGAGACTGGGAAGAGCCAATAGACAACCTATACTCCTCGGTCATAGACTCCAGATATAGACTGGTCCAAGTTAAATGGCTCCACTAGGTTTACCTGACCCCGGCTAGACTTGAAAGAATGGAGTTGGGTCTATGTCCTAGATGCAACTCTAGGTCAGGCACCCTGATGCACATGGTTTGGGAATATCCACTAATCTCTGTGTTCTAGGACGAGTTATCTGATTTTATGTCATCCTCGGTAGGATTACCTGTTAAAAAGTCTGCCGCCTTCAGTATATTAAGCGTGGCCTAGCCCATTCTGGATGACAGCACGCAGAGAGCCCCTCTCACGTCTATTAAGGTTCTATGCGAGAAAATGCATATTGCTAAATTGGAAGCACCCGAATAAACCAACTATTTCAGGCTGGAAAAATCTAGTAAATGGGAAGTTAATTCTATACAAAATGACCTACCTAGCCAGGGGGTGCCCAAACAAATTTGAATGAATATGGGAGGCCTGGCTCAGTGCTCCTAACTCCACTAATGATTAAGAACGAAAAAAAAAATAAAAACTACAGAGCCTGGCAATGTGCATTTAACGTGACCTTAGCATTACAGCAGCCGAAAAATTTCAGCCACTTATAAAGCATCTGGGCCCGCAATCTATGCCATCATGGACGATCAGAACAATTGATCGCTTGCAAGATCAGAACTTTTTGACTTTTTCATCCTGGAGGGCGAGACTTACTCTTACACTTGTGGTACATATAGTGGCATCGCTAAGGTCTCTGGAAGAAGAGCCTGCGGACTGATAGTAGCTCCTGTCAAAAACAATATTGAACTACCCTTGCCTACACTTCTGGCGTGCGAACAGATACTATCCGACAGAAAGGAGATCCCCCCCTCTTCATCACCCGCACCTGAGGTTAATAGCTGATGAAATACTACTGCTTAACAAGAATGCCTTGTTATTGCTTGGCAGAGACATTTCTTAAGTACACAAGGTACTGGGAGATGAATGGAGGGATGACGCTGAGCGCCTTGATCTAGGCTGGGTCATCCTAGGCAATGTTTGCATAGCCAAAGCAAAGTCTACACCAGTCACTTCATTAAAAACGCAAATCATGCTGAATGGTCCCAACTGCCGTCCTGAGTCATGTCCATACCATTATTGCGTGAAGGAGAAGCTGAGCAGCAGTGAGTGTCAGCAAGAGCCTCAAAACAACGTCTTCCCATCTTAGGACAACCTGGGAACAACTATATTTAATACAACCAGCAATGACAAGTTGGGGCTTACTAGAGAATAATTCCTCAAGGTGATGGATGAGGAGTTCACACAAGACTATTCTAATAGCTGGGTAGCACCCATACATGCTAGATTTTCCTCCCTAAAGTGCACACCAATTAGAAACCAGATTTTTTAGACTTTATGCAAAACATATTCGACAGAGATCATACCGAACCTGGGCCACCACCACTGGAAAAGGGGGAATCCAGAACAGAGTGAAACCAGGGTGGGGTGGAGCAGGACGTGCTGTCTGCATATAATACCAACTCTACAGGTGAGTACTTCACAGAGTTGTATTATTCTAAGCAGACAGCACGTCCTGCTCCAGACATAGTCCTTACATGTGGGACATCCAATAGCAGTGTCCGTAAAGAAGGGTGGGATCCCCAACAGAAGGCAACAGCAAGCAGTTTAAACTACTACGGCCTGCAAAACCTTGCGGCCAAACACAGCGTCAGCTGAGGCCTTAACATCAACCTTGTAAAACTTTGTAAAGGTGTGAACGGAAGACCAAGTAGCAGCCTTGCAAACTTGCTCCACAGAGGCCTGGTGCTGAAAAGCCCAAGAAGCCCCAACAGCTCTAGTAGAATGAGCAGTAAGACGAAAGGGGGGAGTCTTCCCCTTAGTAGTATAGGCTTGAACCACAGCCTGACGAATCCATTTACTGATGGTAGACTTGGCGGGAGCCAAACCTTTCCTAGGCACGTGAGGCACAACGAAGAGAGCATCCGTCTTCCTAAAGGCCTGAGTGGTAACCAGGTAAGACTTGACACACCTAACCACATCCAGGGAATGCAAAACCCTCTCCTTAGGGTTACTAGGATTAGGGCACAAGGAAGGAAGTACAATATCTTGATTCAAATGAAATGCAGACACAACCTTAGGCAGAAAGTCTGGCTTGAAGCGAAACACCACCTTATCCCGGTGTCTCTCAAAGTAGGGAGGCTGAATGGACAAGGCAGCCAACTCAGACACACGTCTAACCGAGGTAATAGCTACCAGAAAGACCACCTTGAGCGTGAGAACAGCAAGAGCTGCTTCATGAATAGGTTCAAAAGGAGGACCCTGCAGGGCTGACAAAACCAAATTCAGATCCCAAACAGGAACCATAGGTTTCCGAGGGGGGCGCACATGAGTGACCCCTTGAAAGAAAGTCTTGATAAGAGAGTGCTGGGCAAAGGTCTTCTGAAAGAAGATAGACAGGGCCGAAACCTGGCCCTTCAAAGTACTAAGCTTCAGACCTAAGTCTAGACCATGTTGTAAAAACTCCAGCACCCTGGAGACTAAGAATTCCCGGCAGGGAAGAGACCTGGATTCACACCAGTCAATGTAGGCACGCCATACCCTATAATATATAGCAGAAGAGGTCTTCTTCCTGGCTTGGACCATGGTAGCCACTACAGAAGCGGACAAACCCCTTTCCTTTAAAATGGTGGTCTCAATAGCCAAGCCGTCAAAGCCAGAGTTAGTAAATTGGGATGGCGTAGAGACCCCTGAGTTAGAAGGTCTGGAATCCTTGGTAGATCGTACTGATCTACTGCAATTTGAACCACGTCTGCGAACCACACTCTTCTTGGCCACCTTGGGGCCACCAGAATCGTGGGTACCCCTTCCAGAGCGATCTTGCATAGCACTCTGCCCAGAAGGGGAATTGGTGGAAAATCATACAGGAGCCGAATCTTCCTCCAAGACATTGACAGAGCATCCGAGGCCAGAGCCAGAGGATCCTGAGACAGGGATACAAAGCTCGGGAGCTTGTGACGGGACGCAAACAGATCCACGTCTGGGACACCCCAACGGTGACACAGGGACTGAAATACCGAGTAGGAGAGGAACCACTCCCCCTGACGGGACGACCCCCTGCTCAGGGCATCTGCTAGCAGATTTTCCGCTCCCGGAATGTAAACAGCCGAGATGCATTGAACATTGGTCTCTGCCCATGTTAGAATCAGAGACACCTCCTGGAGAGCACCCTTGCTCCGGGTTCCTCCCTGATGATTGATGTAGGCCACCGCCGTCCTGTTGTCTGAGCGTACCTGAATCGCCAGACCCCTCAGGTGCTGGGTCAATTGTTCCAGCACCAACCTGACCGCCCTTTCCAGGACATTGATGGGTAGATGGGCCTCCTGAGGGCCCCACCTCCCCTGGAAACGCAGGGACTTCCAGAATCCCCCCCAGCCCGAGAGACTGGCATCCGTTGTGACCGTCTCCCAGGAGGGAGCCAGGAAGGATCTGCCCCTTGTCAAGTTCCCGTGGTCCAGCCACCACGCAAGGGATTGTCTGACCGAGGAGGGAAGCACCCAGCTCTCGTCCTTGTTCCAAACTGACAGAAGGTGAAGCTGCAGAGTTCTCAAATGGAATTGTGTAAAGGGCACCGCCTCGAAGCTTGCCACCATCAAGCCCACCAACTGCATTCCCTGCCTGATGGAGGGATGAGGGCTCGAGAGCAGGGACCTCACCTGCGTTGTCAGAGCTTCCACCTTCTGTGGAGGAAGGAATATCCTTGACTGAACTGAATCCAGAATCATCCCCAGAAACGGGGTTACTGAGGAGGGGGACAGAGAGGACTTTGGGTAATTGATCACCCAGCCGAAGGACTCCAGGGTGGTCACCACCGACCGCGTGTCCAGCTCTGCCTGCTGCAGAGACTGAGATGAGATGAGTATATCGTCCAGGTAGGGCAACACTCGTATGCCTTTTAGTCTCAACAGAGACATTACTCCTGCCAGCACCTTGGTGAATACCCTGGGGCCTGACGCAAGTCCCAATGGCAGAGCCACAGACCCGTCCTTTTTGGGCACCGTGAACAGGTTGGAATAAAACCCCATGCCCCTGTCTTCTAAGGGGACCTTGCAAATGACCCCGAGGTCTAGAAGGTCCTGCACCGCTAGCATCAAGACTTGAGCTGAGGCAGGATCCTGTGGGATTCGGGACCCGACGAACCTGGGAGGGGCCAGTACAGCAAACTCTATCTTGTAACCGGAGGACACTACCTCCTGAATCCATCGATCTGGGACGTGGCGTCTCCATACATGCTGAAAATGCTGTAGACGTCCCCCCACCCTGACGGGCGAGGGCGCCCCTTCATGCCTGGGGGGTCTTGGGAGGGGCTTTGGGCCCCCAGGAAGAACTGGGGCGGCGTCCTCTGTTCTTGTTCCAGGAATCTGTGCGAGCTCCGGCGAAGGACACCCCTCTTCCCTGTTTAGCCCCACAATAGGGGGTCGAGTGGGAGCTTGGGCCACGAAAGGGCCGAATCTGACGCTTGCGCTGGGGCAGCTTGCCCCCTTTAGCAAAGATATCTAACTTTTCCCCAAACAGGCGCAGCCCTTTGAATGGAAGCCCCGTAAGAGCCTTCTTGGCGACATTGTCAGCGGCCCACTGGCGTAACCAGACCGCACGGCGTATGGCTACCACCAGAGCAGAGGATCTAGCACTCAGTTTAATAACATCATCCGATGCAGAAAGGATATAATTGATAAAAGTCTCACAGTTAACCAAAGCATTGGCGGCATCAGATGGCAAGTCATCCGCCCCTTCTAGAGCAGTCTTAACCACAGTCCTGAGCGCCACCGCCGGGATGGCTAAGGCGCAAACTGGGCTGAGCGACGCTCCCCCAAATGCAAAGGCATGGCAAGCCAGTTGGTCAACTCGCCGATCCTCCAGATCCCGCAGCGTAGTAGTGTCAGGGGAGTGCATAATAGAGGTATTGGACAGACCGAGGATCGGGGCATCGACTTCGGGCGGCGAAGTCCAACACTTGATCAGGTCGGCAGGAAATGGATACTTCTTATCCACAGCTTTAGGGACTCCCTGGAGTTTGCTGGGATGTTCCCACTCCTTTAGGACGAGATTATTAAAATTAGTTTGTTCAGGAAACTCCAATCGCACCCTAGCGGTATGAAACAGGTCACCTCTTTGCCGATGAGCCGCAGGCGGGGGAGAGAGGGATAACACATCAAAGACCTGGGCCAGCAATCTATCAACGTCATCCTGGGACCAAAGATCAGAACCAGACTCATCCTGACTCCTGGACTTCTCGTCATCATAGGACCCTGAGTCAGAAACAGTTCCCCTTCCTCTGAGGGGGAATGTGCATAAGACAGGTGTAAGTCGTCAGATTCTACAGGAAGAATAGTAGCTTCAGGATTCAAATGGCGCTTCTTGGCAGTAGCCTTGCGCGCCAAGGAGCCAGCGATTAAATTTTCCACGCTAGCCAGTCTAGTGGCAAAATCAGCATGAGAGTCCCCACTAGTATTGGGGGTTAGGCTCAGGCTTGGGGGAGTAGGAGAAGCAAGGCGAGGTGCGGGCCCAGCCTCAGAAGAGGTGGGGAGGCCAGCTAGCGCCTGCTGGGCACAAGGGACGCAGACCCGTGCATTGTCACCACTGCTAGGTGTGACCCCACAAGCTACACACAGACGGGCTTGTCCCGAAGGAACCCGTTCACAATATCCTGAGATGCCTCCATATGGTGATTATTATATTTAATATGCCAGTAGGGATTGACGCTGTAAAGCAACCCTGGATGCCCCAAACACCCGCTGGGAAGTGAGAGTGATTTGATTAAAATGGTCTGGACCGGATGCTACGCCGGGCCGGGAGAAGCCGCCGAAGTCCGCGGTCTGAAAGACACAAGGGGAACAGGGATGTCAGAGCCAAGCACGAAGAAGCAAAGGCTAGGAAAGTAATCGCCCATGAGGGCACTTACAGAACAGCGAGGGGAGGACCGTCTTCACCACGCGCATGTGAGAAGGAAATGGCGCCAAGCAAACCTCAAAGGGCGGGCCAGAGCGGGCGATGATGCGGAACGCGCCAAACCGAACCACGCCCCCCCTCCGGAGAGCGCGAAGCTCGAAGGCGCGCAGCCAATCAGAAGCGACAGATATTGTCAGGGAAAAATCACCTCAGAGAAATCTGACAGAGTGAATACCGTGATAGAACGCCAAGCGTCAATCGAATAGAGCCGAAGTACGCGCCGAGTAATGCAATGAAAAGCGCTGCGGAAAGCTAAAAGCTGAAAGTGAAGCGCGGCTCTGACTCCAGTAACCATTAAGACAATGGGTGACTAGTGTGATTAGGGCAAGGTTTAGCCATCGTACACACGACCCCCCCCCCACTAACGGGGGAATCTAGGGAGGAAGGTGATCCAATACTGGGTTCACCGCTATACATGGCGTGGGGCACTAGTGCGGGAGGGGCATCCAATTGAAGGCTCACCATACGCCTTAACCGCCTACCCTATGGAGGGGGATTGCGGTGGAGTCTAGCTCCATAAGCACACTAGGTGCTGCCTACCGTCACACGACCAGCGCAGCCCAGGCTGGGAGGCATTAATTCACAATGAGGACGGGTGGAAATAGTCCCGCAGGGCCTCGGGCTGTCAAGCCCCGCTCGCCTGCGAGAGCGTGATACTTCATGTCTTCGCAGTTTCAGCACTGCAGAGAAATCTGGGGATTTGTGGGAGGTCCTCCGGTATATGTAGGGCCCGGGAGGAGCTTGTTTTCTTCATGTTCTGCAGTGCACGCCGCTGAAGGCGGAGGTATACCCACATGTAAGGACTATGTCTGGAGCAGGACGTGCTGTCTGCTTAGAATAGGAATTACCTCAGGTTTCTGTGGCACAAGGACAATGACAAAGAAAAGAGGTCATTGACTAGAGAACAAAAGTGCGTGTCTTTGGCAACAGCCCCTCTCTGCAGTGGGTATATATGGACTTGATGTGTGTCAGTTTGTTAAGAGGAACTTCACAAGATCATCTCCGACTGCCAGGAGGTGATGAAAGGCTTTCCCTCCAACGATCGTGCCATCAACTTAAAGGCCCTCGACCTTAGTTCTGATATTCCTCCTATGCAATACAGCCTAGGCTTGCTTTGGGACATCCAGTAGGAAACCTTTACATTCCAGGTGTCAGGCTCTGAAAACCTTTCACCAAATGTGGGGTTCTATAGGTTGTGAACAGTATATATGATCCCCTAGGATTCATAGCCCCAGCAACCATTCGAGGGAAAGTACTGCTAAGACAGCTTACTACGGAGAACATAGACTGGGACACCCCTCTACCTCCTGAGAAACAACAAAGGTGGGAGAAATGGAAGGGTTCTTTAAAAATATTGGAACAACTTCAGGTCCTGCACTGCTATGTGCCCAGCTCTATTTCTACTGCCATCAGAAAAGAAGTCCACATTTTCTCATCCGTTGAAGCCATTGCCGCAGTAGCCTACTTAAAGGTATTAGGAACCAACAACAAACTACATTGTGGATTTGTTCTAGGGAAGGCCAAGTTAACCCCGAAACCAGCTAACCTGTGCCTAGACTTGAACTTTGTGCAGCCGTGAAAATTGCTGCAGTCATAAAAGGATTAAATGGACATTGCAATTGATTTATTTACTTTCTACTTACTGACATCAAGGTTGTGCTTGGGTATATATACAATCAAATATACAATCAGTGGCACTGCATCACTACAGATCTTAATCCCGCTGATCATGGGACAAGACCAACAGAGCCATCTAGCCTTTGTGACAATATGTGGCTGTCATCCCTGAGATTCCAGTTTGAGGATCCCTTCTCGCCTCCAATTTCTCCTATGAGCTGGTGGACCCCTCCCCCCCCCCCCCCCCCGAGTCTAACAAGGGGATCAGGTCCACAAACTCCACTCTCTGCACTTCTGTGTATGCAAAGTTGAGGCTGAGCTCACATCATTTTGAGCGCTTTAACCCTTTAAGTGCCAGCCTACCTGGAGTTTTTGTCACATTCTGTTGCCAGACCATTTTGCACTATTTTGCGCTCCCCATGTTTAAATGTGATTTTGGAAGGGATTTCCAGGGATTTCCCAGGAAAATGATATATTGTTTTTTTCAGCAGAGTCTGGGCTTTAACATGAAATGTCTTGTTTGTCATTTGTTAGGTGTATTCTTAATATTTTTGGGTGAAATATGTGCAAAAAAAAAAAAAAAAAAAAAAATTTACATATTGTAGTTTTTTTTGTAATAAAAAATGTAAGTTTGTCAATGAAATCTTATTGCGTGTGAAATCCCAATTTCTCCCGGTTACAGCGGTACCACATATGTATAGGTAGACACCCTTTCCTGCCCAGGAGACTCCCCCAAACTGAAGCAGCGCTTTAGGGGATTTTCAGATAAAATACAACTATGCTACGCAATATGCGCACCTTGCAGTTTTTCCAGAAAAACAACCCTTTACATTTGAAATACCCCCAACAAACTATATATTCTCTGGAAGTACACACCTCAGGCTTTCTAGGCGTGTTGATGTGGCCATAGTTTTCTGGAAGTAATCCCTCAATGGATTCTTTGGTTGCAAAGAGTTTCCCTAAAAAAAGGATAAAAAAGCAGAATCAAAGCCACATTTTCCTAAAAAACTACATACAAACAAGAAAAAACAAGTTTAATCTGAAAACGCAACAACCTCCGAACAGAACGATACCCAACATGCATAGCTACTGTCAAGGGAAGAGCTGCCAAACACCCCAAAGTAAAGCATGTGCGTAATGGTAATTTTACTTGAAAATTTCAGCTCTGCAGACAAAGTGCGCACCTTGCGATTTTTCAACCAAAACAACCCTTGACATTTAGAATATCCCCCATAAACCATATATTCCCTGAAAGTACACACGTTAAGCTTTCTAAGGGTACCCAACTTGTTCTAGTGGGCTCATCTTTCTGGAATTATTACCTCAAAGAATTCTTTGGTTGCGCAGGGTTTCCCTAAAAAATTTATAACAAAGCTGAATAAAAAACACCTTTTCCTAAAATTTAAATATGCAAACCAGAAAAAACAAGCTAAGTCTGAAAGCGCAAGGTCTCCCGAACAGAACAATACCCAACATGCATAGGTACTATTAACCCTTTTAATTGCCAGCCTACTTGAGATTTTGTCACCCTCTGTTGACAGGCCATTTTTCCCCATTTTGCGTCATGTTTTCGCCATGTTTTGCGCCATTTTTGCTGGAACTTTCAGGAAAATTATATATATATATTTTTTGCAGCAGAGTTTAGGCTTTAACATGAAATGTCTTGTTTGTACATTTTTTTTTTTTTTTACAATATTATTAAGTAAAAAAAATAAATAAATAAAAAAATTTTTTTGAAAATTGACTCCTTTATTTTAAATAAAAAATGTATTTTATTAAGGAAAATCATATTGCATGTGAAAGCCCCATTTCTACCGATTAGAACGGTACCACATATTTATCGGTAGCCCCCTGTTCCTGCCCAGGAGACCCCTCTAACTGAAACAAGTATTTTATAACATTCACAAAAAAAATACAAATACCATCCACACTACAAAGGGTTAAATCGAGAAAAAAAATGACATAGGGTCCCCCCTCCCAGGGGAGGGGGACCCCATTTTTTTTTTGATTTTTAAGGGTTAAAAACCCTTAAAAATCAAAAAAAAAATTGACGTGGGGTCCCCCTTACCCAAAGTAACCAGCCCGGGACCAGCTATGGGGGCTTGTAGGCACAGAGTGGGGGGGCCAGCTTTTGTGGCCCCCCCACCCTGCAGCCTACGAGCCCACATAGCCTATGTGGGCCCGGGCTCTTCTGCCCCCCCCCTGGCCTTTGGGGAGGCAGGTAATGGGGGTGCCGGGGGTTAATGGCAAGCCACCCGCTAGCGCAGGTGGCTTGCCATCCCCCCAGCCTTGTGAACTGGTATAGGGGTCATGGACCCCTTACCAGTTCACAAGGGGTTAAAAGTAAATAATCACACAGACACAAGCAGAGAAAAAAATATTTTATTAATTTTTATTTTTTTTTTACACTGTACTCACCTCCCATCCATCCTGGAGCACTCTGTCCCTCGGCGATCACTGGCTTCTGCTCACTTGCAAGAAGCCTTTTATAGCTGCTGGATGACAGAACACAAAGGGTTAATAAAAAAAAAAAAATGACATAAGGTCCCCCCTCCCAGGGGGGGCGGACCCCATTTTTTTTTTTATTTTTAAGGGTTAAAAACCCTTAAAAATCAAAAAAAAAAATGACGTGGGGTCCCCCTTACCCACAGTAACCAGCCCGGGACCAGCTATGGGGGCTTGTAGGCACAGAGTGGGGGGGCCAGCTTTTGTGGCCCCCCACCCTGCAGCCTACGAGCCCACATAGCCTATGTGGGCCCGGGCTCTTCTGCCCCCCCCTGGCCTTTGGGGAGGCAGGTAATGGGGGTGCCAGGGGTTAATGGCAAGCCACCCGCTAGCGCAGGTGGCTTGCCATCCCCCCAGCCTTGTGAACTGGTATAGGGGTCATGGACCCCTTACCAGTTCACAAAGGGTTAACAGTATAAGAAAAAAGACAGACACAGGTTTTGAAATATGTTTATTAAAAAAAAAAAAACATTTTACCTTTACTCACCTCCGATCTTCATATGCATTGTCCCGCGGCGATCTGATGCAGGTGACAGCTGGGCAGAGAAGGGGGGAGGCAGGCGATCGGAGGATCGCCTACCTCCCTCCTTCTCCGCCCAGCCATCACCGGCATCTGAGAAGAGAACTGCCGGGTGCCCCGATGACACCCGGCGGTGACGTCATTAGCCCCGCCCCCGAAGGGGCGGGGCTTAACAGCAAGATGGCGGCGCCCGTCGGGAGAGGAAGGGGAGAGCCCTTTCAGGCTCTCCCCTGAAGCTGAAGAGGCTGGGGGGGGCGATCGGAGGCCCCCCCAGTGAAGAGGAGACCCGGAGGGAGGCAGCGCGACTGCAGGTAAGTAAATGTCATTTGTATTTTTTTTTTTTTTTTACAGTTAGCAGCTGCCAAACGGGGGGGGGTGCTATTCCGGGGGCTCTCCTGGAGCCATCCGACCCCCCACGGGGGATCGGATGGCACCAAATTAAAGAGGAGACCCGGCTGAATCCAACGAGGGGTCAGGTGAGTATTTTACTTTTATATTTTTTTTACTGTGGGGGTTTAAAGTCAGCTACGTGAGTCTCACGTAGCTGGCACTTAAGTGGAGTAGAGGCTGCTACGTGAGACTCACGTAGCTGGCACTAGAAGGGTTAAGTTGGTTGTCGCTTAAGAGAGCCATTGCTCGTCTAATTCCCATAGTCTGAAGCATTAGAAGAGCTACACCTACAGGGTGCAGAGGCTAGAACATCTGCAAGCAACATCCTCCAGTTTCAGACCTAGAACATGCAGAAAGTTATCATTCGATGTGTGCAACAGGAAGTGTATGGCGAAGAGATCCATGGTATCAAAGGGAACACTAGCCTGTTGAGAAAAAGTAGGCTTTTCAATCTGAACGCAGTGACTGATCAACACAAACTGCTCAGAGTAGGTGGTCGTTTGATGAAGGCAGAACTTTGTGACAAAGAAAAGAATGCTGTCATCATATCAGGTCTAAATCACATTACTAATCTACTGGTCTGCCATCAACATCAGCATGTGCAGCACCATGGCAGACAGTTTAAGGTGATGTTAGGTCGGCTGGCTTGTGGATAGTGGGAATGAGAATAGATGCATCTCCAGTGTGCTCCATAAGTGCGTGAAATGTCGCAAGCTAAGGGGGAGGCACCTACAGCAACAAATGGCAAAACTCCCAGCAGACCGCCTAAGTACATATCCACTCTTCACTTATGTTGATATCTTCGGCCCGTAGTCGGCTGTTACACGGAAGACTCGGGGCGGAGCGGGGCGTATTGTTTACATGCCTTAGTACCAGAGGAGTACACATTGAAGTAATCGAATCAATGGATTCCTCTTCCTTCATCAATGCACTTCAAAGGTTCTTCTCCATCCGAGGACCTGTTAAACAACTGAGGTCTGACTGTAGAACTAACTTTGTAGTGGCATACAGAGAACTTCAGTTGAACGATTTCCTGACTAGCAGTGGATGCACTTGGGAGGGTTCTGGGAGAGAATGATCGAAATCTCGGAAAGAATTCTCGACTCCATATTACTGGATCACAAGTTCCCACAGCTTACCCACGAGACTTTGGTCACCTTTTTGGCAGAGGTGCTCGCCATAATCAATGCAAGGTCTTTGGTTCCTGTATCCTCGGATCCTAATGCTCCACTGATCCTGACAGCCACACTCCTTACTAAGAAAATGGGGACCGCTGCTGTGCCTCCAGGCCGATTGCAGCAACATTCACAGGCATCAGTGGAAGCAGGTGCAACATCTATCCAATGTGTTTTGACATTGCTAGAAGACGGAGTATTTACACTGGCTTCAAAGTCATCACAAGTGGCAGACATCAAGACCTAATCTTTCAGTGGGTGACCTTGTTCTTCTAGGGGACAAAGAAGCCCACCGGAATGAATGGCCGATGGGTCTCATCATTAAAGTTCTGCCTAGCATTGACGGGAAGATTCGCAAGGTTGAAATCAAGGTAGCAAGTCAGGCCCAGACAAGTCTTCTTTCAGCCATTTACTGAACTTGTACTTCTGCTTTCTCAAGAAGTTACCTGATAAGGACAAGCATCGTCCAGCACAGGGAGCCATGCAAACAGGGTATTTTCTTGCTTTGAACATTGACTGTGCCCTTCCACGTCCATGGAACTTTTGGATTAATTTTATTTCCTGTGGATTATTGGGTTTTTTGAGGCCTTGGCCTACGGCAGCCATTCTAATCCGAAGAATAGATTTTTCTTTTTCTGTTTGTGTTACCAAAAATTTTCTTGTTCCAAACCGTTGGTCACAAGGACGTTGACCACAGTGCATTGTGGATTCTTCGAGCATTTAGTAATTTTCATGTTTATAGTTATTTAGGAATCTTATGTCATTGCATGTCCTCTCTCTTTGCATTTTTAGGTCCCAGGATAGGCCACTGGACACTTTATGAGCATTTATACATGTTATACATATTATACATATTATGTTGTTGATGTCAGGCTGGGAGTGTCATGTCCCACAATGCGTGTTTTATTTTACCTGGGGTTAACTTCTTAATATAATGTTCATTTGCATAGGCTGAGCAGTGTCCCTTTGTCCATCCTGGCTTCCATAATCTTGCTCTGATGGAAGTAGCTCCTCCCTTCTTCCCCTTTCCCTCAGCCATTTCTAGTTTGGCATCTAAGCAGTGCACACCTGCTGTTCCTTTCTGAAGATTTTTTTTTTGCTGTATGGGTTACATCACAACTTTCCTGCTCTATTGAATGTACATGTCAAGATTCCTGCTGTAAGACGTTTTATTGCAAGATTCAGTAACGAAATAAAGCTTTTGAAACGTATTGTACGTGATTCACAAACACCTGAGCAAGCTATCTGCCAAGCCTTATAGAGTAAAGAAACATCAATCACAAACATACACTGAGAACGTGGAGCCGTCTACAGGATTTATGAAAATAACGATTTAACTTTATGTGATTTACCAGATTAGCCCACCAAAGATTTCTTGCTTACAAATTATGTCGCACACTCTGAATATTAGTTAATTTAAAACTTTTTTTATTGTAATTTGAGCACACAGTGAGACGAGAAAACACCTAACACATGACATTTCGCCTTATTGATCTAAATAGGGAACAGTGCAATATCTTTTGTGAAATTCAGCCTATTAGAGGTCCGCTCATCTTGTATGTGGATTTTAATTGTTTTTAACTGTAGATGTTTTGTCTTGTTTCACTGTGTGCTCAAATTACAATAAAAATATATTTTTTAATTAACTAATATTCAGCGTGTGCGGCTTCATTTCTAAGCAAGAAATCTTTAGTGGGCTAATCTGGTAAACCACATGAATAAAAGTTATTTTCATAAATCCCCCTTGGTTTGGGTATTTCTAGCTTATGCCAGCATCTGCTATCTATTGACCATATTAGCGGTGCGGGGTCCTCTAGATAATTTTGTAAATTCCAGATACCTAATTATTAGGGCTTGTCTGGACCCCTGCACGCTTAAATATGAATTTCAAATCAGTTGAAAATGATTGGTCATCAAGACTAATAGAACTGCAATAGAATAGAACGGCATCCCAACATACTTTGGGTCATAATGTGGATTCTGCCAACCACCAGCAATTATTAAAAGCCATTAAACAAGCCAGATGGAATTATTTACACTTGTGGTGGAATATAGTCTAGAAATTTATAGGAAACAAAAATTAATTCCACAGGGATTACGTGTACAGATATTCCCTGCTTGGGAGGTTACTTCAAAAGAGAATGGGAATCACATGCAAGTGAAGTTGGAATTGCAGGATCTATATACAAAATTAGATTCCCTTACAACCAAGGAACAAATATCATCTTTAGATGAAATGATTACTAGAGATTTGGACAAATATGAGGTTAAACTAAATAAAGTAGAGAGGGATCGATCGGATGTAGTTAATGGTAGAGTATACAAGTGGAAACACCATGGAAACAAACGGGGCACTTATGACAAACAAAATTTTCATACTCCTAACCGGGACAGAAGTAGACTGTTCCCTCCGAGAGAATCCTCACTCTCTAGCCAGTTATCAGAATACTCGTCCAAGTTTTTTTTAGACTTGGGCAGCCAAAGAGGAGGACACGGAGGGGGAAGGAACAAAAAGAGGGACAATAGGTGGTTAAATCCCTGATCTGGGACCCTGGGAATACATTCGGTTGTGACCAAGGGAGGTGAAACGCAGATGGGTCTCCCCTGCCCAGAGACCGCAAAACCAGATGGTAGACTTGGAGGTGATAAAGCTCTCAGATAACCCCTTAACTGACTTACAAAAATTAGCCCTGGCAAGGGGTCTAAAATTTGCACCAACACATATGATCAATAAATTTAACATTATTAAAGATTTGTTTCTATTATGTAGATGCCTATCATTGAAAAAAAACATTTTAACCCGGGTCAGAGGGTACACGACCCTTATTGGGGTGAATTAGAAGGCAAAGCACTGGATGATTTAATGGGCTTATTGGAGGAGCAGGAGATGGCCAGACAGGAAACCACCACCTTAAAGAAACTCTATATTTACTCCCCCATGGACGAACTGACCAGCAATCCAAATGTTCTTTAATCTGGCAACCTTTTTGGACCTATACCTTGAGGATAACTGCAGCATTTGTACAAAATTACAAACAGCTTGCTCCACTTCGAAAGCTTCCACCAAAGGAATCTAAAAGAATGAATTCCTGTGGGACAATTTTTGAGAGCCAAAATACATTTCTCTCTGGAGGCTGACTTCATAGAAAAAGCTAAAGGATTGGAAGAACGCTTTAAGAAACGGGCATACCCGAGAAGAATCATCAGAAAAGCACCCCAGGGAGCGACGGCAATACCCAGAGAGGACCTGCTGCGATACAACCAAAAAAGCAGTGAGAATAATGAGGTGAGATTTATAACTGAATATAACAATGACTGGAACACCATTAGACAAATTTGCAAAATGCATTGGCGAGTGCTTAAATCAGATCCATATCTCATTAGATGGGTAAGGAAGGGACCCCTAATGACAGCAAAATGTGCACCAAATCTAAGAGGCAGATTGTGCAGAAGCCACTACACATGCCCAAGAACCTGGCTAGAGAGGGGAACACGGATGGGTTTAAGCAAACCTTGTGGAAAATTCAATATCTGCCAGTTTGTTAGAAACAATTCAGAACCTACCAACAGGAAAGAAATATCGGATAAGAAAAAATCTGAATTGTAGATCCGAAGGTATCATTTACCTAATGGAATGTAACTGCCCCAAACAATATATCAGGGAGACAAAAAATGCTGGCAAAACAAGAATAGGAGGGACACATCTCAAATATTAAATTAGCAAGAAGTTACAAGGAGGCTGGGAAAACTTTAACCCCTGTTGCAGCCCATATTTTGGAATGACATGAAGGCCGCACGGAGACCTTGCAGATCACATTCATAAAGAAGTTTGTTACATTATGGGACAATGCTCCTTAAAACCATGGACAGATTTCGAAAGGACGATCGAAAAATGGTGGTGAAGAAAAGTAAAGTATCAAGAACTCTCTGGTCAGACTTTGGGATGCATCTGGTCCTTTAATTCCCCTTCACATGCAGGAAGCCCAGAATTTCTGTTACCTGTGCTCCACTATATAGCCTGAAGTGCAAACAGCGTGGTGAGAAATAATCAGATTTTGGAATGACTGCTCATACTGATGATATATGTTCCGTTAATAGCAAATATATTCATTAGTATATAATTGTTAGTACAATAATTGTCTGAGCACGCTTATATGTTTACATTATAGGTTTACATCTTTCAATAGTGTATTAGTCTTTATATATAGCCGGTTAATGCGGCTGTGCACTGACACTCCTGCCAATGGACTGAACGCTCCTATTATGCACAGTAGTATAAAAGGGAGGGAATGGCACATAGTCGCTCTGCACCCTAACGAAGTGGCAGGGCTCACTACCACGCAACACATCGGCATTTCCAGCGTAGTTTGATGGCAGGCCTGGCTTCTACTTTATTAATTCCCCATCTGCATTTCTTTGCACATTGTTGTCATCCTTCACATTGCTATATATTTTTCATATTATGCATTTATGTTTTTTAGATATATTACAGCATGTGACACTTTATAGTATAGCACGTGACACTTTTTTTTATAGCTCTATTAATCTATTTTTCATGGTTTGGTCTCTTCTGGGGGGGGGGGGGGGGGGGGGCTTGGCAAGTCTCTCTTTCTTTAACAGACACCTATATGCATTATTTCACTTGAACTAAACAGGGAACAGTGCAAGATGAGGTCCGCTTATCTTGTATGTAGTTTTGAATTGTTGTTAATTGTTTTTAACTGTATGTGTTAGATGTTTTGTCTTGTTTAACTGTGTGCTCAAATTACAATAATTTTTTTTTTTTTTTTTAATTCTTTATTTAAATTTTCAAAACATTAGAGGTAAGGTATCAGAAATAAGACAGTACAGGAAGAAAATAGGTCCAGCACGCAGGCCAGGTCACACTCAGGGCACGATAGCCCCCATCAACTCCCGTATCTCGCTCCTACTGCATACTCAGGCAAACTCAATTCTAGTATATCACCAATATTTGGGTCAGGGATGGGGTCCGGGGGCGTACCCTTGCTCACCCCGCTCCGGACCCCCTCCAGGCCAGTCCTGGGTTCTATTTGCCTTTTTACTGACTGCGGCCTACACCCTGGTGCCCTGTTTGGGCATCAGAGGTGCTCCATATGTACTCTCTTTCCATTAGCTAGTAGCTTTGTTAAGTCTTGGAGGTGTAGAGGTCGGTCGGGGGCGTCTCCCGACCCGGGCTAGACCATTAGAATTCGCAGATAAGAGGAAAAGGAGTGAAGGGAAAGAAGGAAGCAGATGGGTTTAGGATGTGAGGAAAGAAGGGAGACACGCCCGAGAGAGAGGAAGTGTCAGGAGGGGAGGGGGGAAGGAAGAGAGAGGGGAGCGAGAGGACCAAAGGGTGACGACATGAGTAAAGGGAGGCGCCAAGACTATCCGACCCGCAGCCGGCGAGGGGGGGGGGGGGAGGCGGCAGCAGCGCCCTGGTTTAGGGCCACAGAGCATCTCCCCTCTCGTCTCCATTGCTCGTCTTGGGTCTAGATTGGAAGAGGGAGGCATGGGGTTAGCTATTACTTCACTGAAGCTCGGAACATATACCAGGATGTCCACAAAATCCTGGTCTCCTCCTCCCTATCCTGGACGCAGCCGTCAGTCCCTCCATTTCCATTATTCTATCCACTTCCCTGAACCAGTCGTTTTCTGTCGGGATGCTCTTGGTTTTCCATAATCTGGGGATCAGTGCTCTGGCTGCATTGATTAGGTGTCTCAGAACTGATTTCTTATAATTAGTAATACTACATCCGGTATGGTGCAGGAGCATGAGTGCTGGACAGCACGGGACCTGTGAGCCTGTTACCATAGACATGATCTCAGAGATTTTTGTCCAAAATGACGTAATTTTGGGGCAAGACCACAGAATGTGGAGCAATGACCCCTCCTCTGATTCACACCTCCAACATACAGGTGAGGATCCCGGGAAGATGTATGCCAACCGTTTTGGGGTATAGTACCATCTGGATAAGTATTTGTAGTTTCTTGAGTTTGTGTAGAGATTGATGATTTGTAGGTTAGAGAGAAAATTTTCTTCCAGTCTTCTACCGTGAATTTTCTACCTAGTTCTCTTTCCCATTCCCCACAGAAAGCAGGAACTGAATCCCGTTCTTCTTCTAGAAATTGATAGACCTGAGAGATTACCCCTCTCGGGGGGTCTCCGCAAGTGGCCAGCGTCTCAAAGAGCGTAAGGTCTCGACCCAGCAAGTTTTTGGGCCCCGCCTTCTGGAGAAAATGTTGAAAGAGCAATAAGTACCAAGGGTCCAGTTGAGGGCTGTTCCATCTACTCCTGATTTCCTCAATGTCGCACCAGTCCCGGCCACCTATGAGGTCCCTTGCCCTAATCGTTCCCAGGTCCCCCCAGCGCCCCATTGCTTGGGACTTCTGGCTGAGAGGAAATTCGGGATTACCCACTACTGGGATCAGAGGAGACGGCCAAGGTGAGATATCCTCTCTCCGTCTAACTCCATCCCAAACGTCAAGGTTAGCCTTAATCAGCGGGTTAGATCCCGCCCATCTGCTTGAGGTTGCTGACGACCATGGGATCTCCTTTAACGGGGTTCCCGTGAATCCGGCTTCCACTTTAACCCATTTCTTGGTGTCTCTGTTCCTCATCCAGTCCACTATTCTCTGCAGGTGTGCTGCCTGCCAGTATTTCTTCAAGTTCGGGACCGCCAGACCCCCTCTGATTCTAGACCGCTGTAGTAGTGTAAATTTGATTCTCGGTTTCTTATTTGCCCAAATGAAGTTTATGAGTATTGTATTCAGGTTCCTGAAGTAGCTTGCTTGTATGTGGCATGGGAGGGTTTGGAACAGGTATAGGATTCTAGGCAGGATTGTCATCTTTATAGTGCTCATTCGTCCTAACCATGTGAGTGTGAGGGTGCCCCATCCCAATAAGACTTTGTTGAGCATTGGAATTAAGTTGTACCGGAAGATATCACCAATTTCACTCGGAATTTTTATGCCCGAATAAGTCAATGCAGATGGGGTCCATTTAAATGGGAAGGAGGATCTAATAGGCGACAACACGGCTTCTGGCAGTCCCACATTGAGCGCTTCCGATTTGTCAAAGTTCATTTTAAAATTGGAGAGCTTTCCGAAGGTTTCAAATTCTTTCATAAGGACCGGGAGCCCAATCGTTGGTTTGGAAATGAAGAACAAAAGATCATCCGCGTAGGTAGATATCTTATGCTCGACTCCCTTCACATGGATTCCTTTAAGGTCTATGTTGTTTCTTACATGCCTCAGGAAGGGTTCCACCACCAGGGCGAAGATAAGAGGTGACAAGGGACATCCCTGTCTGGTTCCATTAGCTATCCGGAAAGGCGGAGAGAGGTGACCGTTTACTTTTACCCTAGCCTGGGGGGTAGAATAATACAACTCTGTGAAGTGCTCACCTGTAGAGTTGGTATTATATGCATACAGCACGTCCTGCTCCAGTAGTAATAATAACATGTGGGTAGTCCTCCGCCGCCGTGCACTGCAGACATGTAGAAAACAAGCTCCTCCCGGCCCTTCATACACCGAGGGACCTCCCACAAATCCCCAGCATTGAAAAGCAGTGAGAAATAGAGACCAGGAGAAAGCAACCACCCAAAACTGGCAAAACTATCAAAGATAACAATCACCAACAGGGGATCCAGAACAAGGTGAAACAGGGTGGGGTGGAGCAGGACGTGCTGTATGCATATAATACCAACTCTACAGGTGAGCACTTCACAGAGTTGTATTATTCTAAGCATACAGCACGTCCTGCTCCAGTAGTAATAATAACATGTGGGACATCCAATAGCAGTGTCCATAAAGAAGGGTGGGATCCCCAACAGAAGGCAGCAACAAGCAGTCTAAACCACTGCCGCCTGCAGAACCTTGCGGCCAAACACAGCGTCAGCTGAGGCCCGAACATCAACCTTGTAAAACTTAGTAAAGGTATGTACAGAAGACCAAGTAGCGGCCTTGCAAACTTGTTCAACAGAGGCCTGGTGCTGAAAAGCCCAAGAAGCCCCAACAGCTCTAGTAGAGTGAGCCGTAAGACGAAAGGGGGGAGTCTTCCCCTTGGCAGTGTAGGCTTGAACAACAGCCTGACGAATCCATTTACTGATGGTAGACTTGGCGGGAGCCAAACCCTTCCTAGGCCCATGAGGCACAACGAAGAGAGCATCCGTCTTCCTAAAGGCCTGTGTAGTAACCAAGTAAGACTTGACACACCTGACCACATCCAAGGAATGCAAAACCCTTTCCTTAGGGTTACTAGGATTAGGGCACAAGGAAGGAATTACAATATCTTGATTCAAATGAAATGCAGACACAACCTTAGGCAGGAAGTCTGGCTTGAAGCGAAACATCACCTTATCCCGGTGTCTCTCAAAGTAGGGAGGCTGAATAGACAAAGCAGCAGTCTGACCGAAGTAATGGCTACCAGGAAGACAACCTTGATCGTGAGCACAGCTAGGGCGGCCTCATGGATAGGCTCAAAGGGAGCCCCCTGTAGGGCCGACAACACCAAGTTCAGGTCCCAAACAGGAACCATAGGTTTCCGAGGGGGGCGCACATGAGTGACCCCCTGAAAGAAGGTCTTGATAAGCGAGTGATGGGCAAAGGTCTTCTGAAACAAGATGGACAGGGCCGAAACCTGGCCCTTCAAGGTACTGAGCTTGAGACCTAAGTATAGGCCATGTTGTAAGAACTCCAGCACCCTGGATACTAAGAATTCCCGGCAGGGAAGAGACCTGGATTCACACCAGTCAATGTAAGCCCGCCACACTCTGTAGTAGATGGCAGCAGAAGTCTTCTTCCTGGCTTGGACCATGGTAGCCACCACAGATGCCGACAAACCTTTTTCCCTCAAGATGGCGGTTTCAATAGCCAGGCCGTCAAAGCCAGCGTTAGTAAATTGGGATGGCGTAGAGACCCTTGGGTCAGAAGATCTGGTGACCTTGGCAGATCGCACTGATTTACCGCCATTTGAACCACGTCCGTGAACCACACTCTTCTTGGCCACCTTGGGGCCACCAGAATCGCGGGTACCCCTTCCAGAGCGATCTTGCGCGGCACTCTGCCCAGAAGGGGAATTGGAGGAAACACATACAGGAGCCGAAACTCCTTCCAAGACATTGACAAGGCATCCGTGGCCAGAGCCAGAGGATCCTGAGACAGGGATACAAAGCTCGGGAGCTTGTGATTGTGACGTGACGCAAAGATATCCACGTCCGGCACACCCCAAAGGAGACAAAGTGACTGAAATACCCTGTCGCAGAGGGACCATTCCCCCTGACGGGACGACCCCCTGCTCAGAGCATCTGCCAGCAGATTCTCCGTCCCCGGAATGTAGACAGCCGATATGCATTGTACATTGGTCTCTGCCCATGCTCCGGGTTCCTCCCTGATGATTGATGTAGGCTACAGCCGTCCTGTTGTCTGAGCGGACCTGAACCGCCAGACCCTTCAGGTGCTGGGTCAATCGTTCCAGCACCAACCTGATCGCCCTGAGTTCCAGGACATTGATAGGAAGATGGGCCTCCTGAGGTCCCCACCTCCCCTGGAAGCACAGGGACTTCCAGAAACCCCCCCAGCCCGAAAGACTTGCATCCGTCGTGACCGTCTCCCAGGAGGGAGCCAGGAAGGATCTGCCCCTTGTCAAATTCCTGTGGTCCAACCACCACGCAAGGGATTGTCTGACCGAAGGGGGGATCACCCAGCTGTCGTCCAGAGACGCTGGGTCCTTGTTCCATACTGACAGAAGGTGGAGCTGCAGAGTTCTCAGATGAAACTGGGCAAAGGGCATCACCTCGAAGCTTGCCACCATCGAGCCCACCAACTGCATTCCCTGCCGGATGGAGGGATGAGGGTTCGCGAGCAGGGATCTCGCCTGGGTTGTCAGAGCTTCCACCTTCTGCGGAGGAAGGAATATCCTTGACTGAGCCGAGTCCAGAATCATCCCCAGAAACGGGGTCACTGAGGAGGGGGACAGAGAGGACTTTGGGTAATTGATCACCCAGCCGAAGGACTCCAGTGTGGATACCACCAACCGAGTGTCCAGCTCTGCCTGCCGCAGAGACTGAGAGGTGATGAGAATATCGTCCAGGTATGGCAACACGCGTATGCCCTGTAGTCTTGAGAGACATCACCCCTGCCAGCACCTTGGTGAAGACCCTGGGGGCCAACGTGAGGCCGAAAGGGAGGGCCACGAACTGATAGTGCTGATCCAACAGCGCAAATCTGAGGAATCTTTGGTGCCCTGAGAACACCGGCACGTGCAGGTAAGCGTCCTTGATGTCCACAGATGTCATGAAGTCCCCTGGACGCAGCGAGGCAATGGCCGAGCGCAGAGTTTCCATACGAAAATGCCTGCTTCTGACAAACTTGTTTAGGATTTTCAAATCCAGAATGGGTCTGACTGACCCGTCCTTTTTGGGCACAGTGAACAGGTTGGAATAAAACCTTGAGGGGAACCTCGCAGATGACCCCGAGCTCCAGAAGGTCCTGCACCGCCAGCATCAAGACCCGAGCTGAGGCAAGATCCTGCGGGATCCGAGACCCGACGAACCTGGTAGGGGGCAGCACCGCAAATTCTATCTTGTAACCGGAGGAGACTACCTCCTGAATCCACCGGTCTGGGACGAGGCGTCTCCAGACATGCTCGAAGTGCTGTAGACGTCCCCCCACCCTGACGGGCGAGGGCGCCCCTTCATGCTTGGGGGGGGGGCTTTGGGCTTGGGCCCCCAGGGAGGAGCCTGGACGGCGTCCTCTGTTCTTGTTCCAGGGTTCTGAGCGTGACCCAGAGAAAGACACCCCTCTACCTTGCTTGGTCCCCCGGTAGGGGGTAGAATGGGAGCTCGGACCATGAAAGGGCCGAATCTGACGCTTGCGCTGGGGCAGCTTGCCCCCCTTGGCAAAGATATCTAATCTTTCTCCAAACAGGCGCAGTCCTTTGAACGGAAGCCCCGTAAGGGCCTTCTTGGCGACATTGTCAGCAGCCCACTGGCGTAACCAGATCGCGCAGCGTATGGCCACCACCAGAGCAGAAGATCTAGCGCTCAGCTTAATAGCATCATCCGATGCAGATAGGATATAATTCACAAAGGTCTCACAGGTGGCCAGAGCATTGGCGGTATCGGAGGGCAAGTCGTCCGCCCCTTCCAGAGCAGTCTTAACCACAGTCCTGAGCGCCACCGCCGTGATGGCTAAGGCACAAACCGGGCGGAGCGACGCTCCCCCGAATGCAAAGGCGTGACAAGCCAATTGATCAACTCGCCGATCCTCTAAATCCTGCAGCGTAGTAGTGTCAGGGGAGTGCATAATAGAGGTGTTGGACAGACTCAGAATCGGGGCATCGACCTCGGGCGGCGATGTCCGGCACTTAACCAGATCGGCAGGAAATGGATATTTCTTATCCACGGCCTTGGGAATCCCCTGGAGTTTACTGGGATGTTCCCATTCTTTGAGCACTAGGTTATTAAAGTGAGTTTGTTCGGGAAACTCCAACCGCACCCTAGCGGTATGAAACAGATCGCCCCGCTGCCGAGGTGCTGCGGGAGGGGGAGAGAGGGATAAAACATCAAAGATCTGAGACAACAGTCTGTCAATGTGGTCCTGGGACCAAGGATCAGAGCCAGACTCCTCCTGACTCCTGGGCTCGCCCTCGTAGAATCCTGAGTCAGATAGCAGTTCCCCTTCCTCTGATAGGGACTGAGTATAGGAAAGCAGCAAATCATCAGATTCTACAGGGAGAATAGTAGCTTCAGGGTTCAAATGACACTTCTTGGCAGTGGCCTTGCGCGCCATGGAGCCTGCAATAAAGCTTTCCACACTGGCCAATCTAGAGGCCAAATCAGCATGAGAATCCCCACTAGAATTGGGGGTTATGCTCAAGCTAGGGGGAGTAGGGAAAATAAGGCGAGGTGCGGGCCCAGCCTCGGAAGAGGTGGGGAGACCGGCTAGCGCCTGTTGAGCACAAGGTACGCAGACACGTGACTTGTCACTGCTGCTAGGTGAAACCCCACAAGATGCACACAGACTGGGTTGTCCCAGGGGGACCCCGTTCGCGATGTCCTGGGATGTCTCCATATGGTGATTAACAACTTCAATGTGCCAGTAGGGATTGACGCTTTAAGCAACCCTGGATGCCCCTATAACCCGCTGGGAAGTGGGAGTAAAATCTGAAAAATGGTCTGGACCGGGCGCTACGGAAAAAGGGTCGCCCAAGAGGGCACTTACAGTCTGCGAGGGGAGGACCGTCTTCACCACGCGCATGCGAGAAGGAAATGACGCCCAGCGAACCTCGAAGGGCAGGCAATAGCGGTCGATGACGCGGAACGTGCCAGGCCGAACCACGCCTCCCCCCCGGAGCGCGCGAAGCCAGAAGGCGCGCAGCCAATCAGGAGAGAATGTAGCTACGTCAGCATCCCTTCAGAGAAGAGATCTGACGAAGAGGGCAAGGGAAATTGAAAAACGCCGTAGCTTCCCCAAAACGTGCTGGTGTGTGCGCCTAAGGCGCAGTAAAATGCTGCTGTCAGTTTAATATTAAGCAAGTGAAGCGCGCTCTGACACCCAGTGGCGGTAAGGGTCTAAAGTGTACTTAGGGCAAGGAGGCCAACACACAGCCCCCCCCCTCTTTTTCCCCCCACTAACGGGGGAATCTGGGAAGGAAGGTGACCCAATAGAGGGTTCACCGTTAGATGGGGCATGGGGGCACTAGTGCGGGAGGGGCATCCACTGAAGGCTCACCATTCGCCTTAACCGCCTACCCTATGGAGGGGGATTGCGGTGGAGACTAGCTCCGTAAGCACACTAGGTGCTGCCTACCTTCACCCGACCAACGCAGCCCAGGCTGGGAGGCATATTCTTAACAAGAAGGACGGGTGGAAATAGTCCCGCAGGGCCTCTGGCTGTCAAGCCCAGCTCGCCTGCGAGAGCGTGATACTTCATGTCTTCGCAGTTCCAGCACTGCAGAGAATTCTGGGGATTTGTGGGAGGTCCCTCGGTGTATGAAGGGCCGGAAGGAGCTTATTTTCTACATGTCTGCAGTGCACGGCGCCGGAGGCGGAGGACTACCCACATGTTATTATTACTACTGGAGCAGGACGTGCTGTATGCTTAGAATATACACTTAGGATGTATTTGAGTGCCCTACCCTGGAGACCAATGTGCCTCAACACTTCGAACACGAAGTTCCAGTCCACCCGGTCAAACGCTTTTTCAGCGTCTGTGGACAATAACATCATCATCGGGGAATTGTCTATTCGTGATCTGTGTATCAGGTTCAGAGTCCTAATAGTGTTATCCCTGACTTCCCTGCCAGGGATGAAACCACATTGATCTCCATCAATCAGGTTGGGTAGGTATGTCACTAGGCGATTCGCTAGGATTTTAGTGAACAATTTAAGGTCCACGTTCAAAAGCGATATTGGACGGTAGCTTTTGCAACTCAGGGGATCTTTTCCAGCCTTATGTATTACTGTGACGTGGGCTTCTAGAGCTTCCGTTGGGAGCAATACGGGCTCGTCCTGCGGTCGCATTAAAAGCTTGGAGAAAATGCTTGTTCAAAGTGTTCTCAAATTTTTTGTAATAGGCGATAGTTAGTCCATCTGGACCAGGCGATCTACTGTTCGGAGATGCTTTTATTGCTTGATGCAATTCAGCTCCCGATATCGGCTCTCCTAGCCAGTTAATGGCCTCGTCTTCCAGTTTTGGCATACCGGAAGCTACTAGGTATTGTCGCATTTGAGACAAGTCCCTCGGGGTGTTCCCCACCCCCTGCGGTCTCAAGTTATACAATGCATGATAATATTCTTGGAACACTCTGGCAATATCCTCTGTTTTGTGATGTTTCTGTTGCTTTGCGTCCTTTATTGCTTCAATGAAGTTGAGGGACTGTTGCTTCCTCAGAGCTCTGGCAAGAAGCGAATCGCTTTTGTTTCACCATTCGTAATAGAATCTTTTACATTTCTTTATAGCGAACGCCGCCTTTTTCAGTAGCAGGGAGTTTAATTGTTCTCTGCAGGAGGTTAACTCCTGTAAGGTGTCTCGTACCTGGGATGCTTTATGCCTCTTCTCAAGAATTTGAATTTGCGAGAGTAGGGGTCCCTGCTTAGTGTGTGTGTTTTTTTCAATCTGGATGCGTGTTGGATGAGAATTCCTCTTATCACCGCCTTGTGTGCTTGCCATACGGTCATTGGGGATACTTCCCCTGAGCAATTCAGTGTAAAATAATCGGTAAGGGCAGTCTGGACTGCTTGGTCCATTACCGGGTCTTTTAACAGGCTTTCGTTTAAACGGCATGTCCACTCTCTTTTGCTTTTTTCCGTTGTGGTCAGGAGTAACCATACCGGGCTATGGTCCGATAGGGAGGCCGGTCCTATGTCAGGATTAGTCACTCTGGGTAAGAGGCTATGAGATATTAATATATAGTCCAGCCTCGCGTAAGTCGCGTGGACTGTCAAGAAATGCGAGTAGTCTCTACCCTTAGGGTTGAAAATTCTCCAGGGGTCGCACAATTGTAAATTATGTAACGCCTGCTTCACCTCAAGGGGCAGTTGTGGCCTAGAGGTAAGGGGAGCGGACTTGTGACTGGAGGGTTGCAGGTTCGAATCCCGGTCCTGGGACATGACTGAAGAGCTCTTGAGCAAGGCACCTAACCCCCCAACTGCTCCCCGGGCGCCGTAATTAGGGCAGCCCACCGCTCCAGGCACGTGTACACTCACTGCACGGATGGGTTAAATGCGGAGGACGAATTCCTATGTGTGCGCAAGCATACAATGGCCATCTATGCATTCAAATTCAAATTAAATTTCGTAGTCCTCCGTACGGTATAGATGACTTGCCAGTTGAGTCAAGAAGTGGCTCCAGGGCAATGTTTAGGTCTCCTCCCAAGAGTACCTTTCCCTCCTGGAATTCTGACAGCTCCGACAGGAACCTCAAGAGGAAATCTACCTGGCCACTGTTGGGAGCATATACGGAGGCCATTGTATACATCTCTCCCGTTATTGTTCCTTTAACCATTATGTATCTGCCCTCACTATCAGCAGAAGTTTCCAGCTTCTGGAAGGGGACGTCCTTGACTAATAGTATTGCCACACCTTTGGATTTAGAGGTCGGGGAGGAGTTTGCGTACCATTGGGGATAGAATCTGGGAGACATCCTGGGGCAGGCGTCTCCCCTGAAGTGCGTCTCCTGAAGGAAGACAATCTTGGCCTTCCTCCTTCTTAAATCTGAGATCACCGCCTATCTCTTCTCGGGGATATTGAGGCCTCTACAGTTCAGGGACACGATCTTCAAGAGTGTCTCACGGGGACCCTGAAGTTCTCCCGCTTCCTCCCCCACCCCGGCAGCCGACATTGTCAAGATCCCGGTGTGTAATGCAGGGCAAGCAGCAGTCCAGCGCAGTGAAACAAGAAAAAGGTTCAGGAAATGGGGGGTGGGAAACGAGAGGCAAAAAAGAGATAGCAACAAGGAGAACAAAACTTTCAATTCCGGAGATAGCCTAAGAAAATCCTTAGGCTGGTAGGATTGTTAGTACCGACTTCTCTAATATAGGGAAGTCTGGCCTCGCGTTTCCTGGGCGAGTCTCCGGAAGCTTCCCTCGGGAAGTCACACGGGCCTCTGGGGGAAACGGACACCAGGCGAAGAGGAACCAGAACCCCGTGGGTTGTTGTTACAGACGGTTTCTACTCTTCCATCTAGGCTACCCCCCCTCATAACACATTACCAGTAAAACAGCAACATTAACATTGTATAGATTCAGTGAGCAAGGCATTCCAAATAATAACTTATACCCTGTGCCCGATGGCTCCCCTCTGTTTGCGCGCTATAACGGCCGTATTTCCCAGGGCAGGTGTCCCCCCCCCCCCCCCCCCCCCAGGGCGCAACCCGGACCCGGGGCAGACTGACTACATCCCCCTCAGGAGAGGGTCCATGAAAATTATGCTCCCGCAATAGATCCCTCAGGTGGTACCGGTCCCCGATTACTCAGGCCTCCACACCCTCAGCTAAGGGTATGCTCCGATCCACAGGACCGCTCGTCCCGCAAAGTGGAAAGAGCATCTAGAGCATGACGAGACACCGCCCCACCCCCAGACAGGACCCCTCCCCTAGGGCGATACCACGCCGGCCGCATGGTCCGGACAGCCCCCAGGCACGCGCCGTGCCCCACCCGCGGACCAATCAAACCCGCGAACTGGGCCGCGGGGCCAACCAGGGGGGCGCCCCAAATGGCACCCCCTCCCCAAACAAGAGCCCACCGCCGCCCACCAGATACTTCAGGCCAGGCGGGGGCCCAGGTCAGAGGGGAGGGGGACCCCCGCACAGGAGGAAAGGGCTACAACCATGCCCCGGGGGGAAACCCCCCCCCCACCACGGCTTCAATTCATGGGGAACGCGTTATCAGCCCGGGTTCAAGCCCCCCCCCAGGTGGGAGCCCCACGAGACCCGAGGGCGGTCCCACAAGATTCGGTCGACGGGGCCAATGAGGCGCAGCCGGGGACACCCCCCAGGAGGGGGACACCCCGAGTGGGGATGCCCGAACAGATGCCAAGCCACCCCGCCCCGGAGGGCGGCCCCACCCAGAGGCGGGCCCCATCGGACAACGACCCACCAACCATCCAATGGGACCATCCTATGCCGAGCGCCCCAGCCCCCCTAAACAGAGAGAGAACACCAAACACCTGATGTATCACTTATGAACTTCTATATATATGCAGGAACTGTGAATAGCAAGTATAAAAGGAAGAAACAGGAGCTAAATAATCATAAACAGTGTCCAACCATGGCTCTGCAATTTTATGTGCAACTAAATGTCGTTACCTCCTATCTAATGTCCATGTGGCCGGGGTCCCCCCCGTGCACCGAGCAGGGCCTCTTCTGTCCCGTCCCTGTCTCCTAGGGCGCTGCGGGAGCGGATCTGTTCTCTGGTCAATGACCGGTGCTAGCCAGTCCGGGACGGCTATGGGTGCGGTTCCCAGAAATTCAAAAAGATCCGCTAGCTGCTCCAGTGATCTCAGGGCATATGTTCTCCGGTCTTTCCCCACCAATAGCTGGAAAAGGTGGCCCCAGCGGTATGTCGCTCCCTGGCATTGCACGAGATCCAACAGGGGCCTCAACGACGCCGCATGTGCAGGGTTCTGCGGGATAGGTCCGGCAACAGAATGACACGTGCACCATTTAGATCGATAGGACCCTTGTTCCAAGCTGCTTGCATAATTGCTTCTTTGATTTGAAAAAAGTGCACTCTACAAATGACGTCTCTTGGTCTGCTGGGCTCGCCGCTCACAGGGCCCAGAGCACGATGAATCCGGTCGATTTCAATGGTCTCCCCCGGGGGGCGATCCAGAAAGGTTTTGAACAGGTTACACGCCGTTGCATTTAGCTCCGTCGGGTTTACTGATTCCGGGATGACCCGTAGCAGAATATTGTTACGGCGGTTTCTGTTTTCCAGGTCATCTTGTTGGACCTGTAAGGTGGAGAGCATCCTGCGTGTGGCATCCCTTTCCCGTTCCAGAGCAGTAACCCTGGTCTGGATATCTAACTGTGTGGCTGTATTGGTTTCCACTTTGTCAGACAAATCCGCCATGATGTTTTGCATGGATGCTATTTCTCTACGAAAAGTCCCCTCCATCCTTGAAATGTAAGACTCGAAATCTGCTCTTGAAGGCAATGATTTAATGACATCCGCAACATTACATCTCACAGATTCCAGGATAACTGAGATCAGGGCTTTGGGTGAGATAGCCCCTGGTGAATCCATGCTCCCATAATCCGCCGGGTGGTTATCAGGTGCGGGGGATCGGGATCCCCATGAGCAGCTCATAGGGGTTGGGTTGCAGGGCCCCGGCGAGAATGTGGCCACCCGCCCCAATGCCGCCATTGGAATAGGTGGGCTGCACGGCTCTTGGAGCTCTGGGGCAGAGGTATTTATTGCACTCCCCTTGGATAGTATAGGTGAATGGGGCTGATCAGGTCGCAGAGTGAATTGGGCAACTGTGTCTTTAAGAGCTGCCTCTTCTATCATTATGCTGCTGGGTGTCTCCCCTGGCCGCCTCCCATTCTCAGCACAGTGAACCTGCGCCATTGTGACTGACACATGTTGGCCCCTGCCACCCCTCTCTCCCTCCTCACCTCCAGTCTTTGCTGCCAGTGGACCGGAGGCAGGTGACCAGCGGTCCAGGCTGTCCTCTCCTGCGCTCCCCGACACAAGCTGGGAGGTCTGCAGCTCGCAGCTCTCCTCATCAGGGCTCCGGCGGCCGCAGTCCGGAGCGGCGCACGCCCCCGCCGGCTGCGGGGAAGCCGGCGCCATCTTGTCCCGCGCTTCCTCGCCTCCCACAGGAACCAGTGATGGGATCACCCCACCTTCCATCGTCCGGGGAGGCTCCGGGTCCGACTCGTCCCCGCTGTAGAGGTATGTCGGGCGGCACCGCCGAGGGATGAGGGGGCCCTCCCTCCTGATCTGGGCTCATGTCAGTCGCCGCCATTACAGGCTGCGGCGATCTGGGATTCTCTGAGGGGACAGCCCCGAAATATGAGGATATGGGAGTCCTCTGAGTGGATCTTGCTGCTCCCCTGGTCCTCCACCTCCTGGACATGATCCTTTGGGTAGGTTGCTGTCCGTCAATTTTTTAGTTGCTGAGGGGTTAATGGGGAGCCTCCTGGGATCATTCCTCACAGCGCCATTAGCAGGCCACGCCCCCTAAAAAGATTTTTTAAAGTTTTTAATAACTAATATTCAGAGTGTGTGGCATCATTTCTAAAGAAATAAATCTTTGGCGGGCTAAGCTGGTAACCCACACAAATTTAAATAGTTAAAAATGACCTTAAGAGTCAACGAGCTTGAAGGCTCAAGGGAGCGCCCTGGAGGGCTGACATACTAAGTTCAAGCATCAACTGGCAGCATATGTTTGTGCGGCGGGCGCACATGATTGACTCCTTGGAAAAAAAGGTCTAATCCCATTATCAGCAATGGGCTTCTGAAAAAAAAGACAGATAAGGCAGATACATGCACCCCTAGCGTGCTAAATTGGAGTCCATTCTCCAGACCCTTCTGTAGAATTCAAGGATCCTGGAGGCAGAAAACCTCCTACAAGGAAGTTCCTAGATTCACACCAGGCGATGAAAAACACACCAAAGCCTGTAGTAAATCTTGAAGACGACTGCTTCCAGCACTGGATTATGGTCTGAATAACTTTGGCCGATAAAACCCTCTCTGTTGTGGTTTCAATAGCCAGGTCATCAAGCAAACATTAGTAAATTGGGAAACCGAAAAAGACCCCTGTGTGAAAAGATCTGGATCATCGAGGAGCCACCAATGCTCCCTTGCTGATATTCTAACTATGGGCTTGATTCATTAAAGGTCGAATTCAAATTTTCGCATGTTTTTTTGAGAAAAAGGTGCGATTTTGCGCGCGCAATTTCTACGCGCGATTCAACAAAGTTTTACTTTCGTTTTTGCTAATTCAATTCGAGTGAGAGAAAAAGCACTCGAAAAAATAAATTCGATTTGCGAAAATAATTTACAAGCGAAAAACAATTCTAGTGATTCAGGTGCCATGGATTGGCTCCACACATGAGTTAAATTCAAGTGTTTCACACAAATTTTTTACAGCAGCTTTCAGGAGGAGAAAAGTCTATTTTCTGGCTTCCACCGTGGAGTCCTTCTATCCACTATACGTGCAAAAAAAGCCCATAGTGCACCATAAGGAGGCCTATAAACATGAAATTGTGTAAAATGTATTAAGTGGTCTTGCTTGCCAAGATCACTTATTGTTCTTGCTGATATATTATTAAGTGGTCTTGCTTGCCAAGATCGCTTATTGTTCTCGCTGATATATTATTTTTATTCTGATTCCAAGCATTTTTGCACTGTAACTCCTCCCACAGTTTTGACACTACATAGACCATAATATACCAAAACGTGCGGATCATTCCCGAATGGTGTGCTACTAATTTGTGGAACGTTTCGCCAAACAGTTTCCGAAATATTGGCGTTTTTCTGGCGCAATTTTCCCATAGGAATGAATGGGAGGAATGTTCAAAACTAGAGTGGGAGATGAGTGTGAAGTGAAAAATCAGGACATGATTTCTAAACTGCGACCTCTCCCTCATTTTTAATCCCACATACACAAATCTTATATCAAAACGTTCAGCTATCCCTGCTGTCGCTAAAAATGGCTCCAAGGCTAAGCCATAGCCCCAACAGTTTTTACAATATGACCTTTTGTTTGCAACTCACACCTCCCATTGACATTCATTGAAACTCCACTCTAGACACCACAAATTTGAATGGCAATTTCTAAACTGCGACTGTGCCTTCATTTTTAATATTTCAGAGACATGTGATACACCACATTGTAGGTCTTCCTCTTGTGATTCTTACAGTATAAAGCTCTTTGCTGTAGGATGTATACTTTTTAAGCTACAGTCACTTGAATATGGCAACCACCAGTGCATTAGAAATGTGTTTTAATGTGCATTCTCAGTTTACCTCAGAGTGAGTTGCCATAGCAACAAAGCTGCAGCCTGGCTCGTTACAGCTGTTAGGGCGGAGCAGCTGTAACAAGCCAGGCTGCAGGTACAGTATGTTGCTATAGCAACTCACTCTGAGGTAACCCCCCCAGGTGACTCAAATGTGTAAAATCTATACAAAATAAACTAAACTGACTGAAAATGACTGAAATTCTTCTTTGAATAACTGTGCAGGAAAATCTAAAAGGTATTAAAGTGGAACAAAACCCTGAGTGGCCGACCCTGAAGTCTATAAGACCCGGCCATTGACCTTCCCCCTTGGGCATTCTAAATCGGGAAGCCCACTGTGTGAAACAACCCCTGGATAACCACAGATCCCCCCATTTTTCTGGCGCGCTCACGCAGATAGTCATTTAGACAGGCCGGGCGGCCAGGAAGGTTACTGCTCAGGCTCCCCATCTGCGTGCAAACAGTGCTGATTGGATGAGAGCCAGCGCATGCGCTGTGGGACAGGGAAAGGTACGTTTTCACAGGCGAACTTGGGGATTTCACATATCAGGGCATCCCAAGTCGGGATGCCCCTAGGGGCACAAATCAAATCTCCAGATAGTGAAAATCCTGGGTTGGGCTTTGCTCAAAACACACAAAGCTGAAAGAAAGATCATATGGAAAAATAAAAAATAAGAATATGAAAGAGAAAATGGTAAACTGAAAGATTCTGCAGCAGAGCCAACATGAAGGGAAAACTGTTACTCCGCCCACTCCACCCAGTTACTCCGCCCACCCAGTTACTCCGCGCACTCCACCCAGTTACTCCGCGCACTCCACCCAGTTACTCCGCGCACTCCACCCAGTTACTCTGCGCACTCCACCCAGTTACTCTGCGCACTCCACCCAGTTACTCCGCCCACTCCACCCAGTTACTCCGCCCGCTCCACCCAGTTACTCCGCCCACTCCACCCAGTTACTCCGCCCACTCCACCCAATTACTCCGCCCACTCCACCCAGTTACTCCGCACACTCCACCCAGTTACTCCGCCCACTCTACCCAGTTACTCCGCCCTCTCCACCCAGTTACTCCGCCCTCTCCACCCAGTTACTCCGCCCTCTCCACCCAGTTACTCCATCCACTCCAACCACACAACAGTTACTCAAGTCATTCCACCCAGTTACTCCGCCCACTCCACCCAGTTACTCCGCCCACCCCACCCAATTGCTCCGCCCACCCCACCCAATTGCTCCGCCCACTCCAACACCACAACAGTTATTCCGCCCACTCCACCCAGTTACTCCGCCCACTCCAACCACACAACAGTTACTCCGCCCACTCCACCCAGTTACTCCGCCCTCTCCACCCAGTTACTCCGCCCTCTCCAACCACACAACAGTTACTCCGCCCACTCCACCCAGTTACTCCGCCCTCTCCACCCAGTTACTCCGCACACTCCACCCAGTTATTCCACCCACTCCAACCACACAACAGTTACTCAAGTCACTCCACCCAGTTACTCCGCCCACTCCACCCAGTTACTCCATCCACTCCAACCACACAACAGTTACTCAAGTCACTCCACCCAGTTACTCCGCCCAGTTACTGCGCCCACCCCACCCAATTACTCCGCCCACTCCAACACCACAACAGTTACTCCACCCACTCCACCCAGTTAAAAAAAATGTCCAAGGCAAAGCCATAGCCCTAACAGTTTTCACAATATGACCTTTTGTTTGCAACTCACACCTCCCATTGACATTCATTGAAACTCCACTCTAGACACCACAAATTTGAATGGCTATATCTAAACTGCGACTGTGCCTTCATTTTTAATATTTCAGAGACATGTAGACCCAGCTCTCGTGATTCTTACAGTATAAAGCTCTTTGCTGTAGGATGTATACTTTTTAAGCTACAGCCATTTGAATATGGCAACCACCAGTGCATTAGAAATGTGTTTTAATGTGCATTCTATGTGAATTCTCTGGTTACCTCAGAGTGAGTTTCCATAGCAACACACCTGCTGCCAGGCTTGTTACAGCTGCTCCGCCCACACAGTCTGAGGAAAACTTCCCATGAAAACGTTTTATGGAAAACAGGTTAGACATAGCCAGTCATTTAGCAAGATAGAAATACTTCATCATTTAATGCCTACTATCTTTACTCACTCCAAACAATCCATATAGTTACTCTGCCCAGTCAAACCTTTCCACAGTTAATCCAGCCCCTCCAACCACACAACATTTACTCAAGTCACTCCATCCAGTTACTCTGCCCACTCCAGTTGTAGAGAACTGGCGGAGGCAAAAACACTTCACACAATTTCCCCAGAAATTGCACCTTTTATCTTTTTTATTCTTATTATAGCCAAATTTGGCAATGTAACTCCTCAGTTTTTACACTACATAGACCATTATATATGTATATATTGTTCCTGAATGGTGTGCTATTACTTTGTGGAACGTTGCGCTGAACGGTTTCCGGAATATTGGCATTTTTCTGGCAAAATTTTCCCATAGGAATGAATGGGAGGAATGTTCAGAGTGGGAGATGAGTGTGAAGTGAAAAATCAGGACATGATTTCCAAACTGCGACCTCTCCCTCATTTTCAAGCCCAACTACACAAATCTTATATCAAAACGTTCAGCTATCCCTGCTGCCACTAAAAAGGCTAAGCCATAGCCCTAACAGTTTTCACAATATGACCTTTTGTTTGCAAATCACACTTCCCATTGACATTCATTGAAACTCCACTCTAGACACCACAAATTTGAATGGCACAGCTCTTTTCTGTAGGATTTATACATTTTAAGCTACATCCATTTGAAGATGGCAACCACCAGTGAATTGGAGATGTGTTTAAAAGTGCCTGACTCTGCCTGCCTCAGAGTCAGTTGCCATAGGAACCCAGCTGCAGCCATTTTACAGCTGCTTTGCCCAAACAGCCTGTCTGACGAAACTCCTGAGGGGAATATGTTATAGTGAACAGGTTAGAAAAATTACATATCGCAGCATATTTAGCAACATATCAATACTTCATAATTAGAGCTGTGTGAAAATCATAATGCCATCTAAAGGAAAGAAAATTAAAATATATAGTGATATACAGTCGTACATTTGTTGGGACGACTGGTCACGCCACTCTTTGTCATAGTCACGTCCTCCCTATTAACAAGTTGCAAACACATAGTTTACATCTTTTCAACACCACTTTTCAGGAACAAGGGAAATAATAAATATTTCTCCTCTATTCATTTTGTTCATGGCTTATAACCAGTGGTGCAGCTAGAAATGACTGAGCCCCACAGCAAGTATATGAACATGGTTGTCCAGTCCTTTCTTTCCACAGTTACTACAGCCAATCCAACCACACAACAGTTACTCAAGTTACTCCACCCAGTTACTCCGCCCACTCCACCCAGTTACTCCGCCCACTCCACCCAGTTACTCCGCCCACTCCACCCACACAACAGTTACTCAAGTCACTCCACCCAGTTACTCCGCCCACTCCAGTTGTAGATTAGTGGTGGAGGCAAGAACACTTCACACAATTACCCCAGAAATTGCACCTTTTTTCATATTTGCTGGTGATTTATTGCTTCTACCTTATCTTAAAGTCAGCATCTTCTCTGTATCGGCTGGTAATGTATGTCCTTTTCTTATTGGTGACGGACATCTTCAAACTTGAATCCTAATTAGAGCTGTGTTAATATCATCATGCCATCTAAAGGAAAGAGATCTAAAGCTGCAAAGATGCGCTGGACTAAATTGCACCTTTCATACTCGCGCTTTCGGGATCCGGAGCCCCACAGCAGCATAGTGGAAATGGAGTGTAGTGACTTTCGTGATCTGGAGCACCACAACAGCATAGTGGAAATGGAAGTTTGTGGCAGTGAATGTGCCCAGGAGATACAAAGTGAACCTGTGCTGTCATTCCCAAGTTCAACTCAGTGTCAAGTTCCAGAGCACAATGACAGTGTGATGGGCACTTCTGAAAACCACGGCATGCAAGAACCATGTGTTCCAAGTGAGATATCTGTGCAGGCATCATTTCATCAGGGTCATCATGGCTATGGAAGTTTAAGGAACAAACAGTGCACATGCATGGCTTTGACATTTTTGGCATACCACAGTGAGCTTGATGATGTGAGGAAGGATGATCTTGACCAAATATTGAAGAAGGGCAACAGCTTGTATGGCACAACAATAAAACAGCTAAAACAAAGACATGCCTATCAGCACCAACACTTGACAATGGAAGAAGTGCCCCTCAGAGTCTACACAGACAAATATGAGTATAATGTTGTTAAATCTCCAGTGTTATCAGGATGCTTGAGAGCCACGATAGACTGTGACAACCAAGGTTGTTTTGTTGACCTCTCCACAAGACTTCAGTGCTTCAATGCACATGTTACACATGCACTTTTTATAGTTGTGCCATATTGCATTGCATTGTTCAGAGACAAGTCTGGGAGATATGGACTGTTTGATTCTCATAGTCGAAATAAGGATGGACTTCCTGCCATTGGAAAAGGAAGAGCTGTCATGATCACTTTTAAACATTTGAGTGATATGGGGGCAAGGATTTATAAGTTGTATGAATTACTCCTTACAGACACCAGAGGCCCTATTGATGGACTGCAGTATGACTTTATGACAGTCTAATTTCATTGTGCTAGACGTATATCAGATGGTCTGCTGTCCCCACCGGTGCAATCTGACAAACCACATAATGGAAAGCATGTGGAGAACACTATGACCAAAGTTACTCAAATGACCAAAGATGCAAAACACTCTGGATTCCCAGCCAGCAAGCATTATCCACGGTCACTTGATATAAAATCTTCAGAGGGCATATTGAAGGACAGAGAGGCATTATCCAAATTAAATATACAGCGACGACAAAAACTGAAGGCTAGAAACAGAAATGAAAGAAGGCTTGGTTTCAAGATGTCTGTCACCAATAAGAAGAGGACATACATTACCAGCCGATACAGAGAAGATGCTGATTTTAGGTTGAAGAAGAAGCAATACACCACCAGAAAATATGCAACAGATGCATGTTTCAAGTTAAAGCAGAAGCAATACACAATCAGCAGATATGCAGTTGATGCCAATTTTAACATGAAGATGAAGCAATACATCACCAGAAAATATGCAACAGATGCATGTTTCAAGTCAAAGCAGAAGCAATACACAACCAGAAATTATGCGACTGATGCCAATTTTAACATGAAGAAGAAGCAATACATCACCAGAAAATATGCAAGAGATGCATGTTTCAAGTCAAAGCAGAAGCAATACACAACCAGAAATTATGCGACTAATGCCAATTTTAACATGAAGAAGAAGCAATACATCACCAGAAGATATGCAACAGATGCATGTTTCAAGTCAAAGCAGAAGCAATACACAACCAGAAATTATGCGACTAATGCCAATTTTAACATGAAGAAGAAGCAATACATCACCAGAAAATATGCAACAGATGCATGTTTCAAGTCAAAGCAGAAGCAATATATTACTAGAAAATATCATAATGATCCTGCTTTCAGAAAATGTCACTTGCAACAGTGCATGAGTTACTTGAAATTGAGGCGTCACACTCAAACAGATTTTCTCAGAACCCATAAGATGCAATGTGCCTTCAAAATAAGAATGAAATACAGACGATGGACTCCTGTCACGTGGGAATGCAGTCAACCAGTGGACAACAGCCTAATGCAAACAGCTATATTCAATTTCCATGAATGCATTAGAGCTGGGCCAACTTTTGTGTGCACAATGTGTCATCGCACCCTTTTCCCTAACCAAGTGAAACATTGCATTCACAGCAATTACAAGAGGAATCTACACACTGTTGCTGCCTGTTTGACAGGGAAATATGTCCATGTGTGCAACAATCACTGTCAAGGCCCTGAGCAATGCACCATACCAGATGAAAGGACCAAAGAATGGATATGTCACAACTGTGATTCACATTTAAAAGCAGGACAAATATCAGCCATTTCTGTGGCTAACAAAATGGAGCTGGCACCCATTCCCCCAGAGCTCTGCGATTTGAATGTGCTGGAAAGACAACTTTTGGCCAAAATACTGCCATTTGCCAAGATCATCACACTTCCCAAAGGTCGACAGGCAGCTATACATGGCGCTGTAGTGTGTGTGCCATCCGAGGTGGAAACCACGGTCAATACTCTACCAAGATCTCACAGCACATCCCAGTTACACAGAGTAAAGCTGAAAAGATGTCTGACTTACAAAGGCCACCAGCTGTTTCACAATGTCAACATGAGACATGTAATAGTAGGTCTGTCAAAACTCATTGACACACACCCCGACTACAGTGACATTTCAATAAGAGTGGATGAGACAATCGCTGCTGCTGCTGATGATGATGATAATGATGATGGGATAGAACTCAACAGTTGTGATGACAATGAAATAATGGAGATACTTGAACGCATCGAAAATTGTGATCCATCAGAGGTAGAGTCTGCAGGTTTATCGGCTGCTTCTGAGCAACAGGAAGGCCATAAAACTACCAATGCAGAGGATGAGAAGAATGCACTAAGACCTGGAATTGGCCTAGACAGTTGTTTGCAGCCATCTGTCCCCGAGCATGTATTTCAACGCAAGGCTTTTTTGTGTTGATACTCGTTTTGCCAGAGACACAAGCTACCTCTTCTTTGCACAGTTTGTCACAGAGACACACATGGCCAAAAGCAGCATGTCCATCCAGTTAAGAAAAGGAAAGCCCAATACCAGGGATGGACGTAAAATATCCAACAAGTTGCTACAGGACAAGCATGAGGTTGAGAGGTTAGTGCGAAACCGAGATGCCACAAGGTTCATGCAACCTCTGAGAGGGAGTCCAGCTTACTGGGATAAAAATCTGAAGAATTTGCTAGCCATGGTCAGACAATTGGGTAAGCCAACTTTTTTTCTTACCTTCTCTGCTGCAGAATTCAGATGGCCAGAGGTAATAACGGCAATAAAGGCGCAACAAGGTGAAAAGGTGGATTTTGCAGAGCTGGACTGGGCTGAAAAGTGTGACATTCTTCGGAGCAACCCAGTGACCACCATGCGCATGTTTAACAAACGGGTTGATGCTCTGATGCGAGAGCTTCTGTTGGGTCCTGCACAGCCAATCGGTGAAATTATCGATTACTTTTACCGGGTTGAATTTCAAGCAAGAGGGAGCCCTCATATACATTGTCTCTGTTGGGTAGCAAGTATGGGATTTGCTTAATAACCCGAAAGTGCAGCTTGAAGACATGTCACAGCTACTGGCACAGTGTGATATGACTTTGAATCAGTACAACTCGTACATTGAGGCATTGACCTCCTCAAGCGTGATTCTAATGAAGCGTGATGTCAAGGACTGCTGGGTGAACAACTACAATCCCCATTTGCTGATAGCCTGGAATGCCAACATGGACATCCAGTACATTCTTGATGAGTATGGTTGCATTATGTACATGCTGTCCTACATATCCAAGCCAGAACGCGAGATGAGTGACCATCTCAAAACAATAGTCAAAGAAATGAGCCAAGAAACAGAGACAGAACGAGAAAAAATGAAAGAAGTTCATCAGGCTTATTCAAAACACAGAGAGGTCAGTGCCCAGGAGTCTGTGGCCCGTACATGCAGCCTGAAAATGAAGTCTTGCTCACGTGAGGTTGTTTTTCTGCCAACTGATGACAATGCACTGAAAATGAGTTTTCCGCTCAGTGTGTTGCAGAACAAACCAGCCGATTCTTTTAATGTGTGGATGACAAGTTTTGTTGACAAATACAGAGCCAGGCCCGAAACACCAGAGTTTGAGTCCATGTGTCAGGCAGACTTTGCATCCCATTACAGGGTTGTCTATGGCAAGCAAAAGCAAGATGGCAAGCAAAAGGAAGACGGCAAGCGTGTCAGCCTATTGAATGAAATGGGAATTATTCAAAAACGCACAAGAGGGAAGCCTGCAATCATTAGGTATGCACGCTTCTCAGAGAAGAAGGACCCTGAGAACTACTATGGCAGACTGCTTAAACTCTACCTCCCCCATCGTTCAGAGTCATCACTGAAAACTGTAAGGTTCCCAACATACCAGGATTTTTACAAGGGCGCCTGTGTGAGCTTACCAGGAGAAGAAGCAATCCAAGCAGTGTCTGCAATTGTTACCAGCAACCAAAAAAAGTTCGAACAACACAACAAAATTGTGGAACAAGTCTTGGATGACTTTGTAAAAAATGGCCCTGTTGAAGATGCTTGGAACACCTTTGCCCCAGAAGCTGAGTTGGATAGGTTGGAATGTATAGAGGAACGCAAAGAAGGGGAGCCACTTTATGAGAATGAACAAGATGATGTTCCCGGAATATACATGTGACAAACAGGTGGAATTGCGCTTACTGTGAAGGCCCCCCAAATGAGTCCTGATTTGCTTAGGAAAATGTACAGAAAGCTTAACCGGACACAAGCTCAGACATTCTACTCCGTTTGTGACTGGTGCACAAACCGTGTGCGTGGCCTAAATCCTGACCAATTCTATTACTTTGTCACTGGTGGCGCAGGGACAGGCAAATCACACCTGATAAAGTGCATCTATGCTGAGGCGACAAAGATACTCTGTAAACTTACCAGACTACGTGAGGAAGCAGACATATCCATGCCCAGCGTTTTACTAACTGCATTTACAGGAACAGCAGCTTTCAACATTTCAGGCAACACTTTGCATTCTCTGTTGAAGTTGCCAAGAAGCTTGAAACCACCCTACCAAGGACTTGGAAATCTTATAGATGAAGTGAGGGCACAGCTGTCAAATGCAGAGATCATTGTTATTGATGAGGTGTCAATGATTTCAAAGCCCCTGTTTGCCTATATCAACTGGAGATTACAGCAAATCAAAGGCAGTAAGAAACCTTTTGGCGGTATGTCAGTACTAGCAGTAGGAGACTTTTACCAGGTCCCCCCGCTGGGAAAAAGTAAGCCACTCTGTGTGTTTGAGGAAAATACCAATGACGTCTGGAGAGACTACTTTCAGATGATCACGCTGACAGAGATCATGCGACAGAAGGATGACATTTCATTTGCTGAGCTTTTGAACAGAATCAGAGTGAATCAGAAGACTGACACCTTAAGTGATGATGACAAAGCTCTGCTTGCTCAGGCTTTCACAGATCCCACCCACTGCCCTAATGATGTGCTGCACATCTTTGCCACCAACAAAGAGGTTGCCAAACATAATGCTGCAACTGTGTCTGTTCTCCATTCAAACGTAACCAACATAGATGCCGACGATTACAGAAAAGACCCTAAAACAGGAGTGATGCAGAGGCAACACAAACCTTTGAAAGGAAACAAAGGCAATCTGATTGACACACTGCAAGCAGGTGAAGGTGCCCGTATCATGATCACACGAAACATTGATGTTGAAGACGGGCTTGTAAATGGGACATTTGGCAAGATTGCAAGAATAATCATCCAGACTGAGAATGGTGCTACTACGGTAAACAAGCTTGGGCTTGTGCTAGACAATCCGAATGCAGGACAGAGATACCGTAAAAAGACGTCTGGTGATCCTGACAACTTGGTGTACATAGAAAGGGTAGAAGAAAACCTGAGACAGAAAGGAGTTGTTCGCAGGCAGTTCCCCCTGAAGTTGGCTTTTGCATGTACGATTCATAAGTGTCAGGGGATGTCGATACATTCGGCAGTGGTCTCATTGAAACGGGTCTTCCAACCAGGAATGGCCTATGTTGCTCTGAGTAGAACGACTACACTGCAAGGACTGCACATAAGTGACTTTGATGAAAAGAAGATCTTTGCTGATCCTGAAATCACAAGCTCTATGGACTCAATGAAGAATGCATCCCTGGAAAGTGTTATGCCCCTCTTAAAGTTTCTAAAGATAACAGACAAACACCAAACATTAACAATTATACATCACAACACAGAAGGATTACCAGCTCACATTGAAGATATCAAATCTCACCACGAGTTGATACTTGGAGATGTTTTATGTTTCACTGAAACTCATCTCTCAGGCTCTTCTGTTGCTGAAAGTCTCCAGCTGGAGGGCTACAACCTGTTCAAATGCAATAGACATCTCTCATACACTAACCTTCCTGAAATTGCGAGTAAAATCGGCGGAGGAGTTGCCTTGTATGTCAGAAACCATTTCAAGGCCTTTGAAAAGCAGTATCATCACAATGTGACTGACTTGGAGTTCTTGGTTGTCAAACTGGAGTCCCCTGTACAAGCTTTGATCGCCGTTGTTTACAGGCCACCGGATTACAGTATTGGCCAATTCCTTACTAACCTGCTGGGCCTCTTGGAATCTTTGGAAAGAATGGATTGTCAACCTATAATACTTTGTGGAGATTTCAATGAAGATTTTCTGTCCAGAACAAAGAAGCCAATATCTGACCTTCTTCACTCAAGAGGATATACCCAACTGGTCTGGGCAGCCACCACAGAAAAAAACACTCTGTTGGATCACATTTACATTTCAAGGGTGCAGTACTGTCTCCAGTCAGGAGTACTGCACAGTTATTACAGCTATCATGATCCTGTGTATTGTGTTTTGAGCAGTGGTTCTAAACATGCTTAGAGCCTGTATAAACGGGCATGAGCGTTGCCAGAAAACAGTGGTTGTGAACATTGATTACCATCAAACAGATAGCACACCTTCACCAACATTCGACGTCAAGATGCTGAGACCCCACAAATGCATGTGGTCATACCTTCATCTGCTCTACTTGATAATGCTTCTAATGTTTCTTTAAATGTATGTGAAATGAAGATAAAATTCAAGCGGCACTCGTCCTTTCGTCATACAAATTGGCTGCCCCAGCCAATTATGTTATGTCGATGTGACAAATAAAGGCTCTTTTGTAAGACAAAAGAGTGAGTGTCGCTGGAATTTTATCTTCATTTCACATTATCATATCTATCAAGCCTATATTTGCAAGCTGAGCACCGCAAATATCATCCACTCTACATACCACGGACTTACCTGGTCGCCAAATTATTTGAGTTAATAGGTAGTGCCGCCCCCTGCCTGTTTTTTTGTTTGGTTTTTAGAAATGTATGTTTTAATGTAACTGTTAAGCACTTTCAGCAACAGCATTGCAAATAAATGTGCTATATAAATAAATAAAAGTTGAAATGCATTTCTCACTCTATGAAGCCTGCTATGTGCACTCTTTAAATTTGATCAATCAATTGGTTAATTTAGTGGTTTACTCACTCCAAACAATCCATAAAGTTACTCTGCCTACTCCATATAGTTACTCTGCTTAGTCAAACCTTTCCACAGTTACTCCAGTGACTCCAACCACACAACAGTTACTCAAGTCACTCCACCCAGTTACTCCGCCCACTCCAGTTGTAGAGAACTGGCGGAGGCAAGAACACTTCACGCAATTTCCCCGGAAATTGCACTTTGTCTATTTCTTATTAAGTGGTCTTGCTTGGCAAGATCACTTATTGTTCTTGCTGATATATTATTAAGTGGTCTTGCTTGCCAAGATCACTTATTGTTCTTGCTGATATATTATTAAGTGGTCTTGCTTGCCAAGATCACTTATTGTTCTTGCTGATATATTATTCTTATTAAGTGGTCTTGCTTGCCAAGATCACTTATTGTTCTCGCTGATATATTATTCTTATTAAGTGGTCTTGCTTGCCAAGATCACTTATTGTTCTTGCTGATATATTATTAAGTGGTCTTGCTTGGCAAGATCACTTATTGTTCTCGCTGATATATTATTTTTATTCCAAGCATTTTTGCACTGTAACTCCTCCCACAGTTTTGACACTACATAGACCATAATATACCAAAACATGCGGATCGTTACCGAATGGTGTGCTTATATTTTGTGGAACGTTTCGCCAAACGGTTTCCGAAATATTGGCATTTTTCTGGCGCTATTTTCCCATAGGAATGAATGGGAGGAATGTTCAAAGCTAGAGTGGGAGATGATGAGTGTGAAATGAAAAATCAGGACATGATTTCTAAACTGCGACCTCTCCCTCATTTTTAATCCCACCTACACAAATCTTATATCAAAACGTTCAGCTATCCCTGCTGCCGCTAAAAATGTCCAAGGCTAAGCCATAGCCCGAACAGATTTCACAATATGACCTTTTGTTTGCAACTCACACCTCCCATTGACATTCATTGAAACTCCACTCTAGACACCACAAATTTGAATGGCAATTTCTAAACTGCGACTGTGCCTTCATTTTTAATATTTCAGAGACATGTTATAGGTCTTCTTCTTGTGATTCTTACGGTATAAAGCTCTTTGCTGTAGGATGTATACTTTTTCAGCTACAGCCATTTGAATATGGCAACCACCAGTGCATTAGAAATGTGTTTTAATGTGCATTCTCAGTTTACTTCAGAGTGAGTTTCCATAGCAACACAGCTGCAGCCTGGCTCGTTACAGCTGCTCCGCCCACACACCCAGTCTCAGGAAACTCCCCTTAAAGGAGCAGTATAGCGAAATTTGCATTAAAAAAGATAAATAATTAAATAGCCACACAATAGCTTCTAACATGTCTATAAATAATCTGGCGATAGAAAAAAGAAGAATGCCTACTATCTTTACTCACTCAAAACAATCCATACAGTTACTCTGCCTACTCCATATAGTTACTCTGCTCAGTCAAACCTTTCCACAGTTACTCCAGTGACTCCAACCACACAACAGTTACTCAAGTCACTCCACCCAGTTACTCAAGTCACTCCACCCAGATACTCCGCCCACTCCACCCAGTTACTCCGCCCACTGCACCCAGTTACTCCGCCCACTGCACCCAGTTACTCCGCCCACTCCACCCAGTTACTCCGCCCACTCCACCCAGTTACTCCGCCCACTCCACCCAGTTACTCCGCCCACTTCAAGTTACTCCGCCCACTTCAAGTTACTCCGCCCACTCCACCCAGTTACTCTGCCCACTCCACCCAGTTACCCTGCCCACTCCAGTTGTAGAGAACTGGCGGAGGCAAGACCACTTCACGCAATTTCCCCGGAAATTGCACTTTGTCTAGTTAAATGGTCTTGCTTGGCAAGATCACTTATTGTTCTCGCTGATATATTATTAAGTGGTCTTGCTTGCCAAGATCACTTATTGTTCTTGCTGATATATTATTAAGTGGTCTTGCTTGGCAAGATCACTTATTGTTCTCGCTGATATATTATTAAGTGGTCTTGCTTGCCAAGATCACTTATTGTTCTTGCTGATATATTATTAAGTGGTCTTGCTTGTCAAGATCACTTATTGTTCTCGCTGATATATTATTATTATTATTCCAAGCATTTTTGCACTGTAACTCCTCCCACAGTTTTGACACTACATAGACCATAATATACCAAAACGTGCGGATCGTTCCCGAATGGTGTGCTTATATTTTGTGGAACGTTTCGCCAAACGGTTTCCGAAATATTGGCGCAATTTTCCCATAGGAATGAACGGGAGCAATGTTCAAAGCTAGAGTGGGAACTGAGTGTGAAGTCAAAAATCAGGACATGATTTCTAAACTGCGACCTCTCCCTCATTTTTAATCCCACCTACACAAATCTTATATCAAAACGTTCAGCTATCCCTGCTGCCGCTAAAAATGCCATAGCCCGAACAGTTTTCACAATATGACCTTTTGTTTGCAACTCACACCTCCCATTGACATTCATTGAAACTCCACTCTAGACACCACAAATTTGAATGGCAATTTCTAAACTGCGACTGTGCCTTCATTTTTAATATTTCAGAGACATGCTATACACCATTGTACAGGTCTCGGCCTCGTGATTGAGTATAAAGCTCTTTGCTGTAGGATGTATACTTTTTAAGCTACAGTCATTTGAATATGGCAACCACCAGTGCATTAGAAATGTGTTTTAATGTGCATTCTCAGTTTACCTCAGAGTGAGTTGCCATAGCAACACAGCTGCAGCCTTGCTCGTTACAGCTGTTAGGGCGGAGCAGCTGTAACAAGCCAGGTATGTTGCTATAGCAACGCACTCTGAGGTAACACACCCAGGTGACGCAAATGTGTAAAATCTATACAAAATAAACTAAACTGACTGAAAATGACTGAAATTCTTCTTTGAATAACTGTGCAGGAAAATCTAAAGGAAAATAAAGTGGAACAAAACCCTGAGTGGCCGACCCTAAAGTCTATAAGACCCGGCCATTGACCTTCCCCCTTGGGCATTCTAAATCGGGATGAAATGACCCCTGGATAACCACAGATCCCCCCATTTTCCTGGGCAGGAGTGATCCTGCCCACTCCACCCAGTTACTCTGCCCGCTCCACCCAGTTACTCTGCCCGCTCCACCCAGTTACTCCGCCCACTCCAACCACACAACAGTTACTCCGCCCGCTCCACCCAGTTACTCCGCCCGCTCCACCCAGTTACTCCGCCCGCTCCACCCAGTTACTCCGCCCGCTCCACCCAGTTACTCCGCCCGCTCCACCCAGTTACTCTGCCCGCTCCACCCAGTTACTCTGCCCGCTCCACCCAGTTACTCCGCCTGCTCCACCCAGTTACTCTGCCCACTCCAACCACACAACAGTTACTCCACCCAGTTCCTCTGCCCACTCCAACCACATCACAGTTACTCCAGTCACTCCACCCAGTTACTCCGCCCACTCCACCCAGTTACTCCGCCCACTCCACCCAGTTACTCCGCCCACTCCACCCAGTTACTCTGCCCACTCCAGTTGTAGAGAACTGGCGGAGGCAAGACCACTTCACGCAATTTCCCCAGAAATTGCACTTTGTCTAGTTATATTTAATATAACAATATTTTTATATTTAATAAATATATATTTAATATGGGGGGCGTGGCCGGCGATGAGAGTGTGAGGACGTGCACCATTTGAGCTCCCTCCGGCCGACCCAGTTTTTCTGCATTTTCTCGGGCTATTATCCACCCACACCCGGTGCCAAGTGCTATGGCTAAGGGTAAGAAGACGAGGAATAAAGCATCCCCTCCTCACAGGAAGATGAGCACTTACCTGGCTTTGGACCGCGCGAGGGGCGGAGGAGAGAAGATGCCCAAGATGGCGGCGTCGGAGGTTGGAGGGGCCGTGACCTGCGGCATGCCTGGCGCTCCCTCGGATCGGGAGAGGGGACAGTCGGCTCCTGCACCGGTGAGTGCCCCGGACGATGGGGGGGGGGGAGCCCGGCCCTTGAAGGAGAGATCCGGTCCCCTCGGCGGTGCTGCTGGAGGTGGGGCGGAGGACGCCGGGGAGCAGCGCTGGCCCTTGCTGCCTCATGCGGGCGAAGACGGCGGCGACAGCCGAGCAGCAGCCGCAGCTGGAGACGGTGGGGAGCGTCGGCCTGAATGGCGCTCCTCAGGCAGTAGTAGCTGCGCGGATCCTGCGAGCCCCCACGTGCTCTGTGCTCCCCCGCCGGCTGGGGAGGGAGATGCGCCCGGCGGACTTACCGGCAGAGCTGATGAGAGAGGGGGACACTCTCTACTAACCCCTGCGCAGCCTTCAGTTGGGGGGGAGCGGGGGCAGAAGAGCCCAGCTATAGCGGGCCACATAGTGGCTGAACTGCAGTCCGTGGGTGCCCGCCCTGACTCACCACACTCAATCTGCCCCAGTCCTGACTGCCCTCCCTCGCCGCAACATGAGGGGCCCCTGGACGGGTCGGGACCCATGGCCGACTCCCCGTGTGCTTCACCCATGGGCACCCCTTCCCCGCTGTCGTGGGGGGGCCTTCCGAGATGGGGTTCAGCCCGGGCCCGGATATGGGGTCTATGATGGGGTTCCCCCGGCTTCGGGCGGCGCCGGCCCCCACTAGTGCCTCGCCAGGAGCAGCTGCAGCACTCACTTCCCAAAATTTGTCTGGTGCCTGGTTCGAGCATGGGGCTTCACCTGGGATGCCCCCTTCCCCTGCGTGGCAGCAGAAGGATGACTCCGCGCCTTCAACCTGGCTTCGCAGCCGCACCTCGTTGGAGAGGGGGGGAGATGTGATGGCTCCTTGGAACGATGACACACCTGTACCTGACCATATTATCGCCCATTCAGGCCGGCCTCCCATGCCCGGGAGCTCGGGACGCCCCCGGGGTCCGACACCGTGCAACTCCTCAGATATGAAAAAGGCGCTGGCACCTCCGGAGGCCACCTCGCAGGCCATATACGATCCACAGACGGCGATGCATTCTCCTCTTGACCCCATCCTCGCAGCCCTAAAAGCGGAGCTGAAAATTTTGCCAACCAGGGACGACCTTGAATGCTTCATTCAGAGGGTTGAAAGAACGTTTAAGAAGAACATCTATGATCTGCAGCAGTCGGTAAGCGGTCTTGACGCCAGAGTCGACTCACTGGAGCAGTTTCGCACCACGACTACCCAGAGACTACCCAGATATAGACTGGGATGCTGAAACATGTGTTTCGCAGAAAAGTAATAGTTTTTTATCTAAAACAAAAGATGGCTACCTTTCCCAACAAGTACAAGCTCCAACAAGGGGGAAAGCCATATTGGACCTAATACTAACCAATGTACCAGACAAAGTAATAAAGGTACAGGTTGGGGGACACCTTGGAAGCAGTGATCATAATATCATTAATTTCCAATTAGCAGTCACTAGGGTGCCTTATCAAGGAGTCACAAAAACGCGGGACTTCAAAAAGGCAAAGTTTGACCAACTTAGAGATGCCCTACACTGCATTGACTGGGAAAATGTCCTTAAGAACAAAAGCATGGACGCTAAATGGGATACTTTCAAAGAAATACTTAATTTTCAGTGTGACAGATATATACCTTACAGGAATAAAACTATTAGACACACATGTAAACCAATGTGGCTAAATAAAAAGGTTAAGGGGGCAATAAACAACAAAAAAAAGGCATTTAAACGTTTAAAGCAGGAAGGGACAGCGGAAGCGTTAAAAAACTATAAAGAAGAAAATAAACAATGTAAACAACAGATAAGGGCAGCTAAGCTGGAGACAGAAAGACTGGTCGCGAAAGAGAGTAAAACTAACCCTAAATTATTCTTTAGCTACATAAACCGTAAAAGGTACAAACCTGAGGGTGTGGGCCCCCTGAAAAGCAAGGAGGGGACCCCTATAGAGGGAAATGAGGAGAAAGCTAATTTGCTTAACAACTTCTTTGCTTCTATATTCACAAAAGAATTTGACATGCCCAGTGAAATGCAGGGGAATAACCGAAACCCTCCATTAAATGTCACTGGTCTAACCAAGGAAGAAGTCCGGCACCGTCTCAAGCAGATGAAAATCGATAAATCGCCGGGACCAGATGACATACATCCTCGTGTTTTAAGGGAGTTATGTACAGTAATAGACAAGCCGTTATTTCTAATATTTGTGGATTCCATAACTACAGGGTTTGTTCCGATGGATTGGCGCTTGGCAAATGTGGTGCCAATATTCAAAAAGGGATCTAGGGGGGAACCTGGGAACTACAGACCGGTAAGCTTAACATCTGTGGTGGGCAAGCTGTTTGAAGGTTTCTTAAGGGATACTATCCTGGAGCACCTTGGGGAAAATGACCTTATTACTCCATATCAGCATGGATTTATGAGGAATCGCTCCTGCCAGACAAACCTGATCGGCTTTTATGAGGAGGTAAGTTCAAGATTGGATCAGGGGGAGTCATTGGATATCATATATCTTGACTTTTCTAAAGCATTTGATACTGTGCCACATAAAAGGCTGGTACAAAAGATGAGAATGCTTGGACTGGGGGAAAACGTGTGCAGATGGGTGGGAAATTGGCTTAGTGATCGGAAGCAGAGGGTGGTTATCAATGGTACACACTCAGATTGGGTCACTGTTACTAGTGGAGTACCACAAGGGTCAGTTCTGGGACCAATTCTCTTCAATATATATATAAATGACATTGGGTATGGATTAAACAGTAAAGTCTCAATCTTTGCAGATGATACTAAGCTGAGTAAAGTAATTAAAACAAAGGAGGACAACAGGCAACTACAAACAGATTTAGATAAATTGGAAGCATGGGCAGTTAAATGGCAAATGAAGTTTAACACAGATAAATGTAAGGTTATGCACATGGGAAGGAGAAATATGTGTCATGATTACACACTAAATAAAGAAACACTTGGTAAAACAACAATGGAAAAGGATCTAGGGGTTTTAGTTGACAATAAGCTCAACTGTAGTAATCAATGCCAGGCAGCTGCTGCCAAGGCAAACAGGATCACGGGGTGCATCAGGAGGGGCATGGGTGCTCATGACCAGAGCATCATTTTACCCCTGTACAAGTCACTGGTCAGACCCCATATGGAATACTGTGTACAGTTCTGGGCACCTGTGCTTAAGAAGGACATATCAGAACTGGAGCACGTTCAAAGAAGGGCAACAAAGTTAATAAAAGGAGTGCGGGGGCTAGAGTACCCGGAAAGATTGTCCAAGTTAGGCTTATTTAGTCTAGAAAAAAGACGATTGAGGGGTGATCTAATAACTATGTATAAATATATTCGGGGTCAATACAAGGATCTGTCCCACAATCTATTTATACCCCGGAGTGTAACCATAACCCGGGGGCATCCACTAAGGTTAGAGGAAAGGTGCTTTCTCCACCGACATAGGAGGGGATTCTTCTCTGTAAGAGCAGTGAGACTATGGAACTCGCTGCCAGAGGAGGTAGTAATGAGGGATACATTAAAAATGTTCAAAAGTGGCCTTGATGCCTTCCTGGCATGTAATAACATTTCCGGCTATGGCTACTAGACCACTGGAAGGAGTTAAACAGGCTGAACTGGATGGACTAAAGTCTTTATTCAGCCTTACATACTATGTTACTATGTTACTATGTAGACTGGAGGCGTTGGAGCAGGGTCTGACCCAGCAGAAGGCTGTCACACAGATGGCGGTCCTGCACCTGGACGACCTCGAAAACAGGAGTCGTCGCAATAACATCCGGATCAGGGGCCTCCCTGAGGCGATGGGTCCGGACCAGCTTCAGCCTACCACCACCGGCATTTTCAACGAGATACTCCGCCGCCCTCCTGACGCCGAGATAGTGATTGACCGGGTCCATAGGGCCCTTGGCCCCGGGTCCTCCGACCTCGCCCGCGCGACGTTGTTTGTCGCCTGCATTATTATACCGTGAAGGAGGACATCCTGGCGAAGGCTAGGGCGCATGGCCAGCTTTGCTTCGATGGAGCATCTCTGCAGTTGTTCCCAGATGTTTCGCGTAGGTCCCTTATGATGAGACGGGTCCTGAGGCCTTTGCGGTCCAAGATTCGGGAGTGCGGCAGATCCTATCGCTGGGGGATACACGTTTCATCTTGTGGTCCGCAGGAATCAGCGTACTTTCACTGTGAAAACTCATGCGGACCTTACAGATCTTTTTATCTTCCAGGACACCCCCCCCCCGGTGGAGATCCCGGATTGGCGTGACGTCTTCCTCCCCCTTGGCCCCCCTCGGCCTCTCGGGGGTCGGCTGCAGAGAATCCGTCGAGCGAGGGGTGGAGCCGAGACCCGCAGCGGACGCGGCGGTGGGCCGATGAGAGATCCCTGTCGCTTGACCAGTGAGGACTAGGCGGGTTTCATTATCACCAGTGGTATCTTTATTCATTGCTTCTGCTTTGCCGGTTGCTCTTTAAGTTGTATGCGTTTGACTGCTGCGCTCCGGGCTCGTTGGGCTGGTCCTCCCTTGCTTTACTCGGCTTGCCTACTGAGTATGTAATCCGGAGGCTCAGGCTGAGGTGTTCTGTGCACTTACTCTTGACTGGCCACCCGTATTGAGCTTGCGCTCCTGCGTGATGGGACCTGTCGCCTGGGGCCGGCCTCGACGGGCCCCGAGTCTGTTAGTTAACTGTGTATAACGTTCTTTTTTGACTGTATGTTTGCATACAGATATTTGTATTATTTTACTTTGCACGGCTGCGCGGATCCTGCGAGCCCCCACGTGCTCTGTGCTCCTCCGCCGGCTGGGGAGGGAGATGCGCCCGGCGGACTTACCGGCAGAGCTGATGAGAGAGGGGGACACTCTCTACTAACCCCCGCGCAGCCTTCAGTTGGGGGGGAGCGGGGGCAGAAGAGCCCAGCTATAGCGGGCCACATAGTGGCTGAACTGCAGTCCGTGGGTGCCCGCCCTGACTCACCACACTCAATCTGCCCCAGTCCTGACTGCCCTCCCTCGCCGCAACATGAGGGGCCCCTGGACGGGTCGGGACCCATGGCCGACTCCCCGTGTGCTTCACCCATGGGCACCCCTTCCCCGCTGTCGTGGGGGGGGCCTTCCGAGATGGGGTTCAGCCCGGGCCCGGATATGGGGTCTATGATGGGGTTCCCCCGGCTTCGGGCGGCGCCGGCCCCCACTAGTGCCTCGCCAGGAGCAGCTGCAGCACTCACTTCCCAAAATTTGTCTGGTGCCTGGTTCGAGCGTGGGGCTTCACCTGGGATGCCCCCTTCCCCTGCGTGGCAGCAGAAGGATGACTCCGCGCCTTCTACCTGGCTTCGCGGCCGCACCTCGGTGGAGAGGGGGGGAGATGTGACGGCTCCTTGGAACGATGACACACCTGTACCTGACCATATTATCGCCCATTCAGGCCGGCCTCCCATGCCCGGGAGCTCGGGACGCCCCCGGGGTCCGACACCGTGCAACTCCTCAGATATGAAAAAGGCGATGGCACCTCCGGAGGCCACCTCGCAGGCCATGTACGATCCACAGACGGCGATGCATTCTCCTCTTGACCCCATCCTCGCAGCCCTAAAAGCGGAGCTGAAAATTTTGCCAACCAGGGACGACCTTGAATCCTTCATTCAGAGGGTTGAAAGAACGTTTAAGAAGGACATCTATGATCTGCAGCAGTCGGTGAGCGGTCTTGACGCCAGAGTCGACTCACTGGAGCAGTTTCGCACCACGACTACCCAGAGACTGGAGGCGTTGGAGCAGGGTCTGACCCAGCAGAAGGCTGTCACACAGATGGCGGTCCTGCACCTGGACGACCTCGAAAACAGGAGTCGTCGCAATAACACCCGGATCAGGGGCCTCCCTGAGGTGATGGGTCCGGACCAGCTTCAGCCTACCACCACCGGCATTTTCAACGAGATACTCCGCCGCCCTCCTGACGCCGAGATAGTGATTGACCGGGTCCATAGGGCCCTTGGCCCCGGGTCCTCCGACCTCGCCCGCGCGACGTTGTTTGTCGCCTGCATTATTATACCATGAAGGAGGACATCCTGGCGAAGGCTAGGGCGCATGGCCAGCTTTGCTTCAATGGAGCGTCTCTGCAGTTGTTCCCAGATGTTTCGCGTAGGTCCCTTATGATGAGACGGGTCCTGAGGCCTTTGCTGTCCAAGATTCGGGAGTGCGGCAGATCCTATCGCTGGGGATACACGTTTCATCTTGTGGTCCGCAGGAATCAGCGTACTTTCACTGTGAAAACTCATGCGGACCTTACAGATCTTTTTATCTTCCAGGACACCCCCCCGGTGGAGATCCCGGATTGGCGTGACGTCTCCCTCCCCCTTGGCCCCCCTCGGCCTCTCGGGGGTCGGCCGCAGAGAATCCGTCGAGCGAGGGGTGGAGCAGAGACCCGCAGCGGACGCGGCGGTGGGCCGATGAGAGATCCCTGTCGCTTGACCAGTGAGGACTAGGCGGGTTTCATTATCACCAGTGGTATCTTTATTCATTGCTTCTGCTTTGCCGGTTGCTCTTTAAGTTGTATGCGTTTGACTGCTGCGCTCCGGGCTCGTTGGGCTGGTCCTCCCTTGCTTTACTCGGCTTGCCTACTGAGTATGTAATCCGGAGGCTCAGGCTGAGGTGTTCTGTGCACTTACTCTTGACTGGCCACCCGTATTGAGCTTGCGCTCCTGCGTGATGGGACCTGTCGCCTGGGGCCGGCCTCGACGGGCCCTGAGTCTGTTAGTTAACTGTGTATAACGTTCTTTTTTGACTGTATGTTTGCATACAGATATTTGTATTATTTTACTTTGCAAGTTAATGTTCGCACTCTCTGTACGCTTCGGGCTCGCTGGGTCGGCACCCCTTCTGTCCTCCCTATGGGGAGTGTGGCGCTCCGTTTCCCCGAGCCTGGCTTCCCGCTTTGGGTGTACCCTTGGGGGCGGTCCTGGCGAGTCTCGAACCTGGTACACGCTTGTTCAGAGAGACCGCTGTTCATGCATATGTTCTTGTTGCCCGCCTGCCTGCCCGCTTCGATTGGCCCTTGGCTTGGGGGCCCACGGGGCCGCTACCGGGTTCCTCGCTGCGCGGCGTGTCGGCGGGCTTGGTCCTCATTAAATTTTTTGAATCCCTGTGGGTGTTGCCCTGTGGTGGGGCTCTCTTCTGACAGTATACTTTGTGGTGGTTGCCCTATTAACAATTCAACCTAGGGGCGGCCGGGGGGTCCTCCCTTGCCTCTCGGACCCGTTTCGCCTTCACCGTAGGTAGGACCCTGTGGCTAGGCTGGCGTTTTGCTAGCCCCGGGCGCCTGGGGTTCTTTTTTGGGACAGGAAGAATCCTTCCCCATTTAGATTCCCTTGAGTTTGAGTTTCCCCTTCATATTAGTTCATACCCCGTAAGTTTTCGTTAATTGTGCATCCCCCCCTCGTGTATCTTCCTCACCTTCCTGTGGTTGTCTTCCTCTGTTGTCTGGTGTCCTCTTAGCCCCCCCCTCCCCTCCCTTTTTTCCCGGCCTTCTCGCCCTTCCCCTCTGTCCCCTCTTTGGCTCGAGAATTCCCTCCTCTCTGTACCTTCCGTTCTTGAAATAGGAGTTGCTGACCCTACACTGCCATGTCCAAAGTCCAATGCACTTCGCTGAATGTTAAGGGCTTAAACTCCCCTGTTAAGCGTACTTCTGTTCTGGGTGAGTTGAAGCGCCTAGGAGCAGGGATCGCCTTTCTTCAGGAAACTCACCTCAAGGTGGGGAGGGTGCATAATCTGACTAGCCGCCACTTCCGTCACCAGTACCATGGCCTTTCCCCCGACTCTAAGTCTAGAGGGGTGGCCATTGTCCTGGCGGGCTACCTCCCATGGACACTGGAGGAGGTGGTCCACGATTGCGAGGGTAGGTACCTTTTTGTAAGGGGTACTCTTTATACACAGAAGGTAACGCTTGCGACATGCTACTGCCCAAGCTCGAATCAAGCTAGCTTCTTGAGGTCCACCTTGGAGAGGATGGCAGGGCTCACTGCTGGCATTCTCCTCTTGGGAGGGTATTTTAACTGCGTACTTGACCCTCAAACTGATACCTCCAAGGGGACTTCTAGCGTTCCGTACTCGGCTATTAGGAGGATTAAGGCTCTCCTGTTTGACCATCAACTCCTGGACGTGTGGCGGATTGTTAATCCCAGGGGGAGGGATTATACTTATTTCCCTCCCCCCCCCCCTCACAATACATATTCACGCATAGATTGGTTCCTGGTCCCCCACAGGCATGTACATCTCATCTCGAGGCCATGCATAGGCTCGATCTCAATCTCTGACCACGCTCCTATTACGGTCACCCTCTCAATTCCTGACTCCCCCCCCCCCCCCCCCCCCCTTCAGGGCATTGGAGGCTCAATAGCTCCCTCCTGCAGGACCCCGCGTTCAAGGCAGAAATCCGGTCGGCAATCACCGAGTTCTTCTCTGTGAACAATACTCCAGACGTGTCACGTATGACTCAGTGGGAGGCCCACAAGTGCGTGATTCGGGGCCTCCTGATTAGACGGGGCGCCTATCTTAAAAAAAGAGAGGGAAAAACAAACAGCTCTCCTGCTTCAGGAGATACGGAGTCTGGAGACCAGACAAACAGTCTTTGGACCCCGCGCTGTCTGCCAAATTGACTAAACTACGTGAAACCCTCCGAGATATAAGCTTTGTAAAGGTTAGGGGCCAGATCGCTAGATGTCGTAGATATTTCTATGAGTATAGCAACAAAAGTGGTAGGGCTCTTGCTAGAGCCCTGAGGGGGCAGGAATCTAGGAATTTTATTCCCAGCATACTCGACTCCGGAGGCACCAGGCATTATAAAATAGGGGATATAGCCAAAACCTTTAGGGACTTTTACGATGGCCTGTACAACTTGCCACAAAATAGGTCCCAGGTGCATCGGCAATAGATAGAGGCCTACATACGGAAATCGGAGCTTCCCCGGCTTGAGCGGAGCGTGGCGGAGGCCCTGGAGGAGGAGATTGACATGGAGGAGTTTGCAAAGGCCATCAAAAGCATGAAACCCGGAAAGGCTCCGGTCCCAGATGGCTATAGCCTGGAATATTATAAAGAATTGGCGGACACTTTAGGCCCACACTTCATCTCCTCTTTCGGCTCTTTGAGTGATGGTCTCCCCCCCCCCCCCCCCTCGAGACACGCTCCGGGCTAGCATTACCGTTATTCCTAAGCCGGGTAAGGACCCAGCGCAGTGTGGTAGCTATAGGCCCATATCTCTGTTGAACTGCGACCTTAAGATATACAATAAAATTCTGGCGGACAGACTCGCCCCCCTCCTCCCGGATCTCATACACTGGGATCAGGTGGGCTTCGTTCCAAATCGTGAAGGGAGAGATAATACCACAAGAGTCTTGAACGTGATTCATCATGCAAGACGGATGGGAGAGGCTGCGTTGCTTCTCTCCACGGACACCGAAAAGGCTTTTGATAGGGTGAGCTGGGCCTTCCTTGAGGAGACCTTGCGCCACATAGGGCTGGGTGACAGAATGCTTAACAGGGTCCTGGCCTCATACACCTGCCCCTCGGCGTCCGTGGTGGTGAATGGCCTACCTTCTCAGGCCTTTAACTTACTTAACGGGGCGCGACAGGGCTGCCCGCTCTCCCCCCTTATCTTTATCCTCTCACTGGAGCCATTTCTTCGCTTAATTAGACAGAACACGGACGTCTCGGGAGTGAGGGTGGGTGGGATCGAGCACAAGGTGGCGGCATACGCTGATGACTTGATGTTTTTCGTGTCAAAGCCGGAGATCACCTTGCCTAATCTCCTCGCCGAGCTCAGGAGCTTTCAGGAGGTCTCTAATTACAAAATTATTAAAAGTCCTCTGCCTTAAACATTAATATTACTGCGGAACGCCTGTGACGCGTCACGGAGAATTTCCATTTTAAATGGGAACCGGAGGCCATCACCTACCTGGGCACACGCATCCCTTCCAAACTCCCGGGAACGTACGCCCTAAATTTTCCCCCACTATTAAAGACACTGGAAGAAGACCTCCTTAAATGGAATAACGGGGTTTATTCTTGGTTTGGAAGGGTCAGTGTCATTAAGATGAACGTCCTCCCTAGGGTGCTGTACCTTTTTCAGGCCCTCCCAATAGATATCCCTCACACCTTTTTTAAACAGCTTACAGGATTATGTACTAGATTCGTCTGGGCTGGCCGTTCCCATCGTGTGGCGGCCTCCCTACTGACGGTCCCCAAATCTAGGGGGGGGATTGGGTCTCCCAGACTGGAGGCGTTACCATGCCGCAGCCCACCTGAGCCGAGTTATTGACTGGTGTCGACACTCTGCTCTGAAGCAGTGGGTTAGAATGGAGCAGGCCGCCTCCCCGTGCCCTCTCCCCGGACTGCCATGGATACCACTGAATAAACTCCTACAGTTGAACACGCACCCTACGGTCGGCCCATCCAGGAGGGTGGTGGACGGGTTCTTGACTGGGACGAGCCTCTCCCCCTCCCCCTCTCCGTCCCCCCTGACACCCGTCCTGGGGCACCCTGACTTCCCGGTGGAGATAGCGGGTGGCCCCTTCAGAGCCTGGATCAGGCAGAACTGCTATAGGAGACTTCACATGCAGGGTGGGGATGTGTGGAGGAGGCCGGAGACCCTGGTCGCAGAACTCGCACTCAGACCTATCACGCAGTTGCAGTCTCTTCAACTCCTACACTATCAGCGATCTGTCGGATGCACGGCGTCCAGGCAGTTAACGCAATTTGAACATGCCTGCCTGGACTCTGGTCATTTTAAGAGCGCCCTGTCATACTCCTACTCGCTGCTGATGGAGCCTCCGGAGGACTTTGTTCCTACATATGTGAGGGGATGGGAGAGGGAACTTTGTAGGACTTTTACAGAGGAGCAACAACTGGCTATGATCCAGTTGGCTCATAAGAGCTCCATTTCCTGTAAATACCAGGAAACTAACTTCAAAATCCTGACACACTGGTATCGGGTCCCAGCGGTGTTAGCGAAAATGTTCCCCTCCTCCTCCCCCCTCTGCTGGAGGTGCTCGCGGGCCAGGGGGACTATGACTCACATCTTTTGGGAGTGAGAGAAACTCTCCGGCTTCTGGGCAGGAGTGAGAGAGATCGTCAGGAAACTGACAGATGTTGATCTGGGTGATGACTATGCTATCTGCTTAACCTGGCACCGGTCTCTTTAAGCTCCAGGCGCAGGTCCCTCCTTGCTCCCCTCCTGAGTGCTGCTAGAACTTGCGTTCCGGCGAGGTGGAGATCCCCTGAGCCCCCCACAGTGGCACAGTGGTTGGCCGTTGTCCGAGACATCTGCAGGATGGAGGAGCTCACTATCTCCCTAAGAGGAACTCTGGAAAAGCACAGGAGAATCTGGCAGATATGGGATAGTTTTACTTTTTCCCCTGATTTCCTCCTCTACACGTAGTCAGGTTCTCTTGACCTCTTGAGGATTAGACCTTCCCTCAGGCCATCCCTCATCCCCTATCATTCCTTTCCCCCCCCCTCTTTTTTCCCTCCCCTTGTACTTCTCCCCCGATGTGTCTGTCCTGTCTCTCCCTCTTCTTCCTGTGTTATTTGTCGCCCAATAGTTAAGTCTTTGTTCACCCCTGTTCTCTTACCCGCTTATAAAAGTTGGGGACATGGTTTGCAGCTGCTGCATTAGGTGGCTAAACCAAATTGCAATCTAAAACACCTGGAGCAAGGCTCAAAGTAGCCGTACCCTTCATATTGCCTCCCTCTTATATGCTTGTGAGTGTTGGTAATTGATTATGTAGATTATTGCTTTATGTAATGGCTGTAATTCCTGCATTTCTTTTTTCCTGGCACTGCGTTGCCATGCGCTGTAACCACTGTTTCCCTCAATAAAAACATTTAATTATAAAAAAAAAAAAAAAAGCTTTCAGGAGGTCTCTAATTACAAGATCAACTACCAGAAGTCCTCTGCCTTGAACATTAATATCCCTGCGGAGCGCTTGAGACACATCACGGAAAATTTTCATTTTAAGTGGGAGCGGGAGGCTGTTACATACTTGGGTGCGCGTATCCCTTCCAAGCTGCAGGGAACATATGCTTTAAACTTTCCCCCCCTGTTAAAAAGATTGGAGGTGGAACAAAGGGGTTTTTTCCTGGTTTGGAAGGGTCAGTGTCATCAAGATGAACATCCTCCCTAGGGTGCTATATCTATTCCAGGCCCTTCCAATAGACATCCCCCCTACCTTCTTTAAGCAGCTTACAAGACTATGCACTAGATTTGCTTGGGCTGGGCGCTCCCATCGTATGGCGGCTTCTCTACTGACGGTCCCCAAATCTGGGGGGGATTGGGTCTCCCAGATTGGAGGCGCTACCATGCAGCGGCCCACCTGAGCCAAGTTATTGACTGGTGCCGACACTCTGATTTGAAGCAGTGGGTTCAGATGGAACAGGATGCTTCCCCTTGCCCTCTCCCAGAATTGCCATGGATTCCACTGAATAAACTCACACAGTTGAACACGCACCCTACAGTCGGTCCGTCCAGGAGGGTGGTGGGCAGGTACCTGCCTGGGTCGGGCCTTTCCCCTTCCCCATCCCCTCTGACACCCGTCCTGGGGCACCCGGATTTTCCAGTGGAGATAGCGGGTGGTCCCTTCAGAGCTTGGATCAGGCAGAATTGTTACAGGAGACTTCATATGCAGGCTGGTGGTGAGTGGAAGAGGCTGGAGACCCTGGTTGCCGACCTTGCACTCAGACCTATTACGCAACTACAGACCCTTCAACTCTTGCATTATCAGCGGTCTGTTGACTGCACGACAACTAGGCAGCTAACGCAATTCGAGCTCACCTGTTTGGCGTCCGGACATTTTAGGGGAGCCCTGTCATACTCCTACTCGCTGCTGGTGGAGCCTCCGGAGGACTTTGTTCCCTCCTACGTGAGGGGATGGGAGAGGGAACTCTGCAGAACCTTTGAAGATGAGCAACGGCTGGCTATGATCCAAGTACCAGGAGACTACCTTCAAAATTCTCTTACGCTGGTACCAGGTTCCTGCAGTGCTGGCGATTATGTTTCCCTTTTCCTCCCCCCTATGCTGGAGGTGCATGCGTGCCAGGGGGACTATGACACACATCTTTTGGGAGAGCGAGAAGCTGTCCGTCTTCTGGGGAGGAGTGAGATTGTCAGGAAACTGACGGATGTTGATTTGGGCGAGGACCCCGCATGCTATCTGCTTAACCTTGCACCGGTCTCTATGAGATCCAGGCACAAGTCCCTTCTTGCCCCCCTCTTGAGCGCTGCTAGAACATGTGTTCCGGCTAAATGGAGGTCCCCTGATCCCCCCACAATAGCGCAGTGGCTGGCCGTCATTCAGGGCATCTGTAGGATGGAGGAGCTTACTGCCTCGCTAAAAGGGACTCTGGAAAAGCACAGGAGAACCTGGCAGATATGGGACAGTTTTACTTCCTCCCCTGATTTCCTCCTCTATACATAGCTCAGTCTTGTCTGGCCTCTTGAGGAACGGACCTCCCCCCCGGCCCCCCCCCCCATCCCTTGTCCCTCCCCTCCTCTGTTTTTTCCCCCTGCTGTGTCTGTCTTGTCCTTCCTCCTCCTCTCCCCCCTATGTTACTTGTTTCCTAATAGTTTTGTTTTTGTTTCCACCAGTTCTTGTACCCATTAACAGTAGGTTGGGGGCATGGGTTGCAGTCGCTGTACCAGATTGATAAGCGGAATTGCAGCCTAAAACACTTGGAGCAGGGCTCAACGTCGCCCTTCACTTTTTCTCTCCATCTTCAGGTGTGCTTTTGATAATTGAATCTGTATGGTGTTGTTTTATTTAATGGTTGCAATACATGCATTTCATTTAATTGGCACTGCGTCGCCGAGCGCTGTAACTTTTGCCTCCTTCAATAAAAACATTTAATTATAAAAAAAAAAAAATGTAAAAAAAAAAATATATATTTAATATACACATATTAGCAAAAACATTTATATAAAATAAATCATGTGCAGTAACATGTGCAATGTTTTATTTACCACATTGCATGCCGCTGCACAACTTGATAAATGTAAGTGATGTAAACAATACCTAACGCCATGACAACATAAATATAGCAGACAGAAAAATGACCATCCCAAAATATTAAAAAAACATTTAGGGGTTAAAGTGGCCCAAAACCCAGGATTTTTACTATACTGGGTTTTGGTCCTTTCCCCCGGGGCACCCCGATCGGGTGTGCCCCGCTGTGTAAAACCCCCTCCAGATCGCCGATGCCAACTCACTTCTTCCCGGTCCTACAGCACATGCACAGCCGCTCGTCCAATCAGCGTGCTCGGAGCCGCTGACGCCACCTTGTCTAAGTCTTCGTCTAATGCCAGAGGCTCTGTGCGCGCTGGCGGCCGTTTCCCTCAAACAGGGAGCGTGCCCACGCTGGGCATTCACAAATGCCTGGTGCAGGCACGCGCCCATGCTAGAGGGAAACAAGGTAAGTGTCTGGGGCGACCTGGGTTTCACACATCCCGATTTTGGATGCCCCTGGGGGAGGAAATCACTTTAAGAAACGCTAAGGCCACTTAGTGCCAGGTGTCAGGTGAATGTCAGGTCCCAGTGCAAAAGATGTATTTATCAAATCAAAAATCCAGAGCACCTGTGATAGTGCCAGGTAGTGTCCCATCTATCATCAGTGCCATTGCTGAGTTCCCTACAGTGTCAGACCAGGCGCTTACCCTGCACTGTGTGGCCTTATCCCATACATTTCAATGGGCTGGGATTATTATTTTGCCGACTTTTGTTAACTTTTTTTTGGTTGGTGCATGTGCCACGGGATTCCTGGGCTGTTTGGAATTGTTTTTGGAAATACTTTTTTGTACTTTTGTGTTGCGCTGCAAACTTGGGATTTAGGCCGTGCCTGAGCGTGGGAGCACACCACAGACTGCAGGGAGGCCAAGGATATGCCGAGACCCATAAATCTGGCGTGGATCCACGGAAAGGTATTTGTGGGGGTTCCTAGGGTGTTTCACACAGTAGAACATTCCAAATAGGGATGCCCCAGGGGTTGTAAGTTGCCCGCGTGTATTTTAAGTGATCTTTTAGACCCCATGGCTGCCCAGGCGAATCTTCCTCTTTAAGCTGGACCAGTCGCCACCATGGAAGGCCCTGGAGTCTAAAAGGCTCCCCAGTATTCCTGCTGATGTGTGCGCTCCCACACCCATCCATTCAGACAGTCCAAATGCATGGTAACGTGCACTCCACAGGGAAACCTGCTCCCTATGCCGACGCTGAATCCAAAACAACGGCTTCATGCCCTACATTAGTATGCACGGCATAAATCACTGATTGGATAAGCACATGCACTGTGGGAAAAGCAGAAAGATGACTGGAGTGGGAGATCAGGGGGATTGTAACAGCAGGACATCAGGATGCCCGCAGGGCAAGGATAGTGAAAATCCTGGTGATTGGTCCACTTTAAAGTGGAACAAAACCCGCAATGCCCCATGGGTGAAACCCCCTCAGAATGTCGCTATTCACTCACCTCTTCCTCGTTCTAGCGGCGCATGCCCGGGCTTTCGTCCAATGACGCGCTGATGCATCCCCAGTGGCACCCGCTCCTGTCTCAGCCTATATGATTGGCTAGGGCAGGAGCAAGCACATGCCACAGGGGGGGGTAAGCCAGCATGCGCTCTCCACTGAAGTCAATGAGAGCCACGGCAGATGCCTCGCATTGGAGGAGAGCCTGCGCATGCGCCATAGGAAAGAGGCAGAGGTGAGTGAATAGTGATATTCTGGGGGGGGGGGGGGGGGGGCAGGTTCACACAGCATGATATCCTAACTCAGAATGCCATGGGAGAAAGCCAGTGTACAGTGGAATATTTGAGATTGTTGTTAAAGTGGACCCAAACCCAGCTGGCTCTGCAGTCTAATCAACTCCTAATGCGGCCAAATCCCTATGCATGGGCCATCCCGCTGTCTAAAACCCTTAGGGATCACCTGTATATTCATCTTGCCTGTGGTCCCACAGCTCATCCCCAGTTTATGTTCGGGCGGGAGCTCAGAAATTCAACCTGGGTGCTGGAGCACACACATCAGTCGGAGGGAAACCGGGGATGCTGTTCATTCCCTGCTCTCTATGCCATGCTCTGTGACAAACAGAATTCTAGGCCCTGCATTAAAGTGGACCAGAAGCGGCCATGAAGTCTATAAGACTCCAGGGCCACCTGATTCCCTCTCCTTGGGGCCTCCAATTAATGATTTGTGAATAGCTGGCACATACATGCACCCAGCTGGAAGCTAACAGTGCACTCGCCTTCATCGGGGCCTTAGCCGATGAGACCTCTCGACAACTGAGCAAAGCAGAATGGAGCCAGGTGTACTGACCTGCCTGCACACTTGCGAATGTGCCGTTGGGTTGGCAGTCAAGTATGTTTTACAGGCAAACCGGGGGGGTTCACATAGTGGGTCATCCCAATTTGATTACCAAAACCCAGGATATTTAAAATCTTGGGTTTTGGTGCACTTTAAAGTCGATCAATTCCCTCCCCACGGGCCATCCAAAATCGGGATGCCCCACTGTGTGAAACCCTCCAGGTCGTCCATACACTTACCATCTTTCTCGGTCCAACGGCGCATGCGTGAACTGCATTTCCGCTATCCCTCTAGCAGGGGGCGTGAATAGCCGACGCGGGCACGCTCCCTGTTAGAGGGTAGCAGGAGATGCGCGTGTCAGTACGCTTGGAGCCGCTTGCCTTAGACGATGTGACGTCAGCGGATCAGAGCTCGCTGATTGGATGAGTGGCTGCGCATGCGCTGTAGGACCGGGAATAAGTGAGTTGGTTTCAGCGACCTGGGGGCAAGGACCAGAACCCAAGCTAGTCAAAATCCTGGGTTTTGGTGCACTTTAATATGTGTGGTGAGTATACCGGTCATCCCAGGAGGATTCACAGAGCCGCACGAGTGACGTGACACAAGGGGCGCGCTGGGACTCTGGAGCTGGCCCTGGATGCAACAGAAATCTTTAATGTGGTTTGGAAATGTAAGTACATCAGGACTATATGGGGCGACTAAACCAATATCTATGCTAATGATGACACTCATGGCAGCACTCACATTCATATATTAATGGATCCACAGAGCAAAGTCAACACTAAGAACTGTTAATCTACAAACCACCCAAATAAATCGGTACAATAACAATAGATGTAAAGAAATGCAAAGCAGCACTGCCAAAAGGGCACCTAAACCACTATCACCAAAAAATGATGCACCGAACCAATGCAAAATTAAACATAACTAAACATTAACAATGACATGTACTAGTCCACATCAATTAGAAAGTCCAGACACACAAAGCAAAAATAAAACAAAATAGAACAAAGAGCAACAAGGGATCATACTGCTCTGCTACAAATTAGGAAGCAGTAGAAAAATTCTTACACACAGCATTTGGGTATGGAAAATTCGTGCGAGTTTTCCAGTTGTAAAGTGATTTTCAACTGCACACGAAAAAAATACGCCCGCAAATTCGCACACACAAATTTAATTCAACTGCCTTTGTGAATCACTCCTAGGTTTGAAAAATTCTCGCATGCGAATTTATTTTCCGAGCGTTAATTTTTTTTTCTACCTTTAGTGAATCAAGGCCTATGTCTGAGAACCAGTTTCTCCTTGGCCAGCGAGGAACGACCAGAATGGTGGATGAGCCACCTTCGACCATAGTAGTGGAAACGAGGGAATGCATAAAGAAGGCTGGATGCTGACCAGGAAGGGCCATTGCTTCCACTGCTGCTGCCTGTCCCTGGATAGAGACACAAACCTTAGAAGTTTCCGATTGTGTCAAGATGCAAAGAAATCTACATCCATCCGACCCCAACGCATGCAAGGGCCTGAAACAAACTCTTAAGAAAGCATTCCCCCTGGTACAGGATCTGCTCACAAAGGCAGCCTGTGAGTTGTCCCCTCCCGCAATGTGAATTGCCGAAATGCAAGGGCATTCTTCTTGGTCCAGAAAATGATTCAGCTCTCATCCTTGAGAGCTCCCTTGCTCCTGGTGCCCCCTGATGGTTGATGTAAGCCACCACTATCAGATTGTCTGACAGAATCCTTACAGGATGCCCTCTCAGACTGGGAGTCCAATATAAGAGGACCAGGAAAATTGTCCGTAATTCTAGGATGAATATGGGAAGCAAGATCTCCCCCGAACCCCACTGTCCCTGGATTTTCTGTGACCTCCAGACACCTCCCCAGGCCATTAGGGTGGCATCTGTGGTGACTATCCCCCAAGGTGGCGGAAGAAAGAATTTACCTACTGAAAAAATATTGGGGATCCAGCCAGCACAGAAGGGATTGTTTGAGTGTGACAGAAAAAGAAAAATTCAGACTGATAGCAACTCCGTTTGTTTGTGGCCTCGTGTGAAATTTGTGCAAAGGGCACTGCTTTGAGGCAGGATACCATCAGATCTACTAGCCATATCCCTTGACGGATTGTTGGCTGGAGACAGGCCAAGGGAGCCTGTATTTTGGTCTGAAGCAGGCATATCTTCTGCTCTGGAAAAAACACTCTGGCCCATGCTGTGTCTGATCCAGAAAAAAACCTCCCAGTTGATGGAATAATATGCAACCTGGATTATTGACTATCCAGCTGAACTTCTCTAGTGTTAAACACTGTATGTGTATCCTACTTGGCCTCCTGCTAGGACTGAGCCCTGATCAGGTATTATGTGTATCGACTGAGCCCTCAGAAAGGCCACGAGTCCTGCTAAAAACCTTGGTAAACACTCTTGGAGCTGTGGACAGGTCAGACGGCGGAGTCACAACAGAAAATGTAGGCCATCCAGCGCAAAAAGCAGATACTCCTGATGACCTGGAAAAAAGGGGATGTGGAGATGCGCATCCTTTATATCCACTGTGGACATCAAATCTCCCGGCTGAAGTGACATCACTGTGGACCTTAAGGACTCCATGCAAAAGTGTATCAACAGACAAACTTGTTGGGGTCCCTCATATCTAAAACTGGGTGCACTGATCCGTCCCTCTAGGGGATGCCCCTGACCAAGGAAAACTTTGTGGAGGTCTGGCTACTAACTATTTTGTAGCCTGAAGACACAACCTTTTGTATCCAGCTACGATACGTGGTGTCTCCAAACGGATACAAAAAGCAGAAGCCCTCCCTCCACCCCGCAAAGTTGGGGGCACCCCCTCATGCCTGAGAGGACTTAGCGGGGGGGGCTTTGACTTCTGCCAAAAAATACTTGCCTTATTCCAAGACTTAGGTCTGCTCCAGAATTCCCAACGGGATCCTGAAGAAGCGGGACCTCTACCACCCAAAAAGGCCGGGAACCCCCCAAAAAAGGAGGGAGTGGAACTCTTTCTGCAGAAGTTTAGAAACCTCCTTCACCATGTTGTCAAGATGCTCCCCAAACAGATGACCACCTAAAAAGGGGAGACCCATCAAGGACCTCTTAAAAGCAGCATCTGTCAACCTTTGTTTTTAGCCATAGAGAGCGCCATAATGCTACTGAACAGGCAGAATCCCTGGCGTCCAATCTAAGCAATCAACCATAGTCGTAATGACATAACTATTAATTTTCAAACAAGCCAAGAATAATCGGAAGCCCAAGTCAAGACAAGTTTTTTTTAACAACCCTCTCTTGCCAAAGATGCTATAGAAGTAGCACAGGCTGGCCGCAAAAGAAAGCGAGCCTACCATAGAAAAGGCGACGTGCCAACTGTGTCTTTCAGCAGGATCCCTAATTAAATCCGAGAGGAGAATCCTCCTCGGAAGGTATTGATGAATATAAATCCCCCTAGGAATTGGAGGAATTTAAATGCCTTCTTCTGTTCAAGGCCTTCTTGAGCCCGAAGGAGCAAGCTGCCTTTCAAAGCGTGCTAACCTCACCGCAATATTAGGCTGAATCTCGCTCCCCCGCTAGCCTGGCAGGCTGAGCAACCAAGAAGCTCTAGGCTCTGAGGGACCTGCATCAAGAGTTAATGATGGAATAGACCTATTACGATCAGTAAAAATAAAAAAATAAAAAAACAATCTAGCACAATCTGGGCACACTGTAGTAAACTCGCCCAGCGGTCTTTGCCGACAGGACAAATGATAATACTGTCTGCTGGGATATTAGATCCGTTATCCCAGATGCCTCCGTTATGGTGATTGATAATAGTCTAAATAACCTTAAAGGGCCTAAGATGCAAGTATATAAGTCCTTGAGAGTCAGAAGTGACTACTCCGAGACTAGGAGGAACCACAACAAACTCTCCCTCTTCCCACAATATATAATAGAAACAACAAAAAATTAAAGATTATTTAAGTTGAGCAAACTGACATATCGACTGACAGGCTAACCTAAATGAAAAATAAATGCCCTCACCAACAAAAGCAGGCCAGACTGCTGCTTTAATAAGGTCCAACATCCATAATCAGACCCCAGAGGCAGGCGGCCGGGCAGCAGGACGGCGTCAAAACCAATGCAGTTTGATCCCTAAATCAGAACAGCCCCAAGGACCATCCTGGCCGGAGGCTCCCTTACCTTGTTACTGAAGCTGACAGCCTGGAATGGATTGGGAGAGAAACCTGGAATATCAGAACAAAATGGAGCTGCCGGAGGAGCAGTAAGCTTCAAGGGAGCGTGCCCTGAGGCTTCCATGGCGGGAAATACCTGTAAGGGTGGCAACTGCCTCCAGAATCTAGATAGTACTACCGGGGTGGTGCATTCTGAGCAGATAGGGCTGTCCTCTTCCAGAAGCCTTTGCAGGCACAGAGGACATGGGGTGACACTCTCTGCTAAGATACCAGACCCGGATGCCCCAAATGCTTCACTTAAAGTGATGTTAGTCTATAGTCACCGAGGGCCTAAGACCGAAATATAAGGAATCTCGATAGTCACGAGTGACTACTCCAAGTCCCTAGCGGTGGACCACAACCTAAATATCCCTTTATCCACAGTATCTAAAAGAAAGAAAGAAATTTCAAAAAACAAGGAAGTACACAATAAAAAATAATAAAATATGAAACAATAAAAATGACCTACCAGATCCCACAGACTGGAGGAGGGCAGCTGAGGTGACCCGAAGGAGGCAGGCAGGCCAGACAGAGAAGTGGTTAGCGGCCCGCAAGGAAGCAGACGGCTTTATGTAGCCAGCGGCCCAGGGAGGTGCGGACGCGAACGCAGCAGAAGCGTGCGAGAAAGCACCAGTGAGCGAGATACCAACAGGCCTGTGGAAAAGCCTCATCACCACCAGAAGGGAGCTGCAACCCAGAAGGGCTTGAATTCCTTTCTTGCTAGAGGAGAAGCCACGCCCTAGTGAGCGAGGTGCAGAGATGCAGCGACAAGTACCGACAGACCTGTTGAAAAACCTCATCACCACCAGAAGGAAGCTGCAACTCTGAAGGACTTGAACTTCCTTTGCTGCTAGAGGAGATGCCACCCCCCGGCCCACCCCTTAACCAATGGTGCTCCCACCTCCTTGGGGCCAGATTTGAAAAGCACCATCTCCAGCATATGTAACAGCCCTACCTCCCAACTGATGAAAAATAAAAATAATGTCCATTGAAAAATAGAAATTGGAAAGGAACAAGCAAGGGGGGGGGGGGGGGGAACTTCCTCCATCACCCCCCCTGCAGGCTCACCAGTCAAAAACCTGCGTCTTGTTGTCACTGCAAAAGGGAACTCCAACCCTTGGGTGTCATCTACAAAAAATTAAGTGACACCTCATAGTGCCCACAGAACCCTGGCGCTTACTTTACACTTAAATCACCCTGATCTGACGCTATCGTCCTAAACAAATTGCAGGAGGCATGGGGGGCCACCGGATCAGTGGGAACATAAGGGTCTGCAAGACAGACAGGGTTAAATCTCCCACTTCTTGAATAACAAATCTATATAAAAGGAAAAAATAAATAAAAAATAGAGAAATTAAAATCCAGACACAACCTTCGCAGTCCAGTCCAACTGCAAGAATCAAACTAGATTGCTGAGAGCAGCCAGAAGTATATATAGGACAGGAGGAACCTCACCTTTTATGCAGTCCTGCCCTACGGACTAGAGTTAACCCACTCGAATCTGACTTAGTGACGCCCTGGAGTGAGAGAGAAATTATTACTACATATTGTATCTAACTATTTGCCATTTCATATTTTTTAAATATACATTTTTTACACTAGGAGCAACAGTTTCAGTCCTCCTTTGTGGGGGAAGCGAGCTATATAAAGCTATTTGGCTGCAGTCGCCAATCTGGGCCTTGTAGGGGTAAGTCCAGTGACAGAGGCTGATGTGCTCCCCTGGTTGTCAATCCATGACTATGGGGGCTAGCTTTACGGTCCCTGCTCCTGGGGGCGGACCAGAGTGTTTTGTCAACAGTGATGCCTGTGAGGCAGGATGTGGGCCGTGCCCCACAACTGGGTTAAGTTTCTCCCCGCTTACTGCACCCCTTCTGGAGCGCAGATGCCGATCACTTCTGTGATGTTTGGGAGACAGGAAGGCCCCACTTCTGGTACACACTTTTTTTCTCCTCACTGCGTTTCACCTGGAGCGCAGACACCAACAACGTTGGCTTCTGGGTTATGCTGCCGCCATGGTCTTCTATCTGTTTGTGCTCCATGCACGGGAGCGCTGACAATGGTCTCAACATGTTTTTACCGTCGTACACCCTTTATAAGCCAGGCAGGTTAGGCATTTATACACACAGCAGACACTGGCTATGACATCTATTTGGCATCATCCTGGTAGTGAGCGGTGCAAACTCCCCCTTCAGAGGAGCCATTTTCCTGGCACATATCTACATTGGAGGTTAGTAATGCCATACTCTCACCACTGTTATGGCCTTTTCATTTAAAGCTTTAACCCTTTTGTTGCCAAGCAAGTAACACCTCCATGCTGGCTTGTCTGGGCCTTAAGTGCCAAGCTCGTAGGTGTTACGTGCTCGACTTTCCCCGCTGCTAGTTAAAAAAATAAATATGAAAAATACTCACCTGACCCCTCGTTGGATCCGGCCGGGTCTCCTCTTTAACTTGGTGCCATCCGATCCCCCGTGGGGACTCAGGTGGCTCCAGGAGAGCCCCCGGAATAGGCTGCCCCCCCCCGCTTCGGCAGCAGCAGCTGCTAACAGTAAAAAAAAAAAATGACATTTACTTACCTGCAGTCGCGCTGCCTCCCGCCGGGTCTTCTCTTCACTGGGGGGGCTCCGATCGCCCCCCCCCAGCCTCTTCCGTGGCGAGGAGAGTAAAATGCCCTCTCCCCCCACTTCCCGAATTGCGACTGCTAGCCCCGCCCCTGGGGTGGGGCCAGGTGACATCACTTCTTACATCCAGCACCTGAGACTCTGAATCAGTCTGCTCGGTGCTTGGAGCAGAGAGCAGAGGAGGAGGAGAGGGCTGTGATCGCCCCCCCCCCCCCCTCCCCAGGCTCTCTCTTCCAAACACGCGAGCAGACTGTCAGCGGAGATCGCCGGGGGACACAGGATCGGAGGTGAGTAAAGTTAAAAAAATAATAATAAAGATCTTTTTTTATTTATGTGTCTGTGGTTTTTTTTATTCAACATTTAACCACTTGTGAACTGGTAAGGGGTCCATGAGACCCCTTATACCAGTTCACAAGGCTGGGGGGGGTGGCAAGTCACCTGCCCTAGTGGGTGACTTGCCATTAACCCCCGCACCCCCATACCTGCCTCCCCAAAGCCCAGGGGGGGGGCAGAAGAGGCCACATAGGCTATGTGGGCTCGTAGGCTGCAGGGTGGGGGGTGGGCCACAAAAGCTGGCCCCCCACTCTGTGCCTACAAGCCCCCATAGCTGGTCCCGGCTGGTTACTTTGGGTAAGGGGGACCCCACGTCATTTTTTTTGGGGATTTTTAAGGGTTTTTAACCCTTAAAATCCCCCCAAAAAATGCCCCCCCCCCGGGAGGGGGGACCCTATGTCTTTTTTTTAATTAACCCTTTGTGTTCTGTCATCCAGCAGCTATAAAAGGTTTCCAGCAGGTGAGCAGAAGCCAGTGATTGCCGAGGGACACAGTGCTCCAGGATGGATGGGAGGTAAGTATTAAAAAAAAATAAAATAAATAAAATAATTTTTTCTTTTTGCGTGTGTGTGTTTTTTTTACATTTAACCCCTTGTGAACTGGTAAGGGGTCCATGACCCCTATACCAGTTCACAAGGCTGGGGGAGGTGGCAAGTCACCTGTGACTAGTGGGTGACTTGCCATTAACCCCTGGCACCCCCATTACCTGCCTCCCCAAAGCCCAGGGGGGGGCAGAAGAGCCCGGGCCCACGGACTATGCGGGCTTGTAGCCTGCAGGGCCAGGGGCCACAAAAGCTGACCCCATGTGCCCTGTTTCTACAAGCCCTGCATTGCTGGTCCCGGGCTGGTTACTTTGGGTAAGGGGGACCCCATGTCAATTTTTGGGGGGGGATTTTTTTAAGGGTTTTTAACCCTTAAAAATCCCCCCCCCCCAAAAAAAATGCCCCCCCCCCCCCCCCCCGGGAGGGGGGACCCTATGTCATGTTTTTCTCTCGATTTAACCCTTTGTAGTGTGGATGGTAGTTGTATTTTATTTGTAAATGTTATAAAATGTTCTAAAGTACTTGTTTCAGTTAGGGGGGTCTCCTGGGCAGGAACGGGGGGCTACCGATAAATATGTGTTACCGTTCTAATCGGTAGAAATGGGGCTTTCACATGCAATATGCTTTTCCTTAATAAAATACATTTTTTATTTAAAATAAAGGAGTCAATTTTCTAAAAATGTTTTTATTTATTTATTTTTTACTTAATATTGTAAAAAACAAAATAAAATTTACAAACAAGACATTTCATGTTAAAGCCTAAACGCTGCTGCAAAAAAATATAAATATAATTTTCCTGAAAATTCCAGCAAAAATGGTGCAAAACATGGCGCAAAATGGAGAAAAATGACCTGTCAACAGAGGGTGACAAAATCTCAAGTAGGCTGGCAATTAAAAGGGTTAAAAGTAGCTATGCATGTTTGGTATTGTTCTGTTCGGGGGACCTTGCGCTTTCAGACTTAGCTTGATTTTTCTGGTTTGCATATTTATATTTTAGGAAAAGGTGTTTTTTATTCAGCTTTTTATACATTTTTTAGGGAAACCCTGTGCAACCAAAGAATTCTTTGAGGGATTAATTCCAGAAAGATGAGCCCACTACAACAAGCTGGGTACGCTTATAAAGCTTAACATGTGTACTTTCAGGGAATTTATGGTTTATGGAGGATATTCCAAATGTAAAGGGTTGTTTTGGTTGAAAAATCGCAAGGTGCCCACTTTGTCTGCAGAGCTGAAATTTTCAAGTAAAATTACCGTTACGCACATGCTTTACTTTGGCAACTCTTCCCTTGACAGAGCCTAGGCATGTTGGCTGTTCTTTTCGGGGGATGTTGCTTTTTCAGATTAAACTTGTTTTTTCTTGTTTGTATATAGTTTTTTTAGGAAAATGTGGCTTTGATTCTGCTTTTTTTATCCTTTTTTTTAGGGAAACTCTTTGCAACCAAAGAATACATTGAGGAATTACTTCCAGAAAACTATGGGCACATCAACACGCCTGGTACACCTAGAAAGCTTGAGGTGTGTACTTCCAGAGAATATATAGTTTGTTGGGGGTATTTCAAATGTAAAGGGTTGTTTTTCTGGTAAAACTGCAAGGTGCGCATACTGCATAGCATAGTTGTATTTTATCTGAAAATCCCCTAAAGCGCTATTTCAGTTTGGGGGAGTCTCCTGGGCAGGAAAGGGTGTCTACCTATACATATGTGGTATCGCTGTAACCGGAAAAAATTGGGATTTCACACGCAATAAGATTTTATTGACAAACTTACATTTTTTTTTTTTTTTTTTGTTTCATCTGTTTTTATTGATGCTCAAAAGAAGAAACATACAAAATATTGTACATAGAACAGAGTTACATCAAACAAGGTAACTCATAATTAGAACACCAACTTTTCAAAGTGCCATAGAAGTGCCCCAAGACCCGAATGTCTGCTCTCGTAACTCTGGGGGTACTCGAGCGGTGCGCCGCGACGCGGGAGCTCACAGCTCCATAACATGCTGGACCAAAGTCTCCCCGGTCCAACCCTGCGGCCCACCAGGCAGGACAGGGCTCCAAGGCATCCCGGCCCGCGAACAGCGAACTCTGTTCCCTCCTCCGGCTGATCACAGACCGAGACCCCAGGGCCCGGCACACCAATCCCGCACCCCACTGCCCAGAGAGGGGGTCATCCTGCATGGCACAAACCAGTAACATATCAGAGATGTAACAAAATGTGACAGTAACCGAGGAAAGGAGGGGGGAGGTGGAAAAAAGGAAAAGAAGGGGGGAAGGGGAAATGCCCTAAGCTGGAACAGGGGTCCCAACACTTTTGTCTCAGGAGCCCAAGCTCAAAGCTGAGTTAGGGTACAGCCAGTTACCGGCTTTTGGTCCACAATTATTCATTTTATCAGTGCTCAGAAGCGGTCTGATTCCCGGAAGTTAATCCAGCAGGCCCAAGTTGTAATATATTTTTCTACTAAGCCTTTATCGCCCAGGACGAGTTCTTCCATTCGCCTTATATGCTCCAGCTCCACTACCCACTCTGTCAGGAAAGGGGTCTCCCTCGTCTTCCAGTGCCTGGGTATAACAGCCCGCGCTGCCGATAGGAAGTGCCGGAGTAAACCCTTTTTGTATTGAGATATGGAGCTCTCAGTTAGGGAAAGAAGGGTTAATTGAGGTGAATTGTTTACTTTCGTGCCTGTTGTCTCAGTGTGTATATTCAAGAGCTGTTCCCAGAAGGATCTGACCGTCGGGCACCCCCACCAGACGTGCGTCATATTTCCCTCCTCTATTAAGCAACGCCAGCACTTACTTGAGGTCTGGGGTGCGTATTTATGGATGTCCGTAGGACACCTGTACCATCTTGAAATGATCTTAAAACTCCTCTCCTGTGCCGCCCCCTCCAAAGCCGACTTATGTGTCAAGTTAAATATTTTAGATAGGTCTTCCTCTGAGAAAGACTGACCCATCTCGTTCTCCCATCTGGCTATATACCCCGGGGGGTTCGAGTGTATACTGTTCATCAGTGTTTGATACAATGTGGAGAGGGCATGGGGTACAGGTGTCTCGGAAGAGAGAAGCCTCTCGAGATCCGTCAGCAGGCAACCCTTCACCTTACCCAGGCGATGGGAGGATATGTAGTTGGCCAGCTGTCTATGAAGGAACCAAGACACGTGGACCCCAGGGGACTGCATTCTAATTTCTTCCAGTTTTGGGAGGCCCGACTTCCCCATGATGTGCATTAAGCGTGGATCTGCCTCTGCCTGCCATCCCAGGAAGGAAGGAATTTTTTGGTCAGCCGGTCCCAAACTGTGAACAGGTGTTGCGTCAGGAAGGGTAGGGATTTAAGGATGCGTTTGGGTTGAGGTCCTGTCCAGGGCAGAGAGACCAACGGGAGGGGCGATAGTCCCCTCTCAATAGTGACCCATAATTTGTTCACGCTGTGATGGGCCCAATCTAGGGCTCTCATGAGAACTGCTGATGAGTGGTAAAGCTTGAGATCTGGTAATCCCGCACCCCCTTTCTTTTTACTGCAAGACAGCGTCTCATAGCGAATACGCGGTTTAGACACTCCCCATACAAATTTAAGAAATGCAGTTTTTAGTATTTTGAAGAAACAGTTAGGGGGGACTATAGGGGCCGTTTGAAAGATGTACAAGAAACGGGGTAGTACATCTATTTTTAACACACCAATTCTCCCAAACCACGACAGGGACCTTCTATCATACTGCTTTAAGTCGTTGATTGTCCTGTTCATCAGAGTTGCGTAGTTTAGCTTGTATATTTTGGTTAGATCATTTGGTATCTGGACCCCTAGGTATTTAATGGCGTCCGACTGCCATTTAAAGGAGAAGTTACTTTTGAGCCTGTCAACCTCTCCGGTCGGGAGGGTTAAATTGAGGGCCTCTGATTTCGTGTAATTTATTTTAAAGTTGTTTACAACTCCGAACTGCTCAAACTCTTTCAACACTGATGGAAAGGAAATAGTGGGGGAGGTTAGATGTAGCAGTAGATCGTCTGCATATAGAGACAGTTTATATTGCCTGTTGTCGAATTCTATCCCCTTTATGTCCGAATTATTCCGTATGGCTATTGCCAAATGTTCCATGGAGAGAATGTATAGAAGCGGTGATAGGGGACATCCCTGGCGTGTGCCGTTACTTATGAGGAAGGGAGATGACATCACTCCATTTGTTCTCACCGAGGCAGAGGGATCTTTGTAAAGAGCCATGATCTTACCCAGGAGGGATGGTCCCATTCCAATTTGTTGCAGAGAGGCGCGCATGAAATCCCAACTTACCCTGTCAAAGGCCTTCTCTGCGTCACACGAAAGAAGGCACGCAGGGATCTTTCTGGTTTGCACGTAAGATATCAGCGTAAATAACTTATTCGTGTTATCTCGCGCCTCTCTGCCCGGGACAAACCCCACCTGGTCTAGATGTATAAGTTCAGGAATAAGCGGTTGTAGGCGCGATGCTATTATTTTGGCGAACAGTTTTACGTCCACATTAATCAGGGAAATTGGGCGGTAACTGCTACATGTGAGGGGGTCTTTCCCGGGCTTTGGAATAACAGCAATCGTAGCTGCCAGCGACTGCCTTGGGAAGGGGGAGTCCTGCCCCACAGTATTAAAAACCCTAGTCAAAAAGGGGGTTACCATGGTGCCAAATGTCTTGTAGAACCTTGGGGTAAAACCGTCAGGTCCCGGACTCTTTCCCACCTGCATGTCCTGTATCGCCTTCACTACTTCCTGAGTCCCAAAAGGGGCCTCGAGGGACTCTATGTCTGCCTGAGGGATTCTAGGAAGAGGGGTCCTATCTATGTAAGCCTGCACTGCCTCTAGTGGGGTCCGTTGTGCTTCGGGTGAAATTGGTTTTGCTAGGTTGTATAGTGCGTTATAGTAGTTCCTAAAGGCCTTTGCTATCTCATTTGGGTTAAAAGTTTCCTTGTGTTCTTATGCTAGGGATGTAGGTGGTAGAATTCTTAGGGTGCAGCGCCCTTGCTAGCATCCTACCTGGCTTGTTGGCATGTTCATAGAACACCCCCTTTAGCCGATCTCTATACCGCAGAAAAGCTTGGTTATACAGGCTTTTCAGGTTATCTTTAGATTTTTCTAGAGCAATCCGGATCTCGTTAGTGGGGGATCGTTTATGTGAGAGTTCCAAAGCTTTAATTTGGCAAATTTTTTTTTATCAGGGAGGATCTCTCTTTTTTAAGCCTAGTTCCTTGTTGAATAAAAATACCCCTGACTACGCATTTAAGTGCTTCCCACTGTACTGGGAGGGGTGTATTGTCATTGCGGTGATCTGCCATGAAATGTTCTATGTTCTCCCGCACTGCTGCCAGACAGATCTCATCCTTCAGTAAATTGTCATTCAAACGCCAGTCCCATCTGTGCGGGTACAGCCCGGGCAGATCTATAGACAAAAATATCGGGGCATGGTCCGACCATATTATATTCCCTATGCTCGCTTCTGGGTTCCAGGACATAGCATGGTGGCTCAGCAAGAGGTAATCGATACGGCTATACGAGTTATATACACTGGAGTAAAAAGTAAAATCTTTGTCCCGCTGGTGAAGCACCCGCCAGACATCTACTAGCTGTAGGTCTAGCAGTTGTTTCCTCAGCTTTTTGAGCCCCGCTATTGGGACCCCAGATCTGCCTGTAGAGGTGTCAATTTGCGGATTGAGGGGCAGGTTAAGGTCTCCCCCACATATAGTCACCCCTTCTGCAAAGCTAGCTAGCTGCTTTAATAGGTTACAACAGTAGTGTGCGGAATCTTGATTGGGGCTGTAGATGTTTACTATGGTGTATGTCTTTGTGAACAATACTAGTTTCAAGAATATATACCTGCCCTTAGGATCAACTCTGGTATCCACTATTTTGTGGGGGAGAGATCTGTGTATTGCTATGGACACCCCTCTTGACTTAGCTTCCGGGTTTGGGGCATGTATCCACGAAGTAAAGTGGCGGTCCCGGATTACCGGTATGTGTCCTTTAAAATGAGTTTCCTGTAGTAGGGCTAGCCTCACCCTATTTTTATGAAGCTCGGAGAGGATTTTGGATCTTTTTTCCGGTACGTTCAGACCCTTCGTATTGTAGGAGCAAATGGCTATGTTTGACATCTTCTAGTCCTCAGCGTTAGGGAATGGAAGGGTGAAGGTAGGAGGGAGCGGGGGGGATCAGAAACTATGAAAACCAGAAAACTAGGGAAGTGGGAGTAAGGGAAGGAACAAACTCTCTACGTAGAGAGCTGCGCCACACCTACACTTCTAAACTTTTGGTGGGTGTAATGCGGTGACTTCCCTTTTCACCGCCGTATAGGTGCAAAGGGTCTAAGGGAGATAAAGAAAGGGGGAGGGGGGGGGGAGATTGAAAGGCGCTCTCACGCGCTCTCTCCCTATTTTCTATCCCAAACTCCTTTGGGAAGGCTCGGGAGAATTCACCGTGGGGGAAATGGAAAACGGCAGCCAATATGAGGCGCTCCGTCCTAAACATGAGAGGTTACCCTGAGGTCAAGGCCTCGAGGAAGCCCAGGCCTGGAGATAAGCCCGTTATTAGTAAAACATTACCCTTATAATTTCTGAAAATTGTGCATTAAGTGCCCGAGTGATTAAGTTACAAATAAGTAAAGCAGACTAGACAGTGTAAACATTGGAAAACAACAGAATAGTAATGATCCATCCGGGTCATAAGCAAGCCAGCCGAATGGGCCGGGAATCAGTGCCAGTCATTAGCACCATTGTGGGCTCTGGGCCTGGCTCTGTTTCTTCTAGGCAGAGGGTCACGCCGACCACCCCCTCTCCACGGTGTCTGGGCAGGGTTCAGTGACGGGGAGAGCCAGTTTTCCAGCTCCTTGACCGGAGCTCCCAGGAACTCAAACGCCTCTGCAAGCTGAGAGTGATAATGGAGTATGAAGCTTCGGCCCCGCAAATGGAGGACAAGGTGGAAAGGATGCCCCCACTTGTAGGTGGCACCAGCCTCCCTCGCGCTCTCCAAAAGTGGCTTCAGGATCCTCCTCATTTGCAGTGTACGTCGCGCCAGGTCAGGCAGTAATATGATCTGAGTCCCTTTATAGGTTATGTTTTTCTTGGCCCAAGCAAGCTTCATGATTTCTTCTTTTATCTTATAAAAGTGCACGCGGCAAACGATGTCGCAGGGTCTCTGCGGGTCTGGGTTCTTGGGGCCCGGAACTCTATGGACTCTGTCCAGTTCAATAGCCTCCCCTGGTGAACGGTCCAACACCTGATTGAATATCTGTGTCACAATGTCTGACAGATTAGTATGTTCCGGGTATTCAGGGAGCCCTCGTATGCGTATATTGTTCCTCCTGCCCCTATTCTCCATGTCATCTTGGTGAAGTAAAATATCCGCTATATGTTGCATTGACTCCGCCTGGGCTCTTTCTAAAGCACTGTGCGCTCTTTCCATTGTGGTCAGCCGCTGTTGGACCGAGTCCTGCATGTGTTCTATTGCTGTGACCCGGTTTCCGACCTCCTCCACGGTTTTCGCTACTTCATCTACTTCTCTCCTGAGGGTGGACTCCATTCTATTTATGAAGGTCTCAAAGTCTTTCCTAGTGGGTAGCGATGATATGAGAGCTTTTATACTGTGTTGGTCTAGGTCAAGGGTCACTGCCTTAGGTTGACTGTAAATTGCAGGACTCTGAGGGGGGAGTCATGAGGCCAGTATGGAGAAGCAGACTGCCCCCTAGGCGAGCTCGATCTGCTGCTCAGCCCACTGTGTGGCATAGCGACATTGACTACTGGATAGGGGGACCTGTCATCTTGGGCTCCGGGGCTCCAGTGTTCCCCAATCTCGTTAGTGGTAAGGGGGGTGGTCCCCTCCCCCCTCAGGTTCCTGTCTGGAAGCAGCATCAGGGGGTCTCCTCCCTGTGGAGAGAGCATGGGGGAGCGCTTTTGGCGGCCCTTATTAAGCAATTTGGGGCCCGTGTCCCCACCAGGAAGTCCCCCGGTATCACTGTTGCCCAGTCCGCCTCCCAGCAGCTCACTCACCTTATGTGCCGAGGTGGTGTGTGGAGCTGCGTGATGCTGGGGAGATGCTGCCGATCCCGGGCTCCGCTCTCTGTGCTTGTCTTGAGAGCCGGGGGATCTCGCCTTCTCCTCTCCCCCGGGGGGTCCGCAGGGCCGACGCGTCAGCGGTGATCCGCCGCTGCTCTCCTGATTAGGCGGAGCCGCCTCTGGCATGCTCCCCGCCGCTCTTCCTCCTCAGCGGGGCCGGGGGATGGCCGCAGTCGCACGCCGTCGTTCCCTCGGCTGTCAGCGTGCAGATGTCGTGGAGGGGAAGCCCGCCTACCCCCTCCTGTCTCGCCGGATCTCTCCTGCGCCAGCGAGCGCTCCACTGCGGGCTCCTCGTCCTCCCCTCGTCCGGGACATCTGCCGGGGGTAGGGCTCGTCCTCTCCGGCTCTCCTCTCTGGGGATCTCCTGCTGAAGTCGGTGTGGAGAGGTTCCCTCCTGGCATCCTCCCGCCGTCACCTTTTCCTGTGGGGAGCCGGTCGCCATATTGCGGCCCTTGCCTTCTCCCGCTCCCCGATCTCCACTCTGGAAGTAGGCTGAAATGGGACCTGTTTTGCGTCCACCGGTCGCCACCTTCGACCTCCTCTTCTTGGACATGAGGTAAGCGCGTTATTAGGGCACTTCAGCTGCTTGTTAAGGGCTTTTTTTAAATATGTCGGACAAAGCTCGGGGTTGTGCGTCCTCACACGGCCATCGCCAAGCCACGCCCCTCTTACATTTTTTATTACATTATTAATTCTTTTTTCACATATTTCACCCAAAAATATTGAGAATACACCTAAAAATTACAAACAAGACATGTTAAAGCCCAGACTCTGCTGAAAAAAACAATATATAATTTTCCTGGAAAATCCCTAGAAATCCTTTCAAAAATCAGTTGAACATGTGTAGCGCAAAATAGTGAAACATGGTCTGGCAACAGAGGGTGACAGAAGCTGCAGGTAGGCTGGCAGCGAAAGGGTTAAATATTGCTGACACCAAGTTAATACTATCCCTCGTTAGGCTTTTCATATCTCGGCACTAAAAAGACTGAATATGCATCCAACAGCAGGCTGAATGTTATTTTATATAAAGAAAGTATTGTTTCTAAACATGCGAGTACCCTAAAGACTGTAATAATATTATATTAATTGTGGTAAATTGCGGAAAATATACATGAACTTACATTTCAACATATTTAAAATTCGTATCAGTCTTCTAAGAGCTTTTGCTCCACATGATGGTAGGCAATGAGAACACAATGCCATATAGAAAATTCAGTTTATAATAGTTTATAGTTTAAAACAACCCCCAATATGTGGATTAATAATACCATGCCATTCATGCAATGTTACATATGATTTTATAGTTATTGAGGAAGCCAGTCAATTTGCTGGTGAAACTGGTCCAATACTTGTGGATACCTTTCCAAACACTCCAATATACTACTCTTTGGAAGCATTCTAGATTCTAGAAAAGCTATACCTCAATCCAATCTTATGTACCTTAAAGCAGATTTAAAGTGATGAACTGTAAAGCTGACCTAAAGTGACAAGTTGTACATGATTTTAAATTGTATGTTATTTATGGGTATGTCATCAGTTATGAGTATTCCTTTTTAGATGGAAACAACTAATAAAAGGGTAATCTTGTATCTCACACTTTTTCCCTATACCTTGAAGGTATAACAGATAATAAGGAAACAGTAATGTAATAGCCATGGGGGGGGGGGGGGGGGGGGGCAGATGGAAAGGGGGTATACATGTACAGACAAACACCAAAAGACCACCAAAGGTAATCACTTCTCTTACCCTCAGTCTGTTCCTCCTACCCAGGACTCATTGAAAAAAAATATATTTAATAAAACCATATTTTTCTTGCCAACCAATAAATAGCTGGGTATGTTTTTTTTTAAAAAAAGGCTTTGGAATTTCCTGGTCACCTCCTCCAATATTTCGGTTTCCCGAAAAACAACTTTAGTCTCCAAGACCTACTACTAGGCGTGTTCCACAAGACCGCTGCATGATCCAGCCATAGAACTTCCTTGATGGTGCATTAATTAAGGTTAGGCAAAACAGAAATGGGCACAAGAACATGGTCAATTCTGGAATAAGTTAAATAGACTTTAGTGCAACACTCCTTGGAAATATAGGAAGTCCTACTGGGCAAATGCAAACTTGCACAGAGACTGGACCCCCTTACCCCCATATTTGGCAACCTTGCTTTCGACCCGGACCGGGACTACTCTCGAACAGTTTTCTTATATGGGAAGTTTCGTCTAATGTCACAATAGGCCATATATTAAAATCAGGGAGAATCCCTTCCTTAGAGGATCTCAAAGAAAAAACAAAAGGTGGTCACATCTCTTGGCTGCTGCATAGACAGCCTGGTGCCTTTATTACAGCGAATTATCTATTGGGAGACCTCTCAACACCCAACAACAGAGTTTGAAGTCCTGGTTACCCAAACCCTTCCCCTCACACGTAGTATCAGTCCTCTACTTTTTACTGATCAGAATGAGTCAAACCACAAGTGGGAGAAGGAGCTGGGAATCCAGATCTCAGAAACTGACCTTGCCAAACTTTATACCTGCACCCATGGCACGTCTTTGGCTTGTGCCACTCGGGAACGAAATTACAAAGTACTTTTTAGGTGGTATAGACGACTATTGGACATTAACTGATTCATACCTTCCCAACCAGATAGATGTTGGAGATGCCAGACGGTAATTGGTAATATGAACCTTATCTAATGAGGATGCCCAGCTGTTACAGCCTTATGAGAAAACATTTTAATTATTTATCAGCACATTTCCGGAATCAGGAAACAATACACCCCAGATGGCCCTCCTATTACTCATTCCCGGCTCTATGTCTGCCATTAAAAAAGGGAAATTTGTGTACTCACTGGTAAATGTCCTTTCTCATCCTCTTCCATTCCGGGGCACCCCCAGAAGCAGCACATGGGTTAACCTCAGCCGTAAATGGGGACTGCAAGATAGAAAAAAAAACGAACTCCTCCCGACATATATAGGAGCAGGATGTGGCAGGATATCCACAGGTAATAGCCTGTACATAATGCAAGCAACTAGAAACAGTGCAACAAAGCTAAAATAGTAGAAGGCATCAACCACCACCGACGTAGTCGTAACAAAACAGTAGGGCAGGGTGTGGGCCCCCGGATGGAAAAGGCAGAGAAAGGAAATTTACCGGTGAGTACACATTTCCTTTTTATCATCTCCAAACGCATCGGACATCCCAAAGAAGTACTGTCAATAAGGGCGGGACCATGCAAGAACAGCCAACGGTGGACTGTGTCAACATGACATAGAACAACGCCACTGACACCTCAAGCTTAGACCCCGGCGAGGGGTTCACCACCATCTGCCACACCTTACGCCCCAGATCAGCATCGGCAGATGCCCTGACATCAAGCCTGTAAAACTTGGTTAGGTGTGGAGACACGAACAGTTCGTCACCTTGCAGACCTGTTCACCGAAGCCTGGTGTTAGAAATTGGTAGAGTGAGCGATTACTTGGAAGGGCGCTTTTTTTCCCTTGCAGGCGTAAGCATGTATGAACGCCTCCCTGATTCATCTGCTAAGAGTGGACCTGGCAGCCACTAGGTCCCGCCTTGGTCCTTCTGGGATCACGAACAAGACTTCCATCTACGAACCACAACCTTCTGGGCCAGTGTGGCGCAATCAGGATGATAGGAATCTGCTTGCAGTTGACCTTTAACACGTGATCCAGAAGCAGTGGTGGGAATGCGTAGAGCAGGCTGTACCCTGACCAGGGAATAGCCAGTGTTTAGGCTGCCACAGCCAGAAGGTCTCACACCATGGACATGAACCTCTGGACCTTCTGGTGGGGTTGAGATGAGAAGAGGTCCACCTCTGGCACTCCCCACCGGTTGCAGAGGGCTTGAAACATGTCCAGGTGAAAGGACCATTCCCCCTTTTTCACCCTCTCTCTGCCCAAGTAATCTGCCTGCAGATTTTCAACCCCAGGGATGTTAAATAGTTAATATGGTTCAAAAAAGACATATGTCCATCAACCAGTTCAACCAATGGTGTTGGGGTAGGGTGAAGTTATTTTTTATTTTAATTTTTGGGTTTTTATTTTACTGACAACAGCTAATAGTAACTTAGTAATAGTAGGTTCATGTTATTTAATTCCAAATAAGTATCTAATCCTTTTTTGAAGCTGTCAGTGGTTTAGACCGTAGCTAGATTCTCTGGGAGGCTATTCCGCAGATTTATAGTTCTTTTTTTTTCCCAGTTGGAGGGAATGCCCCTCGTCTTTAGAGAGGATTTTACCTAAAATAGTGTTTCCTGATATTTTTTGCATAGCCCATTTATAATTATAAGTTAGTAATGTCCCCCCTCTCAAGACTAAACAGATTTCATTGTCACAATATTTCCTTATAATTAAGATCTTTCATTCCTCTGATTAGTTTGGTGGATCTCCTCTCACCCTTTCTATAGTAATTTCTATGAACGGGTGCCCAGAACTGGATGGCATATTCCAGGTGAGGGCACACCAGTGCCTTGTAAATAGGCAAAAACACAATTCCGTGAAATACTCACCTGTAGAATTGGTATTATAAGTATACAGAACATCCTGCTCCAGATAGATTACTTACACTTGGGTTATCCTCCGCCAGATGGCGCTGCACTGCAGAGACATGTAAAACAGGCTCCTCCCGGCCCCTCAAATACCCGGGGATCTCCCACAAATGCCCAGCATTGAAAAGCAGTGAACAAGAAGCCGGGAGAATTTAACCACCCAAAAACTGGTAACTTATAACAATGATAACAATCACCATACAGGGGATCCAGAATAATGCAAAAACCAGGGTGGGGTGGAGCAGGACGTACTGTATACTTATAATACCAATTCTACAGGTGAGTAGAATTGTATTATTCTAAGTATAAAGTACGTCCTGCTCCAGATAGATTACTTACACTTGGGACATCCAATAGCAGTGTCTATAAAGTAGGGTGGGATCCCCAACAAAAAAAGGTAACAGCAGACTGCAAAACCTTGCGGCCAAAAACAGCATCAGCTGAGGCCCTAACATCAACCTTGTAAAACTTTGAAAAGGTATGAACAGAAGACCAAGTAGTGGTCTTTAAAACAAAAGCACAGAGCTAAAAATTAGAGTCCTTCAAGAGTCTTTTGTACAAGAAGGAGAGGGAAGGGGGATCTTCAAAGCTTCAATATCACCCTGTGATCAATTCATCCAGTGCAAGTCCACCACCTTTTAAATGGGAGGCTTACCAGAACATCCAGAACATTGAGCTTTCAATCATCAAGGGGTCTCAGATTAATATGATAGCTCGTCAGTAGTTTAGCATGGGGTTTTCTCCCCTGTATGCAATCCTCCAACTCTCCACATTCAGAATGACATAGGTTATAAATCAAACATGCATGCAGGGAGAGATGGAAAAGGACAAAATCTAGTGCAAAAACGCTACTTTAAAAGCCACTTTTAATCTAAAATCATTTGCACTCACATTTCCATTCATGAATAAAAAGCACATCTAAATATTGCAGAGCTTTGGCGACTCTCACCGCAAGTGCTCCCAATCCAACGATATGCTCAACCGAATCAAAGCTGTTTTTTTGGGGGGCGTGGCTTAGCAATGGCGGCGTGAGGGCGCGTTATTGAGGAGCTCTGCAAGTGAGATAGGATAACGAGGGAATCTTACCGTTTTACAGCCCACTGACGAGATGTCCAAGCGTCGGAAGATCAGGACGACCCCTGGCAGTGACAAGGCTGGCAAGATCAGCAAATTCCTGCGGGCGAGACAGCCGGCCGGGAGCGGCGGCAGGGAGGACAAGATGGCGGCGGCGGCCGAACGGAGAGAGGTGCCGCGGGCGGTGGAGAGCCCATCATCTGGCCTGGGGGGGCGGCCTGGAGGTCGCTCACCCTCTCGGACGGTGCACCCAGGTGTTCAGGCGGCGGAGGTGCTGAGATCGGCGGGTCCCGTGGTCGGAGGTGAGGCGCAGCCGGGAGCTCCGCAGCGCACGTGTGCCGCCGAGGCCCTTGCCGGCGAGACTGACAGCAGCAGCCGGGAGCCGCGGAATGGAGCGGGTGTGATCTCTCCCCCGGCGGAGCAGGTATGGGGGCTGCAGCGCACCGGGGACGCTGCCCACGGTGATGACAGAGGACTGGCCGGGAAGATGGAGGACGGGGAGGCCGGAGCCCTCCCCCTGTCAGCGCGGAAGAGCGGGTCCCGCATTGGAGAGGAGGCGGCGGGTTGCCCGGGCGGGGAGTCATTGCACGGGGTGGAGGAGTCCCCTCCTCATACAGATCAGCTGCCCCATGGTACGGGGGTGACTCAGCTCCCGCAGGAAACTGGAGCAGTGTGGCCAGAGGGGCTCGGACTGGGCAGCAGGGACTGGGGGGAACACCCGGCGGCAGAGGCCATTATGGGACCCCAGGAGGAAGCTGGCCTGCATACACAATTGCCTGCTCAGTCCCGGGGCCAAACGGCAGCGAGCAGTGGGGCCCCTCCAGCAGAAGAGCCTTGGGCACTACAGAATGGGGCAGGAAGGAAAAGAGGTGGCCCTGGTACAGAAACGGCTGTGGCGGAGATACATCCCCCCCCCCCGCGGCATAAATATTCCTGAAATGGGTGACGAGGATGCCCGGGAGACGTCGGGGCCCTTTGACAGCGGAGCCCACGCGAATGGACCCCATGAGAACGGAGGGCGTGGCGCCTTACCCCAGGAAAATAGAGGGGACGGTGAAAGGCGGGGCATGCCCCGGGAATGGAGAACGTCGCCAGGTCCGGCTGGATCCGGGAGTCGCCCGAGTGGCGCCATGGAGGACCAGGGACTCAGTGCATCGCCCCCGGATAGCCTCATTTTTTTCTCTGATGGACCTGACAGCCCGGCCCGGCCTCGGTCGCCCACCGGGTCCCGGTTATTGTCGGCCTCGCCAGGCTTGGCGCCTCGGGGATCCGTACCGAAGGAGCAGTATAATCTCGACATTTTACTGAAATTTTTGCCATCCAGACGGGACTTTGAGAATTACACCAATAGGATGGAGTCCCTGTTGAGAAGAGAGCTGGAAGAGGTGACACGAGCGGTCTCAGAGGTATCCGGCCGGGTCAGCTCCCTTGAACATCACCGGACCAACACGGACCAGCGTCTGGAAGCACTGGAACGGGCGCACACAGCAATGCAACAGGCTCAAGCGGACTCTAACCAACAAACAATCAGGGCCCTGATGCACTTAGATGATCTGGAGAACAGGAGCCGCAGGAATAACATACGGATACGCGGTCTCCCTGAAGCCCCGGAGAATAACAATCTGAATGAAGTGGTCTCCCGGATTTTTAACATTGTGCTGGACAGGCCCCCTGAAGAACATATCGAAATCGACAGAGCCCACAGGGCTCCCGGCCCGCGCTCCATGGATCCTGGCAGGCCAAGGGACGTGGTCTGTCGGGTCCACTTTTATAAAGTTAAGGACGATATTATGAGAAGAGCATGGGACAGGGGCCCCATCCCTTATAATGGTTCGCGGATTACCTTGCTCCCGGATCTTGCCAGACGCACCCTCCACATGCGTCGCCTTATGAGACCGTTGCTGGAGTCTATCAAGTCAGTTGGAGCGGCTTACAGATGGGGCCACCCATTCCATCTGGTGGTCACGAAGAGAGGGCGATCGTTCGTTCTGCGATCGCACTCACAGCTCCCGGATCTCTTCAGCTTCTTGGAGATCCCGAGTGTACCGGTGGACGATTGGCTGGCGCCTGATGTGGGGATCCCTGGAGAACAAGGAAGACGTCCGCCTCCTAGAGGACCCAGGCCGCAGAGGAATAGAGCCAGAGATGGCGGACGTCGACAAGCTGTTTAGATCAGCTGGGATCATCGGGGGCGCGTCGTGGCCCGGTCTGCCTCCGCCGGGTTTGCTTACGGTCCGGGGGGTGCGGGCCTCGCACCCGCCGCCTTGGGCCGGCTATTTGTAGAGCCCTGGTCTTGTCCCCCCCCTGCCTGGGCCCGTTGGACAGAGATCAAACTGTGGAACTGGACCCTGCGTGCTGGACTGCAACCATACAGAGCTGTGTGCGTGGTTGGCTATCCTTTCCCATTCATGGGTGGATATAGGAGGGCGCGGGTGTGCTGGGGGGGTGGCGCCGGTCATGAGTCAATGTGAATAAGTGCCGTTGGCTCGTGGACGGCGTGGCCTGCTCTGGCTCCCGTGGCGGGCTCTGGGGTGGGCGGGGGGGGCTTGGATGTGGATGGATGACCTGGGGGGGTGGGCGACGCGTCCTGCTGATGAACACTGGTGGACTACGGTGGCCTCTTGAGGTGGGTGGGGGCGGAGGATGAGAGCTTCCCGGTCTCCCGAAGCCGGCTCGCCCTTAGCTGAAGGGGAGTTGGCGGGAAGGGGCTGGGAACCTATTGTTGGTAACTGTTAAGCATGCAAAGATGTTCTTCTGCTCAGGTTAATGTTTAATGTTATGTTATTATTGAATGGTGAAGATGTTTACCAGAGGCTTGGGACTTTGGAGAAGTGGACTCCCATAGTGTGTGTATAAGAGAGAGCATCTCCTCGCTCGCGGCTGTGGCTTTCCACTTCCCCCCAGTAGGCCTGAACGCTCGTCTCTTATAAAGAGGACCAAAGGAGCGTTATTGCTAACGTTAGCATTAGCATTTAGTACTTGTTCGTTTCTTATTGTTATTTGTTTCTGTAGTCTTCCCCCTTATTTAGAGAGCCCTAGTGTCACAACCCCCCCTTATTTCCCTCTCTCTGGTCCTTCTTCCCTATCCCCCAAGTAGCGCGTGGACAATGGCAGAGTTGGTGGTCAGCTCATTTAATGTTAAGGGGCTAAATGTCCCGGAGAAAAGGTCACAAGTGTTATATGATATGCATAAACACAAAGTTGCCATTCTGCTTCTCCAGGAGACGCATTTTAAAGAGGGACATATTCCGAACATTAAAAACAGATATTATCCTACCTGGCATCATGCACCTAATCCCAATATTAAAGCAACAGGGGTTTCGATCGCCATCCATAAGTCTCTTCCCCACAAGACCATAGAGGTCAGGACGGACCCCAACGGGCGATTTATATTTCTTAAAGTGGAGTTGTATATGAAAATATACACCATAGCGAATATCTATGCCCCCAACACTGACCAGGTGGGCTTCTGTGTAAGAGTTCTGAGGATGTTGGAGGGGTTCTCGGAGGGCACTTTGCTAGTGGGAGGAGACTTTAATGTCTCCATGCAGCCTGAGTTGGACTCCTCCTCCGGGGTGTCGGCAGTATCCCTAAGTAAACGAAACAAGCTGAAAAAAGTGCTGGCTGACATGCAGTTGGTGGACTCGTGGCGGGCCCTGCATGCACGAGACAGAGACTTTACGTTCTTCTCTTCTGCTAAGAAATCTTATAGCAGAATAGATTATTTATACTTGAGCCATCATGCCATGGATTGGGCTCCACAGGCGCAGATCGGCCAGATCGTGTGGTCAGACCATGCGCCGATATTCCTTTCCGTGTGCCTGCCCGGGCTCTACCCAAGGTGCTGGAATTGGAAGCTCAATAATAATTTGCTTGGGGACGCTGTCTGCATGTCGGGGGTACGAGAAACGATCAAAGAATTTCTGAAGAATCATGCACAAGACCCCACACCCCTTCCATATCAATGGGAGGCCTTGAAATGTGTAGTGAGGGGAGAGTTCATTAAGCACGGGACCAGGCTGAAAAAGCAGCGAGCCGCCTCAATCCGGGATACTATACAGCTCATTCAATCCCTGGAACGGGACCATAAAAGGAACCCAACAAATGGTTTGCTCCTCGACTTACTGAAGGCTAGGGAGAAGTTACAGGGATTATATAGTCAAGCATACCTAAGGTTTAGGGAACGTCAGAAGGCCATCTATTACGAATCAGCCGACAAATGCGGGAGGCTACTAGCCAGGGCGCTACACCCTAGAAGCGCGACCACGTATGTACCCAGTATCAGGGGATCACAGGGGCATATGACTATGATGCCTTCCCAAATAGTAGACGCGTTCAGGGACTACTACCAATCCTTATATAATTTAAGGCAGGACCAGATCACCCCGATGTCTGCGGACCCCCCGGAGGATGTAGTTAAATATGTACACGATACCCCTCTTCCCCCCATTCCTGATTAGGAAGCAGAGGCGTTGGAGGAGCCTTTTTCAGTGCACGAGGTGGCCAAGGCAATTAGAGAGACGCCGCAAGGAAAAAGCCCGGGGGCAGATGGCTACACCCCCAAATTTTATAAGCAGCTGGCTCCCGAGCTGATTCCCTTCCTGGTCAGAGTGTTTAACTCCATAGGCCCTAAATGCGGGTTCCCGGGGCAGTCTCTAGAGGCCATTATTACAGTCCTACCCAAGCCGGGGAAGGACCCCTCTTTGTGTAGCAGTTACAGGCCAATATCACTAATTAATGTAGATATTAAACTATACGCTAAAATTATATCTTCTAGGCTCCAGCCGTTACTCCCGGGAGTGATAAACCTAGACCAGGTGGGGTTTGTACCGGGGCGGGAGGCACGGGACAACACCAATAAGGTATTGAACCTGATTGCATATGCAAACTCCAATAAGCTACCTGCGTGCCTGTTGTCATGCGATGCAGAGAAGGCATTCGATAGAGTAGATTGGATGTTTCTTAAGGCCTCTCTCCAGCAGGTCGGTGTTGGTCCGTCCCTCCTGTCCAGGATATTGGCGCTATACTCCGGGCCTACGGCAAGAGTAAGGGTGAATGGTCTCCTCTCATCGGCCTTTAAGGTTAATAATGGTACACGGCAAGGTTGCCCACTCTCCCCATTACTATATGTCATTACAATGGAACATCTAGCGGTGGCGATACGGCAGAATCCTGACATTAGGGGCGTGGTAGTGGGAGACCGTGAATACAAGGCCTCCTTGTACGCTGACGACCTGCTGCTGCATTTGGGAGCCCCTTTGACTTCCTTTCCTGTGGCCCTCAAGGAATTTGAGACCTTCGGGCGTGTGAGTAATTTTAAAATTAATTACTCGAAGTCGGAGGCTTTGAATGTCTCCCTTTCGCAGCAGATGGTGAGACAGTTGGAATCCGACTTCTCATTTAAATGGCAGCCCCACTCCATAAAATACCTCGGCGTCGAGGTGCCTGCCGACCTGTCTCGTCTATACGAACTTAACTACTCCCCCCTGCTCCTGAAGACGTTGAGTGAGCTGACTGCGTATAATAATAAGCAACTCTCATGGTTCGGGAGGATTAATGTGTTAAAAATGGATATTCTCCCCAAATTCCTCTATTTTTTTCGAACGATCCCCATATATTTACCCAGCTGCTTTTTCAGGAGACTGAAAACGGCTTTCTTGAGATTTGTGTGGGGCACAGGGAGACCCCGGATAAGATTTAGTACGCTTACTAGGCTTAAACCGAACGGGGGGGCGGGACTTCCCGATCTGAAAACATACCATGCAGCAGCCATGACTCTCCGCATCCTGGACTGGGCAGAAAGAGGGGAGAAAAAACAGTGGGTGGAGCTAGAGAAGACGCTGTCTCCCGTTAACCCAATCTCTCTGCCGTGGGGTGGCTTTCTACCCAAACAACGGAGGGATACCCTTCCATTCTTGGCAGGGCAATTCTTGAAGGTGTGGGACAACCTGACCAAGCGGGGAGAGGTGATCCATAGGCCTGGCCCTTTGACCCCACTTTTTGATAACTACTCCTTTGCTCCGGGCGTGCGGGCCAGGGGTTTCCTGGCGTGGGAGGCGTCCTCTAATGTTACTATAGGAGACATTATGGCCTCGGGCAGGTTCCCCACGTTGGAAGAGATGAGGCAGAACGCATCGGGTAGACGTATCTCGTGGCTCCTGTATAATCAGTTGAGTGCCTTTATAAAATCCCAGAACCTAGCGGATCGGGGCGTTAGGCCTTTAACGCAGTTGGAGCATACGTTGACTCGAGCCCCCCCGGATAAACATGCAGTCGCTGTCTTGTATCGCACGATGCTGGGGATTAGGCATAGCTCACCGCCGGGATTCATTAGAAAATGGGAAAAGGAACTGGGCGTACAGTTAGATGACGAAGACTTAAATAAGATTTATCTATTCACCCATAAACTCTCGACCCCATGTGCAGCACAGGAAAAGAATTATAAGGTTTTGACCCGGTGGTATAGATGCCCGGTGGATATCCATAAATACAATAACTCCAGCTCTGATAGGTGTTGGCGGTGCTCGAAAGAGCTTGGCACCATGTTACATATCTGGTGGGGTTGCCCTACTGTTGGGAGCCTCTGGGAGAGGGTCGTGTCAACCTATAACTCCATTATGGGGGAGTCGGTGCAGAACACCCCGCAGTTGGCGTTGTTGTCTCTGCTTCCTGGGTCCATTTCTGGGAACAAAAAGGGGATCTTGCGACATTTTATCACAGCAATGAGAACAGTCATTCCAAGACATTGGAGGTCTGCGGTCTTGCCGACGTTCGTGGAGTGGGCCCGGGAGGTTGAGAGCATACGCAGAATGGAGGAGATGATTATGGAGGCCAGGGGCATGCAGGAGGCGCACACGCGGGCATGGGCGGTGTGGATTGACTACAGAGATAATCGCCTACCCTCTGAAGCACCATAGACGGTGATTGGCCACGCGCTCCTGCCACCCTTACCCCAATTTCCCCCTTCCCCCTTGTTCCTCCCTCCCCTTCCTAGTGTCTCCTTAGTTCTGTATCTACTCTCTTCTTTATCTCTATTACCTTTTCGTTATTGCTGAAGGTCTGCAGGGGACAAGGTAGGCCGAACCCGCTCCCGCCTGCATCAATCCTGCTCTGATGTGACCGGACGGTCTGCAGCGGAGAGGCCCGCTGGACCCTCAGACTGGCCACATGGGAGGACTGGAGCCTCCAGCTTAAGGCTAGGCTGGCGAGATGTTACTGCCTACCGGATTAGAGTACGGCTTGAGGCACCGCGGTATGGAGCCGGGGTCGGGCGGGAGGCCGTGATGGGCGGGAGGGGGCGGTGGTTGATTTCGTTAGCACGATGACTGTTTTTGATGATAATAGTTAGACCTGCAGTCCGACATGCTTATGTTAGATTATCATACTTGTCATTGTTATCTTGCTATGTCTTAAATGTACACTGTTAACCCTGAAAACTTGAATAAACTTATATTATAAAAAAAAAAAAAAAAAAGCTGTTTTTTGATGAAAAGAGGTGCTGCTCACCAACGCGTTTCACCCCAGGAGGGGCTTTAACCAGGTTTGCAGCAGTAGGTCATATAAGCGTTTAAATAGCTCCGAGATTTCAAGTATCAGGAAGTGTATCAAAATCACTTCCGGGTTGCGCGCACGGCCGATATTGCACATGCGCCAACAACTTAGCCATAGTAAACCTCACCTCTCAGTCTGTTTCAACTGCGCCTGCGCACACTGCCCAAGCCGCTGAGGGATAAAGAAAGATGGCCGCGGCGGTCACCGAGATGACACCGTGCACACTCCGATTAAAGGACGGTAGCAGATAGAGAAAGATGGCCGCAGTAGTCAGCAGAATACCACTGCGCATGCGCCAGCTAACTGTCAACGGGTTGCTATTTATTAATGCTCCCAAAGCAATCAATCCCAATACGATCGCTGTAATCATTAAACCACAGATAAAGCCTATATTCCGTACGCGCACGCCGTAGACAGATAAGCTGCTACTGCGCATGTGCCCACTATAGAACCCCTGCAGCACACTGTCCCCATCTCCTACGCTCGCGCCCGCTGTTTTAAAGCGCGCGCCCATTATCTTATAGGAAGCCCTGGTATAAAGTCAGTTGCGCGTGCGCCGGCTGTGATTAAGGATCTCTCTAATGACTCAATTAATTCATGTATCAAAAGGTAAAACTAGGAATATAGAATAAAAAATAAATAATAAAGTGAACCCTAGCAGCGTTTATACTAGAGTCGGAGGCTGATAGTCAGAACCCTGCGTGTACACCAATAAAAATCAACACACAAAAATGTGAACATCACCGGCCCAAATACATTGGCCGACCCTGCTTTCATTTACCAAATCCCCAAATTGTGTGTAGCCAATAAAGAAGGGAAAGGGAGTCCTCTAGGTGAGAGTCATCAAAGACAACATTCAGCAAATGCACATATAGAAATAACGAAACTGCATATACATCCCTATAAAATGTCTCAACTTATAAATGTCATGGTTTAACAATCAAGAATCGTCAATGAAACAGTTTAGATCATACTCTATATTGAGACCATGGGGTGATAGAGTATTTAGGTCAAAGATCCAACGGCTCTCTAGCCGAGAGAGATCCCTCACCATATTATTGCCACGCCAATGGGTCCTAATCCTATCTACACCAATGAAAGACAAAGAGCTAGGATCCGAGGCATGGCATTTCTTGTAATGCGCTGATAAATTATGACCTTCATACCCCTTCTTGATGTTATAGACATGCTCTCTAATGCGTGTCTTTAATGGTCTGGTAGTCCTTCCAACATAGAGTAAATCGCAAGGGCACCATATAACGTACACCACAAACTTAGTACTGCACGTTATAAGGTGCTTTATTATTATTGGGGTGGCCATACCTGTCACATGGAAAGTAGACATAGATTTAGTTAATTTCTTTCCCACTTTGCAGCCACAGCACATCCCACACCTAAAGAAACCAAGGGGGGGGGGGGGTTACTCACTAGCTGGACTGGTTTTGGTGGATCAACATAACTCCGGACCAGCTGATCCTGTAAATTAGGTGCCCTCCTAAAGATACACATTGGCTTTGCAGGCAATACCGAACCAATCACAGGGTCATCCCTGAGAATATGCCAATGCCTGTTAAGAATCTTTTTTACTTTCCAATGCTGGAGGTTATAGTCGGTTAAGAACGCAAAATCAATTTTTTTATCATGTTTAGGGGGCCCTTCCTGCCGTTTAAGGAGTAGGGACCGGTCCAGCTCCCTGACTTGGTTATTCTGTCTCTCAATATCGTTCAAAGAGTAACCTTTCTCCTCAAATCTTTTTTGGAGTTGTAGAGATTGTACATCATATTCTGCTAGACTACTACAATTTCTCATGAGTCTGACAAATTGTCCCTTGGGTATGGCCCGTAGCCAGTTCGGATGATGACAGCTTGCCTTTGGGACGTACCCATTCCTGTCTGTTGTTTTAAAATATGTACTAAGGGTAGAAGTCTCACGTTTGATTACTAGATCCAAAAAATGTATTTGTGAATCATTAATGTCCGCAGTAAACTCCAAATTGAACTCGTTGGAGTTCACAGACTCAAAAAAAACTTCTAGTGACGTACCGTATTTTTCGCCCTATAAGACGCACCTGCCCATAAGACGCACCTAGGATTTGGGGGAAGAAAATAAGAAAAAAAAATTTTAAACCAAAAACGCACCATTACAGACAGTGTGGCATTCCCCTATCCAATTCCCATAGGCAGTGTGGGATGCCCCCATTCCATAGACAGTGTAGCATGCCCCCATCCCATTCCCTGTATATCCAGTGTGGCATCCCCCCCTCCCATTCCCCATATACCCATTGGCTGTGTGGCATCCCCCTCTCCCCCCATTAGTATAGGCTGTGTGGCATCCCTCTCCCCACATTCCCATAGGCTGTGTGGCTTTCCCCCTCCCCCCATTAGTATAGGCTGTGTGGCATCCCTCTCTCCCCATTCCCATAGGCAGTGTGGCATCCCCATCCCCCCATTCCCATAGGCAGTGTGGCATCCCCATTCCCCCATCCCCATAGGCTGTGTGGCATACCCCTCCCCCCATTAGTATAGGCTGTGTGGCATCCCTCTCCCCACATTCCCATAGGCTGTGTGGCTTTCCCCCTCCCCCCATTAGTATAGGCTGTGTGGCATCCCTCTCCCCACATTCCCATAGGCTGTGTGGCTTTCCCCCTCCCCCCATTAGTATAGGCAGTGTGGCATCCCCATCCCCCCATTCCCATAGGCTGTGTGGCATCCCCATCCCCCCATTCCCATAGGCTGTGTGGCATCCCCCTCTCCCCATTCCCATAGGCTGTGTGGCATCCCCATCCCCCCATTCCCATAGGCTGTGTGGCATACCCCTCCCCCCATTCCCATAGGCTGTGTGGCATACCCCTCCCCCCATTCCCAAAGGCTGTGTGGCATCCCCATCCCCCCATTCCCATAGGCTGTGTGGCATCCCCATCCCCCCATTCCCATAGGCTGTGTGGCATACCCCTCCCCCCATTCCCATAGGCTGTGTGGCATACCCCTCCCCCCATTCCCATAGGCTGTGTGGCATACCCCTCCCCCCATTCCCATAGGCTGTGTGGCATACCCATCCCCCCATTCCCATAGGCTGTGTGGCATCCCCATCCACCCATTCCCATAGGCTGTGTGGCATACCCCTCCCCCCATTCCCATAGGCTGTGTGGCATCCCCATCCACCCATTCCCATAGGCTGTGTGGCATACCCCTCCCCCCATTCCCAAAGGCTGTGTGGCATCCCCATCCCCCCATTCCCATAGGCTGTGTGGCATCCCCATCCCCCCATTCCCATAGGCTGTGTGGCATCCCCCTCTCCCCATTCCCATAGGCTGTGTGGCATCCCCATCCCCCCATTCCCATAGGCTGTGTCGCATACCCCTCCCCCCATTCCCAAAGGCTGTGTGGCATCCCCATCCCCCCATTCCCATAGGCTGTGTGGCATCCCCATCCCCCCATTCCCATAGGCTGTGTGGCATCCCCCTCTCCCCATTCCCATAGGCTGTGTGGCATACCCATCCCCCCATTCCCATAGGCTGTGTGGCATCCCCATCCACCCATTCCCATAGGCTGTGTGGCATACCCCTCCCCCCATTCCCATAGGCTGTGTGGCATCCCCATCCACCCATTCCCATAGGCTGTGTGGCATACCCCTCCCCCCATTCCCAAAGGCTGTGTGGCATCCCCATCCCCCCATTCCCATAGGCTGTGTGGCATCCCCATCCCCCCATTCCCATAGGCTGTGTGGCATCCCCCTCTCCCCATTCCCATAGGCTGTGTGGCATCCCCATCCCCCCATTCCCATAGGCTGTGTCGCATACCCCTCCCCCCATTCCCAAAGGCTGTGTGGCATCCCCATCCCCCCATTCCCATAGGCTGTGTGGCATCCCCATCCCCCCATTCCCATAGGCTGTGTGGCATCCCCCTCTCCCCATTCCCATAGGCTGTGTGGCATCCCCATCCCCCCATTCCCATAGGCTGTGTGGCATACCCCTCCCCCCATTCCCATAGGCTGTGTGGCATACCCCTCCCCCCATTCCCATAGGCTGTGTGGCATACCCCTCCCCCCATTCCCATAGGCTGTGTGGCATACCCCTCCCCTCATTCCCAAAGGCTGTGTGGCATCCCCATCCCCCCATTCCCATAGGCTGTGTGGCATACCCCTCCCCCCATTCCCATAGGCTGTGTGGCATGCCCCTCCCCCCATTCCCATAGGCTGTGTGGCATACCCCTCCCCCCATTCCCATAGGCTGTGTGGCATACCCATCCCCCCATTCCCATAGGCTGTGTGGCATCCCCATCCCCCCATTCCCATAGGCTGTGTGGCATCCCCATCCACCCATTCCCATAGGCTGTGTGGCATCCCCCTCCCCCCATTCCCATAGGCTGTGTGGCATCCCCATCCACCCATTCCCATAGGCTGTGTGGCATCCCCCTCCCCCCATTCCCATAGGCTGTGTGGCATCCCCATCCACCCATTCCCATAGGCTGTGTGGCATCCCCATCCCCCCATTCCCATAGGCTGTGTGGCATCCCCCTCCCCCCATTCCCATAGGCTGTGTGGCATCCCCCTCCCCCCATTCCCATAGGCTGTGTGGCATCCCCATCCACCCATTCCCATAGGCTGTGCGGCATCCCCATCCCCCCATTCCCATAGGCTGTGTGGCATCCCCATCCACCCATTCCCATAGGCTGTGTGGCATACCCATCCCCCCATTCCCATAGGCTGTGTAGCCCCTCTCCCCCCATTCCCACCCCCCTCCCCCCATTAGTACAGGCAGGCGCCATAGTAAAAAAAAAAAAAAAAACTTAAACTCACCTGTCCGCTGACACCGCTGCGCTGAGCGGCCGGCTCCGTGAATGGGGTGGGCGTGGCCTGCGCCGCAGCGTCGACGCAGGCCACGCCCACCCCATTCACGAGCTGGCTCTGTCCCGGCCCCGCCGCTGCGATCGCTGTCTTTTCAGGCAGCGATGACAGCGGCGGGGCCAGAGACAGAGCCCCTGCCGCTCCTCCATCTGCTCCCCCACATGCGAGCATGAAGGTCCGGGCAGCGGGTGGGCGTGGCCTGCGCCGGTGCAGGCCACGCCCACCCACTGCCAGGACCTTCGTGCTCGCGTGTGCTCTGAGCCCGGCAGCAGATGGAGGAGCGTCAGGGGCTCTGTCTCTGGCCCCACCGCTGTCATCGCTGCCTGAAAAGACAGCGATCGCAGCGGCGGGGCCGGGACAGAGCCCCCGCCGCTCCTCTGGCCTCTCGCAGTGTGCCAGACAACGCGGGAGCGCCGGGGACGGGTGAGTTTTTTTTTTTTTATTTTTTTTTTTTTTTTTTTTACATTCGCCCGATAAGGCGCACTGACATTTTTCCCCCACTTTTGGGGAAAAATAAGTGCGTCTTATAGGGCGAAAAATACGGTATGTGATCCCTCCCAGATGACTATGACGTTGTCAATATAGCGGCGCCATAGCCTCAGACATGGCCAGGGTCTTCCAAAGATAAATCTGGACTCCCACAATCCCACAAATTGGCCATGCTGGGGGAAAGTAGTGGTCTTGCAAACTTGTTCAACAGAAGCCTGGTGCTGAAAAGCCCAATAGGCACCAATAGCACGAGTAGAATGAGCAGTAAAGCGGAAGGGAGGATTCTTTCCCTTAGCAGAATAGGCCTGAATCACAGCCTGATGGATCCATTTGCTGAAAGTAGACTTGGCAGGAGCCAAACCCTTCCTAGGACCGGAAGGGACCACAAAAAGAGCATCAGTTTTCCTGAAAGACGCAGTGACTACTAGGAAATACTTCAGACACCTGACCACATCCAAGGAATGCAAAACCCTTTCCTTAGCATTGCTAGGATTAGGGCACAATGAAGGAAGAACAATATCTTGATTCAAAAGAAAAGCAGACACCACCTTAGGCAGAAAATCCGGCTTAAAGCGGAACACCACCTTATCCTGGTGTCTCTCAAAGGATGGGGACTGGATAGACAGAGCCACCAACTCAGACACACGCCTGACCGAAGTAATAGCCACCAGAAAAAACAACCTTGAGGGTAAGTACAGCCAGAGCAGCATCCTGAATAGGTTCAAAGGGAGCACCCTGAAGGCAGACAAGACCAAGTTCAAATCCCAAACAGGGACAAATAGGTTTTCGTGGGGAACGCACATGAGTAACCCCCTGAAAGAAAGCCTTAACCAAAGAAAGCTGAGCAAAAGCCTTCTGAAAAAAGACAGACCGGTCAGAAACCTGACCCTTCAAAGTACTGAGTTGGAGACCGGACTCCAACCCATGCTGTTAAAAACTCCAGAACCCTGGGAACTGAGAACAACCGACAGGGAAGAGACCTAGACTCACACCAGTCAATGTAGGTACGCCATACCCTATAATAGATTGAAGAATAAGTCTTCTTCCTAGCCTTCACCATGGTTTCAACCACCGAGGCAGACAAGCCTTTCTCCATCAAGATGGAGGTTTCAGCAGCCAGGCCGTCAAAGCCAGAGTTTGTAAATTGGGATGGCGTAAGGGGCCCTGAGTGAGCAGATCTGGCAATCCAGGCAGAACGTACTGGTCTACTGCCATCTGCACCACGTCTACGAACCACACTCTTCTTGGCCACCTGGGGGCCACCAGAATTGCTGGCACCCCCTCCAGAGCAATCTTGCACAGAACCCTGCTCAGCAGGGGGAATGGAGGAAGGACATACAGGAACTGAATGTCCTGCCATGACATTGCTAAAGCATCCGTGGTCACGGCCAGAGGATCCTGAGACAGGGAGACAAGGCCGGGAGCTTGTGATTGTGACGGGATGCAAACAGATCCACATCTGGCTGGCCCCAACGGTGACACAGAGATTGGAACACCCTGTTGCAGAGGGACCATTCTCCCTGGCGAGAGGTCCCCCTGCTCAGAGGGTCTGCCAGCAGATTTTCCACCCCCGAAATGTACACAGCTGATATACAGGGAACATTGGCCTCGACCCAGGTCAGGATCAGAGACACTTCCTGGAGGGCCCTCTTGCTCCGGGTCCCTCCCTGATGATTGATGTAGGCAACTTCCGTCAGGGTGTCCGCGCGCCCCTGAACAGGCAGGTCCTGAAGATGAGTAGTCAGGCGAGCCAGAACTAACCTGATCGCTCACAGCTTCAAGACATTGATAGGTGTGTGGGCCTCCTGAGGGCCCCACCTCCTCTGGAACCGCTGGGACTTCCAGAACCGCCCACCCCCCCAACCTGATAGACTGGCATCCGTGGTGACTGTCTCCCAGGAAGGGGCAAGAAAGGATCTGCCCGCAACAGGTTTCTGGAGTCCATCCACCACAAGAGGGACCTCCTTACAAGGGGGGGGGGGGAGCACACAGACTCTGTCCAGGGATGCTGGGTCCTTGTCCCATACAGACAATAGGAGAAGTTGCAGAAGCCCCAAGCGGAACTGAGCATAAGGGACTGCTTCGAAGCACACCACCATCAGGCCCACCAGCTGCATCCCCTGCCCGGTGGAGGGATGGGTACAAGCTAGGAGGGACTGAGCCTGTGCAAGCAGATTCTCTACCTTCATTCCTAGGAATGGAGTTACCAAGGAAGGGGACAGCGAGGACTTGGGATGGTTGATCACCCATCCAAATGACTCCAGAATGGACACCACCAGCTGAGTATCCAACTCTGCCTGATGTAGAAACTGGGAAGAGATGAGGATGTCCAGGTAGGGCAGCACGCGGGTACCCCTTGGCCTCATCAGAGACATCACCCCCGCCAGCACCTTGGTGAGCACTCTGGGAGCTGAAGAGAGGCCAGATAGCAAAGGCCACAATTTGGCAGTGTTGATCTTCCAATGCAAATCTGAGGAACCTTGGTGTCCTGAAAACACAGGGATGTGAAGGTAAGCATCTTTGATATCCACAGACGTCATGAAACCCCCGGGGCGCAAGGAGCTGATGGCCGAGCGCAGGGTTTCCATGCGAAAAACGCCTGTTCTTAACATTTTTGCTGAAGATCTGCAAATCCAGAATGGGCCTGACTGACCCATCTTTTTTGGGAACTGTGAAAAGGTTGGTGTAGAGTCCCTTGCCTCTGTCTGTTAAGGGAAATCTGCAAATGACCCCCAGACCCAGCAGGCCTTCCACGGCCTGCACCAACACCTGAGCAGAGGCAGGGACCAGGAGTATCCGGGACCTGATAATCTTGGGGGAGGCCGCACAGCAAACTATCTTGTAGCCGGAGGACACTTCCTCCTGAATCCACCGGTCTGAGGCGTGATGCCTCCAGACTTGAGCAAAGTGCCGCAGCCGTCCCCTCACCCTGACGGGCGAAGGCGCCCCATCATGCCTGAGGGGACTTGGGAGAGGATTTGGGCTTAGCCCCCCCGGAGGAGCCAGGACGTTGTCTTCCGCTCCTGTGACAGGAATCTGCGCTAGCCCCCGCGAAGGACACCCCTGTTTCTTGTTTAACACCATGGTAGGGGGGTGAAGGGGGGCCCTGGCACCGAAGGGGCCGAGACGGCCGTCTGCGCTGGGGTAACTTACCTCTCTTAGCAAACAGGTCTAGACGGGCCCCAAACAGGCGTAGCCCCTTAAAAGGAAGCCCAGTGAGGCCCTTCTTCGCAGCATTGTCAGCACCCCACTGTCGCAGCCAAACCAAACGGCGTATAGCCACCACGAGGGCAGAAGTTCTTGCACACATTCTGATAGTGTCATCCAATGCCAATAGGACAAAATTTACAAAAACATCACAACTGGAGAGTGCATTAAACACCTCACAAGGGAGATCATCAGGGGCACTATCAAGCATATTTCTGAAAGGGGTTCTAGTGGCCACAGCAGTAATAGCAGAGGCACAGACCGGGCACAGCGCTGTCCCTGCACATGCAAAGGCGTGGGAGGCCAGCAGGTCAATGCGCTGGTCCTCAGCATCCCGCAGGGTAGTAGAATCAGGGGAATGCATGACAGGGGTGTTAGATAGCCCTAGGATCGAGACATCCACCTCGGAGGGGGGATGACCAACATTTAACCACCTCAGGGGGAAAGGGATACTTCCTATCCCAATCCCTTGGAACCCCGGGACGTTTACTGGGGCACTCCCATTCCTTGAGAACAAGGGTATGGAAATGTGCCTGCTCTAGAAATTCCAAACATGATGATGCTGTATGAAAACTCTCCCCTTTTTGCCTGGGAGCCTCCCCAGGGAGAGAGATAGACAGAACCTCAAAAATCTGGGTCAATAATCTGTCAGTGTCATCCGGGGCCCAGGGGTCAGAGCCAGAATCGTCATGACCCCTTGGTCTCTCATCAGATGAGCCTGAGTCAGAAAAGAGCTCTCCTTCATCAAAAGGGGTATAGCCACACAGATTCATAAACTCCTGAGATCCCATAGGGAAAACAGTAACATAAGGCGTCAAGTGCCGCTTCTTACCAGGGCCCTTACGCGCCGCTAAAGACCTTGCAATAATCTGTTCAGCAGTAGGCAGTCTAGAAGACACATCAGGCTGAGAATCCCCACAAGTGTGCAACTAAACAGGAGAGAGACTTAAGCTGGGGGGAGTAATGAAACGAGGTGCAGCCACTGGCAGGCCAGATTGCAAAGCCAGCGCTTGCTCAGCACAGGGTACGCAGACCCATGCCTTGTCAGCGTCAGCATGAGGCTGTCCACACGCCATACACAGCCAGTCTTGTCCAAAGGTCACATTATCCTGAGATGCCTCCATATGGTGATTATTAGGCACAATATGCCAGTAGGGATTGACGCTATAAAGCAACCCTGGATGCCCCAATGACCCGCTAGGGAAGTGGGAGTAATTTTACAAGGCCCAACTATCAATTACACCGGGCTGGGAGAAGCCAATGGATTCACCCATCTGAAAGACACAATGAGAAGAAGGGTGTCAGAACCAAACACACTACAATGAGTATAAAAAACGCCCGTGAAGGCACTTACGGACCACGGTAAGTAAGAACGTCACACGCGCGCGCGACCTGACAACATGGAGCCGAGTACCTCGAAGGGCGGGCCAGAGCGAGCCGTGACGCAGGGCGCGCCAGGCCGGGCACCGCCCCCCTGAAGAGCGCAAAGTCCACCGACAAGCAGCCAATGAGAACGCAGAAGAGTCTGAGGTAACACAGCCACCCGGTGCGGAACATCCAAATGAAGGAAAAGGCGCGCGCGCTGCGGCATTTGCCACAGTAAAAGGCAAGTCAGCGCGGTGGCTGACACCACATATACTAGTCCAAAAAAACAAAAGGCTGTATGCACGAATCACGATACACGCTCACCCCCCCCACTTCTTTCTCCCCCCGAAGGCTACAGGGAGAATGAGGGAGGATGGCGGCCCTTTGTACAGGGCCCACCGCTACCAGGGCATGGGACAAAAATGCGGGAGGTGCATCCCATAAAGGCTCACCATCAGCCTATACCGCCTACCCTTTGGTGGGGGACTGCGGTGGAGCAGCGCTCCATAAGCACACATGGTGCCGCCGACCTTCACCTGAGCAGCACAGGCTGGGAGGCACATCACACGAAGGACGGGTGGGAATAGTCCAACAGGGCCGCAGGCTAATAGCCCCGCTCACCTGCGAGAGAGTGATCATTTAATGCAGAGAAATCTGGGGATTTGTGGGAGATCCCTGGGTATTTGAGGGGCCGGGAGGAGCCTGTTTTACATGTCTCTGCAGTGCAGCACCATCTGGCGGAGGATAACCCAAGTGTAAGTAATCTATCTGGAGCAGGACGTACTGTATACTAAGAATGTGTCAACCATCTCCTGTATTTCCATGCCTCTTTTAACGCATGATAATATCTTGGTGGCCTTGGAAGCAGCTGCTTGACATTGCATGCTGTTATTTAGTCTGTGGTCTACCAGTATCCCCTAGATCACGGGTACTCAACTGGCGGACCGCGGTCCGAATCCGGACCGCAGACGCCATTTGTCCGGACCACTGCCCAGGGCTGGTGTAGTGTCCCTGGAGCCGTTTCACAGAACGTAACTGCCGCGCTAAAATGATATTTCTTGTCCTATCCGGCCGCGCTTCCAGCAGAGCTCTCACTTAGCTGTGCACTGTCTTTTAGTGCCCCCCACAGGACACACAAATATATTTTTAGTTCCTGCCACCTGTCTCCCTGCTACCTCGACCGACTGGCCTCTCACTGTCGGCAAGATCATCGTGCACTGGCAGCGCCGTAGGGGGGAGGATGGCTGGAGAGGATAGAACAGAGCAGAGCAGAGCGGAGAGGAGCCGGGAGGCTGGGAGTTGAGAGGGACTGGGAAGCCTGGCGGGCAATTCTTAGGAACACAAACAAAACCTCGTATAACGCTTTGATCCAAGAGAATGCCTACAAAATACTTTTCAGGTGGTATTACACCCCTGAACGTGTCAACAGATTCTCCCCCTCCTCCTCCCCCCTCTGCTTCAGGGGCTGCCAGGACACGGGGACGATGCTCCATATATGGTGGGAATGCCCACTTGTCCAGGAGATATGGAACAAAACATATAGGCTCTTGGCCGATGTCCTGGAGTTAACACTTGTTGGAGATCCCTGGGAAGCACTCCTCTCGCTTAGAACTAATAAATACACTAAAACCCAATGGAGATTGACCCAACACGTCCTCTCAGCCGTTAGACTTACAATAGCGAGGAACTGGAAACTTCACACTTTGCCCTGGACTGAGATACAAGGCAGAGTCTCAAACACTATGTGCAATGAAAAACTCACTGCAATATTCAGAGACCAATATGACCAGTTTCTTGAAGTTTGGTCCCCGTGGCTGGACCATATAAGCGTACCTAAAGGCCAGACCGACCCCGTATTCCCAGTTTGAAGGTTTGTTCACTAGGGTCTTTTATGAGGATAGAATGTTCTGAACCCGCTTGGACTTATCGGCCCCACAACGTTTCCCCTCCCCCCTCTTTCCTACCCGGTTACCCTGCTGTTTGTCTGTCTCACTCCCCCTAAAAAGGTTTTCTCATTCTAGTAAAATACAGCTAGGCTCACTTACAAACACACTTGCAGCTTCCATGATAGTATTTCATGAGTATTCAAACAGCGTTAATAATTTCTGGTTTCTCATCCTTATATTGGATTGTTACATATGGTTACTAAGCAATTTTATGTAGTTATCTCAAGACTGACTATCTCTAGAATTACGTCTCATGTTGTCTTCACGCAAATGCCTCTCCCTCTCCTATATATCTGGTTGACACCATTGACGATAACAATGTCTTGGATCTTTTGTATGAATATGCAATGTATGTTGTAGCGCCTGTGCTCCTAGATTTCTGTGAATGCACTACTGTATATGTTTCTATTTGTAAAACCCAATAAAATCTTTGTAAAAGAAAAGTCAGCCTCCCAGGAAGGCATAATTCCTCATCCCTGGGGCATCCCAAATCAGGACCTAGGCCTGTCTCTGAGACTGTGTGCATCCCCAGGGATCCCCAATTGATCCCATGGCAGGTGTGCCGCCACAGCTGCAACCCCGGCTGAGAGGCATACTGCGTCAGCCAGCTACTGACCTGCAACCCCACCTACCCCCTCCTTCCCAGCCACTGACCTGCACCCCACCTACCCCCTCCTTCCCAGCCACTGACCTGCACCCCCACCTACCCCCTCCTTCCCAGCCACTGATCTGCCCCCTCACCTACCCCCTCCTTCCCAGCCACTGACCTGCACCCCACCTACCCCCTCCTTCCCAGCCACTGACCTGCACCCCCACCTACCCCTCCTTCCCAGCCACTGACCTGCACCCCAACCTACCCCCTCCTTCCCAGCCACTGACCTGCACCCCACCTACCCTCTCCTTCCCAGCCACTGACCTGCACCCCTCACCTAATCCCCCTCACAGCCACTGACCTGCACCCCTCACCTAATCACCTCCAATACCATTGACCTGCACCCCTCACCTAATCCCCATCCCAGTCACTGACCTGCACCCCTCACCTTATCCTGCTCCCAGCCACTCACATGCACCCTCATGCTTTGCTGCACACAGGCTGCAGATAGATGATGGAGCATGAGAGCAGCCAGTGTGTGGACCTGTTGACTTGCAATTCATTATTGCCAGACACCTAACCCTCACCCCAGCTGCTGGACCTGTACTCTTCACCTAACCCTCACCCCAGCTCCTGGACCTGTACCCTTCACCTAACCCTCACCCCAGCTCCTGGACCTGTACCCTTCACCTAACTTTCTCCCAAGCTGCTGACTTGCACCCCTCACCTAACCCTTCTACCCATCCACTGACCCTCACCTATCCCCCCAAGCAGCTGATCTGCACCTCCCCTAACCCTTCTCCCAGCCCGTGACATGCACTCTTACTTAACCCCCCCCCCCCCCGACTCCCTCACACCAAATTGGCCTTATTGCTAGGGGACCAGGGTTCTTTACTGTCGGTGTGCAGGTCGGACCTTCATTCCACGGCAGACCCTGGTAAGCGGACCTCCACTGAAAGTAGTTGAGTACCCCTGCCCTAGATCCTTCTCCAAGTGTTTCTGCCAGTTTTACTCCCCCGAGGATATATGTGGCCTTCAGGTTATTAGACCCCAAGTGCATGACTTTACATTTCTCCACATTAAACTTAATTTGCCAGGTGGCAAATTGTCCAAGTCAACTTGAAGCTTGTGAACATCTTCAATAGACTGCACTGTGCTACAGATCTTCGTGTCACCTTCTATGTCATTTATAAACAAGTTGAATAATAGTGGGACCAACACTGAACCCTGGGGTACATTGCTTACAACTGGTAACCATTCAGAGTAGGTATGATTAACCAGAAGTACAAAGTTTCTCAGCCAGCCCAAGGTGTTGAAAAATCTTCAATTTTATTAAACTTCCATCAATAAAATCAGCAGTCCAACAGGAACAATCATAGTATAAGCAAGATAAGGCCTAACGCCAACGCGTTTCGGACAACAGGTCCTTAATCATGACATTTAATGGTAGCATTTCCTTCATCCTTATATACATAGTTAGTAATGACCATCACGTGATACACTCAATCACAGTAGTTATCTAGAGCAGGTGACTGCCTAGAGTAGTTCAAATTAACCCCACTTAAGCAGGGGTAGAGTCAGACAAACTACAGACAATTGGATCGCACATGATCAAAGTTAGGTTTGCATCTAATCGTCCCATTGGTCATTTAATATTTATCACAACATGTAAACAACATAACTTTAATACATTAAATCTATAAATTCATCAATATATGTTACAACATTGTTTTAAAAATTCATCAATAGAGAACAAGCCCTAAAATAAAGCTGCAAGCAGTGTTTCATAGGGATCATCAAATAACTAGAGGGATATCTTATTCAAAATCTGTCAGCAACCAAAGGGTTAATGTACTGTGTGTTCACACTTGGGACTAAATTAGTTTTACAGACTTAGTTTTTCCCATCTGATTTCGCTATAGAAATGTACCCGACAATGTAACATTCATATAATATAAACATTGTTAGTTTCGGTCTGGCAGTATGCCCAGACTGAACTGTTACACCTAGAGCCTCTAAAAAGGATACATAAGTGTTAGTCATCAAAGGGAATGATCTGTTACTTTTGTTCAAAGGGAAAGGTTTAAGTTTGTTACATTGGGACATCTGTTATATAAAGCCATTTGTTAGTTTATATTTGGCTGTGCGCCCAGAGGCTGAGAGTTCATTTACAACACTTTCTTCAGTGAACAAAACATAAATCACCGATTTTATTCATACTGATTCACATATGTTATGCGACATCTCCCTACATTTCTTATGAATCATTATTATAATTATTATTAACACTACATTATATTAATTAATTTAAATAATATTAATGTTTCAGTATACAGAATTCCTGGTTCCATTCCAAAACTAAACTCAAAACAGCCCATATTTATTTTAAAAATAGGTCAACATCCCAGCGGGAATTTAACCCATTAGGCATCCGGGTCCTCAACTGAAAAATCCAATACACTTCTCTCTGTAGTAGCTTTTCCCATAAATCTCCCCCTCTCGCTCCTGGTGTAACTTTTTCAATCCCTGTACATCTAAAGTGCTTAGTATCACCACCGTGAACATCTCTGAAATGTTTGCTGACATTAGATAAAGAGGTTGTACGATCTGATTGGGCTGCTGAGAGGTGTTCCCACATTCTCCGTTTTAATTGTCTGGTGGTACAGCCTACATATTGGACTTGACAGTATTCACATAGTACCAGATAAATCACATATCGAGCGTTACAATTAATAAAGCTCGTGATCTCATAGTTTTGTTTAGTTACTACAGAAGAAAAGTGGCTGCCACCCACTGTATATTTGCACAATCCACATCTCGTGCCTCCACATTTAAAAAACCCTTTACTTGAAAGCCATGTTTTCTGTTCCATCCCTTTATTTATATAAAGACTTGGTGATAATTTTTGGCCTAAAGTTGGAGCCTTTTTGGGAACTATCTTAATCCCATTCCCAATAATATTTTTTAATTGTGGGTCACATTGCAGTAATGGGAGGTGTTTTTGAATGATCCTTTTGATCTTAGGGAATGCCACACTATAAGAAGTAGACATAACCAGAGTTCCATCTTGTTTAGTGTTACTTATATTTCCATTACCCTGGTTATCAATACCTTGAGATTTGGAATATTGATCCCTAAACAACATCCTGTCCCTCTTTTTTACCCTTGCTATATTTTTAGCTCTTTCTAACAAATCATTGCTATATCCACGTTGGGACAGTCTGTCTGATATAGTCTCAAGTTCTCTTTCAAAGTCCAAATCATCTGTACAATTCCTGCGGGCCCTGATCATCTCCCCTACCGGTATAGCTCTAATAGTATGGGCAGGGTGGCAGCTCTCTGCTCTCAGGATGGTATTGCCCGCTGTCTTTTTTCTGAAAGTGCATGTAACTACTTTGGTTCTGTCATCAGAGACATATAGGCGTAAGTCTAGAAAAGGAATGGAATCCACAGAACTTTCCATAGTGAAACTTAGATTAAGAGTATTATCATTTAAGTATTCCATAAATTGATCCAATTTATCCCCTTCCCATATTATTATAAGGTCGTCAATGTAGCGACCAAAATATTTGATGTTAGATGAGAAGGGATTATTATGGCCATAGATAACTTCCCTCTCCCACCAGCCCATATAAAGATTAGCTAGTGACGGGGAAAAGGGGGCTCCCATCGATGCTCCGCGGCATTGTAAATAATATTTTCTATTAAACAAAAAGAAATTATGGCTCAGCAAATATTCGATAGCAATAATTAAAAAGGCCATTAATTCATTAGAATAACTAGAATAATTTTTAAGATGAAAATAAACTGCCTGCAATGCCAGATCATGCGGTATGATTGAATACAACGATGCCACATCGCATGTGACCCATCGGTAAGTAGGTTTCCACTGGAAATCATTCAAGTGTCGCATAACATCACCAGAATCCTTTAAGTATCCTGGAAGCCTTTTAACCAGAGGCAATAGATGCAAATCCACCCATTGTCCCAGCCTTTCATTCATCCCCCCAATACCCGCCACAATAGGCCGACCAGCCGGAGGGCGCTGGGGTTTGTGGATCTTGGGGAGATGATGAAAGACCGGGACAATGGGGGAGTCCACACACATCATATCAATTTCCTTGATAGTCAAAACTCCTAATTCCTTGCCCTCATTTAAAACCTTTTTTAAGCGTAACTGAAAATCATTAGTAGGGTCCTGTCTTAGCTGGCGATAAGTGGTGGTATCCTCCAGCTGTCTTAGGGCTTCTTTCTCATAATCTTGAGTATTTAATACTACTACGCTACCTCCCTTATCTGCAGCCCGTATTATTATCTCAGTGTTAGTGGCTAGATTTTTAATGGCCTTTCTTTCACCATAAGATAAATTGTATTTCATTCTAGGGGACTTCCTTTCAGCTAATTCTATAAGATCACATTCTACCGCTTCTTGGAAGGTATCTATGATATGATTTCTGGATTGTACTGGATAGAACTTTCTATCCGCTGATATAGGGACAATTGGGGGTTGAACTTTTTCAGGGCCCTCATCCGACATGTTCTCCAACAACAATTTTAAGGTCACATCCTGGAAAGCAGACAATTCTTGTATACCCCTATCAATTCGATCAGACCTCATAATAGATACATTAGAATTCAATGAATATATATCAATATTGTTATCATGTAAAGAGGGATCACCTTCTTCAGAAGGAGAAGATGCAGCTAACTTCATAGGATCTTCCTTCCAGAAATGTTTTCTGAGGGTTATATTTCTCACAAATCGGTTGATATCAAGGATGGTTGAAAATAAATCAAATTGACATGTGGGCGCAAAAGAAAGTCCCTTAGACAAAAGTCTGTTTTCATCCTCAGTAAGTTCATAGGAGGAAAGATTAATCACGCTATTATCATTAGTTATGATTTGCGTTCCCGTAGGGTGTACCGGTTGTTTGATTCCATGTTTCCGCCCCGCTCTGTGGCGTCTCGTTGGTAACGTTTTTTCCTGGATCGTGGTGGTACTGGCCCTATAAAATTTCGCGATTCTATTTCTGATTCTGACCGATCGCTATTGGACGACCAATCCGATGATTCTGAGAGATTGAAAGAGACACGTTTTCCTTCTCCACTTTTTAATATTGATCTGGATCTAGGAGGTCTGGCACCATATCTTCGCCATGTATAGACTCTATTATTTTTATAGTCCTCAAGATCTCTTTGGAATTTATTTCGTTTCACCTTCATTATTTCACTCTCCATTATTTCCATAGACTTTTTAATGGTGCTCATATAGTCCTCAAACTTGGGGTCTTTTTCATATTGTTTCAGTGACTCTTCCAAAGATGTTATATTGGTTTGTATTTCTTTCAACTTATCCTCCTCATATTTGATAATAAGCTTCATCAGATCTAATGAGGCTTGCGTTAAAATGGCATCCCATTCTGTTTTAAATGACTCAGAGTATATAGTGGTGGGAACTTTGCGAATTCTCAGGCCCCGTGGGACCATATCACTTTGAATGTATTTGTTGATGGATCTTAAGTCCCACCATGTTCTGAGCTCCTTTTTCATATTATCTTCATATTGTCTTATGATTTTTTTCAAATCATCAGAATAAACATTAATATCTATTATTTGATCCGCTGTAAACACTGACTCTAATTTGTCCTTGCTTTGGGCCGTATCTCCATACATGGATTTGACTCTATCCATTGTTAGGCAGCAAGACAAAGATTATTTGTGTTCCTGTTGTTTCTTTGCAGATGGGAGTATATTCAAAAATCCCAAGAGATAACCGTCATTCACAGGTCACTTTAAATCCACTTTAAGGTATAGGAGCACGACTGAGCACATTGTGGGTTACACAAAAAATCAAAGAGAGAGTCAGCTCTACCTGTGCATTAGTCCTGTGACGGTATTCAACAGATGGGTCTGCGGCTCCGGATGCTCCGTCCGTTTTCATCAGTAGTACAAAGTTTCTCAGCCAGCCCAAGGTGTTGAAAAATCTTCAATTTTATTAAACTTCCATCAATAAAATCAGCAGTCCAACAGGAACAATCATAGTATAAGCAAGATAAGGCCTAACGCCAACGCGTTTCGGACAACAGGTCCTTAATCATGACATTTAATGGTAGCATTTCCTTCATCCTTATATACATAGTTAGTAATGACCAGGGCCCTCCCATTGATCACGTGATACACTCAATCACAGTAGTTATCTAGAGCAGGTGACTGCCTAGAGTAGTTCAAATTAACCCCACTTAAGCAGGGGTAGAGTCAGACAAACTACAGACAATTGGATCGCACATGATCAAAGTTAGGTTTGCATCTAATCGTCCCATTGGTCATTTAATATTTATCACAACATGTAAACAACATAACTTTAATACATTAAATCTATAAATTCATCAATATATGTTACAACATTGTTTTAAAAATTCATCAATAGAGAACAAGCCCTAAAATAAAGCTGCAAGCAGTGTTTCATAGGGATCATCAAATAACTAGAGGGATATCTTATTCAAAATCTGTCAGCAACCAAAGGGTTAATGTACTGTGTGTTCACACTTGGGACTAAATTAGTTTTACAGACTTAGTTTTTCCCATCTGATTTCGCTATAGAAATGTACCCGACAATGTAACATTCATATAATATAAACATTGTTAGTTTCGGTCTGGCAGTATGCCCAGACTGAACTGTTACACCTAGAGCCTCTAAAAAGGATACATAAGTGTTAGTCATCAAAGGGAATGATCTGTTACTTTTGTTCAAAGGGAAAGGTTTAAGTTTGTTACATTGGGACATCTGTTATATAAAGCCATTTGTTAGTTTATATTTGGCTGTGCGCCCAGAGGCTGAGAGTTCATTTACAACACTTTCTTCAGTGAACAAAACATAAATCACCGATTTTATTCATACTGATTCACATATGTTATGCGACATCTCCCTACATTTCTTATGAATCATTATTATAATTATTATTAACACTACATTATATTAATTAATTTAAATAATATTAATGTTTCAGTATACAGAATTCCTGGTTCCATTCCAAAACTAAACTCAAAACAGCCCATATTTATTTTAAAAATAGGTCAACATCCCAGCGGGAATTTAACCCATTAGGCATCCGGGTCCTCAACTGAAAAATCCAATACACTTCTCTCTGTAGTAGCTTTTCCCATAAATCTCCCCCTCTCGCTCCTGGTGTAACTTTTTCAATCCCTGTACATCTAAAGTGCTTAGTATCACCACCGTGAACATCTCTGAAATGTTTGCTGACATTAGATAAAGAGGTTGTACGATCTGATTGGGCTGCTGAGAGGTGTTCCCACATTCTCCGTTTTAATTGTCTGGTGGTACAGCCTACATATTGGACTTGACAGTATTCACATAGTACCAGATAAATCACATATCGAGCGTTACAATTAATAAAGCTCGTGATCTCATAGTTTTGTTTAGTTACTACAGAAGAAAAGTGGCTGCCACCCACTGTATATTTGCACAATCCACATCTCGTGCCTCCACATTTAAAAAACCCTTTACTTGAAAGCCATGTTTTCTGTTCCATCCCTTTATTTATATAAAGACTTGGTGATAATTTTTGGCCTAAAGTTGGAGCCTTTTTGGGAACTATCTTAATCCCATTCCCAATAATATTTTTTAATTGTGGGTCACATTGCAGTAATGGGAGGTGTTTTTGAATGATCCTTTTGATCTTAGGGAATGCCACACTATAAGAAGTAGACATAACCAGAGTTCCATCTTGTTTAGTGTTACTTATATTTCCATTACCCTGGTTATCAATACCTTGAGATTTGGAATATTGATCCCTAAACAACATCCTGTCCCTCTTTTTTACCCTTGCTATATTTTTAGCTCTTTCTAACAAATCATTGCTATATCCACGTTGGGACAGTCTGTCTGATATAGTCTCAAGTTCTCTTTCAAAGTCCAAATCATCTGTACAATTCCTGCGGGCCCTGATCATCTCCCCTACCGGTATAGCTCTAATAGTATGGGCAGGGTGGCAGCTCTCTGCTCTCAGGATGGTATTGCCCGCTGTCTTTTTTCTGAAAGTGCATGTAACTACTTTGGTTCTGTCATCAGAGACATATAGGCGTAAGTCTAGAAAAGGAATGGAATCCACAGAACTTTCCATAGTGAAACTTAGATTAAGAGTATTATCATTTAAGTATTCCATAAATTGATCCAATTTATCCCCTTCCCATATTATTATAAGGTCGTCAATGTAGCGACCAAAATATTTGATGTTAGATGAGAAGGGATTATTATGGCCATAGATAACTTCCCTCTCCCACCAGCCCATATAAAGATTAGCTAGTGACGGGGAAAAGGGGGCTCCCATCGATGCTCCGCGGCATTGTAAATAATATTTTCTATTAAACAAAAAGAAATTATGGCTCAGCAAATATTCGATAGCAATAATTAAAAAGGCCATTAATTCATTAGAATAACTAGAATAATTTTTAAGATGAAAATAAACTGCCTGCAATGCCAGATCATGCGGTATGATTGAATACAACGATGCCACATCGCATGTGACCCATCGGTAAGTAGGTTTCCACTGGAAATCATTCAAGTGTCGCATAACATCACCAGAATCCTTTAAGTATCCTGGAAGCCTTTTAACCAGAGGCAATAGATGCAAATCCACCCATTGTCCCAGCCTTTCATTCATCCCCCCAATACCCGCCACAATAGGCCGACCAGCCGGAGGGCGCTGGGGTTTGTGGATCTTGGGGAGATGATGAAAGACCGGGACAATGGGGGAGTCCACACACATCATATCAATTTCCTTGATAGTCAAAACTCCTAATTCCTTGCCCTCATTTAAAACCTTTTTTAAGCGTAACTGAAAATCATTAGTAGGGTCCTGTCTTAGCTGGCGATAAGTGGTGGTATCCTCCAGCTGTCTTAGGGCTTCTTTCTCATAATCTTGAGTATTTAATACTACTACGCTACCTCCCTTATCTGCAGCCCGTATTATTATCTCAGTGTTAGTGGCTAGATTTTTAATGGCCTTTCTTTCACCATAAGATAAATTGTATTTCATTCTAGGGGACTTCCTTTCAGCTAATTCTATAAGATCACATTCTACCGCTTCTTGGAAGGTATCTATGATATGATTTCTGGATTGTACTGGATAGAACTTTCTATCCGCTGATATAGGGACAATTGGGGGTTGAACTTTTTCAGGGCCCTCATCCGACATGTTCTCCAACAACAATTTTAAGGTCACATCCTGGAAAGCAGACAATTCTTGTATACCCCTATCAATTCGATCAGACCTCATAATAGATACATTAGAATTCAATGAATATATATCAATATTGTTATCATGTAAAGAGGGATCACCTTCTTCAGAAGGAGAAGATGCAGCTAACTTCATAGGATCTTCCTTCCAGAAATGTTTTCTGAGGGTTATATTTCTCACAAATCGGTTGATATCAAGGATGGTTGAAAATAAATCAAATTGACATGTGGGCGCAAAAGAAAGTCCCTTAGACAAAAGTCTGTTTTCATCCTCAGTAAGTTCATAGGAGGAAAGATTAATCACGCTATTATCATTAGTTATGATTTGCGTTCCCGTAGGGTGTACCGGTTGTTTGATTCCATGTTTCCGCCCCGCTCTGTGGCGTCTCGTTGGTAACGTTTTTTCCTGGATCGTGGTGGTACTGGCCCTATAAAATTTCGCGATTCTATTTCTGATTCTGACCGATCGCTATTGGACGACCAATCCGATGATTCTGAGAGATTGAAAGAGACACGTTTTCCTTCTCCACTTTTTAATATTGATCTGGATCTAGGAGGTCTGGCACCATATCTTCGCCATGTATAGACTCTATTATTTTTATAGTCCTCAAGATCTCTTTGGAATTTATTTCGTTTCACCTTCATTATTTCACTCTCCATTATTTCCATAGACTTTTTAATGGTGCTCATATAGTCCTCAAACTTGGGGTCTTTTTCATATTGTTTCAGTGACTCTTCCAAAGATGTTATATTGGTTTGTATTTCTTTCAACTTATCCTCCTCATATTTGATAATAAGCTTCATCAGATCTAATGAGGCTTGCGTTAAAATGGCATCCCATTCTGTTTTAAATGACTCAGAGTATATAGTGGTGGGAACTTTGCGAATTCTCAGGCCCCGTGGGACCATATCACTTTGAATGTATTTGTTGATGGATCTTAAGTCCCACCATGTTCTGAGCTCCTTTTTCATATTATCTTCATATTGTCTTATGATTTTTTTCAAATCATCAGAATAAACATTAATATCTATTATTTGATCCGCTGTAAACACTGACTCTAATTTGTCCTTGCTTTGGGCCGTATCTCCATACATGGATTTGACTCTATCCATTGTTAGGCAGCAAGACAAAGATTATTTGTGTTCCTGTTGTTTCTTTGCAGATGGGAGTATATTCAAAAATCCCAAGAGATAACCGTCATTCACAGGTCACTTTAAATCCACTTTAAGGTATAGGAGCACGACTGAGCACATTGTGGGTTACACAAAAAATCAAAGAGAGAGTCAGCTCTACCTGTGCATTAGTCCTGTGACGGTATTCAACAGATGGGTCTGCGGCTCCGGATGCTCCGTCCGTTTTCATCAGTAGTACAAAGTTTCTCAGCCAGCCCAAGGTGTTGAAAAATCTTCAATTTTATTAAACTTCCATCAATAAAATCAGCAGTCCAACAGGAACAATCATAGTATAAGCAAGATAAGGCCTAACGCCAACGCGTTTCGGACAACAGGTCCTTAATCATGACATTTAATGGTAGCATTTCCTTCATCCTTATATACATAGTTAGTAATGACCAGGGCCCTCCCATTGATCACGTGATACACTCAATCACAGTAGTTATCTAGAGCAGGTGACTGCCTAGAGTAGTTCAAATTAACCCCACTTAAGCAGGGGTAGAGTCAGACAAACTACAGACAATTGGATCGCACATGATCAAAGTTAGGTTTGCATCTAATCGTCCCATTGGTCATTTAATATTTATCACAACATGTAAACAACATAACTTTAATACATTAAATCTATAAATTCATCAATATATGTTACAACATTGTTTTAAAAATTCATCAATAGAGAACAAGCCCTAAAATAAAGCTGCAAGCAGTGTTTCATAGGGATCATCAAATAACTAGAGGGATATCTTATTCAAAATCTGTCAGCAACCAAAGGGTTAATGTACTGTGTGTTCACACTTGGGACTAAATTAGTTTTACAGACTTAGTTTTTCCCATCTGATTTCGCTATAGAAATGTACCCGACAATGTAACATTCATATAATATAAACATTGTTAGTTTCGGTCTGGCAGTATGCCCAGACTGAACTGTTACACCTAGAGCCTCTAAAAAGGATACATAAGTGTTAGTCATCAAAGGGAATGATCTGTTACTTTTGTTCAAAGGGAAAGGTTTAAGTTTGTTACATTGGGACATCTGTTATATAAAGCCATTTGTTAGTTTATATTTGGCTGTGCGCCCAGAGGCTGAGAGTTCATTTACAACACTTTCTTCAGTGAACAAAACATAAATCACCGATTTTATTCATACTGATTCACATATGTTATGCGACATCTCCCTACATTTCTTATGAATCATTATTATAATTATTATTAACACTACATTATATTAATTAATTTAAATAATATTAATGTTTCAGTATACAGAATTCCTGGTTCCATTCCAAAACTAAACTCAAAACAGCCCATATTTATTTTAAAAATAGGTCAACATCCCAGCGGGAATTTAACCCATTAGGCATCCGGGTCCTCAACTGAAAAATCCAATACACTTCTCTCTGTAGTAGCTTTTCCCATAAATCTCCCCCTCTCGCTCCTGGTGTAACTTTTTCAATCCCTGTACATCTAAAGTGCTTAGTATCACCACCGTGAACATCTCTGAAATGTTTGCTGACATTAGATAAAGAGGTTGTACGATCTGATTGGGCTGCTGAGAGGTGTTCCCACATTCTCCGTTTTAATTGTCTGGTGGTACAGCCTACATATTGGACTTGACAGTATTCACATAGTACCAGATAAATCACATATCGAGCGTTACAATTAATAAAGCTCGTGATCTCATAGTTTTGTTTAGTTACTACAGAAGAAAAGTGGCTGCCACCCACTGTATATTTGCACAATCCACATCTCGTGCCTCCACATTTAAAAAACCCTTTACTTGAAAGCCATGTTTTCTGTTCCATCCCTTTATTTATATAAAGACTTGGTGATAATTTTTGGCCTAAAGTTGGAGCCTTTTTGGGAACTATCTTAATCCCATTCCCAATAATATTTTTTAATTGTGGGTCACATTGCAGTAATGGGAGGTGTTTTTGAATGATCCTTTTGATCTTAGGGAATGCCACACTATAAGAAGTAGACATAACCAGAGTTCCATCTTGTTTAGTGTTACTTATATTTCCATTACCCTGGTTATCAATACCTTGAGATTTGGAATATTGATCCCTAAACAACATCCTGTCCCTCTTTTTTACCCTTGCTATATTTTTAGCTCTTTCTAACAAATCATTGCTATATCCACGTTGGGACAGTCTGTCTGATATAGTCTCAAGTTCTCTTTCAAAGTCCAAATCATCTGTACAATTCCTGCGGGCCCTGATCATCTCCCCTACCGGTATAGCTCTAATAGTATGGGCAGGGTGGCAGCTCTCTGCTCTCAGGATGGTATTGCCCGCTGTCTTTTTTCTGAAAGTGCATGTAACTACTTTGGTTCTGTCATCAGAGACATATAGGCGTAAGTCTAGAAAAGGAATGGAATCCACAGAACTTTCCATAGTGAAACTTAGATTAAGAGTATTATCATTTAAGTATTCCATAAATTGATCCAATTTATCCCCTTCCCATATTATTATAAGGTCGTCAATGTAGCGACCAAAATATTTGATGTTAGATGAGAAGGGATTATTATGGCCATAGATAACTTCCCTCTCCCACCAGCCCATATAAAGATTAGCTAGTGACGGGGAAAAGGGGGCTCCCATCGATGCTCCGCGGCATTGTAAATAATATTTTCTATTAAACAAAAAGAAATTATGGCTCAGCAAATATTCGATAGCAATAATTAAAAAGGCCATTAATTCATTAGAATAACTAGAATAATTTTTAAGATGAAAATAAACTGCCTGCAATGCCAGATCATGCGGTATGATTGAATACAACGATGCCACATCGCATGTGACCCATCGGTAAGTAGGTTTCCACTGGAAATCATTCAAGTGTCGCATAACATCACCAGAATCCTTTAAGTATCCTGGAAGCCTTTTAACCAGAGGCAATAGATGCAAATCCACCCATTGTCCCAGCCTTTCATTCATCCCCCCAATACCCGCCACAATAGGCCGACCAGCCGGAGGGCGCTGGGGTTTGTGGATCTTGGGGAGATGATGAAAGACCGGGACAATGGGGGAGTCCACACACATCATATCAATTTCCTTGATAGTCAAAACTCCTAACCAGAACCTTCAGCCAGTTTTCAATCCAGTTACAAAATGTATTTTATAATCCTGAAGATCTCAATTTACCCAATAAGTGTCTATGGGGAACAGTGTCAAATGCTTTTGCAAAATCCAGAAAAACAATATCTATAGCCAATCTGTCCAGGCTTCTACTTACCGCCTTATAGTAGCCAATCTGGTTAGTCTGGCAGCTTCTGCCCTTAGTAAAACCGTGCTGCTTGTCACTTTTTATATTATGCATAATTACATATTCTGTAATAGCCCCTTAAGCAATTTTCCCACAATGGATGTTAAAACTTACAGGTCAGTAATTGGAGAGGAATTAGAGCCCTTTTTAAAAATGGGCACCACATATGCCTTATGCCAATCTCTTGGCACAATACTAGTTGTTAGTGAGTCTTTAAAGATCAATAACAGGGGTGATGAGCTAACTGGGCTTTCTGGGAGTTCTTTAAAGACTCTTGGGTGAGGTCCATCTGGACCTGCAGTCTTGTTTACATTTACATTATTTAGGTTTTCTTGGATGATATCCATGTTTTAGTTTCCAGACAGAAAATCTTAGAGTTTATGTTAAATACAACTTGTGATCACTGTTACCAAGATGTTCATGAACTGTTATAAGGGCATCATTTGATATTACCAGATCCAAAAGAGTATCACCTCTAGTAGATGCCTCCACAAACTGATTCATATAGTTATCTTGTAGCAAGCTGAGGAATGCTCTACCTCTTGTAGCAGAAGCAGAAACGTGTCTCGAGCAGATTTATAGGTAGCTGAAGTCCCCCATCACCACCATTGTACCAGCCTGTGATGTCCGCCCTTTCTGTTTATGCAGCTGACCCTCTATTTTCTCAGTTATGTTTGGGGGACTATAGATTACAACACTCTGCCCCCTTTCCTATTTGCGTCATCTTTCCAAAAGAGCAAAACCTTGAAGATTGACAGTTCAGTCATGTGTGGAATTCAGCCATGTCTCTGCCGCACCAACAACATCAATATTTTCTGCCAGCACCAGAGCCCCAAGCTCCCACACTTTACTTGCCAGACTTCTGGCATTTGTGTACACTTTAAGGTCCTATCTAGTTTGACACATTGAGCTTTAGTATTAGCTTCTGCTGTAATGCATCCGCCCAATTTTTAGCTGCTGGTTTGCAACACATGGATCTCCTTTCCCTATTCATCATAGCAGTCCCCTGCCTTATAATTCTCCAGCCACTATAATATGCTGTCCCCTAAGTAACCTGTCTTCCCCTTTGTTTTCTCTCTTGCCCTCCTCCTTTATCTCTAGTTTAAATACCCCCTCCACCCCTTCTAGTATCCTCTTACCCAGCATAGCAGCCCCCCTTCCATTCAGGTAAAAATTATCTGTAGAATACAGTTTGTACCCAAATAAAAAGTTAGCCCAAAGCTCTATGAACTCAAATCCTTCTGCCCTGCACCAGAACTTGACTGCACAGGCACTATTAGGGAGAGCAGTATCCGCTAGGGCTGCCATTCCTGAGACTGACACTCTTGCATCATTACCCAACTTGACAATTTTGCTTTTACTCCCTCTACATACATTTACCCAGCTACTCATCTGCACCTCCTGACCCATTAATCCGCCCCACTTAATGCCTGTTCAGTGAGCAGAATGCCCTTATGTCCATATTGTCAATCCTCCTCCGTGCTGCATTTTGCACCTCAAGATCTTTAACCAGAGCTTCCAAGGTTGCTATATGCTATCATTTATCACAGCAGTATGCACCCTGGAACTGCAGCTCCTGAAGTGTATATTTCTAAATATGGTGCACCACTAATAATCAACAATTTAGGCGTGCTCACTAATTCATGTAGCAATGGAAAACAAAAGAAAACCCGAGGGTCTGTCAGACCCAGGGGTCACACAAAGGAGCACAACCAATATAAATTCATACAAAGTTTATTATGATTATACAAACGACATACACATTTAAAAACAACAACAACAAAACATTTAAAACCACCTCAACCTGCCCTGAAAAAGTGCATGTGCACCTGAAAAAGTGCATGTGCACCTGTCCTGAGAATACCCATGTATAGCACAGTATCTATAGGGAATGGTATCCAAGACCTTTTCACTATGCCTAAACTATACTCCCTTTATTCAAAAAACTTTTTTTTGTGCCGGCACAAACCCAATAAAAAATGTATGTTGAAAAAACAGTATCTTTCCAAAATCTACACCTAATATAAACCAAAAACCTCAAAGTGACATGTGCATTGTGCAAATTACTACCATCAGTTCATTCGCCCAGTTAGAGCTAAATATAAAAATATAAAAGTGCTTCAAGTGTCATGACACAAAACAAAACTCAAATAAAGTAACCTTCATGGCTGTGCAAAGTGTAACAATGTAACAAAATCAAAATAAGTAAGTAACCAATATCACAAAGAGATACTCAGCTGTGTGGAAACATATGAATCAATCACCAGGGAGGACAGTCAGGACGGGAGGCTGCTCCACCTGCGCTTTGCGGTGTAGAAACCGCTTCTTGCTTGGGTGCGGGGACAGTGTTGTAAACTCCCGCTCTTAAATACCTCTGGGAGGGAAGGGGAGGGAGGAAGGGAGGGGGGGCAGGGAGCCCGGCACCTCACGCCTGATGTTGTTATGCGTGCGTGCTGCATCAAAGGTGCGCACGCCTGTGTCCGCCGCCAGCCGTGACGTCAGGAGCCCGTTACTACGGACGCTCCAGCTCCTGGCAACACGCGAGCCGCGGCCAGCCAGCCCGCCCACCACCTTCCCCACCAAGGATGGTGCAGCAGCGGGCTGGCGCGCGCACCCTAATGCACTCACACAGTCTGTGCGCGCGCCCAGCCCTGTATAAGCAGAGCACTTATAACAAAGTGCATGTGTCAGATGGAATTGACAATTAAACTGTCCCAGGGTCCCTCAAGAGCACATTAAGGAGCAAATAAAACATTACTAAAAACATATCCATGGTTAGATATATATTTAAATGATATAACCAAGTATCAATTATGCAATTTGAACTTGGAGGACCTATGAACATTATTATATATAAGTATGTCAGTGTCACTGACATTTTCCACCCTTGCTAGATATTAATTGGGGGGACAGTCATATCCAGAGATACATGGTACCCACCAAACTATTTACATCATGATTGTTAAATGTCTTCATATTTACACAGAGTCTAGATCATCAGAAAGGACCCATATTAAAATCTTTTATAATTATTGACTGAATGGCAGTCATCTCTTCTTCTCTATAGGAAAGCTCATATATTTGGTATCTCCATCTTTTCTTCCTTAGGTCCTTGCACCCTCTCTGGCCAAACACATGCCCCGTTCGAAGTGAATTCCATTCATACCCCAATCCTGTGAAAAACAAACATAAGGTCAGTCGCTACATCTGGGCTGACTCATTGTGCCGTGTTTAGGGCCGAGCGAGGGACACCTTAGGTGTCCAAACGTCCGGTCCCACTCTGTGGTGATCAAAAAAGACCCTCATTCACATGCATATAAACTAAAATCTCACAAAAAAAACGTGATTGTGCGTTAATGAACTAAGAATAAGAAACAGTGCAAGAAAAACACAAAATGGCCAAAACCACATAAAGGTTGGAGCAAACCTCTCCAACCGTGAGTATACCAAGTGAATCAGAGAGATAACATTTCTCTCCTACAATGTAGGATAATGTGATAAAATTAACACAAAAAACACAAAAGTGTCACTCTATTCCCTGTGGGTAGTGCAAAGGTGTTCCTTCTGATCAGAGAGGATAGGACCACATGGTTTATATCAGGAATGATGACCCAACCAGTGTATCCCCATCTATCCCAAAAAGGTAGAGAAGGACCAATCCTCGTTCATCCCCAATGGAGATCTACTACTTAGTTGGAAGATCCAACGTAGCTCCCTTTGGAGTAAAAGTTTTTTTAGGTCCCCTCCACGGGGCCCCAGGGAGACATTTTCGATGCCCACCACCCTTAGGGTAGAGAGGTCCCCCCCATGTGCTTCCAAGAAATGTTGTGCCACGGGAGAAACCATCTTACCTGCTAGGGTATCCCGGTGGGCCAGGTGGATGTTCGACATATGAGCTTGGATCCTAGTCCGTAGGGCATTTTTCGTTTCCCCTACATATACCATAGGGCATCCACATCTCAATTGATACACCACCGATCTTGATCTGCAATTCACAAATTGTGAGATTTTAAATTGTTGACCTGTCTCTAGATTGGTCACCACATCTGTCTTATCCATAAAACGGCAGACAGAGCAACTCCCACATGGAGCACTGCCCTTTGTAGATAACTTTGATAGCCATGTTTTTGATGGCATATAGTGGCTGTGGCACAGCTTGTCCCTTAAATTGGGAGCCCGTCTAGCAGTAAGTCTAGCCCTAGGTCCAACTATGGAGGAAAGGGTAGGGTCAGTGCCAAGTAGATTCCAGTGGGTCGAAATGATATTTTTAACCCTATTCCATTGTCTATGGAAGTCCATGACCAATCTAACCGATTCACCTTTATTCATCTCTAATGTCTTTACCTTTGTTTGTTTATTCCGGTTCAATGTCAGGGTCTTTGATCGCTCTGTTCCTTTGGCTCTTTGGTAGGCCCGTTCTATCACCTTATGTGGGTAACCTCGAGCTTGAAATCTCCGTGCCAGGTCCACTGATTGCTCCTCAAAATCTCGAATCCTGGAGCAATTTCTTCGTGCTCTGAGAAATTGACCAGTTGGAATTCCATCTTTCACATGTTGGATATGTGCACTCCCATAGTCTAAAAGACTATTAACCGAGGTGGGTTTCCTGAATAGTCTGGTGTTGATAGTCCCATCTTGTTCAAGAGTGATCACCAGATCTAAGAAAGTCACCTCTTTCCGGGAGATCTCATACATCAATTTGATATTTAGATCGTTCCGATTCAGTGTATCAAGAAATTCCTGGCAGCTTTCTTCCGGACCCTGCCAAAGAAGAAGGACATCATCAATATATCAGTGCCACCCCAACACGGCGGGGTGGCACCTCTCAAATTCTGACAAAACTGTATTTTCTTCCCACCACCCGAGGAACAGGTTTGCTACCGAGGGAGCGCATTTTGCTCCCATCGCGACCCCCGAGATTTGCCTAAACACTTGTCCGTTAAAGGTAAAGATGTTATGACCAAGGATAAAATCCAAAAGGGCCAGGATGAATCCATGCAGTGGCTCTCTCTCCCTTGACTCTTTATCAAGAAAATACCGAACTGATGTAATGGCTAGGTGGTGTGGAATGATCGTATATAATGATTCCACATCGCATGTCACTAGACAAGTGTCAGGGGGTACTTGTATATGTTCCAATTTCCTAAGCAGTTCCCCAGTGTCCTTGGTATAGGAGTTGAGACTGGAAACATGGGGCTGAAGGAATAGATCGACAAAAGTGCACGCGGGCTCCAGTAGGCTCCCAATCCCAGAGACAATAGGTCTACCGGGTGGGGAAGTGTATACATATGACATCATTTGGTGACATTCGAAACAAGGTCCTAGCGAAGCAAAGTGCAGAACAACACAAACCTCCATGTCGCAAACACCTCTTCTGCTGCTTCATCCAGACCTTGCCTGCCATAGCAGCCACAGACGTGGCACAAGCTGGGTGCATGTCTGACCCCACCATGAAGAACGCATGCATGGCTAGCTGTTTAAACCTCCTATCCGCTGGGTCTCTCAAGGCTGCACTATCTGAAGTAGAGATAAGGATGTGCCGAGCCAGACCAGACACTAGTCCGTCTACCTCAGGTGGCGAAGACCAAACCTTGACCGCCTCATCCCGAAAGGAGTACTTCGTGTTCAGGACCCTAGGAGGAGATGGAAGCTTCCGGTTTCTTCCATTCCATTTCCACCAGCCTGTCGGAATGGGCAAGCCTGGGAAAAACCTGCCTGACCTCCTGGCACTTGTAGGGTTCACCCTTATCTGCCACCTCGACCAAGAGAGGTGCAGAACCTCCAATATTGCCTCAATAAGGCCGTCGCCCATCTCATTTGTCAGGGTGATCCGGAAGGTTCCTCAGTGCACTTACGGTTCCTTTCAGACCGTCCGGAACTAGACCCTGAACCCCTAAATAGAACTCCTGAGGACTTCATCGGAATATGCCTCTGCTTAGCAATAGCCTTCCCGCCTGGGTCGGCAGAGAGACTCAGGATGCCCCTACTGACTAAGGCCACTGACCATGCTCTCCAACCAAGCCACCTGTCTGCCATGTCCGAAGGAAAAACTTCATCTGTGGGCGGACCCTTGGACAAAAATGGACCTGGCAGCCCCCAAGGGGGTATACCACGTCCAAGCCTAAAGCCACAGGGAAAACTGGACGATGCTGCGAAGGCACAGAACCTGCCAGCTGCGTAAGGTGGCACAAGACAGTAGTGCACCCAGCGCACAAGGGTCCCTCGCCCAAGGTCAGGTGCACTTGGCACATGGGACACGTGGCACCACTTTCCATTAAAGACACCCCAGTGCCTCTAACATGGTAAAATGGCTGCTCTAACTGCTACACAATGCAGCTGGAGCGCTGGTCCTCACACACTATCCTGTCTGTCAACTACTGGTCAGACCTGCCTGCACTACTAGAAAAGCAACCTCCCTGCAGAGTTGAACTGCAGCCAAGGATGCAGCAGCTTCCAGACCCCCATCCTGCAACAACATGAACAAGTGTCAAATCCTGAAATGAATCAGTATAAGTCAAAAGGCTTTGCCCCCAGAGGGAGCCTTACCTGACCAGGGAAAACTGTGGGGTGGCTACGCTGGATCCGATCCTCAGCCCAGGAGAAGCAACGATCCAGGGATGCAGCAGGGACCAAGAAAATGCGAGTGGGCTGAAGCCATGCCCCTCGCAGGCACAGCAGACCTGGTCGACCCATCCCGGCTGGTGGCCATGAAGAGGCCGCCTCCCCTCCGATTGCTGGCGGAAACGGGCTCAGTGGGAAACACAGCAGGGCCACCATGCAAGGCCCAGAGATCAGGAACCCTGCGGGCAGCAGAGTCCTGGTCCTCGGGGTTCAGACCCAGCCAGGCGAGCCCAGACACGCTTACTTGAAAAACGTAAATCAAAAACCCATGCGTTGCTACTGGTGGTGCCTCGGAATGGAAGAGATGAGAAAAGGAGTTTTAAGACATTTTATCTCAGTTATGAGAGCAATCATTCCCAGACACTGAAAGACCAAAGCAACCGATACCGATAAAAGATCAAGTCCCAGACAGGCAGAAAAGGCTTAGGTGGCGGCCGCACATGAGCAACGCCCTGCAAAAAAGTCCTAATAAGCCTACTTTCAGCAAAGGGTTTCCGAAAAAAGATAAAGCAGGTACCTGCCCCTTTAGAGAGTTCAATTGAAGAACCTCTTCAAGACCCTTCTGCATGAATTCCAAAATTCTGGGAACAGAAACAGTTCAACAAGCGATAAATACTCGCCAGAGTCTGCTTTTGGGGTTGAATCATAGTCTGGATGGTTCTGGCAGAGAGGTCCCTCTCTGCCAAGATGGAGGTTTCAAGGGCCAAACCGTCAAAATCAAACGCAAAGAGATCTACGCCTTGGGACCCCCAGCAGATGCAAAGGGACTGGAAAACCCTCTGATTGAGAGACCATTCTTCTTGATGCAGGACTGCTCTGCTTAGATGATCAATCTGCATGTTGTCCGCTCCTGGTATGTGGGTTGCCGAGATGAACATTCTTTCCAGCCCAAAGAATTATCCTGCTCACCTCAAGAGCTTTCCTGCTTCTGGTGTCCCGCTGGTGGTTGATATATGCCCCCACAGTCAGGTTGTCTGAATCCTGACAAAACGACACCTCAATGTTTGAAACACATCAGAATCGCTCTCAGTTCAAGGATATTTATGGGAAAACTGCTCTTTCCAGGTCCCCACTATTCCTTGATCGATTGTGACCCCATGATAGCCCCCCAACCTGTTATACTGGCATTAGTGGTGACAATCTTCCAATGTACCGAAAGGATTTGCCCATGTGAAGAGGCTGAGCATTCCGTCACCAAGCTAGGGACTGCCTTGTTGAGTGTGTCATGTAAAAGGAGTGATCCAGGGGGCATGGCCTGGCCATGAAGGAGTGAGGACGTGAGGCTGCGAGCTCTGCCATAACCCCTTACTTTATAGTTGACTAAGGCTCCCAAAGTCCCCCTTTTCTAGTGCGATGGGGAGCGGAAGGAAGAGGAGAACTGGGGGGTCCGCCAAAAAAACCCCAAAGAAGGATATTGGCAGCTTTTTTGGCCGCCGGGACCTGCCGGGGCAGAGAGCCCAATCAATCAAGATGGCGCCCAGCCGGCCCTGTGAGGAGGAACGCGGGGGAAACCACCGCAAGACAACAGAGGGAGCGATGGAGCGCGGGGAGCCCCTCAATCTACAAACCCTGCAGCCTACCTCTGATGCTGTGCCTGGAGCGGTGGGCTCGGCGGGCGATACGGTTGCGTTCCGCCGGGGGCCTGAAGTGGCGGCGCTGAGTGGCGGGCATGTCGGTGGGGCCGGGGAGAACCGCGGGAAGCCTTGCCGCGGCTCGGGGTCTGACGTGGCGGTGACGCGCCGAGCCTGCCCCGGCTCTGCTGGAGATCACCCCTGCTGCGGTCGGCGGCTGTCGGGGGGAGGCGCAGGAAGATCACTGTGCCGTCATTGAAGAGAGGCTGGTGCCTCGGAGCACAAGTTGTGCTGAGCCCCCACCTTTGTCCATACCTGCGTCTCCTGCCTCGGATCCTCCCCAGCCACACAGCAGTAACAATAAATGCACAAATCAAAACGAGGGCAGCCTGAGTAAAGAGATGCACTGCATGCACAGAGATTTAAAGGGCCACACCACCTTGGCATCTCCCTCAAGATTTAACCCCTCAGCCCCTGAGTGGCCATCTCCGGCTCAGCCAGCCCACCCATCCCACATCTGGGGAAACAGCTATGTCAAGAGCAAAGAAACTATATGTTCTGACGTTCATCCGGCCCCTGGACCCACTATACACCACCTCAACCTCCCATAGAAGATCTACAGCTGGAGTGGTCACCGGGCTCTGGCATTGACTTGCCAAGTGGTCTGTCTCCGGTTCGTGATTTTGGAGACGACACGGGAAGCTCGAGTCCTGTCATACCTTCCACCGCCGATGCAGACTCCCGCGACTCCCGATACGGGATGCCCTCAGCCCAGGCTTCGGTCAAACAGCTGTTCCCACAGTCTCCTGCTGATCCTAGTCTTCGGAACCTTCTACGGTGCCTCCCAACTGAAACTGAGCTAAAAGCAGACCTGGAGGCAGTGGCTACTAGAATTGAGCGAGCCCTGCGCAGAGAAATTGAGGATCACGAGACGCGTTTGGCGACCCTTGAAAGAAATCAAGAACGGCATCGTCAACAGCTGGTGGACATTAGGCTCCAGACGGATGATCAGGAGAATAGAAACAGGCGTAACAACCTGAAGCTCCGAGGCATCCCGGAATCTATCAGATCGGAAGACCTGCGTCCATGGGCGACAGAATTATTCAACGGCCTGCTAGGAAAACCACCAGATGCTGAGCTGATTATAGATCGAATTCACAGAGTGAGCGGGCACCCAGCCGGGGACCCCCAGGCCCCCAGAGACATTTTATGCAGAATCCATTTTTTTCTCACCAAGGAAGAAATCCTGCGCTCGACCTGGGAGAGGGGAAGAATTGGGTGGAGGGGCTCACAAATCACGATTTTGCCGGACGTGTCGCGTTGCACCTTGCAGATGAGACGTGTGCTGCGACCTCTTCTCAACAGGATACGTGAGGTTGGTGTCTCTTACAAGTGGGGCCACCCATTTCACCTTATAGTGCGCAAGGTCGACTCTACGTTCGCCCTCAGAAGCAAGGCGGACCTCCCGGGCTTGTTCATTTTCCTGGGATTGGATCCTTTTCCGGTCCCGGACTGGTTGATGTTTGACCCCCCCACCTCCCATGCCGCAGAGAGTACCTCGGAGGCCCCGGATGGCCGGAGGACGGACGCCCCCGGGCCGATCCGGGATAATTGAGCCCTTCCTTCTTGCCCCTTCGTTGCCCCTCTCACCCCGAAGACGCATCTGTAGGTGTTGTCTTTCTCCCTGCCGCCCCCCCCCCGCCTCCATTTTCTGCACCCTATTGACTTTTTACTGAGGACTGCCTGTTTCAGAGTGACTTTCATGTGTCGCATGGGTTCGAGTTCTTTGGCTCTTGGGTGGGGGCTGGGGGTGGGATGGGTGTGTGGGCGTTCCCCCCTCGCGGGTCGTGTGGGCGGGCTGGCTCCCACCGTCCTGTCCGGAGCGCGTTTGTGGTGGTGGTCGGAGGGGGGGGCTGCTTGCCGGCCGGCTGCTGGGGGGAATGGGTACACCGTAGTATTTTGTCATTGGCTCCGTTGGGTGAGGGGGAGGCTCTCTGTTACTGTCGCAATCTAGTTACGCACAGGTCCCATTTAGGGGTCACCCTGAGGTTGTTTGTTGTTGTTCAGTGGGCCTGTGTCACGCTTGGGGTAACTCCAGCCCTCTTAATAAGCTCACAACCCCCAATCTCCACAGCCAGCTTCACCTGTAGGAGCCCCCGCTTGCCGGGACGCAAGATACGCCTACCCGGGATCGGTTGCCCCAGAACTTAATGGCTCAAAGGATGTAAGCTTATATGTGGGAGGACTGGAGAACCAATAGCAAGAGCGTGAGTGACGGAAGTCCAGAGACAGGCAATAGGTCGATAACGGGAAGGCAGAGATCGTAGCGGCACCAGGGGTCAGGCAAGACGTAGTCGGGGTTCAGGCAGAGGTCAGCAACTGGGGATCAGGATCTAGAAGCGTCAGTTCAGGCAAAGGTCGGCAACAAGCATTCAGGATCAAGAGTGGTCGTACAATCAAATCGGCAACAGACTAGACTTCACAGGAGTAGGTAACACAGGGTTCTGAGCGCTATCACAGACAATTCACAACTGAGAGGGAATTGCCTTTATAGGGACAGGTCTGAGGGAAGCAGTGTACTGATTGGAGCACATAGGATTCCAAGGGTAATTGGCTGGCAACAAGGGAGGAGGTAAGGCCAAGATATCAATGGGGCTGATTGGCCTGCAGAGCAGAAGAGGGCGAAGCCCTCAATCCCCTAGGATTCATTAACCCTTTAATTGATCCTCCGGCGGGTGCGCGCAGCACAGCGCCGCCGGAGGGCATAACAGACACGTGCTCGCGGCCGCGCGCGAGCACGTCTACTGGAGGAGGAAGCGGGGGGCGTGGCTGAGCTGGGCGCCGCTCGAGCCGACGCTGCTCGAGCCGACGCCGCCCGGCGCGGCCGCCGCACAGTGACAGCTGCAGCTGGCCGCCTGGAGACGTCGCTGGAACGGGGATCAGGTAAGCGGTTCCTGACACTACCCCCCCCTTCACGAGGGGCCTCCGGACCCTCACCCGGTTTCCCTGGATTGTCACGATGGAACCTTCTTACAAGAGCCTTGGCATGAACATTCCTCGCTGCCACCCAGCATCTTTCCTCAGGACCATAGCCAACCCAATCCACCAAATACTGTAAAGAATTACGCACTTTACGTGAATCCAAGATCTTATTCACTTCATACTCGGGCTCATTATTAAGAAGAATTGGTGCAGGACCAGCAAGAGGAGCATTCTTCGCCGGTTTTAACAGTGAAACGTGAAAGGAATTAGGTATTTTCATAGTCGGTGGGAGTTGAACTTTAAAAGACACATTATTCAACTTCTTGACGATCGGAAAAGGACCAATAAATTTTGGACCTAATTTGCTAGATGGCTGACGGAGCGCAATATTTTTAGTGGAGACCCAAACTAGATCGCCTACTCGAAGAGTAGATTCCTGTGATCTGTGGCGGTCGGCAAATTTCTTATACCTCAAACCAGTGGTCTTAAGAATCTCCTGAACGTGTGTCCAGATATTCTTCCGTTCTTGAAGCCACTCCTCCAACGCTGGCAGATTGGAAGGTGACCCTGAAAGGGAAGAAGCTCTAGGATTTTTCCCTAAGTTACAATAAAAAGGAGATACCTTGATACTCTCACTAGGCGCGTTATTGTAAGCAAATTCGGCAAAATCAATAAATTCCGCCCATTGTTCTTGGGCATCAGAAACATAACACCTTAAGTATTGTTCCAAAGTTTGATTAGTTTTTTCCGTCTGCCCATTAGTCTGGGGATGGTAGGCAGAAGAAAGAGATCTGTATTCCCAACCGCGAACAGAAGTGTTTCCAAAAACGGGAAGTAAATTGAACACCCCGATCAGAAACTATATTGGACGGAATACCATGTATACGAAAAATATGCGAAGTAAACAGCCGCAAAAGCTCAAGTGCAGAAGGAAGTTTGGCCAAAGGAACGAAATGTGCCATCTTACTGAAACGATCTACGACCACCCAAATTACAGTATTACCATGTGAGAGGCAAATCTACAATAAAATCCATAGAAATATGGGTCCATGGCTCAGCAGGAATTTCAAGAGGAACCAAACTGCCACTAGGAGCCTTGTGAACTCCTTTACTTCGAGCACAAATAGCACAAGCGTCGATAAAGGCAGTGATATCGCGTCTCATGGTTGGCCACCATACATGACGACGGGCAAGCATAAACGTCTTACGGTTACCCAAATGACCAGCAGTTTTGGCATCGTGAAATTCGCGAATTACATCCGAACGCAGGTGCGGCGGAACAAACTGGCACCCCAAGGGTACATCACTAGGAGATTCATCTTGAAACGGCGCCAAGGTATTGGAGAGATCAGGAAGTAACGCCCCGACCACACAACCTGTGGGTAAAATTGGTTCACCAGAATCACCCCGATCCTTACATTCACCGAACATGCGAGATAGAGCATCAGCTTTAGTATTTTTTACACCCGGCTTGAAAGTAATAATAAAATTGAAGCGCGAGAAGAATAATGCCCAACGTGCCTGACGAGAGTTCAGCCTCTTGGCAGAACCTATGTATTCGAGATTTTTATGATCGGTATACACCGTTATAGGATGTAATGAACCCTCCAACCAGTGTCGCCATTCATCAAATGCCAGTTTAATAGCTAATAGTTCCCTATTGCCAACATCATAATTTTGTTCCGCGGTACTGAATTTACGCGAAAAATAAGCGCATGGGTGGAGACGCTCAGGGTTACCAGAATATTGTGACAAAACTGCACCCACTCCCAGCTCAGAAGCATCTACTTCTATAACGAAGGCTTTATGAATATCTGGATGAATTAACACAGGTGCCGAAGTAAAGGCCCGTTTCAAGGTTAGAAAGGCCTCACAGGCAGAGGGGGACCAGTTAGCAGTAAAAGCCCCCTTGCGGGTAAGGTTGGTAAGGGGTGCAACAACATGGGAAAAGCCTTTTATGAAACACCGATAAAAATTTGCAAAACCTAGAAAACGTTACAATTCCTTTAAAGTTTTGGGTTGGACCCAATCCTGAACTGCTGAAACCTTCCCCGCGTCCATCTCCAAACCCTGGTTGGTAATAACATACCCTAGGAAGGGAACTGTAGTGACTTCAAACACACACTTAGACAGTTTAGCAAATAAGTTGTTCTCTTAATTTTTGTAGCACCAACTTAACATGGTGTCTGTGCTCCGGTAAAGAATTAGAAAAAATGAGAATATCATCCAAGTAGATGACTACAAATCTACCGAGATATTCCCTGAATATATCATTAACAAAATCTTGGAAAACGGCTGGCGCATTACAAAGGCCGAAGGGCATGACCAGGTACTCATAGTGCCCATCCTTCACATTAAATGCAGTTTTCCACTCGTCCCCCTGTCGGATGCCAATCAGATTGTAAGCCCCTCTCAAATCCAATTTGGAGAAAATTCGAGCTCCTGTGACTTGATTGAACAGATCTCCAATCAAGGGTAAGGGGTATCGGTTTTTTATAACTTATTCAAGGTTCGATAATCTATGCATGGTCTCAAGCCACCATCTTTTTTCTCTACAAAAAAGAACCCGGCCCCAGCAGGCGAGGTAGAGGGACGGATAAATCCTTTCCTAAGATTTTCGGTAATATACTCCCTCATTGCTTGCTCCTCGGGCAGGGTAAGGTTATAGATCTTTCCCCTCGGGGGAATAGTGCCAGGCAGCAAGTCAATGGGGCAGTCATAGGACCGATGTGGAGGAAGAGTATCAGCAGAGCGTTCAGAGAATACATCGATCCAATCAGCGTATGGCTGAGGTAATTCCTGTGGTAAGACTTGAACGCTTCTGAGGCCTGTATTAAAACAGTGACCTTTACAGTGGTCACTCCACTTGACCAACTCCCCAGCCCGCCAATCTAACACCGGGTTATGGAGTTGCAACCAGGGGTATCCCAAAACCACCTGAGTTTCTGGACAATCAAAAATAAAGAATTCTAAGAATTCAGAGTGAGAAGAGCCGACAATAAGTCTGAGAGGTGGGGTCTTGGTATTTATAGGACCTCCCTGGATTGCCTTCCCATTGATAGCTAAAACTTGTAGGGATCTTTCAAGAGGAATTACAGGGATCCCTAAGGTGGAGATCATGCTCCTGTCCAAAAAGTTTCCAGCCGCACCACTGTCTATGAAGGCGGAAACTGTCTGCTTAGAGGACCCCCAAAACAAATCAATAGGTACAAGCATCTTATTCTGGCGAGAGTTACAAACTGACTCACCCAGATCAGTACTCTCTACCTGGTCTGGGTGCGGAAGTTTTCCGCCGGTTTCCCCTTGTTGGGACAGGACCCTGCAAAATGACCAGAATTCCCGCAATACAGGCATAACCCCTCGGATCGCCTACGCTGCTTCTCCTCTTGGGATAAGCGGGTTCTCCCAAATTGCATAGGTTCTTCCTGGGAAGATGATGAGGTATTTTCTCCACGGGGAACCGGGGATCTATGACTCTGGACTGGTCTAAAGGACGTGGGAGCCCTGACTCTCTCCCTGGCCCTTTCTCTAAGACGTCGGTCTATTTTAATGGAGACCTGCATTAATTGATCTAGGTCCGCTGGCAGGGGAAAATTGACTAAGGCATCCTTGATGCTATCCGACAGTCCCACCCTGAACTGACTACACAAAGCTGGATCGTTCCACCTAGCTTCGATAGCCCAGCGGCGGAATTCAGCACAGTAGTCTTCAGCCGAATTCCGTCCTTGTTTTAAGGCCCGAAGCCTATTCTCTGTGGTAGACTGTATATCTGGATCGGCGTATAAAACGCCCATAGCATTGAAGAAGGCAGTCACTGATTGTAGAGCAATGTCATGAGACGGTAAACTAAAGGCCCAGGACTGTGGGTCTCCTTGAAGCAAGGAAATGACTAGACCTACTCGTTGGACCTCTGTGCCAGAGGAGATAGGTCTTAACTTAAAATATAGTTCGCAGGCATTCTTGAAATTGGAAAATTTTGCTCGTTCTCCAAAAAATTTCTCAGGCAGTGGAATCTTAGGTTCGGAGATATGAGGTGGTACAGAGGAAGTCGGCACTTGACGAGATTCCTGAGTGGCCACTCTTTGAGCGAGTTGGTTGATCGCTGTGGCCATAGCTTGCACCTGCTGTACCAGGTCATCCATTTTTGGGCCTGTGATACTGTCACGCTCGGGGTAACTCCAGCCCTCTTAATAAGCTCACAACCCCCAATCTCCACAGCCAGCTTCACCTGTAGGAGCCCCCGCTTGCCGGGACGCAAGATAAGCCTACCCGGGATCGGTTGCCCCCAGGACTTAATGGCTCAAAGGATGTAAGCTTATATGTGGGAGGACTGGAGAACCAATAGCAAGAGCGTGAGTGACGGAAGTCCAGAGACAGGCAATAGGTCGATAACGGGAAGGCAGAGATCGTAGCGGCACCAGGGGTCAGGCAAGACGTAGTCGGGGTTCAGGCAGAGGTCAGCAACTGGGGATCAGGATCTAGAAGCATCAGTTCAGGCAAAGGTCGGCAACAAGGATTCAGGATCGAGAGTGGTCGTACAATCAAATTGGCAACAGGCTAGACTTCACAGGAGTAGGTAACACAGGGTTCTGAGCGCTATCACAGGCAATTCACAACTGAGAGGGAATTGCCTTTATAGGGACAGGTCTGAGGGAAGCAGTGTACTGATTGGAGCACATAGGATTCCAAGGGTAATTGGCTGGCAACAAGGGAGGAGGTAAGGCCAAGATATCAATGGGGCTGATTGGCCTGCAGAGCAGAAGTGGGCAAAGCCCTCAATCCCCTAGGATTCATTAACCCTGTAATTGATCCTCCGGCGGGTGCGCGCAGCACAGCGCCGCCGGAGGGCATAACAGACACGTGCTCGCGGCCGCGCGCGAGCACGTCTACTGGAGGAGGAAGCGGGGGGCGTGGCTGAGCTATTTTTACTTGCCCTCCTCTGTAAGGTAGGGCTCTTTAGGTTTCTTCTTCTTCTCTCTCTACACTTCTTCTGTTTTCATATCCCATTGGGGCCTCTAATCTTTCTTTCTTCTGTCTGTCTTGCACCTATCTCTGTCCGTCCCTGGGGCTCGGCCTTCATTTGGGGTCCCGCAAACTCGGTACCTCTCATCTGGAATTGACCTTTAACCCTCTTGGCTGCCGCAGTGCACCCTTCTGCTATAGTCCTAACCCTTGAGCTGACATGGCGAGCCTCAAGATTTGCACTTTTAACGCTAAGGGGTTAAACGTCCCTGACAAGAGGGCAAAAATATTGTACGGATTCCACAAAGAAAGGGTGGATATCATTATGTTGCAAGAGACACACTTGTCAGGGGAAAATCCCGGAAATCAAGAACAAATATTATGATAGATGGTTCCACAGCCCTAATCCGGAGAACAAATCCAAGGGAGTCTCCATCGCGTTCCATAGGGCTGTCCCTCTGGAGCCTTTGGAATCAAAAGTGGATCCGAATGGCAGATACCTATTCCTCCAGTTTACATTGTATGGGGCCAGGTACACTCTTGCTAACTTGTATTTACCCAATCAGGCCCAGGTGGATGTTGGTCTTAGGATGCTACGCACGCTGGAGGAGTTTACGGAGGGCACCTTAGTAATAGGGGGAGACTTCAACCTGGTCCTTGATCCGAGGCTTGATTCCTCTCAGGGCAAATCGGTAATACCCTTCTCTAGATTAAATAGTTTTCGTGGGGCCCTCCGCACTCTTCAGGTAGTTGACGCCTGGAGGATTCAACATGGGGGGGCAAGGGATTACACGTTCTTCTCCCACCCCCATAACACGTACAGTAGATTGGATTACATCTTCATTAGCCACCACGCGCCCGCGCGGGATCCTGATACCTCTATTGGGCAGATATTATGGTCAGACCACGCCCCTGTCTTCTTGAGCCTCCCGATCCCGGAAGTAGCCCCCAGGCTCAAAAGGGAAAGGGTGAAACAGATTGGGGCTGCCCTGGCGCGTATTGGGGATTTGGAGGAGGCGCACAAAACCACCCCCACGCACACTGTTTTAAAGGGAGCTGTTGGACGCCAGGCAGGGGTTGAAGAGCCTGTATGATCAGTGCTTCCTCAAATACCGTGATAGATTTAAAGCCCGTATCTATGAGCATTCTGACAAATGTGGCAGGCTGCTGGCTAGGTCTCTCCACCCCAGGCAGGGTTGTACGTTTGTTCCCACTATCAGGGGAGGGGGGGGGGATTGGAACTCCACAAGACACCCCAGATAGCGGGCGAGTTCCAGTCCTTTTACTCTAAGCTTTATAACCTTGGATCCTTGCCTGCCCAGGATCTACACCCGGTGGAGGGCGCCCCAATAGTGGATTACATCAGAGACACGGCCCTTCCAACGCTACCTTCTGAAGACAGCGATTTGCTGGAGAACCCATTTGACCTGGAAGAGGTAGTCAGGGCCATAGTCAGGACCCCCACGGGTAGAAGTCCGGGCCCTGATGGGTTCACCAGATTCTATAAAACACTGGGGCCCCTGATTGCCCCCTTTCTAGTTAAGGTGTTCAACTCTATTTCGGACGGCTGTCCCTTTCCGAGACAGGCCCTGGAGGCGCACATTGCGGTCATACCTAAACCTGGTAGAGATGCTACCCTGCCGGGAAGCTACAGGCCGGTCTCATTGATCAATGTGGACCTGAAGATATACGCCAAAATTATTGCGCTCAGGATGCAACCGCTGCTCCCCTCATTGATCGATTTGGATCAAGTGGTGTTTGTCTCGGGAAGGGAGGCAAGAGATAATACCATCAAAACAATCTCCCTAATGCATTACGCACAGTCGCGGGCTATTCCAGCCTGCGTTCTGGCAGTGGATGCAGAAAAAGCATTCGACAGGGTGCACTGGGGGTTTCTGAGAGCTACACTGAGTCAGGTGGGGTTGGGTCCTATCATGTTGGCCAGAATTATGGCTCTATAACAGGAACCTACCGCAAGGGTGAAAGTCAATGGCTCCTTGTCTGGTTCCTTCCATATCCGTAACGGCACTCGTCAGGGGTGCCCCTTATCCCCACTGCTCTACGTGTTGGTGATGGAACACCTTGCCGTTGCGTTGAGGGCTAACCCGTCTGTCAAAGGGGTCGTCTGCGGGGGGAGGGAGCACAAGCTCTCTCTCTTTGCTGAAATTTTCCCTTTAAATGGCAGACAGAGGCCATAAAGTATCTGGGTGTCCAGTTGCCCTCTGACTTGGGGAAGCTATACAAATTTAATTATGCCCCGCTCCTGCATTCCACGGTCACCAACCTTAACTCATATAGCAAGAAACAATACTCATGGTTGGGCCGTATAAATATCCTTAAAATGGACATCCTTCCCATGTTTCTTTATCTATTTCAGGCAGTCCCTTTAGCCCCGGAACGGGGCTTCTTTCAGTCCCTTCAGAGGGCTTTTTTTAAATTTATCTGGGGCAGCGGGAGGCCCAGAATTCGGAGGACAACGCTTCTCAGATCTAAATTGAGGGGGGGGGGGGACTTGGGGTCCCAGACCTTAGGACCTACCACGCTGCTTCGGTACTGGTGCGTCTTTCGGACTGGTTCCATCATAAAAATGATAAATGTTGGGTTGACATTGAGAGGGACATCTCCCCCCTTAGTCTGGTAGTCCTGCCTTGGGTGGACCCTTCACGCAGGCCTGGGGCCCAGGGGCTGCCCTATCTGGTGGGCCCTCTGCTGACTGTTTGGGACAGGTTCTTAAGACGGGGAGAGCTCTCATCCAGACCGTGTCCCCTCACCCCATTATTCGACAACCCATCCTTTCCCCCAGGGATGTTAAGTCTTTCCTGGTATGGGAAGTGTCCCAAGATACTAGACTGGGAGATCTAGTGTCGAGGGTGGGTCCCCCCTCCCTGTCTGACCTGCGGGCGCGGGGAGGACGTTTGAATGTCTCCTGGTTCATGCACGCTCAGTTGGTTGCTTATGTCAAATCCCTTGTGCCATCTTCGAGCCTCTCTCGCCCCATCACGCCCCTAGAGAAGGTCCTGCGGGACCCCTCACCCCTTAAGCATGTGATTTCTCTTCTCTATAGGATTCTCCGTGATGGGGAGGAGGGGGGGGAGCTGCCCCGGTACTGCGGGAGGTGGGAGGAAGACCTGGGACAAGCGTTTGAGCCTGAATTATACAATTTTAGCAAGATGGTATAGATGCCCTTCGGATCTTGTGAAATTTGGGGGGGCGGACACTGGGGATTGCTGGAGGTGTGGGGGTGCCCTGGGGACCATGCTGCATATCTGGTGGGAATGCCCGAGGGTGAGGGCCTTCTGGGAAGGAGTGCTGGGAATCTATGAGCACCTGACACTCGAAAGGGTCTCATGCATTCCGCAGGTTACCCTCTTATCAATGATCACAGGGTCGGTGTCAGCAAATAAGAAGGGGCTGCTGAGGCATTTACTCACGGCCGCCAGGTCGGTGATCCCCAGGCACTGGCGTACTACTGTTGTTCCGTCTTTGATGGAGTGGTATGGGGAGGTTGAGAACATTAAGAGGATGGAGGAGTTGACTTTGGAGGGGGTCGAGGGGGGTACCCAGAGGTTTCTCAAGACCTGGACCATTTGGGAGGCTTCACGGGTTTCTCCTGACTTTCAGATGCTACTGGAGCGTGGGTGATGCGGGGGGGCCCTGGGGGAGGGCCTAACCTTCAGTGGATGCATTGGGACCTGACAGGACTGGCGGGATCTGGGGATGCGGGATGCTGGGCCCCAGGGTTCCCTTTTCCCTGTTCTCCTTCTCTCCTTTTTTCCTCCTTCCCCCCCTTTCTTCTTTCCTCTCGCTATCTTTTCTTATGTTTGCTCTCTCTTCTTTGCCCTTTGCTTCTTCTTCTTCTCTTTTTTATCTATTTTTCCCTTTGTATTTCTCTCTATTACCACTCTCTCTAGGATCGCCGGGGGGACGGGCACGGTTGCAATATATTGAAATGGCTGAGGAGACGGGCCCATGGGTGGGGGGGTGCCCTCTCTTGGGGTGACGATTATACTTTAGCGTGCCCCGAGGGGAGCGTTGCTCGCTCGGACCCTTCTAGGTCAAACATGAATGCAATGCTTTTGTTGAACTGCTGTGTCGTTCTTGCCCTGTGGTCCTCTTTGACTCTGTTTCTATCTTTTGTTCTATATAAATTGTAAAACTTCAATAAAGACATATTGAAATAAATAAAAGGAGTGATCCAGAGTTTCCACGGTTTGATCCCAAACTGAAAGCAATTCCATCTACAGAGGCTTCTTTGAAACTGCAAAAGGCACAGCCTCGGAGCAGGACACCATCAGGCCAAACAGACACATTTCTTGACGAATCATCGGACGATAGCAAGACCAGAGAGCATGCACCCTGGCCTAAAGTGAGAGTCTCTTCTGTTCCAGAAAAAAAACACTTTGTGTCTAATGACATTCCTGGGAAAGATATAACTCGCAAAGGTACGATATGCAACTTTGGATAGTTGACTATTCAGCCGAACTGTGTGAAAAGATGGGGCCCTGATCAACAGATAGTCTATTATATGTATCCCCTAGTTTCTTAGAAGGGCCATGAGATTTGCCAAAGCCTTGGTAAACACCCTTGGGACTGAAGAGAGGCCGAAGGGCAGAGCAACTAACTGAAGGTGTGGGTCATCTACTGCAAAGGGGAAATATTTTTGATGACATGGAAAAATTAGAATATGTAGGTATGCATACTTTATGACAGAGAGAGGGTGGAGTTGTTTTATGTTAACACTGAATAGTGTCTTCAGAAAGCAATCTCCTTAAGGTGCGCTTCGACAGAAATATGTATCACAGGCGAGGTAGCTCAAATTAATTGTTTTGTAACTTGAGTAACTAACTCACCTCTGAAAGTTGGTGTGAGCTGAGAGTTATGAATTTGACAATAATTAAACTTTGGCAATAAATCAAATCTACAGCTAAAATATATATATCAGTACAAAACACCGTTTATAAACCGTTATAGGAGGGTAGAATGGTGTATGTAGCATGCATGGTTAAAAATTAATTCATAAAATGAAGAACTCACCGCCGTGGCCTGGGGGTCAAAACCTGCCCGGGGCCACTGAAGTTGTCTGGCTTGTAATCCCGTCTATGAACTGCCGCACGTTAGTTTTCCTCTCCAGGTAGCTTCAGGTTGCGTTGTAATAATGACAGCGGTCCGCCGTTGAGGAACTAAAAATTTTATTGATGCACAAGGGGAAAGGTTCGAATTGGGGGAGATGGAGTAGGGTCTGGTCTTGATCGCTGGAATGGGGACAGGGAAAGATGTATTTTATGTCACAAGGATTCCGTGGCCGGACTGGTAAGAATGGAGGCGGCTTGTGCCACGATGCGAGTGCCGCTGCTAGAGGTGGTGAGGTTCTCCTGTCTCACGTTTTCCAAAGTTCAGTTTTTGTATGAGGCGAGTAGTGCCTCAAATAAAAAACGTTCTTTGTTAAGAAAGAATGATGATTTCTGCGGGGGCGCGCTCTGGCGTCCTCCCCACTGGCTGTTTGAACAGTAAAATCTCAATAAATCACTGACGCGCGTTTCGGCTGGGTAGCCGTCTTCCGGGTGCTATTGGGCATGCGGGATAGGCTCCTTTTTATAGGTCTGATGATGTTTGTATTCGCTATGCATGCTGGGAAATGTAGTTTTGTGCTTATAGTTGAGAATGCTGAAAGCCGATATTACCAGCTCTCTTCTGTTATTGCAATGCCAGTTTTTCTTCAGAGAAGCAAGGCAATGTAAAGAAAAAAACTGAAAAATGATTTGTTATTGAAGGATGATATACTGTTAACAAGAGATTCTTTATGGAATATAAATGGGAAAAGAATTATTAAAACCAGGTTTAAAAAGAAAATAATCAGTAACAGTCTGGATTAATAAAACGCATAAGAGAACTTGTAAACGAAAAAAGGGGCAATATGAGTTGTGGTGGTTATGACCATGGGTGAAAAATAAATATAATAATAATAATTGATATTTATATTGTATGTATTGTATGTATCTAATATTCCTACGAGTGTGTTGTAACTTGTTTTAGTACTGTAACAAGTTATGAGTCAGTACAAATTAATATGTATATGACTCATATGTAATATAATTGTAAATATAAGACAGATGTGTATATCAAATAGGGATAAGATGTACAAAGAAGTGGTTTGAAATTAGATACGGAAGGTTGATGAATGGGATAGTAGTTATAGAAGTGCTTGTTGACTTGACCTCTTCCTGTGGGGAAAGGTAAGTAATAGGCGCGCTATGGATGGAAGTAGGTGAAAGAAGGTTAATCCTGGTGTAAGTGGATTCTCCTGTTGAGAGAGGTGGTTAGAGTCGCAGGTGATTAATCAGGATCGGTTTGTAATGAGCTGAAAAGGAAGAGGGTTGGTTAGTTAGGTTTGTTTGAGGTTGGTATGTCTACCTTTTAATCTCACCAGCGATAACAAGTATCATTAACTCTGGCCGATTAGTCCTCAAAAATCTCCAGGTTAGCTGGGGATTTTTATTCTGCCTGGTGACCAAGTTAATGGTTACCAGGGCTGTAAATGCCCAGTGCCGTGGAGGCGCTATTGGGTGCTTAAAAGGATAATAAATAATTACCGGTGGTGCACACTGCTGGGCTCACCTTTCTCCTTTGTCTTCTCACCTGTAGGTTGATTGAAGTTTTTTGGTGTTGTAGGTGTTCTGGTTGGCTGTTGGTTCAATACTTGAGAGTGGACTGGGGTGTTCCTTAATGGAGTTTTGGTTGCAAGAAGGCAGTGCAGACTGGTTGCTGGGTTTGGAGGGTTTTTTGTTATAGGCCCATTCAATGTATTAGACCGTGCGGGGTATCTTGTATATCACTAAGGTGGTGAGGTGATAATGGGTGTTGATTTTTGATATTTGATATGAGAAGTTACCGCTTCTGATGATGAGGATGTATTGTGGCCGGCGGGCTATCCGCTATTTATGGTTTTGATGTGTGTTAGCGGCGTGTAGCCGCTTATGGCTGGTCAGGGGTAGTGTGGCCGGCGGGCCGCTAGCTGCGGCTTTAATAAGTGTTGGCGGCGTGTAGCCGTTATATGCTGGACAAAGACTGTTGTGTGGCCGCCTTAACGCTATGTAAGTGTAGCCGCCTTAACGCTATGTAAGTGTAGCGTGGCCGGCGGGCCAGCCGCTTCTGCGGCTGTTATGGGGTCAGGGCAGTGCGGTCTGCGAGAGTTTGTAGCGTGGCCGGCGGAGGCTCGGCTAATGACAGGCGGCTTGCGGTGTGTGGCTGTAGCGTGGCCGGCGGGCCAGCCGATTCTGCGGCTTTTGTAAGGTCGAGGGAGTGCGGCCGTTTGTACGGAGAGAAAATGTAGCGTGTCCGGCGGAGGCTCGGCTGGAGGCGGGGGCCGCTCCTGCGGCTTGCGAAGATGCTTGTTGTGTGGAGCCGCTCCTGCGGCAATAGTAATGTAGCGAGGCCGGCGGAGGCTTTGCTAAGATTCACCGACGCGCGTTTCGTCAGAGTGTATCCAACGTTATCAAGTAGATAGTAGTTATATATAAACTCAATATGGGAAAATAGGCATATAAATATATGTATAAAACTGTGTATAAATTAAGTAAAAAAGTGAGGGTAAAAACTAGATATCAGTTAAAAGTAAAATAAAATGCATGTAAAGAAGTATGTGAAAACAGAAATGTATAAAATTGTATATATAAATATATATGTATATGTAAATAGAGTGTAGGTGTATAGATCAAACACATGTATATAATGAATGATATGAATTTGTAATTGTCGGATATAGCATTATAGCATATAACAATATATAATAATATGGATTTGTGATTGTCCGATATTGCATTACAGAGGAATGGATGGCCAACTGTGAATGAGCATGTAAATAAATATGTAAACAAAGTGTATAGCTGGTGTATGGTATGGGGATGGATGTAATCTTGCTTGTGAATCATAGAAGTCTATCTATTATATTTGGGTAAGTATAATAGGTTACAATAAAGTAAAATATGGGAAGTTAAAATTGAATGAATAGAACCAGAAACAACATTTAGCAGGTGTTGGAACAGTTATTTATAGACTAAAATGGGAATGTTAAGGGATGAGCCAATGTTTGGGGGGAGTATATATAATTTAAAAGATGAGCAGATATACATATGAAAATGAATGTTGGGGTGGGAATTAGGAGATGGAAGGGCTAGGAGGTAAATTTAGTTAGAAAGCAGTTCAAGTCGATTTCCATATCTAATTTCAAACCACTTCTTTGTACATCTTATCCCTATTTGATATACACATCTGTCTTATATTTACAATTATATTACATATGAGTCATATACATATTAATTTGTACTGACTCATAACTTGTTACAGTACAAGTTACAACACACTTGTAGGAATATTAGATACATAAAATACATATTTATACAATATAAATATCAATTATTATTGAACACATCACCACTCCGCGGGACATTACTTTCTCCTTCAATACAAAAACACTTTTCCTCTTGATTATAACAAATCCACCTCTTGTGTGTATTTCCAACAAGGATGCTAATTGGTGACAACTCCCACCACCATCTATTAAATCACGTACCAGATGCAAATGAACAACTTGCGAGATAGTTTAGATCCTCTTTTGGGGTGTCACAAAACTTCTGCGTGCCTTTCATCAATTAGGGTATATTTGAGCAATATTAGTAGCTTTTAAATACTCCTTATCTTTCAGAACTCCTTAAATCTCTTCCAAAGATTCCAAAGATTTATAACATGAAAGCAAGCAAATGAAAACACATGGCATGATATCTTCACAAATTAAGAGCTCCTGCCCACATTTAATATGCTTACCAGCATTAAGGTAAAAACACGTTTTCAAAATCAAGTTTCAAACTTCAGACGCTATACTGGGAGGCGCGCTGTAAAGACCTTTTGTATCCCCATACGCGCTACCTTCAGCTTAGTGTCAATCCGTGATGCAGCTGCGAGTTCCTCCCCGTCTCCTCGGCCGCCGGACACGGGAGCACTTGCTGTCTCTCCTCTGTGTAGCTACGTAGTGACGCCTCACAGTACTGGCCCCGCCCAACGCGTTTCGTCGTCACCTGACAACTTAATCATGAGCTACAGGCACTGTGGATCGTCTCTCTTTTCTAGTAAAGCAGCGATCATGTGGTCTAGCTGATTTAACACTTTAGATGCCATCATTTATCTTATCTTAATACTGAGGCAGGCACTTTCCTTAAAAAAGAGGGATAATACTGTCTTTCTAATACCTCCTTATAATCTTGATATGGGTCTCCTTCCAGAACTTAAAATATTTATTACAAAAAAGATTTACTCTTTATATTATTTAGATGAGTATTAAATGAAATGTCATTTTTATATCTCCTATTAAACCCTATCATGGAATCACCTATAAAAACAATTAGTCTTTTCAGCCTGACTCCCATATAGCTTTAAGACTATCATAAAAATACAGCAATTATAAATGTATTAAAAAAATTTTTTTAAAACTTTAAAGCACAGCCAAATTCATAAATCTATACACCTCTTAAAAAGATATTATAAAAATACAAAATTCTACAGAATCATTGAAAGAGCTATCAAGTAGTGTGTATGCTATTCTAAAAAGGGGGACTCTAACCAGAGAACTTCCTAAAGCTGACCTACAAATTACTAATGGTTACCAATGAAGCAATTTAAGTCGAACTCTATATTCAAACCTCCTGGGACCATAGATTTCAGATGATAGATCCACTTAGATTCTAAACGGGAGATTTTCCTAATCATATTACCACCTTTCAGGGTCTTAACTGGACTATCAATAATACAAACCTTTAGATCTCTCGGGTCGCTGTTGTGGATTTCTTTAAAGTGGGAGGAAACACTATGAGAAATAAGACCTTTTTTGATATTATATATGTGCTCCCTCAGTCTGATTTTAAAGGCCCTGATAGTTCTCCCTACATACTGTTTTCCACAGCTGCATTCCAAAAGATATACCACATTAGTGCTATTACATGAAAAGAAGTTTTTAATCTTAAAACTTTCCCCTGTTACATTTGACCTGAAACTTTTTTTACTCCTAGATACCAGTGTTGTATTAAGTTTACAGCCCATACATTTTCCACAATGGTAAAAGCCCTTATTAAGGAAATTGAATTCTGTAATATTAAATATCCACGTATACCTACTATATATGGATTGCCTAAAGTGCACAAAGATCAAAAAAAACCACCCTATCGCCCCATTATTAGTGGGATAGGTTCCATTACGAGCAATTTGGGAAAATATTTGGATTTCTTTCTTCAACCAATAGTAGCTAAACTCCCATCGTACTTAAAGGATAGCCAACAAGTGTTGGGAATTTTAGAGGACATAACTGTAAGTGAGAATACTCTTTTAATAACCATTGATGTTGTGTCATTATACACTAACATCCCCCACGAGAAAGGGTTGGAGGCGTTACGATATTATCTTATGCATGATACTGAGCTGTTGCTTTTCCAAGTGGAATTTCTCATGGATTGTTTCCAATTTGCACTTTCACATAATTACTTCTGGTTTAACAACAGTTACTATTTACAAATAAGTGGTGTGGCTATGGGGGCTAAATTTGCCCCCAGCCTGGCTAATATTTTTTTATGGGATTATGGGAAACTTTTTTTTATCTATGGGAAAGTAAGGAAGGAGTTAACCCTGTGGAAAAGATATATTGATGACTGTATAGTTATATGGGAGGGGATGAACAGTCCTTCGAGGAATTCTTTACTACCTTAAATTCAAATGATTGGGGACTTTCGTTTACTAGGGAGGTGAGTAAAGAGAAAATACACTTCCTTGATCTTGAAATTGAAAAAGATGGCCCTATTTTAAATACAAAGTCTTTCTTTAAAGAAACTGATCGAAACTCTTATGTATCGCGTTCGAGTTGCCACCACCCAGATTGGTTGGAAAATATACCTAGAGGTCAATTCCATCGCATTAGGAGAAATTGTAGAAAGGAGGGTGATTATTATAAACAGGCAAAAATCTTGGGAGATAGATTTGTTAATAAAGGTTACAATCCAACAATAATACAGAATGATATTGATCGGGTTGGTATAGTAGAGAGGAGAAAGATGTTGGGGGCATCCCGAAAGATGAAGAATACTAAAGACAACAACCCCAGTGAATATGCATTAATCACCCAATTTGGGCAGAATTATAGGGGTGTCAAGAAGATATTAGAAAAGAATTGGCATCTTTTAAAGGGGGATGAGCTGATTGGTCATTTATTACCAGATAAACCCAAGGTCATCTTTCGTAGACCCCCTACTTTAACCACAGAACTGGTTACAAGCTACATTGAACCATCCCGAGAAACGGGCACTTTTTTAAATGGTCTTAAGGGCTTTTACCATTGTGGAAAATGTATGGGCTGTAAACTTAATACAACAATGGTATATAGGAGTAAAAAAAGTTTCAGGTCAAATGTAACAGGGGAAAGTTTTAAGATTAAAAACTTCTTTTCATGTAATAGCACTAATGTGGTATATCTTTTGGAATGCAGCTGTGGAAAACAGTATGTAGGGAGAACTATCAGGGTCTTTAAAATCAGACTGAGGGAGCACATATATAATATCAAAAAAGGTCTTATTTCTCATAGTGTTTCCTCCCACTTTAAAGAAATCCACAACAGCGACCCGAGAGATCTAAAGGTTTGTATTATTGATAGTCCAGTTAAGACCCTGAAAGGTGGTAATATGATTAGGAAAATCTCCCATTTAGAATCTAAGTGGATCTATCATCTGAAATCTATGGTCCCAGGAGGTTTGAATATAGAGTTCGACTTAAATTGCTTCATTGGTAACCATTAGTAATTTGTAGGTCAGCTTTAGGAAGTTCTCTGGTTAGAGTCCCCCTTTTTAGAATAACATACACACTACTTGATAGCTCTTTCAATGATTCTGTAGAATTTTGTATTTTTATAATATCTTTTTAAGAGGTGTATAGATTTATGAATTTGGCTGTGCTTTAAAGTTTTTAAAAAATTTTTTTAATACATTTATAATTGCTGTATTTTTATGATAGTCTTAAAGCTATATGGGAGTCAGGCTGAAAAGACTAATTGTTTTTATAGGCGATTCCCTGATAGGGTTTAATAGGAGATATAAAAATGACATTTCATTTAATACTCATCTAAATAATATAAAGAGTAAATCTTTTTTGTAATAAATATTTTAAGTTCTGGAAGGAGACCCATATCAAGATTATAAGGAGGTATTAGAAAGACAGTATTATCCCTCTTTTTTAAGGAAAATGCCTGCCTCAGTATTAAGATAAGATAAATGATGGCATCTAAAGTGTTAAATCAGCTAGACCACATGATCGCTGCTTTACTAGAAAAGAGAGACGCTCCACAGTGCCTGTAGCTCATGATTAAGTTGTCAGGTGACGACGAAACGCGTTGGGCGGGGCCAGTACTGTGAGGCGTCACTACGTAGCTACACAGAGGAGAGACAGCAAGCGCTCCCGTGTCCGGCGGCCGAGGAGACAGGGAGGAACGCGCAGCTGCATCACGGATTGACACTAAGCTGAAGGTAGCGTGTATGGGGATACAAAAGGTCTTTACAGCACGCCTCCCAGTATAGCGTCTGAAGTTTGAAACTTGATTTTGAAAACGTGTTTTTATCTTAATGCTGGTAAGCATATTAAATGTGGGCAGGAGCTCTTAATTTGTGAAGATATCACGCCATGTGTTTTCATTTGCTTGCTTTCATGTTATAAATCTTTGGAGTGGAAGAGATTTAAGGAGTTCTGAAAGATAAGGAGTATTTAAAAGCTACTAACATTGCTCAAATATACCCTAATTGATGAAAGGCACGCAGAAATTTTGTGACACCCCAAAGAGGATCTAAACTATCTCGCAAGTTGTTCATTTGCATCTCGTACGTGATTTAATAGATGGTGGTGGGAGTTGTCACCAATTAGCATCCTTGTTGGAAATACACACAAGAGGTGGATTTGTTATAATCAAGAGGAAAAGTGTTTTTGTATTGAAGGAGAAAGTAATGTCCCGCGGAGTGGTGATGTGTTCAACATACAATTAATTAATTTTGCAATACAGACTGATCCAACACAGTTTGAGTACTCCAGCGAGGACTTTTAAGTTTAATAATTATTTCTGATTTAATTTTTATTTAACCTATCTTTCACTAATTAATATGTGTTGTAAGCGCGGTGTTTGATGAAATTAATGGTTTTATCACTAGTTCACTATATGCACATCAATTATTATTATTATATTTTTTTCACCCATGGTCATAACCACCACAACTCATATTGCCCCTTTTTCGTTTACAAGTTCTCTTATGCGTTTTATTAATCCAGACTGTTACTGATTATTTTCTTTTTAAACCTGGTTTAAATAATTCTTTTCCCATTTATATTCCATAAAGAATCTCTTGTTAACAGTATATCATCCTTCAATAACAAATCATTTTTCAGTTTTTTTCTTTACATTGCCTTGCTTCTCTGAAGAAAAACTGGCATTGCAATAACAGAAGAGAGCCTTCTCAACTATAAGCACAAAACTACATTTCCCAGCATGCATAGCGAATACAAACATCATCAGACCTATAAAAAGGAGCCTATCCCGCATGCCCAATAGCACCAGGAAGACGGCTACCCAGCCGAAACGCGAGTCGGTGATTTATTGATATTTTACTGTTAAAACAGCCAGCGGGGGGACGCCAGAGCGCGCCCCCCGCAAGAATCATCATTCTTTCTTAACAAAGAACTTTTTTATTTGAGGCACTACTTGCCTCATACAAAAACTGAACTTTGGAAAACGTGAGACAGGAGAACCTCACCACCTCTAGCAGCGGCACGCGCATCGTGGCACAAGCCGCCTCCATTCTTACCAGTCCGGCCAAGGATTCCTTGTGACATAAAAGACATCTTTCCCTGTCCCCATTCCAGGGATCAAGACCAGACCCTACTCCATCTCCCCCAATTCGAACCTTTCCCCTTGTGCATCAATAAAATTTTTAGTTCCTCAACGGCGGACCGCTGTCATTATTACAACGCAACCTGAAGCTACCTGGAGAGGAAAACTAACGTGTGGCAGTTCATAGACGGGATTACAAGCCAGACAACTTCAGTGGCCCTGGGCAGGTTTTGACCCCCGGGCCACGGCGGCGAGTTCTTCATTTTATGAATTTTTAACCATGCATGCTACATACACCATTCTATCCTCCTATAACTGTTTATAAACGGTGTTTTGTACTGATATATATATAAATATATATATATATAAATATATATATATATTAGCTGTAGATTTGATTTATTGCCAAAGTTTAATTATTGTCAAATTCATAACTCTCAGCTCACACCAACTTTCAGAGGTGAGTTAGTTACTCAAGTTACAAAACAATTAATTTTGAGCTACCTCGCCTGTGATACATATTTCTGTCGAAGCGCACCTTAAAGTGGACCAACACCCAGGATTTTGACTATCCTGGGTGTTGGTCCACTTAGGTGGGGCACCCCGATCGGGGGTGCCCCGCTGTCTGAAACCCCCCCGATCGCCGCAAAAACTCACCTCTCCCCGCTCCCACGTGACCTCGTCCGGCCAATGACAGCGCTCAGAGCAGCTCTGGTATGCGCGTCCAAAGCCGCTTGGACGCGCATACCAGAGCTCTGTCATTGGCTGCGTCTCTCGCCTCCCTCTAACAGGGAGCGCTCCTGCGCCGGCCATTCACAAAACGGCCGGAGCGGGAGCGCGCCCTGCTAGAGGGAAGCGAGAGACGCGGCCGCGTCTCGCGCATGCGCCGTTGGATCGCCGGTAAGGTGAGGATTGTGGGCCTCCTGGGGGGTTCCTCCCCGCGGGACATCCCGATTTCGGATGCCCCGCGGGGAGGGATCTGATCGGTCCGGGAATCTTATAGATTTCCGGGCCGATCCCCCCTGGCTGTTGGTCCACTTTAAGGAAGCTTTCTGAAGACACTATTCAGTGTTAACATAAAACAACTCCACCCTCTCTCTGTCAAAAATACAACTATAAGGAACGGTCCCTTATAATTTGGGTTGCTGCATACCACCATTGCCCTACCGTTTCCAGCGCTCTACACTACACATCTTTACATATGCATACTTTATATCCACTGTGGTCAATTATCCCGGCCAAATTGACACTGAATCTCAAAGACTCCCGGTGAAATTTCCTCAAATGAACCGGTTGTGACCCTTGAGATCCAATATTGGGAGCACAGAACTGTCCTCCTTGAGAATTTTGAACAAATTGGAGTAAAAACCCTGACCTCTCTCTCTGTCTCGGGGAAGGGAAGGGACGGACTACTCCAATCTGTAAAAGGAGAGTTACGGAGGACTTTAATGCTTCTGCTTTCACTGGATTTAGAGAAACCCCTGACCAAAAGAGCCACTGAAGAGGGGTGGCCCGCAATTGGATCTTGTAACCTGAGGAAACAACCTCCTGTATCCAAAGATCTAGTCACATGGAGCCTCCAAATGGGAACAAAATGCAGAAGCTGTCCCCCCACCCACAAGGCCTAAGGGGGCTTTGCCTTATTCTGCCAGAGAGATTTTGCCCTATTTTAGGTTTATTGCAGAATTCTTTCCGGTTTCCAGAGAAGGCGGAAAATCTACCCCCACGAAAGGGCCGGGGATTGGAAGCCCTGTGAAATGAAGGCATAGATCTTCTTTACAGAAGTCTAGTAGACTTACCTTCAGTAGCCTCCTTTACCATATCATCCAAATGCTCCCCAATCAGAAATCCCCCCTGAAAGGCCTGTCGGGGTCTTTTTGGAGGCAGCATCAGCCAACCACTGCTTTAGTCATAACAAATGCCTTGAAGCTACTAACAGAGCTAAACCTCTGGTGCTTAACCTAACCATATCATCCATAGCAGAAATGACATACCTGTTAATATTCATACTGCTTCTGCTTGCCAAGGACTCATCCTGCTTGCCAAGGACTGCACAGGTTGGCAGTAAAGCTGATCCTACATTACAAAAAGCATGTTGTGCCACCTGATCTATGCATTTATCCACTGGATCCTTTAGGGAGGCAGAATCAGAGGATGGAATAATAGTATTAGAGAGACCTGAAACTGGAGCATCCACCACAGGATGAAGAGACAATTTGAACAGATTTGAGGAAATAGGGCATTAAGTATGCAGCACTCTAGGAATGGGAGGGAGCCTGTGCAGCCTTTCCCATTCCCCTTGAATAAGAGTGGTAAAATGATATTGCTCAGGAAACAGCTGCCTCTGATTTTCTGGATCAACCCTTCTAACTCCAGCTACGTAAAATTCACATAGCTGCCTCTCCAGTTAATTGCCAGCTACATACATTTTACATACCTGGTTTTCCCCCCTGCTAGCGGGCAAAAAAAAAAGAAAATACAATTCTGTGAAACTCACCTGTATAATTGTTTTTGGATACATCCAGTCCAGGTTGTCCCAAAGTGATGACATGTGGGTGTTCGCCCCTAGGGGGCGTTTGACTGCAAGATCAAAGATGTAGCTCCTCCTGGCTCCCTATCAAGGCAGGTGTCTTTCTATCATTCCCCAATGGTTAAGAAGCAGTAGACAAAAAAGCAAAAAAAAAAAAAGGAGGACAGGCCGGGAGGCCCAAGAAACCATGTTACTTCACATAGCTTCAGTTTGTACTCTCTCTAACAAGATTTATGAAAACAATGTCCAATGAATAAAAAAATGGTGATCACCACAACAGGAAAACAGAAAACAATGAACACAAGGGCGGGGTGGGACGACCTGGACTGGATGTATCCAAAAACAATTCTACAGGTGAGTTTCACAGAATAGTATTTTTCCCTAAATCCAGTCCAGGTCGTCCCATTTGGATGGAATCCCGAGTGCAGAACAGCATGTAGTTCATTTCACTACCGCCTGAAGCACCTTTCGGCCAAAAACAGCATCAGCTGAGGCCCTGACATCCACCTTGTAAAACTTTGTAAAAGTATGAACTGAAGACCAAGTGGCGGCCTTACAAACTTGTTCAACCGATGCCTGGTGCTGAAAAGCCCAAGAGGAGTGAGCTGTGATCCAAAAAGGGGGTTCCTTCCCCTTGCCAGAATATGCTTGTACCACCGCCTGTCTGATCCATTTACTGAGAGTGGACTTGGCTGGTGGTAAACCTTTCCTAGAGCCTTCTGTTAGGACAAAGAGCAAATCCGATTTCCTGAAGGATTCAGTCGCAGCCAGGTAATACTTTATGGCTCTGACCACATCCAAGGCATGGAGGGTCCTTTCTTTGGAATTAGTCGGTGCTGGACACAAGGAAGGTAAGACAAATTCCTCATTAAGGTGAAAGGGAGAAACGACCTGAGGCAAAAAATCAGGTTTAAAGCGAAAAACCACCTTATCCCTATGCCGCTCAAAATAGGGAGGTTTCATACAAAGTGCAGCCAGCTCTGATACACGACGCACCGAGGTGATCGCTACCAAAAGGACCACTTTGAGAGTCAAAATAGACAATGCAGCATCGCACAATGGTTCGAAGGGAGGACCCTGAAGAGCAGAAAGTACAAAATTCAAGTCCCGCACCGGTAATACTGACTTACGCGGTGGCCAGACATGGGTGACTCCCTGGAAAAAGGTCTTGATCAACCTATGGTTGGCAATGGATATCTGGAAAAAGATGGCTAAGGCCGAGACCTGACCCTTGAGGGTGCTCAGTTGGAGACCCAAGTCTAAACCGTGTTGAAAAAACTCCAGAATCCTAGAAATAGAAAATGTGCGGCAAGGGAGACTCTTGGTCTCGCACCAAGCAATATAAGCGTGCCAAACTCTGTAGTATATCATGGAAGAAGACTTCTTCCGTGCCTGAATCATGGTATGCACAACCGTGGCCAACAGTCCCGTTTCAGGCAGGATTGAGGTTTCAGGCCGTCAAAGCCAGCGTCCATAAATTGGGGTGCCGCAGTGACCCCTGTGAGAAGCCCTGGGTCGTCGGGCATGATGTAGCGATCTACTGACATATGAACTATGTCCGCAAACCAACTCCTCCTCGGCCAGCGAGGAGTCACCAGGATAGTTGGTACCCCTTCCTGGGCTATATTGTGCAGCAATCTGCCCAGGAGTGGAAACGGAGGGAATGCATAAAGAAACTTGAACTCCATCCAAAGAATCACCAGAGCGTCTGTGGCAATGGCTAGAGGATCTCTTGAGAGAGAGAAGAACCTTGGAAGCTTGTGATTGTGTCTGGACGCAAACAGGTCCACATCCGGCTGACCCCAGCGGAAACAGAGCGTGAAAGGTCTCGCTGCTGAGAGACCATTGCCCCAGGCGCTCCTGCTCAGGGAGTCTGCCTCCAGGTTTTCTACCCCGGGAATGTAGACCGCAGAGATGCAGGGAACATTCTCCTCTGCTTAAGTCAGAATCTGGGGCACCTCCTTGAGAGCTCTCTTGCTCCGAGTCCCGCCCTGGTGATGTAGGCGACAGCCGTCTGATTGTCCGAGCGAACCTGGGTCGCACGACCCCTTAAATGAGGAGTCAAGAGCAGACCAACCACCACAAAAGGGACTGCCTGGCCAAAGGGGACAGCGAAAAGCCGCGTTCCAGGGACTCCTGAGTCCGATTCCAGCAGGTCAGTAAGTTCAATTGTAGAGGTCTCGTGAAATTGGTCAAAAGGCACTGCCTCGAAGCAGGACACCATTAGGTCCACCAATCTCATCCCCAGACGTACCGACGGCTGCTGACAGTAGAGCCTGTACCTGCGTCTGGAGACCCAAAACCTTCTGCTGTGGTAGAAAAACCTTAACCTGAGCGGTGTCTATCGTCATTCCCAGGAAGGATCTCACTGTTGAGGGAGCGATAAATGACTTTGGATCATTGATTACCCAGCCGAAGGACTCCAGGGTTGACAACACCGTCCGAGTATCGCTCTCGGCCTGCTGAAGAGACTGGGCCGCAATCAGCAAGTCATCCAGATAGGACAGCACACGAATGCCCTGGTTCCTCAGCATAGCCATGATGCCCGCCAGCACCTTGGTGAACACACGGGGGGCTGAGGATATCCCGAATGGCAATGCCACAAACTGGTAATGCTGATCCTCCAGAGCAGACCTCAGGAACTACTGATGCCCCTGGAAAATAGGGATGTGCAGATAAGCATCCCCTGATGTCCACCGTGGACATGAAGTCGCCGGGCCGAAAGCGATCTCAGTATAAACCCTGACCCTGTTCCTGCCGAGGTACAGGGCAAATCACACCTAACCGCAGGAGGTGTTGCACAGCCGTTCTCAAGGCCTGGGCCTTTAGCGAGTTTCGGGATATCCATGAACGGAGGAATATGTAACCGGAGGACACTACTTCCTGAATCCACCGATCCGAGACGTGCCGCCTCCAGATCTGAGCAAACAGCAGAAGTCCCTTCATGCCTGAGAGGGCTTGGCAGGGGGCTTGGATTTAGCTCCCCAGAAGGGGTTTGGTCGGCTGCAGGACCTACCTCTGCCCTAGGTATCTCTGCGGCCGCCTGGAAATGAAGAGCCTCATTCTCCTCGAAAAGGAACGATAGGCCGATGAATTTCGAAAGGACAGAGCGAGCGGCGGAGAGCAACAAGCAAGGGCGAAATCCTGGCACCGAGCCGGATCACATCGTCCATGGCAGTAGCAACAAAGCCAATGAAATCCAAGCAGGCCTTGAGTTCCTTATACTCCTTAGCCCGCCTGCTAGCTCTACCCACAAGGTGCCTCACCTTCTTTCTGATGGCTAGAGAGACAATCAGCGAGGCGCACACAGGGCAGAAAAGGGCACCAGCAAAGGTGAACGCATGGCAGGCCAGCTGATCCATGCGCTTGTCAGCAGGACAACCCCGACCCGGGAAAATCCACTTCAGGAGGGCGAGACCATAGCCGAACCAGCTCATCAGGGAAGGGATACCGCCTATCCAGGCCCTTAGGAACCGACTAACTTGTTAGGCCTCTCCCATTCCTTGAAAATCATGTTAGAAAAATGGGCCTGCTCCGGGAAGACCCGCCTTTGCCTTTCGGGCCTAAACAAATCTTCCTGCTTCCTCTTAGCCGCTCTGGGAGGGACAATGTGTAGTGTATCAAACACTGAGGAGAGCAACTTCTCCGTATCATCGTCCGAGGAAGAACCAGACATGCTGTCATTGCCAGCAGAATAATCCACCGTGGAGCGTGAATCCTCTGGTAACTTACCTTCCTCCACAGAACCCAGACCATCAAAGAGATTGTCATCATCCGAGTAAATGGGCTCGAGGTGCAGCTTCTTATTCATGAGATCCCCTGCTGGCTCCCCCCTTGCTGGGGGCTGAGTACAGCAGCAGAGGGTCCGGAGAGGCCGCCGGCAGCGCAAGGCTAGGGGTAGGATGGCCGCCCGTTCATGGTCCAAACTAATGCCTCTGGTGAAAGTGGTACAAACCGTACTGAATCCGCCCAGAGGATTCCTACTGCACAAGGGGCAAGAAAGGCCCAAATGGGCCCCCAGCTCACTATCTCCTGATGCCTCCATTATGGCGATTAAAAATGGTCAAAATCGATAAGGTTACAAGACACTAATGGCCCAAACCTATAAAGCGATCCCTCTCAATAAAAAGGGGGACCGGGAGGAATCACAACCCTCAACCTCAAGCCCACGACCTATACATGAGAGGGGAAGAAGGGACCATGATAAGAATAGGCTCAATGCAAATAGTCATAAATACAGCCAGAAAAAACAGGGACTCACGATACAGACAGAGCGACAGCGCAGCCTCAGAAGCACGAGCGTGATCCCCCAGCAGCACCAGGACAGAGCCACAGGTTCCGCAGCGCCCAGGCAGGCCCCAGCTGCAGCACGCAGGCCAGCTTCCAGAAGGATCCTCGAGGGGAGTGCGGCGCCGTCATGATGTCGGCGCGCGCCAGGCTCCGCCCCCCAGCGGCGCGTGTGGAGCAGACACCGTCCCCTTCCAGCACTGCCTAGGCTGTAAAAATACCATTTTGTGAGTACTCACCTGTAAAATGGTTATTACGAGTATGTCACACACCCCACTTCCAAATATTCATGACACTTGGGAACCCGGCCTGTAGAGGGCAATCTTGCAGAGATGACATGGAAAAAGGAGCCCCTCCTGGTCCATAAGTACTGGGTTCCTCCCACTATTCCTCAGTCTTTTTAAAAAGCAGTGAAGAACCAGGAAGAGCAAATTATATTCGATAATTGAAAAATAGTTTGAAAATAATAATCACCATATAAAGGATCCCTTAGAACAAAAAAGGGCGGGGGAAGTGGGGTGTGTGACATACTCGTAATAACCATTTTACAGGTGAGTACACACAAAATGGTATTATTCCTAGTATGTCACACACCCCACTTCCAAATATTCCTGACACTTGGGACATCCAATAGCAGTGTCTATAATGGGTGGGGATCCCCAAGGAATAATGCATAACTTAAATTACTGCGGCTTGCAGAATTTTGCGGCCAAAAGCAGCATCCGCTGAGGCCCGCACATCAACCTTGTAAAACTTAGAAAAAGTATGCACAGAAGACCAAGTCACAGCCTTGCAAACCTGTTCAACAGAAGCCTGGTGCTGAAAAGCCCAGGAAGCTCCAATAGCACAAGTAGAACGAGTGGTGACACGAAAAGGGGGAACCTTCCCCTTAGCCATATAGGCCCCAATGATGGCCTGACGTATCCACTTACTAACGGAAGATTTGGCAGGAGCAAAACCCTTCTTGGGCCCAGAAGGCACAACAAAAAAGGCATCCATCTTGCGGAAGGCCGAAGTAGCAACTAAATAATACTTAACACAACGAACTACATCCAAAGAATGTAAGACCCTTTCCATGTTGTTACTAGGTTTAGGACACAAGGAAGGAAGAACTATATCCTGATTTAGGTGGAAAGCAGACACCACCTTAGGAAGGAAATCTAGTTTAAAACGGAAAACAACCTAATCTTGATGCCTCTCAAAATAAGGGGCTAGAATAGACAAAGCCGCCAGTTCAGAAACTCGGCGGACAGAAGTAATAGCAACCAAAAAGGCAACCTTCTGAGTAAGAATAGGAAGAGGAATATCCTGCAAAGGCTCAAAGGGAGCGGGCTGCATAGCTGAAAGCACTAGGTTAAGGTCCCAAACAGGAAGTATAGGCTTTCTGGGAGGCCGCACATGCGTGACTCCTTGTAAAAAAAGTCTTAACCAAAGGATGAAGAGCAAACGACCTTTGAAAGAAAATAGCCAAGGCAGAGACTTGCCTTTTCAAAGTACTAATCAGGAATCCCATATCCAGACCTCATTGCAGATATTCCAGAATTCTAGGAATAGAAAATACTCTACAGGGCAAAGCCCTGGATTCACACCAATCAATATAGGACCTCCAAGTCCTGTAATAAATGACAGAGGAAGACTTCTTCCTAGCTCTAATAAGAGTCTGAATAACCACATCAGAAAGACCTTCTTCTTTCAAGATGGAGACTTCAGCAGCCATGCCGTCAAAGCCAGCGTTTGTAAATTGGGGTAACAAAGTTGACCCTGAGTGATGAGATCTGGAAGAAGAGGCAGATGGAAACGATCCACTGCCAGCCTTACGACGTCTGCGTACCACAGACGTCTTGGCCACCTTGGCGCCACCAGAATTGCTGGGGCCTCCTCCAGTGCTAACTTGCGCACCACCTTGCTGATCATGGAGAATGGGGGAAACAGATATAGGAACCCCAGATCCTTCCAGGCCAGAGACATGGCATCCGCTGCCACTGCCAGAGGATCCTGGGATAGAGACACAAAAGCTGGCAGCTTGTGATTGTGGCGAGAAGCAAACAGGTCCAACTGTGGAGTCCCCCACTTGTGACAGAGGAACTGAAAGACCCTTGGATTGAGAGACCATTCTCCCTGGTGAGAACATCCCCTGCTCAGGGAGTCTGCCTCCACATTCTCTATCCCCGGAATGTAAACTGCTGATATGCAGGGAACATTGATCTCTGCCCACTGAAGGATCAGAGACACTTCCCGGAGGGCACCCCAACTGCGAGTCCCTCCCTGGTGACTGATGTATGTAACAGCTGTTCGGTTGTCTGACCGAATCTGAACTGGCAGACCCTGTAAGAAATGGGTCAGTCGAAGTAGAACAAGACGTATGGCCCGAAGCTCTAATACATTGATTGGAGAATGAGCCTCCTGAGGCCCCCACAATCCTTGGAACTGATGCTTCTTCCAGAGTCCCCCAGCCCACCAGGCTGGCATCCGTGGTAACCAGTTCCCAACGCCAGAAATGACTTGCCCTTCTGGAGGTTGAGCGATATTAACCACCACTGAAGGGACTGCAAAACATGGGGAGACAATAGACAAGTCTGATTTAATGATAGAGGGCACCTGTCCCACTTTGCCAAGAGGAAGAGCTGAAGCGTCCTTATGTGAAACTGGGCAAATGGGACTGCCTCGAATGCAGCTACCATCAATCCCACTAGTCTCATCCCTAGACGGATAGACTGACGAGGGTTGGACAAGAATAGACGAATCAAGTCCTGAATCAGAACCATTTTGGACTGAGGAAAAAAAACCCTGGCCTGAAATGTATCCAGAATCAGGCCCAGGGAAGGAATTTCCCTGGACGGACAGAGAGAGGATTTGGGGCAACTTATTACCCATCCGAACCTCTCTAGCGTAGAGACCACCGTCCTGGTGTCCAACTCCGATTGTTCGAGGGAGGAGGCCGCGATAAGAAGATCGTCCTGAAAAGGCACAATGTGGATGCCCTGGACCCTGAATATAGCCATCACTCCTGCCAGCATCTTGGTAAAGACTCTTGGGGCCGAGGTAAGGCGGAATGGCAGGGCCACAAATTGATAATGCTGGTCTTCTATCGAGAACCTGAGAAATCTCTGGTGACCCAGAAAAATAGGAATGTGCAAATAAGCATCCTTGATGTCTATGGATGTCATGAAGTCCCCCTGACGGAGAGCATTGATCGTTGATCGCAGAGACTCCATGCGGAATTTTCTGAAACGGATAAATTGATTGAATCTCCTTAGGTCTAGGATAGGCCGAACAGAGCAGTCCCTTTTGGGTACCGTGAATAGGTTGGAGTAAAACCCCAAACCCCTTTCCGCTGGAGGCACTAGGCAGATGACAGCCATGATTAACATATTCGCTACTGCTGCCCGCAGTCCCTGCGCAATTGCCGGATCTGACGACATCCGGGACATCAAAAATCTGGGAGGAGGCCGGAACTCGAATTCCAGTTTGTAACCGGAAGAGACTACTTCCAGAACCCAATTGTCTGATACCTCCTGACCCCAGACCTGGAAGAAGAACCGCAGCCGTCCACCCCACCCGTAAGGGTGAGGGCGTCCCCTCATTGCTGAGCAGGCTTAGTGGCAGATTTGGTTTTAGACCCCCAATTCTGACTTGGATGGCCACGTCCCTTTCCTCTATTCCATGCATTCCCTCTAGGGGCTGAAAAGGCCGATTCTCTACCGGATCTAGACCTTCCAAGGAAGGGTTAAAAGAGGCGGAAAAGAAGGACGTTGTTTCTTACGCTGAGGTAATTTACCTCCTTTAGTGACAGAATCCAATTTTTCTCCAAAGAGGCTCAATCCCACAAAAGGGAGCGCTGTAAGCGATTTCTTGGCTACAATATCAGCTGCCCACTGCCGCAACCATACTGACCGCCGAATGGCGATTAACAAGGCAGAGGTTCTGCTGCACATGAGCAGAGTATCATCTAAGGCAGAAAGTACAAAAGATGCAAACATCTCTCATCGCTTAAGAGCGGCGTACTCATCAGAGGCCGGATCAAGCCCTGAGTAATTCATTAGGTCTCTCACAACAGACCTAATAGCCACTGTCATGAGTGCTGAAGTACCAACAGGCAGCAAGGCCGAGCCCACACTGGAAAAAGCGTGGCACGCCATTTGATCAATATGCTTATCCTCTCCATCTTTAAGTGTAGTGGAGTCAGGAGAATGCAACACAGAAGAATTGGATAAATCAAGCACAGGGGCATCCACCTCAGGTGGTGATGACCAACGCTTAACAGTATCAGCTGGGAAGGGATATTTCTTGTCCGAGCCCAAGGGAATGCCAGGAAGCCGCGCAGGCTTCTCCCATTCTTTAAGAATAATTTCTTCAAAATGCTTTTGATTTGGAAATTCTAAACGAGGTTTAGAGACTCCAAAGAATTCCCCTTTTTGAGGAGGGACTACTTCAGGAGGAGTGATAACCAAAACCTCAAATAACTGAGCAAGAGCCTTTGGGGTATCCACAACACTAGCTTCACCCTGCTCAATCACAGTACCAACAACAAATTGCTGTTCATCAGAAACATCTGAATCCTCATATAATTCTCCTTCTTCTAACTGAGAAGTATCAGACCAATAAAGCATTTCACAATTATCCAACACACTTACCGGAACGGCCTGAGTCAAATGTTTGCTTTTAGCTGAGGCCTTCTTGGCCTCAGAGCTAGACATTAATTTTTCAAGATGAGCCAATCTGGCACATAAATCAGAATGCGACTCACCACCCATGACAATATCACTGGGGGTACGGACAAGACATGGCGGAGTAGGAGATAAGGCAGAAGCCTCAGACGCCGAAGCCTGGGCCCCAGTTTGCTGCATAATAGTTAATTGAGCACAAGGGACACAAAGAATTGCGTTATCCCCAACAAGGGATGCCCCACATGCAAAACATTGCCGAGTCTGTGCAGAGGGAACTGCATGCCCGTTGTCCTGAGATGCCTCCATATGGTGTTTAGTATTATACTATATTTGATTATAGTCGCCAAGTATATATGGGATTTACGCAATTGCTACCCGGGATGCCCCTTTAAATAGTCCCAAGTCGGAGGATATTAACACAAATGGACCCCCAAATAAGGCTTTAAGGGCTAAAGACCAGGAGAAACCCCTTTAAAATAAAGAGTTTCCACCTACAAAGAAAACAAACAGTCACCAATGCACACAATACAATAAATAACAAAGCATGAAAAAAATGGCAGAAACTCCCTTCAGCAAGCTGAGGGGTACTCACAGCACCAGGAAATCAGCTCGCACCATGAGGGAAGACCATAGGGAAGCAGCAGGAGCCAGGCAGACAAAGGGAGCACACCAAGGTGCTCTGGGAAATGAAATGATGCTGTGTGCCTAAGCCCCGCCCACCCCCAGAATCACATGACCAAGAATGGAGGGAAATTCAAATCTGACGCAGCCAGAAACAAGAGCTTTAAAAGGTAAGCAAAAAAGAATGCTGCCTAGACAGGGATAGGAAAATCTAAATAAAACATAACCCAATAAATTAGTATAGTAAACATACATAATAATATATATGTAATAAAGATTTATTTTATATATCTTTTTTTTTTTTTTTATTATTTGTGTGCATGGTGGCAAATAAGCCCAGATAACGCCCCCCCCCCCCCCCCCTCCTATTTACCCCAGCAGGGTAAAGGAGAACTAAAGGGGAGAGGATAGAAATGCACCCATAAGACACAAGGGGATTATAAAGGGACAGGGTCATCCCATGCCGGGAACACCAACCCGGAAACCGCCTACCCACATTTGGGTCTCACGGAGGAGTAAAACTCCTGTATACACCAGAAGGTGTATGTATCTACCTTTGGCTGTACCATACAGCCAGGGCTGGGAGGCATACAATATAACCAAACAGGTTTACAGAGTATCAGACAGAAATAGAGAAAAAGAGGGGCCGGGAGCAAACCCGGCTACCTGCAGCTTGAAGGAGAGTCATCTTTTGAATGCTTCGCCGACTGCAGAGACAAAAAGACTGAGTACTTATGGACCAGGAGGGGCTCCTTTTTCCATGTCATCTCTGCAAGATCGCCCTCTACAGGTGGGTTCCCAAGTGTCATGAATATTTGGAAGTGGGGTGTGTGACATACTAGGAATAATGGCGGCGGCGCCCGAGGACCACCACGCCTATAGCGTCCCGAGTCTCTCCCCCCCCCGTCACAGACAGTGCCGCACCAGCGGCGATGCGGCAGGCCCGCGGGGTGCGGCGACCCCGCAGCCCAAGCGACAGATGAGGGAGCGAGGCAGGTGAGTAAGAAGGCAGAGTGCACCATGCTGAGCCAGCATGATAAAAACACCAAGTCCACAAAGTCAAACACAGCACAACAAAATACCAATAAAGCTTGTGGGCAGGGAAGGATACAGTCAACAAAAAGTATAACAAGTATATAGTGGTTCCCCCTCGGGCTCACCATAAGCCTGTGGCCAGCTACCTTTCAAAATAAGGTCTGTGGCCCAAAGCCAAGCTCTGCCGAACGCCAACAGACCCCCCCCGGCGTTCACCCTACCGTCACGATCCCATAGCAGCCAGAGGCTGGGAGGCAGGAATGGGTCAGGAGGGATCCGTGGAAATAGGGCCCGCAGCGGCTGACAGGCTAGGTGCTCTGCTGCCATTAACAGAGAGAGAGAGAGAGAGAGAGAGAGAGAGAGACAACGATCTTCTGCAGCCAAGACTGCAAGATGAACAACTGGGGAATGATAGAGGGACACCTGCATTTATAGAGGGCCGGGAGGAGCTACATCTTTGATCTTGCAGTCAAGTGCCCCCTAGGGGCGAACACCCAAATGTCATCACTTTGGGACGACCTGGACTGGATGTAGGGAAAAAAAATACACTCACCTCTATCGAACCGACTGGGTCCAGTGGGGCTTCAAACCCCCACCTGCAGGAGAGTGCCCGGAATAGGGCGCCCCCGCTTCAGCAGCTGCCGGCATTACATGTAAAAATAAATAAATAAAAATGACATTTACTCACATCTGTACCAGATCGCTCCCACCAGCTCTCCTCCTCACCAGGGGAACCTCTGATCACCCCCCAGATCTTCAGTCTTCAAGAGAGAGCTCCCCCTTGCCTTCCCGACGAGCGCCAGTTTGGGGGTGGGGCGGATTACGTCACCATGCGGGTGTCATCCTGGCTCTTGGCGGCTCAGCTCTCAGATAGAGGTGATTGATGGGCAGAGGAGTCATCATTTGTACTGCGTGTTGTGTGTGTTTTTTACCGTTAACCCTTTGTAAACTGCTAAGGGGTCCATGAGACCCCTATACCAGTTCACAAGGCTCTGGGTCTGGCAAGTCAACTGCGGCTAGCAGGTGATGTGCCATTAACCCCAAGCAGAAGAGCCCGTGGATATAGGCTATGTTGGCTTGTAGCGTGCAGGGCCAGGGGATACCAAAGCTGGCCCTGCGCCTTGTTCTACAAGCCCCCATAGCTGGTATCTGGGCTGGTTATGCTGGGTAGGGGGAAACTCACGACATTTTTGGGTGAATTTTTAAGGGTTTTAATCCCTTAAAATTCCAAAATAAATGCCACACCAATTTTTTTTTAATGTAACCCTTTAGTGTGGATAGTAGTTGTATTTTGGTGTGTGAGCTTTTTAGTTAGCGCTATAGAAATGTAATGTTTAGCTGCAGCCTGACCGGATGTTCTTTGCTGTGATAAAGCGCTATGTCTGCGCTGAGACAGCTGCATTCAATGACACAATAAAGTATCCAAAGTATGCACAAACTTAGCAGGTAGTAAATAATCAAAAAAACTTAACCACCAGGCCCGGCAGGTTTTACCTAACCAGGGCCCCCTTCTTATAATGTCTGTTAATTGATTTCTGCTGGATTCAGACTTCAGAGGAACTTCTTCATGGCAAAATCTTTAATACATATACTGACAAACAAACTGACAGGTGCACATAAAATGGCTTCTTGGGTGTTATGGTCCCTTTAAGAGCGCTCCTTGCTTCTGTAATACAGCCGATTGCTGCTGGGGTAAAAGTCCTTATAGTTCAATAAAGTTCTTGTCCCTTGTCCTTGAAGCAGCATGGGGGCTGCGTGCGCAGACATTTTTCACTGAGGTTGGCCTGACTGTTGCCCTGGGTGTTATCTTATGACGTGAGATTTAACCATTTATTTTCTCTCTGCTGGCACTTGCATTTATATCATATATTGTTATTGTCTGCACTTTAAAGTCTTATTGGTATGGGTTTCCCTGTGCAATATTAGGTAGTGTTTTAGGTTTATGTGTTTTTCATGTATTTTGCACTTTATATATTGATATTTTTTATTGTATATTCACTGTTTTTGCACATATTTTTGCCATATATATTATTAATATTTTTGTAGTATTGGTTTCATGAATTTGCACATATATTTACATGTGGTCAGGATTTTTTGTGCCGGCACAAAAAGGATGGGTTATGACTATTCTAGGATAATCAATATTATTCACCCATAGGGCAGTTATTTAAGCAGCCCTTAGGGACCATATACATTGATATAGATACATTTGGCCATACTGGTTGTTTTTAAATTTGTCTTGTGGTGTATGTATTTTAATTTTTTGTTTTTTTGTACTAATAAAATCATTAATATATACTGTTGATTATAGTGGTGCTTCCTTTGGGAGTTTGGTGTGTTCTTTGCACGCCCACTCCAAATTATTGTGGGTTCAATAAAGTTCTCACGGTAGTGTCCATTGAGATAGTTCAAACTGCTAAATCCGCAGACATACAAATAGAAAGCAGCTCCGGCTCCTAATAGTGCAGAGGTCCTACGCGCGTTTCCAGTTTACTCTTCTTCAGGGTCCTCAGTGCACAAAAATACCATTTTGTGAGTACTCACCTGAAAATGGATATTGTTGGTGTGCCCCCCCCCCCCCTTCACTTTTAAATATTCTTCACTTAATGGGTTAACTCACCGCCAGGTGACGAAGTGCAGAGAGGAAGTCTTGTAACGAGCCCCCTTCCGGCCTATATATACCTGGTACCTCCCTTCAATCACCAGTATATTAGAAAAGCAGAAAGACAAGGTACCAGTATTCCACCGGTAACCTCAAAATCAATTTGATATAAATAAAAAGCTTCACCATAGAAAGGCTTCGGAAATACCGAAAAGGGTGGGAGTGAAGCGGGGTGTGAGGCACACCAACAATATCCATTTTTCAGGTGAGTACTCACAAAATGGTATTATTCTTGGTGTGCCACACACCCCGCTTCACTTTTAAATATTCTTCACTTAATGGGACATCCAAAAGCAGTGTCCACAAGGGATGGGCATCTCAAGGCCAGGTGAAGCATAACTTAAATGACTGCAGTCTGCAGAACTTTGCGGCCAAAAACAGCATCCGCTGAGGCTCACACATCAACTTTGCAAAACTTAGAAAAAGTATGAACAGAAGACCAAGTGGCGGCCTTACAACTTGTTCAACAGAAGCTTGGTGCTGAAAAGCCCAAGACGCCCCAACGGCGCGAGTAGAATGAGCAGTGATACGAAAAGGGGGAACTCTTCCCTTAGCAGAATAGGCCGCAGTAACGGCCTGACGTATCCATTTGCTAATGGCAGATTTGGCTGGTGCCAAACCCTTCTTAGGCCCATGGGGCACAACAAAAAAGGAATCCGTCCTACGAAAAGGAGACGTGATAATCAAGTAGTACTTAACACAGCGTACTACATCCAAACAATGCAAAACCCTCTCTGTCATTCTTAGGATTAGGACACAAGGAGGGAAGAACAATATCTTGGTTCAAATGAAAAACAGAAACAACCTTAGGAAGAAAGTCTGGCTTGAACCGAAAGACCACTTTATCCTGATGCCTCTCAAAGTAAGGCGCCTGGATAGACAAAGCCGCCAACTCCGAGACACGCCGGACCGAAGTGATCGCTACCAAGAAGACAATCTTCTGAGTCAGGGTAGACAAAGCAATATCTTGCAAAGGCTCAAAAGGAGGAGCCTGAAGAGCAGAAAGAACCAAATTCAAATCCCAAACCGGGAGTAATGGTTTCCTGGGAGGCCGCACATGCGTAACCCCCTGGAAAAAAGTTTTAACTAAAGGCTTAAGCGCAACACGCTTCTGAAAAAAAGATAGATAAGGCAGAGACCTGCCCTTTAGCTGGAGACCAGAGTCCAGCCCTGATTGTAAAAACTCCAGAATCCTGGAGACCGAAAAGACCCTACAAGGAAAAGATCTTATCTCACACCAAGCGATATAGGCTTTCCAAGTCCTATAGTAGGTGATGGAAGAAGACCTCTTCCGGGCACTGATCAGAGTCTTAATGACTGAATCAGAAAGACCCTCCTCCTTCAGGATGGAGGTTTCAGCAGCCAGGCCATCAAACCCAGCGCTGGTAAATTGGGGTAACACAATTGACCCTGAGTGAGCAGATCGGGCCGAAGAGGCAGAACAAACTGGTCCACTGCCAGCCGAACGATGTCTGCGAACCTCACTCATCTTGGCCACCTTGGGGCCACGAGAACGGCGGACACCTTTTCCAGAGCCAACTTCTGAAGCACCCTGCCCAGCATGGGCATCGGAGGAAACAGGTATAGAAATCCCAGAACTCCCCAGCTCAGGGACATGGCATCCACTGCCAGAGCCAGAGGATCCTGGGAGAGCAATACGAAGTTCGGGAGCCTGCGAGAGGCAAACGGGTCCACCTCCGGGGTCCCCCATCGGAGACACAGTGAGCGAAACACCCGAGGATGGAGAGCCCATTCTCCCAGACGGGGAGAGCCCCTGCTCAACCGGTCCGCTACCTGGTTCTTCACCTCTGTAAACCGCCGAGAGACAAGGAACATGGGACACTGCCCAGGTCAGGATCAGGGACACTTCTCTGAGAGCACTCAGACTGCGAGTCCCTCCCTGATGACTGATGTAAGCAACCGCTGTTTGATTGTCTGAACGCACCTGGACCGGAAGGCCCAGAACGTGCTGAGTCAGGAGAGCAAGTACCCGACGGATGGTTCTCAGTTTCAGAATATTGGTGGGTAAGTGGGCCTCTTGAGGTCCCCACTGCCCCTGAAACTGCAGCTCCTTCCAGAATCCGCCCCATCCCGACAGACTGGCGTCCACGGTGACAATTTTCCAAAGGAGGGTCAGGAAAAACCTGCCCTACACCAGATTGGTCGACCAACCACCACAGGAGGGACTGCCGGACCCGGGAGGACAACTGGAAGGACTGATCCAGTGACCGAGGCTGCTGGTCCCAAGACGCTAACAGAAAAAACTGAAGCGTTCTCGTGTGAATTTGGGCAAAAGGAAGAAACACTCTGTGTTGAGTCCAGGCCGGGACAAACCGACCCATCTTTCTCGGGGACTCGAATTCCAGGTCGTAACCGGCCGACACTACCTCCTGGATCCATCTGCCTGGAACCACTTGGTTCCAAACCTGGGAGAAGTGTCGCCATAGTCCCCCCACCCACACGGGTGAGGGCAGCCCCTCATTGCTGAGAGGGCTTATCAGCAGGTTTGGGCTTGGTGCCCCAGAACTGTGTGGGCCGGCCACTGCCCCTTCCCCCGAGTCCAACCTGCACCTCTGGTAGTGGGAAAGGAAGCCCCCCTGCCCGCTCTGAATCCTCGAAAGGAAGGCCTACCGGAACCTGCCCCCCTAAAGGGGCCACGATGCCTCTTGCGCTGTGGCATCTTACCACCCTTTGCGACTGAATCAATTTTCTCCCTAAACAGACGCAACCCCAAAAAGGGGAGAGCTGTGAGCACCTTCTTAGAAACTGCGTCCGCCGACCACTGACGCAGCCATACTGACCGGCGAATAGCCACCAGCATAGCCGCTGCCTTGCTACTCATAGCCAGCGCATCGTCCTGAGCGGATAGGACATAGGACACAAAAGATTCACACTGCTTAAGCGCAGTCAACTGTTTACAAGTGGGATTGAGATCCTCATATAGCCCCTGAATTAAAGACCTAATCGCCAATAGAAGAAGGGCTGAAGCACACACCGGGCGCAACGCTGACCCGGAATAAATAAAACCATGGCGCGCGTATTGGTCAATCCGACGATCTTCCCCATCTTTAGGGACAGTGGTCTCAACAGACTGTACCATAGCCGTGCTGGAGAGCCCTAGCACAGGGGTATCGACGTCAGGAGGGACAGACCAAAGCTTTACCAACTCTGGCGGAAAAGGATAACGCTTTTCCCAACTGGAAGGGATTCCAGATAACCGCGTGGGATGTTCCCATTCCTTAAGGACCACCCTCTCAAAGTGGTGTTGTCTGAGAAAAACCCAACGCGTCTGAGGCTCCTTAAACAACTGACCCTTTGGCAGGGTGACAGCCTCAGGTGGACCTAAATTCAAAATTTTAAACATTTGAGCCAGAATGGAGGGGGTGTCAAAAACAACCCCCTCCGACCAATCGCCAATCGCATCAGCCTCAAGCTGATCTGCAGGCTCATCTGACTCCAACAGGAATTCTTCCTCGTTCGGGGATCCATCGGACCATTCCACAGGCTCACATAACTCGTCCTGTGGAGCCGAAGGTACCGGAGTCAGGTGCCTCCGTTTTGCAGCGGCCTTTAACCCTGCTTTAACGGGCACTACTTTCCGGGGGCTGGCCGACCGTGCCGCCACCTCGGACTGCGAATCCCCACTTTTGACAGTGTCATGCGGGGTCCGGAACAGGGAGGGCGAGGTAGGCGATGATGAAGGTTGCGATGGGCCAGCAGCCGAAGCAACAGACTGGCGCGCAATGCTCTGCTTTGCACAAGGGAGGCAAATAAAGACATCAGCTGGGAGTAGAGCCCCACAACTTACGCACCCCCCGAACGGCTCAGAAGAACCGTTTCCGGCAATAACGGAAGCCTCCATATGGTGATTTATGGTATTCGCAATTTTTGGGCTTTGAGGCATAAGCCAACCCGGGATGCCCCCTTATTTGTAAATGTCTCGGAAGGGAGGATTTTTATTTATATATATATTTTTTTTTTTTTTTCAAAAAGGAAGGTCCCCCTTAATAATCTATATATAAATATAGATTGTATATATATATATATTTTTTTTTTTTTAATATATATACGCAAGTATATATAAATAAATATGTCCCAATTTAGGAGAAAAAGAGACTAGCCAGGCAATAAAGAACTGGGAGACTACTAATTGAAGGAATCCCAGGATCTGTGGGGAAAAAACAACCAACAGTAAAAACCCCCAGAAACCAATGGCAACATGCAATATAACATACATACACAGCACCAAGTGCTTTGAAGAGGCAATAAAACTGGCCTCTGATTTTCCTCCTTATATATTTTTCAACTTTTTTTTTTTTTTTTTAAACAAAAGTATATTTCCATTAAATATATTACTTTTTAATAAACAGTCAAACCCATAAAAATATAGACGGCCCCACCAGGTGAGGCCGCTTACCTGCCCCAGTAAGGCTTACAAAAGCCCAGCACCCAACCAAAGAGGTGGTGGAGACAGGCAGAAAATGTCAGCGAAGGCGGGAGTTGCCGATTAAAACAAAGGAGAAAAGCGGAGGGGGGAGAGGAGCTGGACAAGGTGAGAAAAGCGCAGGCAGCCAAAAGCAAGCCTGACACCATACAGCCTGCCCCGGTCACCCCTAAAGCTCTGGCTCTACAGGCCAGCAGCAGCAGCCCGCAAAACAGAGACTGCCATATAAGGAGGAATCAAACTCAGGCCATATGCACACTCAATTGCAGTGCAGCCTGACAACGTTGAAATAAACATAACACATGAACATACAGTAAACCATACACACAATACACATCCCTCTACCCACCCCCCCCCCCCCCCATAGTGAAGGGAGAAGGGACCGTAACGGGAGAGAAAGGGGCTACGGGGACCCTCGGGACAGGGGCATCCCATTTCTGGATCACCATGCCGGATAGCCGCATTGCCCCACGCATGAGGTCGAGCGGAGGAGATAAGCTCCTAGGCACTTAAAGTGCCATCTACCATTTGCCCAGTGAGCAGCCTAGGCTGGGAGGCTTCCATTCCACCATCAAGGTATAAACACTCAAACCGGGCAGAAATAGACCAAAAGGGGGGTGCCGGGGTAAGACCCCGGCTACCTGTAAGCAGGAGACTTCAATCTTCTGTCTTGTCGTCAAGCAGAGAAAAATATACTGGTGATTGAAGGGAGGTACCAGGTATATATAGGCCGGAAGGGGGCTCGTTACAAGACTTCCTCTCTGCACTGCGTCACCTGGCGGTGAGTTAACCCATTAAGTGAAGAATATTTAAAAGTGAAGTGGGGTGTGTGGCACACCAAGAATAGAGTGCTGGGGGTTAATATAAGCCCCATTCACTAGGGCTGATGGGATTTGTAGTATCCATGTGTAGTTTACTTGGCCCCATTCGCTAGGGCTGATGGGATTTGTACTTTTCATGTGTAGTTTACTTGGCCGTGAGAGGCAGCTTAGTTCCCCTACACCACCGCTGCTAAGGCTTCTGGGTTATGTGGTCTATTCCAGTAGTTTTAAGCATATACAGCAGCGGATTTTTAAATGTCATCCTGCAAACATATTTCTGATCTTGTAAGTCTTTCACTGGATTGTGCTAGCAATCAATATATTCTTCTCTCCTGCAAAAGACATATAACATATGTTTTATATGTAATATAAGGCAGCAGTATCTATATTGTTACAATGTATGTTTTAAGTGCATGAGTGGATACATTTTATATTACTGCCTGTATGTTACAATGTTGTCTACATACACAGATAGGAATCTGTTTCGACCTTATATTCATGCTAGAAGATGGACTATTATGTTAAAAGTGAAATTTATTGTGCGCACTTTAGTTAGTAAAGATGTAAATATAAATTGATTCATAATATAAAAATGTATATATTAATTAATAAATAAAGTATGTTAAAAGTCTAATAGTATAAAAAGACATTGATATAAAAAATATGCTTACATTTTTTTTTCTCTCATACAAAAATATAAGAAATTGTTTCTGATATGGAGGAATAAAGGAAATAAAAAAAAATGTTTTTAAAGTGTTGTAAAAAATCTTTCTAATCATCAACCAAAAAACAATTCAGATCTAACTCTATGTTAAATCCCTTTGGTGTGTGGCAATCAAGCTCAAAGATCCATTTAGTCTCTTTTTTGGACAATTCCCTTTGTAGGTCCGCACCTCGCCAGCTTATCATAATTTTTTCAAGCATCCAGAATTACAACCCTTCAGGGTTTCCATTATGTTCCGAAGAAAAATGAGACGACACACTATGAGACACTAATCGTTTCTTTATGTTCCTAATGTGCTCACTTAACCTCACTTTGAAGGCTCTTTTTGTACGCCCTACATACTATAAATACGAATGATTGGAATCTATCCTTCACACATGAGATAAGTGAGACAGAGATCCATTTTTTGGACATAACAGTATATAAAAAAGAAGGAATAGTAAAAACAAAGACTTTTTTTTAAAGAAACAGACAGGAATGGATACATCCCTATGGACAGTTGCCACCATCGGGTGTGTATCAAAAACATACCTAAAGGCCAATTAAAAAGGATTAAGCGCAACTGTACGGATAAGTCTGTTTATTATGAACAAGCCGCACTTATTAAAGCCAGGTTCCAAGAAAAAGGCTACGAGGGAAATACCATCCAGAAAACAATAGAAGAAGTGGAACAAGAGACAAACCATCGTAATAGACCTGCAAAGACAGTTACAGAAAAGGTCCATTTTATCACCAAATATAGTGAAAATCACAAAATGATAGAAAATGTTTTTAAAAAACATTGGAAAATTCTGGAGAGTGACCCAACATTAAAATAAATAGTAGGAAACCAACCCAAATTTATCTACAGGAAACCTCGAGCCCTATCACAATACTTAACGGCCAGTTTTATTAATCCCCCAGAAAAAAGAAAAAGAGAACATCCGTTACTACAGGTAGGTTTTACAGGGTGCAGAGACTGTATAGGCTGTAAGTTAACCTTTAAGAATAAATCTTTCCCTAGGAACCGAGTAGAATTTGTAAATCCAGCAACCAAAAGAACCTACAAACTCAAGGATCATACATCATGCAATTCCTCGGAAATAATATATTGTTTACAGTGCCCTTGTGGTCTCATATGTAGGGTGTACAAAAAGAGCCTTCAAAGTGAGGTTAGGTGAGCACATTAGGAACATAAAGAAACGATTAGAGTCTCATAGTGCGTCCTCTCATTTTTCTTCAGAACATAATGGAAAGGGTTGCAATTCTGGATCCTTGAAAAAATTATGATAAGCTGGCGAGGTGTGGACCTACAAAGGGAATTGTCCAAAATAGAGACTAAATGGATCTTTGAGCTTGATTGCCACACACCAAAGGGATTAAACATAGAGTTAGATCTGAATTGTTTTTTGGTTGATGATTAGAAAGACTTGATTTCCTTTATTCCTCCATATCAGAAACAATTTCTTATATTTTTGTATGAGAGAAAAAAAAAATTAAGCATATTTTTTTATATCAATGTCTTTTTATACTATTAGCCTTTAACATACTTTATTAATTAATATTTATTAATTAATATATACACTTTTATATTATGAATCAATTTATGTATACATCTTTACTAACTAAAGTGTGCACAATAAGTTTCACTTTTAACATAATAGTCCATCTTCTAGCATGAATATAAGGTCAAAACAGATTCCTATCTGTGTATGTAGACAACATTGTAACATACAGGCAGTAATATAAAATGTATCCACTCATGCACTTAAAACATACATTGTAACAATATAGATACTGCTGCCTTTGTTATATGTCTTTTGCAGGAGAGAAGAACATATTGATTGCTAGCACAATCCAGTGAAAGACTTACAAGATCAGAAATATGTTTGCAGGATGACATTTCAAAATCCGCTGCTGTATATGCTTAAAACTACTGGAATAGACCACATAACCCAGAAGCCTTAGCAGCGGTGGTGTAGGGGAACTAAGCTGCCTCTCACAGCCAAGTAAACTACACATGGATACTACAAATCCCATCAGCCCTAGCGAATGGGGCCAAGTAAACTACACATGGATACTACAAATCCCATCAGCCCTAGCGAATGGGGCTTATATAAGCCCCCAGCACTCTTTTGTGCACTGAGGACCCTGAAGAAGAGTAAACTTGAAACGCGCGTAGGACCTCTGCACTATTAGGAGCCGCTTTCTATTTGTTATGTCTGCGGATTTTGCAGTTTGAACTAGCTCAGTGGACACTACCCTGAGAACTTTATTGAACTATAAGGACTTTTACCCCAGCAGCAATCAGCTGTATTACGGAAGCAAGGAGTGTTCTTAAAGGGACCATAACACCCAAGAAGCCATTTTATGTACACCTGTCACAGTTTGTTTGTCAGTATATGTATTAAAGCTTTTGCCATGAAGAAGTTCCTCTGAAGTCTGAATCCAGCAGAAATCAATTAACAGACATTATAAGAAGGGGGCCCTGGTTAGGTAAAACCTGCCGGGCAAGTTTTTTTGATTATTTACTACCTGCTAAGTTTGTGCATAATTTGGATACTTTATTGTGTCATTGAATGCAGCTGTCTCAGCGCAGACATAGCGCTTTATCACAGCAAAGAACATAGAGAGCAAAACAGTGAACACAAAAAGGTTACAGAGTAAGAGTATCTGTCCTCTCACTCTGAATACACTGTTGCTCTAACACAGCGCGCCTGCAGACTGGTGTTCTATGACTGATTAGCAATTATTGCCTTCAGCTATTTTGCTCCACTTTCTCCCCTTAGTAGTTGTATTTTATTTGTAAATATTATAAAGTGCTCTTTTCAGTTTGGGGGGGGGGGGGGGGGGGTCGCCTGTGGTACCGTTGTTATTGGGAGAAATGGGACTTTCAAGTGCCATATTGTTTTCTTTAACAAAATAAATGTTTCATTTCAAATAAATGGGACAATGTAAACATTTTTTTTTTTTGTATTTTTAGTTTTTAAAAAAATGTTAAATACTAAACCCGCAAAAAAATATATAATTTCCTAGAAATCAAGGTTAAACATAGCGCAAAATGGTGAAAAATGATGACCTGTCAACAGATGGTGACAAAATCTCAAGTAAGCTGGCAAATAGCTATGCATGTTGGGTAATGTCCTGCTCAGGGGACCTTGCGCTTTCAGATTTAGCTTGTTTGCTTATTGATGTTTTAGGAAAAGGTATTTTTATTCTGCTTTTTATCCATTTTTTAGGGAAACCCTGTGCAACCTAGGAATTGTTCAAAAGATTACTTCCAGAAAGATGAGCCCACTACAACAAGCTGGGTACACTTAGAAAGCTTAACGTGAACTTTCAGGGAATATATGATTTATGGGGGGTATTCCAAATGTAAAGGGTTATTTTGGTAAAAAAAGCGCAAGGTGCGCAATTTGTCTGCAGAGCTGAAATGTTAAAGTAAAATTATCCTTACGCACACACTTTACTTTGGGGTGATTGGCAACTGTGGCTTTGATTCTGCATTTTTATTGTTTTAGGGAAACCCTATGCAACCAAAGAATTCATTGAGGGATTACTTCCAGAAAACTGCACCCATGTAAACAAGCCTAGTAAGCCTAGAAAGCTTGAGGTGTGTACTTCAAGAGAATATATCGTTTGTGGGGGGTTATGTATAGGGTTGTTTTTCTTGCAAAACTGCAAGGTGCACATAGCACAGTTGTATTTTATCTGAACATCTCCTAAAACGCTGTTTCGGGAAAAGGTGTCTACCAATACTTATGTGGTACTGCTGTAATCTGGAGAAATTGGGATTTCACGCACAATAAGATTTTATTAAGATTACATTTTTTATTACAAAAACACTACAAATTGTAAAACATCTTTTTTATTTTTAAATATTGTGAATATACCTAATGAGAAACAAGACATTTCATGTTAAAGCCTTGAAAAAATATATATAATTTCCCTGGAAAATCCCTTTAGAAATCACAGTTGACCTTGTGCAGCGCAAAATAGGGGAAAATGGTCTGGCAATAAAGGGCGACAAAACCTCCAGATAGGCTGCAGTTAAAGGGTTAAACAGATCTTACTTCTTCCTCTTGGGAACCTTAGGAGACGAGATATCCAAAATCTCTAGAATGGAACTAATCAGACCTTCCATCTGTTCTCTAAACAGAGAGCCCCTTTGCAGAGGACCCGGAATATGAAATACTCTCCTCCCTACTGCATGAGAGTTCACCCTCAGATAATTCATCATGAGAAACTATGGAAGCATAAATATCCTCCTCAGAATCAGAGGACACCAAATGCTTCCTTTGCTCTAATGCATTCCCAATGGTTCTATATGGCTTTCTTCGTACTAACTTGCTGGAAATTATACAAGCAAGGCTGGGCTGCCGTTGAGGGCCACTGTAGTGCATTCAGCACAAATAGGGCTGTCCTTGTCCAGAGGCCTTAGCATGCATACCGGACATGGGGTGACCCTGTCTGCTAAAGGAACAGATGCCTCCGTCATGGTGAAACCAACATATATTAGAGACCTCGATAGTCACAAGTGACTACTACAAAACCCTAGGGTAAACCACAGCAATACTTGCTCCCCTTTCCCACAATCTACAAAACAAAAGAAAATTTACCTGCGTCTGACGTCCCTACAGGCAGAAACTCCGGCCTCTGAGTGTCAGTTTCATAAAAACCAAAGTGACACCCCCGTAGCACCCCAAGACCCTGGCACTTACTCCTACCACCCTGATCTGCATAATCAGCTTAGCTCAACAAGGAGGCATAATAGGTCCACCGGATCAGTCGGAAACAGGGGCCTGGAAGACAGAAAAGGTTAAATCCCCCACAACTAAGGTAAAAATACTATGAAAAGTAAAAATCCTATGCAGCCAGAAGTGTATATAGACCGGGAGAACCGCAGCTTTTGCAGCGCACGCCCTTTGGTCGAGAATTAACCCATTCATTACTATTTTTTTTAAAGGAATGGAGTGGAATAGGGTAGAAATATCAGCATGCCCCAGCACCAACCATGGGGGGCAGCAAAGCTCTTCCAGCCCCTTGGAATGTAACAAATCCAGGGGGAAATACTGTTTTCTTGGTCGCATACAGAGAGTTCAATCTGTGATCGTGGTGCGTACGACCCAACTGCTCTTCCAACCCTCGGAATCTGAAAACTTTGAATCCCTTTATGAGGTATAGGATTTTCAGTGTTTCTCCCCTTTTATTTTCTGACCATTTTTCTGCACATATATGATTTTTGTTTTATTTGTATTTTATTTTTTGTTAAAATTTTCAAATTAACCATGAGCCTAACTTTTTGGCAATTAGAAAACTTCTAACATGGTTTACTTGAAACTCTAAAAATTTTTTTGAAGACTCTATGACCGCTAGTAAATGTGTATAAACCCATATACTGTAAGATTGATTTTACCTAATCTAATTTATGATTGGGAAAGCATATCTAATCATATAGTGCAACAAAGATGAATGACTCATAATTAACTTGAAGTGCTGCATGGTCACTGTGTGTGAGAACCAGCAGATGGCAAGCAGATTGTGTGTGGATGCCCAGGAGCCCTGTTTTCGGACTCCCGCTGCTGATGAGTTAAACTGCTATGGTTGACCCGCTAGTGGCTAGTGTGGGTATCAGCAGGGGAGTGCCTGTGGATCAAACTGCATGTCCTGGGGCTGGTTCCTCGGCCATGCCTGTGTTCCTAGCTCTGGGGGCTGCGGTGGAGCCTCTGGTGTGACAGAGAGCTTTTAAGTCAGCAGTGACAAGCAAATCTGACCCTCAGCTGTGTTCTTTTATACTTAATTGAGTGGGAAATTGTATTGGAAAAAATAATTAACCCCTCAAGGACGCAAGCAACCTATAGGCTACATGTACATACGGACACAAGGACACTTACGGGGTCCACCAGGGCACGTCAGCGCTTGGGCACCTCGGCACAGGGGGGCGTCACACCCAATGACAGCCATTGAAAACCAACACTGCACCCACCGTGTTCACCCGTGAGCAGCAGGAGAAAATAATGATGTATTTCCTCCGTACCCCAAAGTAAAGAATGCAGAAAGGGTAATTTTACTTGTAAATTTCAGCTCTGCAAAGTGCGCACCTTGCTCTATTTCAACCAAAACAACCCTTTACATTTGAAATACCCCCCACAAAAATTATTTTTTATATGTGCCAATTTGGATGGAACATCTGTTCCTAACTGTGCCTTCATTTACTATCTGATGTAACTGACATGCCCTCCCCCCTTCCCTTCTCTACCCTCCCCCCACCCTTCCCTTTTCTACCCTCCCCCCACCCTTCCCTTATATTCTTCTTGGAAATCAATAAAAGTTGATTATACTAAATGGGCTTTAGAATAAAATCTATAATCTTCGGTTGTGGGGTTGGCCTCTCTTCAGGTATTATAGCATTAACCTTTAAAAGTCTAGCAAATGAGGACGTGCCCTAGGTATGGAGCCGTGAGGAAGCGTTTTCTCTGAGCTCCAGCACTGGTGGCAATAAATTCAGTTCCATTAGCAGCAAACCTGGAAAAAAAGTGATGGCAAAGAAAAAGAACAATCAGTGACTAGGAGGGGGAGTGAGGCAAGGGTCCCAGCACCAGCAGGTCAATGAAAAGAGGAGGATCGGGTCGGCGAGCCAGCGGGACAAGATGGCGCAGCGCAAAGTCGGGAATGGCGAGATGGAAAGGCCAGCTGATGTGGCAGTGTCCCCCCAGCCCTCGGGGACAGAAGTCAGAGCCGGCGACTAGCGTTCAGTAAGCACGCAGGAGACATGCCGGGAGAGCGGCGGAGCCGTACCTGATGCCGGCGAGGGGAGGACAGGAGGTCGGAGGAGAGAGGGGACACTCACCTCGATCACATGGCTGTGACGAAATGGGACGGGGAGTCTGGAGACTGGTGCAAATCACTCTGACTTCTGTCCCCGAGGGCTGGGGGGGACACTGCCACATCAGCTGGCCTTTCCATCTAGCCATTCCCGACTTTGCTCAGCACCATCTTGTCCCGCTGGCTCGCCGACCCGATCCTCCTCTTTTCAATGATCTGCTGGTGCTGGGACCCTTGCCTCACTCCCCCTCCTAGTCACTGATTGTTCTTTTTCTTTGCCATCGCCTTCCAGGTTTGCTGCTGCTGGATATGGATTTATGGCCACCAGTGCTGGAGCTCAGAGAAAACGCTTCCTCACGGCTCCATACCTAGGGCACGTCCCCATTTACTAGACTTTTAAAGGAGAATGCTATGATACCTGAAGAGAGGCCAACCCCACAAGCGGAGGGAAAATATGAAGAAGCACATAAACGTGAGTTGGGAGAGTTCAAACAGCAAATTTCAGAGGTTGTGGCAAGTGTCATTGCTCTAGAGTCAGAAGGGACGACGATAGTGAGCCACCTCAAGGTGTTAGAGGCGAGATGTGACACGCAAGAAGCACTGCTCCAGACCCAGATGCTACACATGGATGACATTAAAAATTGGAGTCTGAGGGGCATCCCGGAAGCCTCGACGGGCTAAGACTTGAAGCGCATCACAACGGTAATTTTCAATACAGTACTAGAGAGAGACCTTGCCACCCCAATTGAATCGGAGTACACAGGGGGCGCTGGGCCCTCCTGGCCCAGACCCTTCAAGGCCAAGAGACGTGATCTGCAGCGTACAACGCTACACCCTGAAGGAGGACATTGCTCAAGGGGCTTGGAGAAAGGGTAATGTTGACTTCGATGGTGCCAATATTCAAATCCTGCAGGATCTCTCAAGGAGAACTCTGCTGATGCGTAGAGCGCTGAAACCGCTATTGGAGGTGATAACGCAAAGTGGAGCAACCTACAGATGGGGATACCCCTTCTACTTAATTGTCAGGAAAGACCAGGACACATTCCTGCTTAAATCGCCAAAAGATCTGGCGGATTTGTTCTCCATCCAATGTGAGCCAATCGAAGTCCTGGATTGGTTGGTGGCGAAAGTGGTGCTGCCCCCACAAAACGGAGGAGCTAGTCGGCGACGCCCTAGAGGTCCTGCAAGGCAGCACCGCACTAGGAGACAAGCCAAACTGTACGACGTGGAGACATGAAGACAGCGGATTCACGGGTTGTTCCGGCCGCCCCTCCTCTTCTGTGGGAGCTCCAAGTATCCTGACAGCGATTGAGTCATGTGCTGGCACAGCATGAGCTGCTGAGGTCCCACCGTGTGTTTGGTGCAATTTGGAGCTCCGCTCACGCGGAGGAGGGGGGCGATTGGACGGCCTATCTCTTGTGAGAAGGTTACTCCCAATGTTATAGTAATTCTTGTTGTTGTTGACCAGGTTTGTTTTAATGCCTCAGGTTTGCTGCCCATCATCTATGACTGCTATAGTCTAATGGCTGGCCCGATGTGGGAGGGAGTAGCTACAACCGCGACTCCGCACCGACAGACATCTAACCCTCCCGTTAAGGGTCAACTTACGGGTTCACTGGACCCGCTGGGTTTTGATTTTTCCATATAGGATAGCTAGAGTTACATTTGCCATTTCTAATCTGTTATCTGTTTAGTTGTGTGTTGATTTTCTTTCCTCCTAGGACGTCCCTCCCCCACGCCCATGTGGTGCTGATACCTGACCCCCCTACAGTCCATTCCCTCCCCCTCCGTTGCCAAACTCTCCAGGGGACAACCAAGATGACAGGGACCAAAATTGTGTCTCTGAACGCTAAGGGCATAAACAGCCCTGAAAAAAAGAAAACTGGTCCTGCGGAACCTGAGAGGCCTTGGAGCACAAATAGGCTTCCTACAGGAGACACATTTTAAAGAATCCAACCCACCATCGCTGGGAGACAGATCTTTCCCTAGGTCGTATCATAGCTACTTGCCCGCCCGACTCTAGGTCCAGAGGGGTCAGCATAGTGATAGTCATAGTGAAGTCCCTAATATGGGAACTAGAAGATAACAAAATGGATAAAGAGGGTAGGTGGTTAATAGTCAAGGGGAAAATACACTTTGAAATGTATATGCTGGTTAACGTCTACGCCCCGAATGCAGGACAGGTTTCGCTTATTCTATTCCAGAATGGACGTGTTCTTGGTTCCACACTCCGTATTAGCCCGGGTGGAAGACACCACGATAGTCAACATTACACTGTCTGACCACGCGCCCATTATCCTCACTATCAAAAGCCAAACCCCCACCCCCAGGAGCTGGTCCTATAGACTTAACAACTCGCTGTTAGGGGACCAGAGAGTGCTAGATGACATTCAGAAAGACCTCAAGGGATTCTTTTAATTAAACTCTAGCCCTCATGTCTCACCGGGGATCCTTTGGGAGGCTCACAAGTGTTTTGTCAGGGGGTTGTTGATAGGTTAGGGTGCCAGAATTAAGAGGGAAAAAATGGAATGCACCCTGGGTCTTCTTCGGGAGATAGGTAAGCTGTAAGCGCTACATAAAAAGTCCCTGTCTGCCGCCCCTGACTATGCTGAGAGAAAAACTGAAAATGATACGTTGTGATAAAATCAAAGCCCAGATGGTGAAATGCAGTGGGGCCTTTTATGAGTTAGATGACAAGAGCGGCAGGTTGCTGGATAAGGCTCTGCGAGCAGAAAGAGCTAAAACTTTTGTACCTAAAATAACTGACTCTAGAGGGAAGGGCTCCCATCTTGCGGAATAAATCGCAGAAGCATTCTGTAAATTTTATGAAGACCTGTACGACTTGCCGGTGACCCAGGAGCGCAATTTAGAGCAGAGATGTGTGCAGTACATCGAGGGCTTGGGGATGTCCAGGCTCTCGGAACAGGTCATCTTGGACCTAGAGAGGCCGGTTTCGCTGTTGGAACTGCAGAGGGCAGTAGCAAACACAGCCACAAGTAAGGTGCCGGGCCCTAATGAACTGCACCTTCAGTACTACAAAAAACTATTCCCCCACCTGGCCCCAAAGCTCTTGTCTATGATTAACGCCATCATAGAGGGGGCCTTCCTTCCCAGAGATACACTCAGGGCACACATTGCAGTAATCTCTAAAGAGGGGAAAGATCGCAATTTGTTCGCAAGTTATCGGCCTATTTCTTCACTTAAAGTGGACCAACACCCAGGGGGGATCGGCCGATCAGATCCCTCCCCGCGGGGCATCCGAAATCGGGATGTCCCGCGGGGAGGAACCCCCCAGGAGGCCCACAATCCTTACCTTACCGGCGATCCAACGGCGCATGCGCGAGACGCGGCCGCGTCTCTCGCTTCCCTCTAGCAGGGCGCGCTCCCGCACCGGCCGCTTTGTGAATGGCCGGCGCAGGCGCGCTCCCTGTTAGAGGGAAGCGAGACGCAGCCAATGCGGCGATCGGGGGGGTTTCACACAGCGGGGCACCCCCGATCGGGGTGCCCCACCTAAGTGGACCAACACCCAGGATAGTCAAAATCCTGGGTGTTGGTCCACTTTAACGTAGACAAACTCTTTGCGAAGATTCTGGCGTCCATGATTGCCCCGCACCTGCACGTAGTGATAGGCCCCAAAGAGAAGCAAGAAACAACACCAAAGTGCTGAGTGTGATAAACCTGGCTTAGAAGCAAAACATACCAGCCTTGTTGCTCTCCACAGACGCTGAAAAACGGCTCATGAGATCAGTTCTCAGGCATGTTGGTTTAGGCCCAAACAAGTTGAACTGGATAGGGAGCTTGTACAGCTCTCCCTCGGCATTGGTGAGTAAACAGGTTTTCCTTGGGATCCCTGGAGATCTCGAATGGGACAAGGCAGGGCTGCCCTCTGTCACTACTGATATTTATCTTGGCGTTGGAGCCCTTGCTATGCAGGGTGCGGGGGAATCCAGACGTTAGGGGGGTAGAAAATGCATCAGGCCACTACAAGGTGGCGGCATATGCCAATGATCTAATCTTCTTCCTGTCCTACCCAGAGGTATCTCTGCCAAATCTCATGAAGGAATTGAGATTATACGGGAACCTGTCGGGGTATAAGATAAATTATCGGAAATCTGAGGCCCTGAATGTCAATACCCCCGCAAAGAGATTTGAGAAAATCCAGAACTCTCTTCCATTTCGCTGGGCTGGGGAAAACGTGAGCTACCTGGGCACAAAGATAATTAGTGACCTCTCAAAAATATTTGCCCTTAATTCCCACCCCCCCTCCCCGCTGTTGAAGCAATTTGAGGAAGAAACTTCCAAGTGGGCAAAGGGAAAGCTCTCGTGGTTTGGGAGGTGCAATGCAGTTAAAATGACCCTGCTCCCCCTCCTACTATACCTCTTACAAGCATTGCCGGTGACCGTTCTGTGTTCATACCTCCAGAGGGTGTGATCTGTATTCATTAACTTCATTTGGGCCGGGAAGAAACCTAGGCTGAAGGGGGGTCTCCTGACGAGAACGAAGGAGCAAGGTGGCGTAGGTGTCCCAGACCCAATGTTATTCCACGTAGCAGTGCATTTAAATAGGGTCATTGATTGGTGTGTCCATGGCCAGCACAAACAGTGGGTTGGTCTGGAACAGAGCTTCCTAGAGTTCCCAATAAAGGTGGCCCCCTGGTTGGCGGGTGAGGGGACCGTACAGGGAAGGCAGAATCCCACTGTAGGCCCGACGCTGAAAATCTGTAAGGCTGTGTTTCGGCATCAGGAGATATCGCCTTCCCCCTCTCCCATGTACCCAATCTTGGGAAACCTGAGCTTCACTCCAAGGAATAGCGGTCAAATTGCGAAGGCTTGGGCTGAGCCGAAGGTGTACAGGGCAGGTCACTTCAGGTCAGAGAAGGGTTGGGCCACCTTGGAAGGGCTAGCGCAAAGACTTGGGATCCCTGAATGGTCCCCCTGGCAACGTATGCAGCTAGGGCATTTCTTGGCTTCTCTGCAGGAACATAGAGAGTGTAGACGTGGGCTCACTGCCTTTGAAGAAATGTGCCAAAGCAGCGAAGCAGAGAGGCACACTCTCTTGAGAATCTATAAGATGTTAATAGCCCCCCCAGATGCAGAAGACCCTTCCTATCTGGAAAAGTGGGAGAGGGACTTGAATGTGACCTGGATGCCCAAGCAGTGCCAAAAAATGATGGCGCTACCACATAAGACCTCAATTTGCACTACATACCAAGAGTGTGGGTACAAACTGCTTACCAGATGGTATAGGGTTCCGGTGGACTTAAATAAATGGTCTCCAGAGGCTCCCGCAGAGTGTTGGAGATGTGGCGGAGAGAGAGGTGACTTGCTGCATGTGTGCTGGTCCTGCCCCATATTAAAGGAGTACTGGAGTTTGGTCAGACAGGTCACAGGGAAAGTCTCAGGCTCGGAGGTTCCAGACGATCCTGCCCTTTGTTTCTTTCGTAACTCTGTAACATGTCACCTGCTGAATGCAGCAAAGGCCTGCATCCCGCAGATGTGGAAGAGCAAAGAACCCCCCACCGTAATCATGTGGCTCCAGAGAGTGAACGATATAATGAGGTTTAAAAGTCTTATGGCCTCACAGGACGGCACATACGAGAAGTTTGCGGCAACTTGGTAAAGCTGGATGGCCTTTACTGAGTCCCCAGAGGGCAGAGGCCTTCTAAGGCTGACCTAAGAGAATGTCCCTTCCCCCCCCTCACCCTCCTCCCTCCCCCATTTCCCCAGAGTGAAATAGTTCTTTCTCTTGGTTACCCTGGGGATTCAAGAAGGTAACCACAGTTGCATTGTCCGAGACAATTTGGGTATCTCTGTTCCACAACATTTCTTACAGATGCAGGAGATATCGTTTGACGTTCAAAACGCCCTAAAATTAAAAAAAAAAAAAAAAGGTTTTTTTGGTAGGACCCCCAGGGCCAGGTTCCTGGGAATCGTTGATGCAGGCAGTGTGTACACAGTCCCAGTACAGCCAGGACTGTATATTTTAAGACACTTTGGGATGGAATCAAATGAAGAGTCCATGTTTGCATTTAAAGGCCATCTTCCCGCGGCTCCACGTGCCCTGTCCCTGCCAACATCAGGAAGTCAGCCAAATTGTGCCAACTCTAAAAGAAATTTCCGGTCCTCAAGGGCTAAATCCCCAGAAAGGGGTTCCTGCACAGAGGAAGATGCCCAAGTCTGACTTGAAGACCTAAGATTGACCCTCCTGTGGCAGCCATGGTCCTGCTAGAGAGACACTTAAAAATAGAGGTAAAAGACCTACAGGGATTAACCCCCTCCACCAGCTGACCACATCCAAATCAGGTCAATGGGGGTCCAAGGCTAGGACCTGCACACATACCCAATGACAGAGAAAGGTTTTAAATGTCTGGTCTCAGGACAGACCCAATGGGCTTACCTGGACAAACACTGCTAAATTCTTAAAGAAGAGAAGTCAGCCAGGGAAAAACCAGTCCTCCCACAGACTAAGTCTCAATCTGCCTAAAGTACTATTCGAGGGAGGGAGTGGATCTAGTACATATCCTGTAGGGAATTCCTTCTGAAAGACAAAAAGTAAAAGCAGTGTCCTATAAACTTTGTACCAAAAACACACACTATAAGTGTACAAAATCTAGAGACGCCCCACCAGGGCCCTTACCTTCCCACCAGAGAAGGTTTGCATGAGGCTTGGTGACATGCAGTCGAAGTGCAAGGCAGGCAGAAGTTCTCAAGGGCCCGTGGAGTGCAGGCAGCCAACTAGATTCTGGGCCACCGGTGCTGGATAGTAGTAGCAGGGAGGTGCAGGCAGCAGGAGACCCACAGCAGATGGAAGGGTAGTACAGGCGGCCCGGCTATAAGCGGCAGCCAGTGGAAACCGGCAGTCTGCTTGGCAGGAGCATGGGCGGCCGTGGGCAGCTGGCTGGAGAATGGGCGGTCAAAGTGAAGCGTGGGTTGGCAGGAGCACAGACGACCGACAGGTGTATGGGCAGAGCCAAGTCTGTGTGAGCAGTCCAAAGAGGCAAGCTAGATGCATCAGAGTGCGAGCAGCAAACTGCTCACCATGCAGAACACATCAAGCCCCCGCCAGCTGAAGAGCAGCAGCCAGCAGGAGTGTTGGAGTGCGTGGGGGCCCATGGACAGGCCCAAAACGCAAGCTAGATGCAGCAGAATGTGAGAAGCTGCTCAACATTCAGAACACATCTGACCCCGCTGGAAGTAGTAACCACCATTTCGTCCTTGCTGGCCACACCCCCATTTTTTTTAAATCGGTGCCAAAAGCTGCCACACCAACAGCCCTGACTACACACAGCCTTGGGGGAGAAACAAAGCGTAAAGAATACAGGGGGAATTACAGGGGAGATGAGCCCCACTGGAAGCTCAGCCACCCCGTACACAAAAAAAATCCCCATTAGTCTTACTGGTAACTGTGTTTCAACGAGTCATTCAAGATGGCCACTGAGAAAAAGTGGCTCCCCCCCCTAGAGAGAACACAAACTGTGACAGACTAAAAGCACAACCCCTTCACCTGGTCCTCAGTATCAAGTAACTACCAACCCAAAGGAACTAACAACATTGGGGGGGGGGGGGGGTAAGGGCCATCCTAAAGGACTCTTAAAGGACCATTACCGATACCATTACTGGTAATACTAACGGGGATTTTCAAGGCCGCTGAGAGGGTGAACAAGGAGCTAAATTAAGGGTGGGAGACTGAATGCAAAACCTTTCTACCATAGGATTGTTGAGTGTCCGATAGGAGGTCTAACCTATAGTAAGACCTGGAAGCTGCCCTGCAAATGTCTTCTATAGAGGCCCTTAATTTCTCTGCCCAGGATGCTGCAACTGCTCTGGTGGAGTGAGCCCTAAGATGTTGGAATAGCTTTAATACAACAACGACATCCTGACTGTCTGCTTGTTAGATAGTTGATGCAGTTAGTTAAAGTGGACCAACACCCAGGGGTGATCGGCCCGGGAATCTATAAGATTCCCGGGCCAATCACCTCCCTCACCGCGGGACATCCGAGATCGGGATGTCCCGCGGGGTGAAACCCCCCCAAAACCCCAAAAAAACCTTACCTTATCTGCAGCTGCTGCCGCCTCCCACGCACCCCTCTAGACCTGTGAATGGCCGGCGCGGGCGCGCGCCCTGTAAGAGTGACGTGCGGGAGGCGGCGGCGGACGCGCTGTCTTGTCCGTCGCTGTCACCCCCAATCGGGGTGCCCCCCCGAAGTGGACCAAAACCCAGGATAGTCAAAATCCTGGGTGTTGGTCCACTTTAAAAAAGCCAGAACGTTTTATGCAGACCATGTTACCGTGTGCATAGTGTGTTCAACTTGCTAAAAAAAAGGAGCTGGCTTGATTTGCTCTATATAGAGATATCTTGCTAATGTATCCTGTTCACGTTTATATTCCTGATAGTTGCTGAAAGAACAGCTGTTCCTGCATGTTGGAAGAGTATCATGTACAATCCGCTGCCAACATGTGTGCCAATGTATGAAAGGGGAGTGTCCATGCACGTATATGTGGAGGAGATAGCCTTCCTAATCCACCTGGCAATAGTGGATTTTGAAGCAAGATTATCTGCTTTGCGAAACTTGTTTGTGTGCTCAAGGTAGAGTATTAGGGCTCTGCATGTGTCTAGGTGTGTAATGTCCTCCGGTTTCTCAGAATCAGGTAAAATAAATGGTAAGATGATATCCTGAGAACGATGGAACGTGGATGCAATCTTTGGTCTCATGGGGTTTGGTCTCAATACAGCCCTTTCTGGCAATATGATACAGTAAGGATCACTGGCAAGAGAGCTTGAAAATCAATCACTCTAGTTTTGTTGGAGAGAATCTTTCTGGATGCCTCCCCCAGGGGATCGAAAGGAGGCAGGGAGAGGCCCTTAAGAACCAATACTAAGTCCCAAGGGAGACGATGAATGTGGTGAACAGGTTTTTTATGGCCTATAAAGAAAAATCTGTTGACAAGGTCAATCTTTCTTCGTTTGTTGCAAAGGACTGCTAAGGCCTGAGTTTTCAGGGTACTTATGGCTAGGTAACTCAAACCCTTCTCAGACTGTTAATTTCACAGTATGAGGAAAAACGTTTCTAATATATATATATATATATATATATATATATATATATATATATATATATATATATTTTTTTTTTTTAATTCTTCATTTAGTTTCCAAACGATACAGGCAAGGCATCAACAGTAAACAGTACAGAAAGAATACAATCCAGTATACAGGTCAGGTCAGAATTGGAACACAGCTAGACTCATCAACCCCCGCGCCCCATAAGGTCCTTTTCATTCTCTAGACGTAATTATGACTTCTCTTCTTCGGCATAACATTGGTATTTGGGTGCTGTGTGGAGTCCCGAGGGAAGCGCTCGCCTCTCCTGCGTCAACCCACCTCTATAATAGCTTTGGATTCTGTTCGCCTTTCTAGTCATTTGGTCACCAACCCGGTCTCCACCTGTATATCAGGGGGCCTTATGGGTTGCTTCATTTTTTGGGCCAAGGGTATTTGGGGTTAGGTTCTAGACTTTTACTAGTATTGGATCGGCTGGGAGCGTCTCCGCATCCAGGCACGGCCCACATGAGTTAGCAGAAAAATAAAGAAGAAAGAATGAGGGAAAGGAACATGAGGTGAAAGAGGTGGAAGAAAAAGGAATAGAAAGGGGGAAGGGGGGGAGCGAGATGGCGGGAGAATGGGGAGGGGGTCCCACTGCCAACGGGGTGGAAGAGGTCGGGCGGGGAGCAGAGACCCACTCATGGGTCTACAACGAAACCCAGGTGACCGAAGAAGGCGCGAGCCTAGTCTCCTCCTCTTTATCTTGGACGACCGCTGTCATCTCCCTTACTTTGTCTACCTCTATAATCCAATCTTTTTCTGTTGGAATATGTTTAGACTTCCATAGTCTGGGAAACAGCACTCTGGCTGCGTTGATCAAATGTCTCATGAGTGCCGGGCAATGTGGGACTTACGATCCTATGACCTTGGACATGATACTTTCATCCAGAATAGTGACGCTTCTCCAGCCTCACATCGCCAGCATACAGATGAAGACCCTGGATAAATGGATGCTAGTCGTTTTGGGGTATAGTACCATCTGGTTAAATATTTGCAGTTGGCTTCCTGAATTTGTGCTGACAATGATGTTTTGTAAATGAGTGTTAATATTTTCTATTCTATCGTGAACCTTCTATCCAGGTCTCTTTCCCAGTTTTCAGAGAAAGGGGAGTCTAAATCTTGATCTTCATCTAAGAGTTGGTAGATCTGTGAGATCACCCCTCTTGGTGGATCCTTGTGAATGGCCAGTGTCTCAAACTGTGTGAGGTCCCTTTCCATTAGATTTTAGGCCCCATTTTTTGCAGGAAGTGTGGGAAGAGCAGTAGACACCATGGGTCAAGGTGAGGATTGTCCCACTTATCTCTGAGCTCCTCTGTACTATACCAGTCCCGCCCCTTCAACAAGTCCCGTCCTCTAACCATTCCTAGGTCTCTCCATTTCCCCATAGCTTGGAGTTTCTGGGTTAGGGGTAGTTCTGGATTATCCACCACTGGGATCAGAGGTGATGGCCAAGGTGAGATATCCTTACTCTTTCTGGCTCCATCCCAAACACTGAGGGTGGCCTTAATCAGTGGGTTAGGTCCTGCCCATTTGCTTGAGGTCACAGATGCCCATGAGATCTCTTTTAGCAAGGTCTCCATGCATCCAGCTTCCACATTCACCCATTTCTTGGTTTCCCAATTCCTCATCTAGTCCACTATTCTCTGCAGTTGTGCTGCCTGCCAGTACCTCCTAAGGTTTGGCACTGCCAGGCTTCCTCTCCCCCTATGTCATTGTAGAAGTGTAAGTCTGATTCTTGGTTTCTTATTCTCCCATATAAAATGTATGAATATTGTATTTAGATTCCTAAAGTAACTTGCTGGTATGCGGCACAGGAGAGTTTGGAATAAGTATAAAATTCTAGGTAGTATCGTCTTCTTTATCGCGTTCATTCGTCCCAGCCAGGTAAGTGTGAGGGCACTCCACTTTGATAGATTCATCCTGATTTTATTCAGCAGTGGGACAAAGTTATGTCTAAAGACATCATCAATGTCGTTCAGGATCCTCGTGCCCAGGTAAGTCAACGCAGATGGTGTACATTTAAATGGGAAATAAGTTCTTATGGGAGATAACACTGTTTCTGGTAATCCCACGTTGAGCGCCTCTGATTTGTCTTAATTGATTTTATAGTTGGAGAGCTTCCCGAAGATTTCAAATTCCTTCATAAGAACCGGCAGTCCTACCATTGGGTTGGATATGAAGAACAAAAGGTTGTTCGCGTATGCGGAAATCTTATGTTTCGTTCCCTTCGTATGGACTCCCCTCAGGTCTGTGTTATTCCTTATATGCCTCAGGAAAGGTTCTACCACCAGTGTGAAAAATACCATTTTGTGAGTACTCACCTGTAAAATGGATATTGTCAGTGTGTCACACACCCCGCTTCCCCTTTAATTCTGACGATAGGGTTATCCTCCAGAAGGAGGCGACGTTGCAGAGAAGTCTTGAAAACGAGCCCCTCCTGGCCTACATATACCTGGGACCTCCCACTTAACACCCAGTGAATTCAAACAGCAGTAAGACAAGGTACCAGGAAGTCCAACGGTAACCTCAAAATAAAATAAAGGAAAGCTTCACCATATAGAGGATCCAGGATACCAAAAAGGGCGGGTGAAGCGGGGTGTGTGACACACTGACAATATCCATTTTACAGGTGAGTACTCACAAAATGGTATTATTCTCAGTGTGTCACACACCCCACTTCCCCTTTAATTCTGACGATAGGGACATCCAAAAGCAGTGTCCACAAGGGGTGGGTATCCGACAGCAAAATGAAGCATAACTTAAACGACTGCAGTCTGCAGAACCTTGCGGCCAAACACAGCATCCACTGAAGCCCGCACATCAACCTTATAAAACTTAGAAAAAGTATGAACGGAAGACCAAGTAGCAGCCTTACAAACTTGTTCAACAGAAGCCTGATGCTGAAAATCCCAGGACGCCCCAACAGCACGAGTAGAATGAGCGGTGATACGAAAAGGGGGAACCTTCCCCTTGGCCGAATAGGCCCCAACAACCGCCTGACGAATCCATTTGCTAATGGAAGACTTGGCCAGAGCCAAACCCTTCCTAGGCCCACAGGGCACAACAAAAAAGGCATCAGTCTTACGAAAAGGAGAAGTAATAAGCCAAGTAGTACTTAACACAGCGTACCACATCCAAACAATGCAAAACCCTCTCCTTGTCATTCTTAGGTTTAGGACACAAGGAGGGAAGAACAATATCCTGATTCAAATGAAAAGCAGAAACAACCTTAGGAAGAAAGTCCGGTTTGAAACGAAAAACCACCTTGTCCTGATGCCTCTCAAAGTAGGGCGCCTGAATCGACAAGGCCGCCAACTCCGAGACACGCCGAACCGAAGTGATAGCCACCAAGAAGGCAATCTTCTGAGTCAAGGTAGAAAGAGCAATATCCTGCAAGGGCTCAAAGGGAGGAGCCTGAAGAGCAGAAAGAACCAAATTCAAGTCCAAACAGGGAGCAATGGCTTTCTGGGAGGCCGCACATGCGTAACCCCCTGGAAAAAGGTTTTAAACTAAAGGATGAAGCGCAAAAGGCTTCTGAAAAAAGATAGACAAGGCAGAAACCTGCCCTTTCAAAGCACTCAGCTGGAGACCAGAGTCCAGCCCTGATTGCAGAAAATCCAAAATCCTGGAAACCGAAAAGACCCTACAAGGCAAAGATCTAACCTCACACCAAGCAATATAGGCTCTCCAAGTCCTATAGTAGATGGTAGAAGAAGACCTCTTCCGGGCACATATCAGAGTCTTAACAACCGAGTCAGAAAGACCCTCCTCCTTCAAGATGAAGGTTTCAGCAGCCAAGCCGTCAAACCCAGCGTTGGTAAATTGGGGTAACACAGCCGACCCTGAGTGAGCAGATCGGGCCGAAGAGGCAGAACGACCTGATCCACCGCCAGCCGAACGATGTCTGTGAACCATACTCGCCTTGGCCACCTTGGAGCCACGAGAATGGCGGACACCCTTTCCAGAGCCAGCTTCCGTACCACCTTGCCTAGCATGGGTATCGGAGGAAAAAGTTACAGAAACCCCAGATCCCCCCAGCTCAGAGACATGGCATCCACCGCCAGAGCCAGAGGATCCTGAGACAGCGACACGAAGGTCGGAAGCCTGCAATTGTGACGAGAGGCAAATAGGTCCACCTCCGGTGTCCCCCACTGGAGACACAGCGACCGAAAAACTTGAGGATGGAGAGCCCATTCTCCCAGACAGGAAAAGCACCTGCTCAACAGATCCGCTTACCTGTTTTCCACACCCAGAATGTAAACTGCTGAGAGACAAGGAACATGGGCCTCCGCCCAGGTCAGGATCAGGGACACCTCTCTGAGGGCACCCAGACTGCGAGTCCCTCCCTGATGATTGATGTAAGCAACCGCTGTCCGATTGTCCGAGCGAACCTGAACCGGAAGGCCCAGAACATGCTGAGTCACATGAAAGAACCAGACAGATGGCTCTCAGTTCCAGAACATTGATGGGCAAGTGGGCCTCTCGAGGCCCCCACTGCCCCCGAAACTGAAGATCCTTCCAGAATCCCCCCCATCCCGAAAGACTGGCGTCCGTGGTGACAATTTCCCAAAGAGGAGTCAGGAAAGACATGCCCCTCAAGAGATTGGTCGAGACAAACCACCATTGAAGGGACTGCCGGACCCGGGAGGACAACTGGAAGGGCCGATCCAACGACCGTGGTCGCCGGTCCCAAGACGCCAACAGATGAAGCTGAAGCGTCCTTGTGTGAAATTGAGCAAAAGGCACTGCCTCGAAAGAGGCAACCATCAACCCTACCAGTCTCATCCCCAGGCGGATGGATGGTCGAGGATTGGAAAGAAGGAACCGAGCCAATTCCTGAATCAGAAAAATCTTGGATTGGGGCAGAAAAACCCTGTGTTGACAAGAATCCAACCGCATTCCCAGAAAGGACACCACCCTGTCCGGGGCGAGGGAGGACTTGGGAAAGTTGATCACCCAACCGAAGCTTTCCAGCGTGGAGACCACCGTCCTGGTGTCCGTCTCCGATTGATTGAGAGAAGGAGCCATGATGAGAAGATCGTCCAGATAAGGTACGATGCGAATGCCTTGAGTTCTGAGAATGGCCATCACCCCTGCCAGCACCTTGGTGAACACTCTTGGAGCCGAGGTAAGGCCAAACGGAAGTGCCACGAATTGAAAATACCGATCCTTCATCACGAACCGAAGAAAACGATGAGCCTGGCAGATGGGAACATGAAGGTAAACATCCTTGATGTCTATGGACGTCATGAAGTCCCCCTGCCGAAGAGAACTGATGGCAGATCGCAGAGTTTCCATGCGAAACTTCCGTGTACGGATGAACCTGTTGAGGAACTTCAGATCCAGAACAGGGCGCACCGACCCGTCCTTCTTGGGGACTGTGAAGAAACTGGAGTAATACCCCGAGGCCCACTTCCAAGTGTGGCACCGGCCGGATGACCGCCATTTCCAGAAGATTCTTCACCGACGCCAGGAGCCCCTGCGCGGCTAAAGGGTCGGTGGGTACCCGAGACCGGAAAAACCGTGAAGGAGGGCGAGACTCGAACTCCAGCTTGTAACCGGACGACACCACCTCCCGGATCCATCTGTCTGGAACCGCCTGGTCCCAAACCTGGGAAAAGTGTCGCAATCGTCCCCCCACCCGCACGGGTGAGGGCACCCCCTCATTGCTGAGCGGGCTTGCCAGCAGGCTTGGCGCCCCAGGACTGACCGGGACGGCCATGGCCCCTCCCCCGGGTCCAACCTGCACCTCTGGTAGCGGGAAAGGAGGCCCCTCTGGCCGCTCTGGCTCCCCGAAAGGAGGGACTAAAAGAATCCACTCCCCGAAAGGAACGACGCGGCCTCTTGCGTTGAGGCAACTTACCACCCTTGGTAACTGAATCCAATTTGTCGCCAAACAGGCGCAAACCTACAAAAGGAAGGGCTGTAAGCAACTTCTTAGAGCTAAAGTCCGCCGTACACTGACCGACGAATAGCAACCAACAGGGCCACGGTCCTGCTACACATCGCAAGCGCATCGTCCTGGGCGGTCATGACAAAGGAAATAAACGACTCACACTGCTCATCACAAGTGGGATCAAGATCTGCGTACAAATCTCTAACAATGGACCTGACAGCCATCAAAAGAAGCGCCGAAGCACAAACCGGCCGCAGTGCCGATCCAGCACTGATAAAACCATGGCGAGCCAATTGATCAATCCGACGATCCTCACCATCCTTGATGGTAGTAGTGTCAGGGGAGTGCAACACAGCCGTGTTCGACAGCCCCAACACGGGGGGCATCGACGTCAGGGGGCACAGACCAAAGCTTCACCAAATCCTCCGGAAAAGGATAACGCTTATCCCAACTAGAAGGAACTCCAACAAGGCGCGTAGGTTGTTCCCATTCCTTAAGGACAACCCTCACAAAGTGTTGTTGTCTGGGAAACACCAAACGCGGCTTGGGTACATCAAACAACTCGCCCTTTGGCGGATCCAAAGCCAAGATCTCAAACATTTGAGCCAAAATGGAAGGAGTGTCAAGGAACACCCCCGCAGCCTTATCGCCAGCGGTACCAAACAATTGCTGGTCTGCAGGCTCGTCCGACTCCTCTAGGAGCTCCCCCTCCTCAGCCGGGGGACAATCGGACCAATCCAACACTTCCAACACCTCCAACACCTCCTCCTCCGGAACAGGTGACGCCGGAGAAAGGTGCTTCCGCTTAGCCGTAGCCTTCTGAGCCACCGCGGCGGAGACTATTTTCTCGAGGCAGGCCAACCGCGCACACACCTCGGATTGCGAATCCCCACCTTTGACAACATCACACGGGGTCCGGAATAGGTGGGGGGGGGTAGGAGATGACGGAGGTTGCGAGGAGCCAGAAGCCGGAGTGCCGGACTGGCGCGCAATATTCCGCTGTGCACATGGAATACAAATTATGACATCATCGCCTGGGAGCGGAGCCCCACAACCCCCACACAGCCTGGATAGCCCCGAAGAGCCGTTTCTGGTAATGTCGGAAGCCTCCATATGTTGAAATTATGGCATTCGCAATAACCCAGGGATTTACGCATTAAGCAACCCGGGATGCCCCTTTTATAATTAAAATTTTAAAATTTTAAATAAGGCTAGCCAGGTATATCAGACCGGGAGACCCACCGCAGCACGGGAATCCCCGGACCTGTAAGGAAGAGCCCACAATCAGCCTCCAGAAAGTACAAAAGGTATGCAGCAAGCGTAAACACACACAAACAATACTAACATTAAATACCCAAGGTAAAATGACAATCACCTAAATACACATATACAGATCAATAAGCAGCCCTCTATACCCCCAATGGGCTCAAGAGTGCACAGCACAGTAATAATCAGTGCAACCAATATAGGGGGATTACTTCCAAATTGGCCATATCACCATAGGGTAAAATACTTAACATGCATGCGCAGCACAGAAAATAAAAGTTAAAAAGAAAACTTGCCTTTCTGGTGTAGAAAGCACTGCGTCACCCCTTTGCCCAAGACAGAGCTCTTTCACTGGCCTGTTGTGGAGCCTTCTCTGTGGGCTCCAGCAGACCCCAGACCGCCCCGTGCACCCACCTGAGGGATTACTTCCAGACGCTCCACATGTGAAGCGCTCTGGCCCCGCCCCCCGCTTAAGCCAGCACAGCGCGGGCCACGAATGAATGCGGCCCCGCCCCCTAGAGACGAGCACCGTGGCCGCACGTAGCGAGGCGGGTGCCAGAAAAGGGCACCCCACCCGGCCGCGCAGCACAGCCCCAAAGAAAGCACGCACGGAGCCCCGCAGGCCGGGGACATAAAAACACCAGACCGCAGCCCTGCTTAGCTGTATACCGAAAAACACACATCATTCTGGTCAGAACACACAATATTAAAGATACCCCCAAACGCCCCCCCCCCCCCACGCTAAGGGAGAAGGGACCAGGCGAGGGAAGGCAGGCTAAAAAGGGGGGACCGGGACGGGGCATCCCAAATCCGGATCACCGGCAGGATAACTACGTTGCCCCACGCGTGGGGACGAGCGGAGGAGATAAGCTCCTAGGCACCATGAGGTGCCGTCTACCATTGCCCAGCCAGCAGCCTAGGCTGGGAGGCTTCCAATATCAACTAAGTGAACAAAACAAGTAGCTGGGCAGAAATAGACCATGGGGGGATGCCGGGGTTTGACCCCAGCTACCTGCAAGCAGGAGACTTCTTTCTTCTGTCTTGTCGCATCTTGCAGAGAGAAAACACTGGGTGTTAAGTGGGAGGTCCCAGGTATATGTAGGCCAGGAGGGGCTCGTTTTCAAGACTTCTCTCTGCAACATCGCCTCCTGCTGGAGGATAACCCTATCGTCAGAATTAAAGGGGAAGCGGGGTGTGTGACACACTGAGAATATAAGAGGTGACAACGGGCACACTTGCCTGGTTTCGTTTGATATCTGGAAGGGTGGAGAGAGGCTACCATTTACTTTTACTCTGGTCTGCAGCTTGGAGTATACGCCCAAGATGTACTGCTCTGCCCTGGAGCCCTATGTGCTTCAGTACCTCGAACGCGAAGTTCCAGTCCACTCAGTCAAAAGCTTTTTCAGCGTCTGTGGATTTTATCATCGGGGAATCATCCATGCGTGACTTGTGAATTAAGTTTAGGGCCCTGATCGTGTTGTCCCTAGCCTCTCTGCCAGTGATGAAGCCACACTGGTCTTTTTCAACCAAGTCAGGTAGGTACGTTTCTAGGCGAGTTGCCAGAATTTTAGTAAATAGGAGATCCACATTCAATAGGAATATTGGAAGGTAGCTTTTGCAGCTCAGCGGGTCCTTCCCTGCCTTGTGTATTACTGTGATATGGGCTTCCAGTGCTTCCGCCGGGAGTAGCATAGGCTCACCTTCCCCCGCGGTTGCACTGAAAGGCTGGAGAAACTGCTTGCTCAGGGTGTCCTCAAACTTTTTATAATATGCAATAGTCAGTCCGTCAGGTCCAGGGGATCTCCCGTTCGGGGCCGCCTCTATCACCTGATGTAACTCGGCTCCAGAGATTGGCTACCAGAGGGTGTGATATACTGTCGTATCCGTGAGAGGTCTCTCTGGGTGTCTCCCGTACCCTGCGGTCTCAAGTTGTATAAAGCATGATAATACTCTTGAAACACTTATCTACTGTTTTGTGCCATTTCTGTTTCACATACGCTGTTGCCTCAATAAAATTGAGGGACTGTTTCCTCAGTGCTCTGGCGAGGAGCGAGACGCTTTTATTTTCCCATTCGTAGTAAAAGCGTTTGCATTTCTTTATAGTAAATGCTGCTTTTTTTTTTTTAGTAATAGAGAGTTTAGTCGCTCTCTACATACGGTCAGTTCCTGCAACACATCTCGTGTCTGGGATTCTTTATGTCTCCTTTCCAGGGCTTGGATCTGTGATAATAAATGGTCTTTATTAGTGTGTGTGCTTTTTCAGCCTGGATGCATGCTGGATAAGCACTTCCCTTATTATGGCTTTGAGTGCCTGCCAGACAGTCATTGGAGGTACTTCTCCTGAGCAATTCAGTGCGAAGTATTCAGTAAGCATGGTTTGGACCACTTGTCCCGTTACCGAGTCCTTTAACAGGTTCTCATTCAAACGCCATGTCCAGGCCTTTCCGCTACTTTCACTTGTGGTCAGGGATAGCCATACTGGACTGTGATCTGACAAGGACGCCGGTCCTATATCAAGGTTGACCACTCTGGGTAATAGTCTATGAGATATCAGTATGTAATCTAGTCTTGCGTACGTCGAGTGGACCGACAACAAATGTGAGTAATCTCTAGCCTTAGGGTTGAAGATCCTCCAGGGATCGCACAATAACTTATGTAGTGCCTGCTTTACTTTCCGTAATCCTCCATACGCCAGTTGACGAGTCGAGGAGTGGCTCCAGGGTGACATTTAAATACCCCCGAGGAGTACCCTCCCTTCCTGGAAGTCTGACAGTTTTGCAAGAAACTTCAGGAGAAAGTCTACTTGCCCGCTATTGGGGACGTATACTGAGACCATTGTGTACATCTCCCCTGATATCATGCCTTTAATCATTATACACCTGCCGTAGCCATCCGCATAGGTTTCCTGCATATGGAAAGGGACATCTTTGGCTAATATTGCTACTCCTTTGGATTTGGAATCTGGGGAGGAGCTTGCATACCATTCGGGGAAGAATTTAGGGGACATCCTGGGACTAGCACTTCCCCTAAAGTGTGTTTCCTGTAGGAAAATGATCTTGGCCTTCATCCTTCTCAATTCTGAGATCACCGCCAATCTCTTATCAGGGATATTGAGGCCTCTACAGTTCAGGGACAACACCTCATGGTTGCCTCCCCGGGGCCACGAGGCACCTCCAACCCCCCAGCTGCCAACGCCCCCGGGGATAGAGTGGATAGAGCAGGATGGGCAATGGTGCGGCATAGTCGCACCATGGGTAAGGGGTAAGGTTCAGGGAGGAGGTATAGAAGGACAGTAGGAAGTGAGTGAAAAGATAGGAACAGAAATTTTAAGTTTTAAGTACCGGCGAAACCCAGGTAAATTCTTAGGTCAATTAAGACAACAATATCAACTCCCCTAATGTAGGGAAGTCTAATCCTGGAGAGTCTCCGGTAGCTCCACCCGGGAAAACACCTGGACCTCTGGGGAAAAGTGGACGCCAGGAGAAGAGGAACCAGAACCAGGAGAATTGTTATGGCGATTGGTTTTTGTTCTTCCGTCCAGGCAACCCTCTCCCTCATAACACATTTACAGTACAGCAGCAATGTTAATATTAAGCAGGCATAGTGCTCAAAGAAAAACAAGCGTCAGGATCTCATATCTATAGCGGCATCCCCTCTCCTTCTTGCCTCGGGGTTCCCCACCCCAGCGTACCGTAATACATCTCTGCCCTCCCCTAAGGCACTACGGCCCAGGGGGGAACCCCGGTCCACAGAGCCAGGCACCCGCAAGGGGAGGAGGGAGCACATCAATGCAGAGATGAGTGTCAGATCGAGGACGAAGCGCCCCATATCAAGGAGCTAATCACATCTCGGCCAAGGGGCACCTCGCCCCAAAAAGCTCGCAAGACCCCAGACCGAGACCCCCCAGCAGGGCCCCCCCGACAGGAACCCCCCAACCCGAGAAGCCGGGCATGTGCCGGCGGAGCCGCGGCCAGGAGGCTAGCCCAGCACGGTCGGGCAGACCCCTTCCTCCAGGAAGCAAGCTGCTCCCGGGCAGGGACCCCCCGAGCAAGCGCCAAGCCGCTGGCCGTACAAGGCACCCCAGTCTCACTAAATTTAGCCGCAGATCTCTATAGACTCATTACATCAGCCTAGTGAATACACATAAGAGGAACATGAAAAAGAAAAACGGAAATTTCAACTATTGCAATCATAACTCAACAACAATTTAGTAATTTCTTGTGAGAGCAAGGGTTGTTACATCCTATTCACCGTCCATGGGGCCGGCGAGCCAGTCCCCCTCTGTCCTGGCCGAGTCTCCTGGGACATTGCGGGAGCGGGCCTGCTCTTTGATCAATGTAAGGGCCAACCAGTCCAATACCGGAATGGGCACTGACACTAAAAATTCAAATAGTCCCAGTAGTTGTTCCTGCTTTCTCAGGGCGTACATTCTCCGGTCTTTCTGTACCAGCAGTTGAAAGGGATGTCCCCACCGGTATGTCGCTATTTGCCCCTGCACGAGTTCCAGTAAGGGCTTCACCATTCTTCTCATCTGGAGGGTTCTGCGAGATAGGTCCGGTAACAGAGTGATCCATGCTCCATCTAGGTCAACGGGGCCCTTACTCCATGCCGCCTGCATGATTGCCTCTTTAACTTGGAAAAAGTGCACTCTACAAATAACGTCTCGGTCTGTTTGGGTCACCAATCGCAGGGCCCATAGCACGGTGGATTCGATCGATCTCGGCGCACTCTGATGATGAGCGGTCCAACAGGTTGTTGAACAGGCCACATGTCGTTGATTTTAGCTCTGCTGGTCCAACCAATTCCGGCATGCCCTGTAGTCGTATATTATTGCTGCGATCTCTGTTTTCCAGATCGTCTTGTTGGACCTGTAAGGTGGAGAGCATCCTGCATGTGGTGTCTCTCTCTCGCGTCCCAGCCCCTCGACTGGCCTGAATATCTGACTGCGCGGCCGTACTGGTTTCCACTCTGTTTGACAAGTCCACCATAGTATTTTTCTGTGAAAAGTTCCTTCCATTCTTGAAATGTAAGACTCAAAGTCGGCTCTGGACTGCAGAGGTTTAACCCTTTAAGTGCCAGCCTACCTGGAGTTTTTGTCACCCTTTGTTGCCAGACCATTTTGCACTATTTTGCGCTCCCCATGTTCAAATGTGATTTTTGAAGGGATTTCCAGGGATTTCCCAGGAAAATGATATATTGTTTTTTCCAACATAGTCTGGGCTTTAACATGAAATGTCTTGTTTGTCATTTTTTAGGTGTATTCTCAATATTTTTGGGTGAAATATGTGTAAAAAAAAAAAAAAAAAAAATCTATTTTTTACAATTTGTAGTGTTTTTTTGTAATAAAAAATGTAAGTTTGTCAATAAAATCTTATTGCCTGTGAAAACCCAAATCCTCCCGATACAGCGGTACCACATATGTATTGGTAGACACCCTTTCCTGCCCAGGAGACTCCCCCAAACTGAAACAGCGCTTTAGAGGATTTTCAGAAAAAATACAACTGTGATATGCGCTATGCGCACATTGCAGTTTTTCCAGAAAAACAACCCTTTACATTTGAAACACCCCCAACAAACTATATATTCTCTGGAAGTACACACCTCAAGCTTTCTAGGCGTACCAGGCTTGTTGATGTGGCCATAGTTTTCTGGAAGTAATCCCTCAATGTATTCTTTGGTTGCAAAGAGTTTCCCTAAAAAAAGGATAAAAAAGCAGAATCAATTAATCTGAAAAAGCAACATGTCCCGAACAGAACGATACCTAACATGCATAGGTTCTGTCAAGGGAAGAGTTGCCAAACACCCCAAAGTAAAGCATGTGCGTAACAGTAATTTTAATTGAAAATTTCAGCTCTGCAGACAAAGTGCGCACCTTGCGATTTTTCAACCAAAACAACCCTTTACATTTGGAATATCCCCCATAAACCATATATTCCCTGAAAGTACACGTTAAGCTTTCTAAGCGTACCCAGCTTGTTGTAGTGGGCTCATCTTTCTGGAATTAATCCCTCAAAGAATTCTTTGTTTGCGCAGGGTTTCCCTAAAAAATGTATAAAAAAGCTGAATAAAAAACACCTTTTCCTAAAATATAAATATGCAAACAATAAAAAACAAGCTAAGTCTGAAAGCGCAAGGTCCCCCGAACAGAACAATACCCAACATGCATAGCTACTTTTAACCTTTTTAATTGTCAGCCTACTTGAGATTTTGTCACCCTCTGTTGCCAGGTAATTTTTCCCCATTTTGCGCCATGTTTTGCGACATTTTTGCTGGAATTTTTAGGAAAATTTATATATATATATAGATATTTTTTTTTGCAGCAGAGTTTAGGCTTTAACTTGAAATGTCTTGTTTGCAAAATTTTATTCTGTTTTTTACAAAATTATTATTAAGTAAAAAAAATAAATAAATACATTTTTTTTAGAAAATTGTCTCCTTTATTTTAAATAAAAAATGTACTTTATTAAAAAAAAATCATATTGCATGTGAAAGCCCCATTTCTACCGATTAGAACGGTACCACTTATTTATCGGTAGCCCCCCGTTCCTGCCCAGGAGACCCCCCAAACTGAAACAAGTACTTTATAACATTTACAAATAAAATACAACTACCATCCACACTACAAAGGGTTAAATCGAGAAAAAAAAATGACATAGGGTCCCCCCTCCCTGGGGGGACCCCATTTTTTTGGGGAATTTTAAGGGTTAAAAACCCTTAAAAATCCAACAAAAAAATGAAATGGGGTCCCCCTTACCCAGCATTACCAGCCCGGGACCAGCTATGGGGGCTTGTAGGCACAGAGTGGGGGGGGCAGCTTTTGTGGCCCCCCCACCCTGCAGCCTACGAGCCCACATAGCCTATGTGGGCCCGGGCTCTTCTGCCCCCCCATGGGCTTTGGGGAGGCAGGTAATTGGGGGTGCCAGGGGTTAATGGCAAGTCACCCCCTAGTTTCAGGTGACTTGCCAGCCCCCAGCCTTGTGAACTGGTATAAGGGGTCTCATGGACCCCTTACCAGTTCACAAGGGGTTAACAGTAAAAAAAAACACACTGACACAAAGAGAAAAAATGACTTATTAAAAAATAAAAACTTTTTTTTACTTTACTTACCTCCGATCGTCAGCTCCTTTGTCCCACGATGTGATGACAGATGCGATCATGCTGGCTGCAGGAGCAGAGGGGCAGGTGATGATCTGATCACCTGCCCCTCTGCTCCTGTGGCCAGCATGATCGCACCTGAATGAAGATCAGCAGGGAGCCAGGACGAGACCCGGTGAGTGACGTCATAAGCCCCGCCCCCCAAGGGGGAGGGGCTTAACGGCAAGATGGCGGCGCCCGTCGGCGAGGAGGGGGAGAGCCCTTTCAGGCTCTCCCCTGAAGCTGAAGAGGCTGGGGGGGGGACGATCGGAGGCCCCCCCACTGAAGAAGAGACCCGGAGGGAGGCAGCGCGACTGCAGGTAAGTAAATGTAATTTTTATTTTTTTATTTTTTTTTTACAGTTAGTACCTGCTGCTGCCGAAGCGGGGGGGGGGGTGCTATTCTGGGGTCTCTCCTGGAGCACCAAATTAAAGAGGAGACCCGGACGGATCCAATGAGGGGTCAGGTGAGTATTTTTTTTTTTTTTTTGCTCGCTAGCAGGGGTAAATGCCAGGCACGTGAATTTTACGTGGCTGGCACTTAAGTGGAGGAGAAGCAACCACGTAAATTTTACGTGGCTGACATTTAAAGGGTTAAGGGCGCCTGCAATGTTACTTCTCACCGATTCCATAATGACTGAGATAAGTGCTTGGAGTGAGGGGCCCCTTGTGATTCCATGTTTGCATAGACGGTCAAGCGATCCTCCAGCACAGGGGACCAAGAACCCCAAGGACAAATCGGGGGGGGGGGGGGGGTCGGGCTCTGCGATCCGGGTGGGGGCGCGGGCTACCGTCCCCGCATAGCCATTATGTTGCTTATGGTGCTCCATCCGAGATCCAGAGGTGCTCACTTTCTCCTTTCGGCCGGCTGGGGAGACTCCAGGCCCGCTACCTCTCCATCCCGAACCCACACAGAAGGTTAGTCGGGCATCCCAATGGCGGGGCGGAAGGGCTCCTCTGCTGCTTCCGATCTCCTGGGGCTTTCTGGGTGTACGGCTCCAAAATATGCTGATATGGGGGCTCCCTGTGAGAGTCTAGCTGTGCCCCTAGTCTTCCACTATTTAGTCATCCTGGATTGAGGTGGCTGCTTGTAGTTTAGCCTTATTTATTGGGGGTTAAGTGAGGAGCTCTTCGGATCTGCGTCCTACTCCGCCATTAACAGGCCACACCCACATTTCCATATTTTGTGATAAAATCCTAGTCATCGCCTTCCTGCTTTCCAGGAGCATCATGACAACCCTTTGTTACAGTCCTTTCTCAGACTCGTCCATTCAGGATCCAGGCCGCTAGCTTTAAGTTTGGAAGACCTGAATGCTGTAAAGGTTGCTGGGTCAGAAGATCCAGAAGCATAGGGAGCTCCCACGGATCCTTCAGTGACATTCTTTTCAAGGCTGCAAACCAACTACTCGCCCAAATCGGGGAAATCAGAATAACTGTTGTGGGTTCCGATGCGATCTTTCTCACTACTTTAGGAAGAAGCTGCAGTGGAGGAAAGGAGTATGCTAGGTCTAAATGCCAGCTGTGGGCCAGAGCATCTGCCCCCAGGGCCCTGTCCCTTCGGCAAAGGGAAAAGAAGCTCTTGCATTTTGTATTTGTTGCAGTGGCGAAAAGGTCTATGCTTGGCTGACCCACCTGAGGATTCAGGGACCATTCTGATTGAGACAGGGGAGTCCTGCTTAGGAAATCTGCAACCTTGTTTGTAGTCCCTTTTATGTGAACTGCCGAGAGTAAATTGATTGTATGCTGAAGCAGTGTGAGAAGCGAAAGAGCTAGATTCTGAAGCGCTTCGGACTTTGTATCACCCTGGTGTTTCAGATATTCCACTGTGGTGACATTGTTTGATCTGATCATTCCTGTTTCTTATCGTGTGGTTTGAAACATCTCAAGGCCTCCTTCACAGCCTTGAGTTCCTCGAAATTTGAAGATGTCTTTATCAATCCAGTCAACCAATTCCCCTGAATATGATGGGAGTCTAAATAGACTCCTTAACCCTATCCACTGGTATCTGCCGTAATGATGACAGGGTCTACTTTCCTCCAAGTGTTGAATTTTCCTAAGACCACAGGATCCATCCACCACCACACCATAAAGTTTTTCTTTACACTTTCTGGAAAAGTGGTGGTATTCTATAAGTATTCTTGAGTGTGGTCTGGAGAAGAAAAGCCTGAAGCGGCCTGGAATGAAGCTGAGCCCAGAGAACTGTTGGTATGGCTGCCGTCATTAGACCAAGAATGCTCATGATCTGTCTGAAAGATGAATAAAGAAGCTTTTGGACCTCCAAAATCAACTTCTCCTGCTTTTCTAAAGGTAAGATGATCTATTTCTGGGAGCGGTCTAAGCGGTACACCAGAAATCTGCATGCTTTGGAAAGCACCAGGTTGGACTTTGTCTTGATCACAATCCAACCCACGGTCTGTAGAAGAGAGAGAGAGAGATCCTGAAGCAAAACCTTCTCTGTGACACCTGTTAGCAAAAGATCATCCAGATAAGGGATTATAGAAATCCCACTTGTGCCACTTGGTAGCACATAACTTCAGTCAGTACCTATGTAAAGATCCTAGGGGCAGATGAATTCCGAAATGGGAGTGCCCGGTATTGACAATGCAGGACCCTCTTTCCGGAAGGACTGAAATTTGTAATTGACATTGGCAGGTCCTTATATTATGTGCCCGGCACTAGCCATATTTAGGACGCTAAACATTCAAAGTGCTTTTTAGCATCCCATTTATTTGATCACCGGTGCTGTGTTCCCTGCAGTGACACTACACATCAGGCGTTCAGTGTCATTCTCCCATAGACTTCAATTAGCCATTCCAGCTGTGTTAATTTTGGTGACTTCTGGTTAGCCCTTTTTAGTTTTTTTTGTGCTCAGTCAAGTGACACGGGATACTTGGCCTGTTCAAAATGTTTTTACGTTCATTATTGTATTGCGGAGGTGACGCGGTGCCTGACACGTTGCCCTTACGGCAGTTACATTGGCTGGGCAGGGCGCATGTTGGGGCGCAGGGCGCGTATACGAGCAGTTTACCACTCTGGGTATTTAGGGAAGGGGGAACCTTGCAGCAGGCGATTCACTCTGGCGAAGTGTCATTGAGGACACGCAACGCGTCGGTGGAGGCTGCAGCGGGGAACCCTGACTCTAATGTACTGGTGACGTTATCCTTCTGTTTAATAATTCTGCTCGCCTATCCTGCTTCATGGATTAGCAAGTCGTTTAACCCTTTCTGCACTACAAGCACTTTAGATCATTGTTATTTGCACACTTCTTTAATTGTGGTATTGTACTTTATGCACATGTTTTTGCACCAAAGCACTTTGACACAATCAAATGTTAATCATATAACTATTAAATATAACTATTTTAATACTAATTTCATCCGCACATATATTTAATAAAAAATACAAATTATATATATATATTTTTTTTTCACTTGCTACCCATGAACTTGAGTATTAATTAAAAGCATAATATTAATGATAAATATTAAGCGATTTCTGGCGCTCCCCACTGGCACTACCTGACACTATCGCCCAGGGGCGTAGCTAAAGTCTTGTGGGCCCCGATGCGAGGAGTCAAACTGGGCCCCCCCATCATCAGTGACAGCGACCTACCTTATAATGAGCGGCGCCGGGCCGCCGGCTCTCCGTGCTCCAGTCTGGCAGTCCCCTTCAGAGTGATTCCGCGGGCGCAGGCGCTCCCCCGTGTAGCTGCACGTGCTCACTGTGCGCCGGCGCGCCTCCTGCCAGTGAGCCCGTGACGTGACCTGACCTTCTCATTCCTCCAGCCCCGCCCCACCAGACCTTCTGTCTCTCCTCCGGGCGGCGGCGCTGTCAGGGAACAGTGGGCAGGGGGGGGGGGGGGCCCTGCCACCAGAGTTGGTCACCCTGACTTTCTGGGTCCCAGTGCAGTCGCACCCCTTTAAGTTACGCCTCTGTGTCTGACTAATCTAGAGCACTTGCTACAGCAGACATCTTTTGTATGGGCATAAGTGGTCTTTACACTTCACCTAAGAAATAGCAAACTTTAGGGGCCCCTGGGCATTTGCCCAATTTGTCACCCCCTAATGCTGCCCCTGCATATGCTGTAATCTTGATGAATGGACTTCCTGTTTGCAAGGGCCAAACAGGAAGTGAGGTCAGGTGTCACAGAAAGCATAAAGGGGCACTCTACTCTCTCAGCACGGCGGTTGGCGGGAGGGAAACAATCCCAGGATGGTGCTAATAAGCAGGGATAATAAACAGTGAGGGGCTTTGGCGGCCTCCATGTCGCCACGGGCGGTGACAAGGAAGGTGAGCAGACCCCGCTGGCCGGTTCTTTACTGCTGCAGGCCCGGGAGACAGGAGCGCCAGGTCCTCCACACACAGGCGGCATATGGGAGGAGAATAACCAGGATGCGGCTGCCCGGGGGCGCAATAGAAGGGTACAGGGAAAACCCGGTCGGGAAGAGGAGGGGGGGTGAGGCGGAAACGGGGGACGCAGACGCAGCGCCGGTCCGCTCACTTAACAGGGCTGGATTGGCTAATGACCCGCTGCACCCCACCAATGGCAGCGCTCCGTCGCCAACTCCCGACGCGCACTCATTGGCCGATTCCTCTCTTCTGGATCACTGACGTAGCGCGTGACGACAGGCGCATGCTCAGACCGACGCGACAGCTAGGCAGGGCTGTCTGGTCTTCGCCATGTCGGTGACGAGCGGGGAACGGACGGACTGTCTCTCCTCCGGGCCCCGCCCGACCCGCGGCGCCGCTGTCAGGAAACGGAACAGTTACAGTGGGCTTAGGGGCCCAGTCGCAATGGCGACCCTTGCGACCCCTATAGCTACGCCCCTGCTATCGCCATTGAAAAAAAACTCTGGCACAGCGCCGAACACTAGCAGCGCCATCTGCCTGTGGCATGTGTGGCATGTGTTGCAGCTGTGGCGCTGAGTGCGCCTCTCAAAAGACACTCAAGTGGCACTTTTAGACCCTTTCCAAGTCTTGAGCCAAATGGCTCTCCTGGCACAGTTAACCAGGGCCTCAGATTTTGCTGTAGCTCCAACAGCTTCTGCTGAGGAGTCCTCCAGGACAGAGACTGCTCTGATCATAACTGGGAGCATGTCTAAAAAGGGTCTGCTTTGGGGTGTCATTTTCAATGTAACCCTTAAGTTTGTTTAGCCATGCCTCAAGATTTCTGGCAAGACAGTCTGAGATGAAAGCAGACCTGAATGAGAAAACTGTTGTATCCTAGGCTCTTCTAAGAATCCCACCTGTACCATGATTCATAGGATCCCAAAGTGTGCCTGCATCCTCAAAGCTCAGAACAGAGGATCTTGAGACCTGAGCAAGTGCAGCATCAAGCTTAGGACATTTGGCCCAAACTTTTGCCTCTCACTCATCAAAGTTAATTGCCTCCTAAGGTAACTGGGTAAGAAAATCTTTATGAAATAGCCATTCCTTCTTCATTACATCAAGTAAAGATGAACAAACCGGAAAAGAAAATTCTGTGAGTACTCACCTGTAGAATTAATTTCTCTTCCATTATTACTTCAGGACATCAGAAGAATTCAGAAACGAATGGGTTAACCTTTCCTGAAGGGTGTGGTCTGCAAGAACAAAGGTGTGTCTCCACTTCCCGGGCCTATAACCACCTGGCTGACTTGATGCACCTTAGTTTAATTGAAAATCAGTAGAACCAGCCACCCGGGAGGCATACCTATACTGTTGGAAACAAAAGGCTGGAGACAAAATACAAGACTCCTCTCTCCGTTTAATCTTTTTTTTTTTTTTTTTTTTAATGCTGATCATTATTTACAGCAACTATTTACATATTTACCACTCCACTAAAACTAGGCATCCAAGACATGGACATAGTAACCTAGCAGACAGGGAGGGTCTGGCATCCTGAAGTAATATTGGAAAAGAAATTTATTCTACAGGTGAGTACTCTCAGAATTGTATTTTCTCTTCCATTTTACTTCAGGCCATCAAAAGAATTCAGAAACGAATGGGACCTCCAAAAGCAGTACCCTAATTCGGGTGGGATCCCCAAAAACCCTAGACCTTCAGGAACAAGACATTCCAAAAAACCCTTATTCCTTTCAGGAACAAGACATTCCAAAAACCCTTATTCCTTTCAGGAATAAGACATTCCAAAAACCCTTATTCCTTTCAGGAACAAGACATTCCAAAAACCCTTATTCCTGAAAGGAATAAGACATTCCAAAAACCCTTATTCCTGAAAGGAATAAGACATTCCAAAAACCTTTATTCCTGAAAGGAATAAGACATTCCAAAAACCCTTATTCCTGAAAGGAATAAGACATTCCAAAAACCCTTATTCCTGAAAGGAATAAGACATTCCAAAAACCCTTATTCCTGAAAGGAATAAGACATTCCAAAAACCCTTATTCCTGAAAGGAATAAGACATTCCAAAACCATCTAATTACCAAAGGCTCTACATTATAGAATTTGGTAAATGGATGAGCTGAAAACCAAGTAGCGGCTTTGCAGACTTGTTCTATTGAAGCTTGATGCTAAAAAGCCCAAGAAGCTCCAATAGCTCTAGTCAATGAGCAGTAGTCCTAAAAGAAGAATCCTTCCCCTTAGGGAATATAGGCTCTTACCACTGCCTGTCTAATCCATCACTGATGGTAGACTTAGATGGTGGAAGACCTTTCTGTGGACCCTCAGGTATGACAAAATAAGGAGTCCAACCTACAGAAAGATTGTGTAGCAGTGAGATAGTATCTTAACGCTTTTCACTACATCCTTTCTTTTTATCGGACACTGGAGTAGGACATAAGGAAGGCAATTCACCTCTTCATGAAGATGGAAACCACCTTAGGAAGAACATCCTGTTTAAAGCAGAAGACGACCTAGTCCTTAAATAACACTAAATAAGGAGACTTAACTGATAAGCTGCTAATTCAGAAACCTTAAGAGTCCATAAACTTAATGATGCATCTGCCAATAGTTCAAAAGGAGGACGCTGATGAAGAGCTGATAAAACCAAGTTCAGGTCCCAAACCGGCAGAAGTAGCTTACAAAGAGGCCACACATGAGCGACTCCCTATACAAAAGTTTGGATACATTTATTCACAGCAATGGGTTTCTGAATAAAAAGATAGATAAAGCAGATATCTGTCCCTTTAAAGTACTCAATTGACAACCTTCATCAAGAACTTTCTGCCAAAAAATCAAATATTCTGGGAACAGAAAAAATTCTACCAGCGAACCTTCTGGATTCACACCAAGCGATAATGCTTGCCAGACCCTATAGTAGATCATTGATAAAGGCTTCTTCCTGGCCTGAACCATAGTCTGCATGACTATGTCAGAAGAACCCCCTTTCTGCCAAGATATGAATTGGGATGCCTTAAAGGCCCCTGTGTGAGAAGATCTGGATCGTCGGGTAACCTCCACGAGTTGCCCTATGACATCCTTATTATGTCTGAGAACCAGCTTCTTCTTGGCCACCGAGGAGCCACCAGAATTGTGGGACTCCCTTGTGAGCTAACCTTCCTTCGTACTTGACCCAGGAGTGGAATCGGAGGGAATGCATAAAGAAGCTTGAATGCTGACCCCTGAAGAGTCAGGACATCTGTTGCTATAGTTAGAGGATCCCTGGACTGAGATACAAACTTTGTAACCTTCCGATTGTGTCGTGATGCACAAGAGATCTATGTCCGGAATCCCCCAGCGCATGCATAGGGATTGAAAAAAACCCTCTGACTAAGAGACCATTCCCTCTGATGCAGGACCGTCCCAGAAAAGAATAACTCTTGAAGCTATGATATGATATTTGACTTAAGAATTCGACTGGATAGTCAATTATCCAATGTTGATCAGACCGTCTGTGTATCCTTCTGGGCCCTCTGACATGATGGGGCCCATATCAAGTAAGGGATTAAATGTATACCCTGACTTCTTAGAGAAATCATGAGACCTGCCAACAACTTGGTAAACACCCTTGGTGCTGAAGGTAGACCGAAGGGTAACGCCACAAACTGAAGATGTAGGCCACCTACAGCAATGTAAGTATGTGTCCTTATATATACACTGCCCGGCTGGAGTAACTTCACTGTGGATCAACAACTCCAATCTCTAAAAAGGAGAGATACGGCAGATCTCAATGCTTCTGCTTTCTGCGGAACTCAGGATACCCCTGACCAAGAGAATCTCCAAGGGGGTCTGGCTCCTAATTTGATCTTGTAACCTGAGGATACAACTTCCTGTATCCAAATATCTGATACCTCCAATGGGAGTGGCCATGAAATCCACACAAATATGTACCAATGTTCAATATTCAAAGTTTATTATAGCATATAAAAATTACATACACTCAAAAAAACACACACATAACAATTAAAAACCAATCATTGGGTCCCAATTCATCATATTATTTAGAATTATCCACAAGCCCCAATCCTGGGGAATCTTTATAAAACCTATATTGTGCTGCCAACAAAACTCCTAAATATATGTAATGAACTGAAGGGCAATGGAAATACCTATGTATATAATATCGGGATCTGTGCATGCAGAGGTGAAATACCCCTACAGCCACTGGTCCCGATATCTGTGCCGGCACCCTAGAGGTGAAACCTTGGATCTCTATTAGCTATCACAATCCTATCCCCAATACCATATCCAATATATTAAAAATATATATATAAATACAAAAGTCAAACTGTTGAGCAAAAAATACTATACAATTACTCTATATAAAGTGCAAAGTGCAATATTTCACAAATAAAGTGCTGAGTGTTAAAAAATAGTGCTCATGGGCATATCCAATATGCCTCTACTAGATCTAAAAAAACTGTAACCTATAACTAATCTAAACCCTAAGTGGTGAAAAACCTATGTACATCAATTAATAAACAAAATTAAGTAATATAGAGCCGGGAGGCCGCTTTAATCAGGGATTCCCGGGATCTGTAGGGGAAGAAAACCAACAGTCAGATCCCCAAACATGTGGCAACATGCAGACATACTTATGCATGGCACAACCAATTAGTTTGGTTCATGTATGATTGCTGAATCCACTATGGACATGCACTTGCTGCTACCTCACTGCTGCCTTGTCTATTGAATCTGACTTATACTTGCGCCACCTGGTGGCCATGAACTTTATTGCAGCAAATGCTTTTCATCCATTCTATATATGCATTTTGTTCTATTGTATGAATTTAAACAACCATCACCTGGGTGTGTGAGGGTTGGGTATTGTATTATACACCTTATGTACTTTTTATAATACACTCTTTTGCAATCTAAATGAATCTTTGCCTGGTGTGCTCTTATTCAACATTTGCTCTTATTAATACTTATGCATGGCACCAAGGTGCCTTTAAATAAGCAAAGGAAAAAACCCTTGCCCTCAATCATGATGAATCCCCTTATAGATCTCCCCCCCTATATCTAAAACACTATAAACATTATAGTTTTTAAATGACACTCAACAAGGTGGGGCCGCTTACCTGCAAGGAACCGAGGGCGGCTGCAGCAACAGCATGGACGACGCAGCAGCCAGCAGTAGCAATAGCAGTAGGAGCCAAAGGTAAATAAAACCATGTGCGGCAGCGAGCCCCCCACATGTGACTTCCTTTAAGCCAGGAAGGAAGGAAGTGAGGCTGGGGCCGGTCACATGACGCTGCCGCCGGTGCCACGCCCCCGTTTCCACGTCACCGGAGCCCGCCCCCCTCAAGCCCGATCAGTGCGCCCATTCATCAAGGGATTACTACCAGATGAGCCACTACAACGGGACCAAACACAAAGGCAGGAGGAGGGGGGAGGAGGAGGGAGGGAAGGGAAGACTCAGCGCAGCCGACGCTGACAATGCAGCGGACGAATGGCAAGGAGACCAGCGGGGGAGGGGGGAGGGAAGGTTGTGCTATAGCCAAGGCTCAGGCAGTAAGCCAGCCTGCAACAGCGCGGCCCGCCCCAGCTGCCCCTAAAGCTGACCTAAACACTGGCCAAGCTGGCCAGTACTTATCTAAAAAGATCTGCCCGAGGAAAGCTCTTTAAGGGGAACAATAAGAGGAACAATCAGACCGAGTGCACGCTTGCGGTGCAGCCTGCTAAGTGCATAAAAGTAAAACACATATGTTTACAAAAAAGTCATACAGTGAAATACACACACAATACACAACCCTCTAACCCCCCCCCCCCCCATAGTGAAGGGAGAAGGGACCGTAACGGGAGAGTAAGGGGCTAAGGGGACCCTCGGGACAGGGGCATCCCATTTCCGGATCACCATGCCGGATAGCCGCATTGCCCCCAAAAGAGGGGGTCGAGTGGAGGAGATAAGCTCCTAGGCACCTATAGTGCAGTCTACCAATTGCCCAGTGAGCAGCCTAGGCTGGGAGGCTTCAAATCCACCATAAAGGTATAAACAATCAAAACTGGGCAGAAATAGGCTGTGCTATAGCCAAGGCTCAGGCAGTAAGCCAGCCTGCAACAGCGCGGCCCGCCTCAGCTGCCCCTAAAGCTGACCTAAACACTGGCCAAGCCGGCCAGTACTTATCTAAAAAGATCTGCCCGAGGAAAGCTCTTTAAGGGGAACAATAAGAGGAACAATCAGACCGAGTGCACGCTTGCGGTGCAGCCTGCTAAGTGCATAAAAGTAAAACACATATGTTTACAAAAAAGTCATACAGTGAAATACACACACAATACACAACCCTCTAACCCCCCCCCCCCCCATAGTGAAGGGAGAAGGGACCGTAACGGGAGAGTAAGGGGCTAAGGGGACCCTCGGGACAGGGGCATCCCATTTCCGGATCACCATGCCGGATAGCCGCATTGCCCCCAAAAGAGGGGGTCGAGCGGAGGAGATAAGCTTCTAGGCACCTATAGTGCAGTCTACCAATTGCCCAGTGAGCAGCCTAGGCTGGGAGGCTTCCAATCCACCATAAAGGTATAAACAATCAAAACCGGGCAGAAACAGACCAAAAGGGGGTGCCGGGGTAAGACCCCGGCTACCTGTAAGCAGGAGACTTCAATCTTCTGTCTTGTCGTCAAGCAGAGAGAAAAATACTGGTGATAAATGGGAGGTACCGGGTATATATAGGCCGGAAGGGGGCTCGTTACAAGACTTCCTCTCTGCACAGCGTCACCTGGCGGTGAGTTAACCCAATAGTGAAGAATATTTAAGGTGAAGCGGGGTGTGTGGCACACCAAGAATAGAGATCTACCCAAGATGTGAGAACACTTTGTACGCCTCATTCCATAAACCCTGCACCACTGGGCATCCCCACCAAACATGGAGATACTCTCCAATTGCTCCACATCCCCTGTAGCATCTGGGCTTTTTAATTCCTTTTCATCCAATTGCTCCATATGTACATTCTTTTCCATGACCCTGGCAATCCGAAGGCGGTCCCGTCTCAATCATTTTCCATTCTGTCCCTCTGGTCCTTTCCACCACATACTGTGTAATGCCATCAGTTGTCCTCTTCATGGATGGGCTGACAATGTCAGCACCGCCGCACAAGGATCGGGCTGCATGCTCAGGCTCCAATCAGATGGAGCTTGAGCGTTGCGTCACATGTTACCGGGCAGGCTTGCCCAGGCATGTGACGTAGTGCCCGTTCTACCCCTATCAGGGGACAGCACGAGAGGCTGCCTAGCAACCTCTCGGCTGTACGAGCGGCGGTTCCCAGCCTGGAGAGAACGCTCTCCACACAGCCAGGGAGCGTCCCACAGAGGGTAAGTATGGTTTTCTTTTTATTATTTTTCATTTATATCTTTAACTACTGTAATACCTAGATAGGTTAGCCCCATCATATAGGACGTCATGTGCGATTTTCAAATTCTTCTGGGGCCTCGACTGGCCCAAATTGGTCCTATATGTTTATTTAAGGTGTATGGCACTGGCTTTGCAAATGTTTGTATCTTTGAGAACGGTTGGTCCTGAGAAAGGGGGCCAGCGTGCACCCCGAATTGTCGACTGACAACCATTACTTGCTTTGGACTATTACCACCCTTGGACTATTTATACCATTGTGGATTGTTTTGGACTACTATCACCTTTGGATTTTTTGCACCATTGTGGATTATATGGAGTATATGTTTTAATACACTGATGCCAAAGTGCATCTGATGCCAAAGAGCATTCTCCAACTGAGACGTTGTCGACGGAGGAGGAATTTGGCTTTGCTTAATCTCAAGCTTGTCTGACCTCTTCCGGAGACTGGATAATATTACACTATAAAGACTTCCCTGTGTGGCTGAGTGAACAGCAGGGGTATTATGCACTTACCTCCACATCATTTGCTTCAGAGTTCAGCTTGATCCATTTCACAACACATGTACGACCAGTATGATCTCCAGACTGTACCACGCCATATACAGTAGGATCCTGAACAGCACGGGCTGTTTGATTATAAATTAAATTAGTATACAGGGAAAATCACACATATCAAATTTAACTGCATCTAACAAGTAAAATAACTGACCTCGTTTATCAACCACAAAATCACCGGGACAAAACTCATTGTTATCTAAATGCTGAATTGGAAGCAGTTCATTAGATCTTATGTTGGTTTCTATAGTTCCATCTTGCCACACAACATCTGCAGAAGTTACTGTAGTTATAACTTCAACTGCAACTCTATAAAGAAATTAAATAGAGAAAATAATATTTAAATGTTTTGCTTAATAGACAGAAAATATTTCATACCACAATGCAAACCCTTTCTTATAGAATATTAACTCAAGTGAAAAATGATCTTTTTCTCCCGCAAACACAGCACTAAAACAAATCTTATCTCCAGAAAATGCTAAGAGAACTTTTTTTTTTTTTTTTTTATACATTTTTATTTATGTATGCATTTCACTTACAATTTGCAAGTTACAATTCAACCACCCCTTAGCAAGGTGAAACTTATAACGTATAACACACACTCAGTCACTCATACTCGCCTACTGTTGGCCTAATTTCTCCATCTAGATGGGAGTTGTTGTTATGGGGTACAAGGGAGTGTAATAAGCTGCTGTGCTTCGTCATTAACTGTGCTGGCCACGTTAAGCCATGCTTCCCACACCCGGTAAAACTTGTTTGGGCATCCCCTGGCTGAATAGGTCATCTTATATAAAACTAGCTTACAATTTATCAAACTTTTCCACCCTGATAGTGTTGGGACACTTGGATGTTTCCAATTTAGTAAAATGCATTTCCTGGCGTAAAACATTAATAATCGCAAAAGAGTTCTCTGCGGGCCATCATCTAGCATGGGTTCAACTATACTCAAACACAGGGCAGTTGACTTTTTAATTGGTAAGCCCACACCTGTCGATATAAAGCTAGATATCGTATCCCAGTACGTTGAGATCGCTCAACACTCCCAGACCATGTGTATCAAGGTGCCTGGTTTGACTTTACATCTGGGAGTGTAAGCGTCGATCCTTTGAATGTCCAAGATTCCAACAGAAAGAAGGAAAGCAGAGACCCCTTTTGCAAGAAAATCTCCTGGAACCACAGGACAACCTTGTCCTTATGAAAACTCAAAAAGGATGGCTCTGTGCACTGAGGTGATGGCTACCAAGAACGCCAACTTCAGAGTTAAAAAGAAACAAGGAGGCTTCCACCATTGGCTCAAAAGGAGGCCTTCGATTGGCAAGTTGAGGTCCTAAGGTGGTGTAGGCGCCTAACGATAAGGCCGAAACCTGACCCTCGAGGGTGCTCAGCTGTAATCCTTCATTTAGACCTTTCTGAAAAAAAGTACAAGATGCAAGAAACAGAGAAGCTTCAAGGAAAATGCTTCTGTGACTCACACCAGGCAAAATAGGTCCGCCACATCCGATAATAGATTCTGGCTGAAGAAGTCTGTCTCACCGGCAGATGTAATGGGGAATCGACGGCCAAACTAACCATGTCCAGAAACCAAGTTCACTTTGGCCAACACAGTGCTATCAGAATGGTTGTAGTGCCTTCCAGGATTGTCTCCTCGATCAGCCGTGGAAGCACAAAGAGTGGCGGAAAGGCAACAACCAGTTGAAATTGGGACCAACAGGCCACCAGGGCATCCAAGGATACAGGGTCTCGGGAGAGGGCTATAAACCTCCCTACCTTCCTATTGGGTTTGGATGCAAACAGGTCCGCCTCAGGAATCCCCCACTTGTCACAAAGCATGCGACACACCTCGGGATGAAGAGCCCACTCTCTCTTGATGATGTTCTCCCTTCCCCTGGAATGTGCACTGCTTAACCCTTTAACTGCCAGCCTACCTGGAGATTTTGTTACTCTTTGTTGCCAGACCATTTTGCACTATTTTGCGCTCCCCATGTTCAACTGTGATTTTTGAAGGGATTTCCAGGGATTTCCCAGCAAAGTAATATATTGTTTTTTTCAACAGAGTCTGGGCTTTAACATGAAATGTCTTGTTTGTCATTTTTTAGGTTTATTCTCAATATTTTTGGATGAAATATGTGCAAAAAAACCACAAAACTATTTTTTACAATTTGTAGTGTTTTTTTGTAATAAAAAATAAAATTTGTAAAAAAAAAAATGTAAGTTTGTCAATAAAATCTTATTTCGCGTGAAACCCGAATTTCTCCCGGTTACAGCGGTACCACATATGTAATGGTAGACACCCTTTCCTGCCCAGAAGTCTCCCCCAAACTGAAACAGCGCTTTAGGGGATTTTCAGATAAAATACAACTATGCTATGCAATATGCGCACCTTGCAGTTTTTCAAGAAAAACAACCCTTTACATTTGAAATACCCCCAACAAACTATATATTCTCTGGAAGTATACACCTCAGGCTTTATAGGCATACCAGGCTTGTTGACATGGGTGCGGTTTTCTGGAAGTAATCCCTCAATGTATTCTTTGGTTGAACAGGGTTTCCCTAAAAAAAGAATAAAAAAGCAGAATCAAAACCACATTTTCCTAAAAAAAAACTATATAGAAACAAGAAAAAAACTGAAAATCTGAAAAAGCAACATGCCCCGAACAGAACAATACCCAGCATGCATAACTACTGTCAAGGGAAGAGTTGCCAAACACACCATAGTAAAGCATGTGCGTAACGTTAATTTTACTTCAAAATTTCAGCTCTGCAGACAAAGTGCACACCTTGTGCTTTTTCTACCAAAACACGCCTTTACCTTTGGAATATCCCCCATAAACCATATATTCCCTGAAAGTACACATTTTAAGCTTTCTATGCATACCCAGCTTGTTGTAGTGGGCTCATCTTTCTGGGCGTAATCCCTGGAAGAATTCTTAGGTGGCACAGGGTTTCACAAATAAAATGTATAAAAAAGCAGAATAAAAAACACCTTTTCCTAAAATATCAACATGCAAATAAGAAAAAAACAAGCTAAATCTGAAAGCGCAAGGTCCCCCGAGCAGAACAATACCCAACATGCATAGGTACTATTAACCCTTTTAATTGCCAGCCTACTTGAAGTTTTGTCACCCTCTGTTGACAGGTAATTTTCCCTATTTTGCGCCATGTTTAACCGTGATTTTTGCTGGAATTTCCAGGAAAATATATATATTTTTTGCAGCACCAGAGTTTAGGCTTTAACATGAAATGTCTTGTTTGTAATTTTTCTACAGTTTTTAAAAATATTTTTGTGTAAAAAAACAAAAAAAATAAAATTTTTTTTTAGACAATTGTCTCCTTTATTTTAAATAAAAACACAATTCTGTGAGGTACTCACCTGTAGAATTGGTTTTTCTGGGAATCCATTCCAGGCACTCCTTACTCCTGGGTTTCCTCCTCCTCGCTGAGAAAGCAAACAGGTGCGGCCCTCCCGGCCCATAAGTAGCAGCCGCCCCTTAATCAAATCAGTTTACTTAAACAGCAGTAAAAATAATCTAGAGACAGGCCGGGAGGCCAGGAAATGGCGTTAACACCAACAGAGAAGCGTCAGAAGATAACATGACCCGAAACGGGTGGGACGGAGTGCCTGGAATGGATTCCCAGAAAAACCAATTCTACAGGTGAGTACCTCACAGAATTGTGTTCTTTCTTCCAATCCATTCCAGGCACTCCTTACTCCTGGGACCTCCAAAAGCAGTGCCATCTATGGGCGGGATCCCCTGACGCAGAACAGCAGGCAGTTCACTTCACCACTGCCTGGAGAATCTTGTAAAACTTGGTGAATGTATGAACGGAAGACCAGGTGGCAGCTTTGCAGACCTGTTCCACCGAAGTTTGATGGAATGGGCCGTGACCCGAAAAGGGGGTTCCTTCCCCTTGGCCGAGTAGGCTCTAATCACTGCCTGCCTAATCCACTTGCTGACAGTGGCTTTAGCCGGTGGAAGTCCCTTTCTGGGTCCTTCTGAAACAACAAAAAAAAGATCCGTCATGCGGAAGGCATCTGTAGCTGCCAAATAATACCTTATGGCTCTAAACACGTCCAAGGAATGAAGTGCCCTTTCCTTAGCATTAGCCGGACTTGGGCATAAGGAGGGTAAAACTACCTCCTGATTAAGATGAAAAGGAGAAACTACCTTAGGCAAAAAATCTGGCTTAAACAGAAAAACCACCTTGTCTTTGTGTAACTCAAAATAAGGAGATTTCATACATAAAGCGGCTAACTCCGAAACACGCCGCACAGAAGTGATTACCACCAAAAATACCACCTTAAGTGTCAAAATGCTCATTGGAGCGTCTACCATAGGTTCAAAAGGAGCCCCTTGTAGAGCCGTCAACACCAAATTCAAGTCCCATACTGGTAAGATAGACTTGCGCGGTGGACGGACATGAGTGACTCCAGGAAAAAAAAGTCTTAATGAGTCTATTACAAGCGATAGACTTCTGGAAAAAAATAGATAAGACCGACACCTGCCCTCTTAGGGTGCTTAGTCGTAGGCCCATCTCTAGGCCATCCTGCAAAAATTCTAGGATCCTAGATATCGAATACTTTCTACACGAAAAATTCCTAGCCTCGCACCAGGATATAAAGGATCTCCAGACCCTGTAGTAAATCATGGAAGAAGATTTCTTCCGAGCCTGAATCATAGTATGAATAACTTTGGCTGCTAGGGCCGAGGTCTCAATAGCCAAGCCGTCAAAGCCAGCATCTGTAAATTCGGGTGCCGAAGCGCCCCTTGAGTGAGAAGATCTACTGCCATCCTTGTTATGTCCGAAAACCAACTTCTTCTTGGCCAATGAGGAGCTACTAGGATGACAGGTACCCCCTCTTGAATTATCTTTCTTAGAACCCGACTCAGAAGCGGAAACGGGGGAAAAATGTACAGAAGCTTGAACCCTACCCAAGGGACTGACAGGGTGTCCGTGGCTATGGCCAGGGGATCCCTCGACAGGGACATGAATACTGGCAGCTTGTGATTGTGTCTGGACGCAAAGAGATCCACTTCCGGACGCCCCCAGCGAAGACAAAGGGCTTGAAAAACCTGCCGACTGAGGGACCATTCCCCCCGACGCCGCACCTTCCTGCTCAATGCGTCGGCCTCCTGGTTTACTACCCCGGGGATATAAACCGCCGAAATGCAGGGAACATTCTCCTCTGCCTATGTCAGAATCCGACTTACTTCCTCCAGGGCACCCTTGCTCCGGGTACCCCCCTGGTGGTTGATATAGGCTACCACTGGACTGCCTGCCCCCTTAAGCTGGGGGTCAGATACAGGAGCACTAGCCGGATAGCTCTTAATTCTAATACATTTATGGGAAGCTGATTCTCCCCCGGTCCCCACTGACCCTGGATCTTCTGAGATTGCCAGATGCCGCCCCACCCTGTGAGACTGGCATCCGTGGCAACGATCTGCCACTGTGGTGTCAAGAAGGATCTGCCTACCGACAGATGCAGAGGGTCCATCCACTACAGAAGAGAATGTTTGGTCAAGGGGGACAGAACAAAGACCTGATCCAGCGACTGCGGAGTCCGGTCCCAGCTTGCCAATAAATTCCATTGAAGGGGCCTCATGTGAAACTGGGCAAAAGGTACTGCCTCGAAGCAGGCTACCATCAGGCCTACTACCCTCATTCCCAGCCGAATAGTCGGCTGCCGGCAAGCCAGAAGGCACTCTACCTGATTTTGAATTAGCCGAGCCTTCAGCTCTGGCAGATAAACCTTGACCTGGACGGTGTCCAGAGTCATGCCCAAGAAGTTTCTTACTGGCGCCGGATTGATATGAGACTTCGGGTAGTTGATCACCCAGCCGAATTCTTCCAGAGACGACCGAACCGTCAGCGTGTCCTTTAAAATCTGCTGATGCGAACTGGCTGAAATTAGGAGATCGTCCAAATAAGGGACGATGCATATCCCTTGGCTCCTGAAGATTGCCATAAGGCCCGCCAAGACCTTGGTGAATACTCTTGGAGCCGAGGATATCCCGAACAGAAGGGCCACAAACTGGAAATGTTGGTCTTCTAGGGCAAACCTCAGGAATCTTTGATGCCCCTGAAATATCGGCACATGCAGATACACGTCCCTTATGTCTATGGTAGTCATAAGATCTCCGGGTCGAACTACTGTTAAAGCTGACCTCAGCGTCTCCATGCGGAAATGCTTCACGCGGATATATCTGTTGAGATCCTTCAGATCTAAAATGGGACGAATCGACCCGTCCTTTTTGGGGATTGTAAAAAGGTTGGAATAAAACCCCTGACCTTCTTCCTGAAGGGGTACTCGACCCCTTTTTGAAGGAGGTGCCGAACTGCGGACCTCAGGGCCACTAGTTTTAACTGGTTCCGGGATGCCCCTGATTGCAGGAACCTTGCAGGCGGTCTGGCTGCAAACTCGATCTTGTAACCTGAAGACACTACCTCCAAGATTCATCGATCCGCTATATAGCGCCTCCAGATATGAGCAAAAAGTAAACGCCGTCCCCCCACCCGCTCGGGTGAGGGCGCCCCCTCATGCTGTAGTGGATTTGGCTGGAGGTTTAGGCCTATTTCTCCAGGCCCCTCCTGCCCTATTCCGCGCTCTTCCTCTACCCCAAAAATCTCGAATAGAACAAGGCCGGACGGCTCCTCTGCCCCTCCGAAAAGGCCGAAATGACGAAGACCTCTGAAAAGGCCAAGTCAACCTTCTCCTTTGAGGCAGCTTGCCATCCTTCACCATACCGTCCAGCCTTTCACCAAAAAGTCTGTTCCCTAAAAAGGGTAAATCTGTAAGCGCCTTCTTAGAGGCTCGGTCCGCCGACCACTGCCTAAGCCACAACGAGTGGCGCAAAGCTACCAGGAGAGCAGAGGTTCTCGCCGCCAGCCTGACCGCATCTTCCATCGCAGTAATAGCGAATGCATTAAGTTCCAAACAGTCCTTAAGGTCCTTGGACTCCTGGGTCAGCCTGCGAAATTTAGCCCTGGCTAAGCTCCTCTTCATCTTCTTCCTCGTGGCCAGAGACACAATGGCCGTGGCACAAATGGGGCAGAGCAAAGAACCTATCATGGCGAAGGCATGGAGGGCCAACTGATCCATACGCCTCTCCGTGGGATCTCTAAGGGAACCCATAGTAGCGGACGGCATCACCGAAATGTTAGACAAGCCTGCAACCGGGGAGTCCACCTCGGGCGGATAGGACCACAGTTTAATCATGTCCGCTGGAAAAGGATACCTAGAATCTAGGATCTTGGGAACAGCCGGTAGCTTATTAGGATTTTCCCATTCCTTAAGTATCATCTTGGAGAAATGTGGCTGTTCTGGAAACACCTGCCTTTGCCTAACAGGCTTAAACAGGTCATCCTTCCTTCCTTTCGCTACCTCAGGTGGGAAGATATTCAAGGTGTCAAATACCATAGAGAGCAGACCTTCTGTTTCATCCACGAGGAGAGGATCTTCATCAGACGAAAATAAGACAGAATTACTATCTTCTTCTGACCGCAGCTCGCCCTCAGAGAGCTGCTCGTCCAAATACTCCTCATCCTCCTCTTCCCCAAAGGAGGCAAACATATCCTCATCCTCCGCAACCGGCTCCAAATGCTTTCTTTTAAAGCTGGCTTTCTTTGGAAGCACCAGAGACAACTGCCTCTCCAGATTATCCAATCTGTGAGCAAGTTCCGTCTGCACCTCACTGCCCTCTCCCCCTTTAGGGGAAGCAGGAGACGGATGAACTGTAACGCCCTCAGCATCAGCCGGGTCAGCAACTTTGTCAGCCAGTCTGTTATGGTCTAGGCCAATCCTCACGGTGCAGGCGGAGCAAACCGTGCCAAAACTGCCCAGGGGATCCTGCCTGCATAAAGGGCAAATCCTGCCCTGCTCCAAAGGGATGCCCGTGTCGCTATCCCCTGATGCCTCCCTCATGGTGTTTTTATAAAAAAAAAATACTTTAGAATATTTTTTTTTATTTTTTTTTTTTATTAATAGCCAGCAGACCCAAAGGGCCCTAAGCCTGAACCAATCCCCAAAAAAGGGAACGGGAGGAACCACAGCCCTGCTTTCTATCCTTCTTCCAGTCTAAAATATAAAAAGAGAAAAAAGAGAAAAGCCAAAGGGCCCTAAGCCTGAACCAATCCCCAAAAAAGGGAACGGGAGGAACCACAACCCTGCTTTCTATCCTTCTTCCAGTCTAAAATATAAAAAGAGAAAAAAGAGAAAAGGATTAAAAACCTTAGCTCCACCGGGGAAAAAAAATAGCAGCTGAAAAAATATTAATAAAATTAATAAAATACTAAAAATATTAACAATATTAATATAATGTGATATATTCACCTTATAATAAATAAATTGCAATTATAATAAAAAATGATAATATAATAATAATCTATTATTATAATATAATATAACAATAACCAATCAAGCTGATAGCTAAAGTATCTGCGATATTTTAGTATTTCATTATCATGAATAATATACTCTCCCAACTTATATTTTACTTTTATTCTTATTCCTCTTTTTTTTTTTAATTCAAAAAAATACACAGATCAAAAACCTTACTGAGGACTTGCTACACATCAAGCTATAGAGAGAAGGAAGGGATCAGAAGATCCACTCACCACTGCCGTCTGTCTTCGCCCTGAGGAGACAAGATCAACCTTAAGCATATATCAATTACAGCCATCCAGCCCCGCTCTGCCTGCGCTCCCAGTAATAAAAACACACATGTAACCAAGCCCTGACAAAGTATCACAGCCCCCTCCCTACCTGCCGCCGCTGCCAGAAACCAATGCGGTATCGCGGCTCGGCCTAAGAAGGGGACCGCAAGCCGGTCTCCCCCGCCAGAGACACGCCGCTACCCGCCGTGTGTGGGAGAGAGAGAGAAGGGGCTGGGAGGACACAAAGGGCTGGGAGGACACAAAGGGCTGGGAGGACACAAAGGCTGGGAGGACGCGGAGGTGAATAATAAACGCCCCATGCCACGCTCCCCCCGCAGGACAGGCACCAGCGCCGCGCTAGGAAGGAAGAGAGGGGAATGCCATAACCTGCATCTCCCCTGATGAGTCTCCTACCTGCACCGGTAGAGCGGCTATCCTCTCTCAGCGTGCAAGGCTGAGGAAGTGGAGGCTGGGAGAAAGCGATCTCCTCCCCAGTAATGCAGCACATGGACTGGGCCTACGCCCAGCGTGACGTCAGCCCAGCTCTTAAATAAAAAAAATCGGAAGGAGGAAGGGTTGGGTAAACAAATAAACACATTCCTCAGCAGGTACACCAGAGAAAAACCTGCGGCTGACTTGCCTTTCAAAAAAGCCTGCAGCCCAGAGCCCATCACTCTGTAAGCGCCCCAAAGACCCCGGCGCTTCCACCTTACCTTCACGGCCCCAAAAACAGCCAATGCTGTGGAGGCATAAACTCGGGTCTTGAGGGGCCGCGGGAGTAAGGTCACGCAGCGAGCTGACAGGGTTCAGTCCCCCGCTTACTGTTAAAAACCTTGAGAGCAACCTAAACTTCCACAGTCATCTTGCCACTGCAAGAAAGAAAACTGATTTGATTAAGGGGCGGCTGCTACTTATGGACCAGGAGGGCCGCACCTGTTTGCTTTCTTGCAGTCACATGCTCAGCGAGGAGGAGGAAACCCAGGAGTAAGGAGTGCCTGGAATGTATTGGAAGAAAAACATTTGTTTTATTAATGAAAACCATATTGCATGTGAAAGCCCCATTTCTCCCGATTACAACGGTACCACATATGTATCGATAGCCCCCCCATTCGTGCCCCCAAACTGAAAAGAGCACTTTATAACATTTACAAATAAAATACTACTATCCACACTATAAACATAAGGGGTTAATTTAAAAAGAAAATGACATAGGTCCCCCTCCCAGGGGGGGGGGAACCCCATTTTTTTGGGAATTTTAAGGGTTGGGCTATCCCTAACCCTTAAAATTAAACGAAAAATGATGTAGGGTCCTCCCTCCCAGGGGGAATTTTAAGGTTTAGGGTTAGGCTAACCCTAACCCTTAAAGTGGACCAACACCCACCCCTGATTGGCCCGGGAATCTATAAGATTCCCGGGCCGATCAGCTCCCTCCCCGCTGGGCATCTGTGAAACCCCCCAGAAAGCCCCTAAAATCTTACCTTATCGGCGACGGACAAGCGCCGGATAAGCCGCGTGTCCCTCTAGCAGAGCGCCCTGTAAGAGGGACGCGTGAGAGGCGGCGGCTTATCCGACGCTTGTCCGTCACAGATAAGGTAAGATTTTAGGGGCTTTCTTGGGGGTTTCACACAGCGGGGCACCCCCGATCGGGGTGCCCCGCGGAAGTGGACCAACACTCAGGATAACTTTAAAATGTAAAACAAAAATGACGTAGGGTCCCCCCTCCCGGGGGGGGGGGGGGGGGAGACCCTATTTTTTATTTTATTTTAAGGGTTAGGGTTAGGCTAACCCTAACCCTTAAAATTAAAAAAAAAAAAATAAGTAGGGTCCCCCCTCCCGGGGGGGGGGGGGGGGGGTGGGGGGGATTTTTTTTTTTGAATTTTAAGGGTTAGGCTAACCCTAACCCTTAAAATTAAAAAAAAAATGACGTAGGGTCCCCCCGACCCGTCATCACCAGCCCGGGACCAGCTATGGGGGCCAGCTCTGGTGGCCCCCCCACCCTGCAGCCTACAAGCCCACATAGCCTATGTGGGCCCGGGCTCTTCTGCCCCACCTTGGGGGTGCAGGGGTTAATGGCAAGTCACCCCCTAGTTTCAGGTGACTTGCCAGCCCCCAGCCTTGTGAACTGGTACAAGGGTCTCATGGACCCCTTACCAGTTCACAAAGGGTTAACAGTAAAATAAACACACAGAGTAAAATTATTTTATTAAAAAAAAAAAAAAAAAAATGTTCTCACCTCCGATCGTCCGCTCCTCTGTCCCTCGCTGATCTGATGACAGATGCCGGTGATCGGCAGCCAGAGGAGGAGGGGAGGCAGGAGATCAGAGGATCTCCTGTCCCCTCCTTCTCTCACCACCGATCACCAGCATCTGACAGCTGAGAGGCCTGGAGCTGTCATGATGCCGGCCGAGTGACGTCATAAGTCCCACCCCAAAAGGGGCGGAGCCTGCGGCAAGATGGCAGCACCCGTCAGAGGAAGAGGGGAAAGAGCCTGACAGGCTCTCTCCTGAAGATAGAGAGCCCTGGGGGGGGGATGGGAGGCCCCCCAGGTGAAGAGGAGGGCGGCGAGATCGAGCGCACATGGAGGCGAGTAAATGTCATTTTTATTTTTTGTTATTTGTACAGGAAAAGCCAGCGGCCGGAAAAACAGGGGGGGGGCCCTACTCTGGGCTCTCCCCTTCCTCCGGAGGAGCCCCGACAGGGGATCGGAGCCCCCCCAGGGTGGAGACCCGGCCGGTTCGAATGAGGGGTCAGGTAAGTGTTTTTTTTTTAATTTTGCAGGCGCTAGCAGGGGGGCAAACCAGGCACGTAAATTTTACGTGGCTGGCGTTTAACGGTTGTAGAGGCAGCTAGTGGCTGGCAATAGAAGGGTTAAAGTGGACCAACACCCAGGGGGGGATCGGCCCGGGAATCTATAAGATTCCCGGGCCGATCAGATCCCGATTTCGGATGCCCCGCGGGGTGAAACCGCCCAGGGAGCCCACAAACCTTACCTCAATCCCGTTCCAACGGCATGCGCGGGCCGTGTCTCGCTCTTCCCTCTAGCAGGGCGCGCACCCGCGCCGGCCGTTTGTGAATGGCCGGCGCGGGCGCGCTCCCTGTTAGAGGGAAGCGCGAGACGCGGCCTCCAGCGTTCAGAGCCGCTGTGGTTGGACGCCGCTTGTACGTACATACCACAGCAGCTCTGAGCGCTCTGATTGGACGAGCGAGTCACGTGGGAGCGTGGTGGGGTGAGTGTTTCGAGCTTTCTGGGGGTTTCACACAGCGGGGCACCCCCAATCGGGGTGCCCCACCGAAGTGGACCAAAACCCAGGATAGTCAAAATCCTGGGTGTTGGTCCACTTTAAATGTACGGGAATGTTGTCCCACAAGATAATCCTGGCTGCTTCCCAGAATGCTCTCTTCTTCTGGTGCCCCCTTGGTGATTTATATAAGCAATGGCTGTCACACTATCTGACTGCATCCTGATCGGGAGACACCGCAGGTCCTACCTCATCTGGCAGCAAGTTCCATAGTCTCACTGCTCGTACAGAGAAGTATCCCCTCCTATGTTGGTGGAGAAAGCACCTTTCCTCTAACCTTAGTGGATGCCCTTGGGTTATGGTTACACCCTGGGGTATAAATAGATTGTGGGACAGATCTTTGTATTGACCCTGAATATATTTATACATAGTTATTAGATCACCCCTCAGGCGTCTTTTTTCTAAACTAAATAAACCTAACTGACAATCTTTCAGGGTACTCCAGCCCCCGGACTCCTTTAATTAAGTGGTCTTGCTTGCCAAGATCACTTATTGTTCTCGCTGATATATTATTAAGTGGTCTTGCTTGCCAAGATCACTTATTGTTCTCGCTGATATATTATTAAGTGGTCTTGCTTGCCAAGATCACTTATTGTTCTCGCTGATATATTATTCTTATTTTTATTCCAAGCATTTTTGCACTGTAACTCCTCCCACAGTTTTGACACTACATAGTTACTCCGCCCACTCCACCCAGTTACTCCGCCAGTTCTCTACAACTGGAGCGGGCAGAGGCAAGAGCACTTCACGCAATTTCCCCGGAAATTGCACTTTGTCTAGTTAAGTGGCCTTGCTTGCCAAGATCACTTATTGTTCTTGCTGATATATTATTAAGTGGTCTTGCTTGCCAAGATCACTTATTGTTCTTGCTGATATATTATTAAGTGGTCTTGCTTGCCAAGATCACTTATTGTTCTTGCTGATATATTATTCTTATTTTTATTCTTATTCCAAACATTTTTGCACTGTAACTCCTCCCACAGTTTTGACACTACATAGACCATAATATACCAAAACGTGCGGAATGGTGTGCTACTAATTTGTGGAACGTTTCGCCAAACGGTTTCCGAAATATTGGCGTTTTTCTGGCGCAATTTTCCCATAGGAATGAATGGGAGGTATTTTCTCTTTCAATATTTTTATTTTATTCAAAGAAGGCAGCACAACAAAAAAAGAATAGATGGTCAGCCAAACAGGAGTCCATCCCACGCAGGGGAGGCAAACAAAACAGTGGTTACAGCAAGTTCTCGTGGTCTAGACCAGTAGCGAGACGCAGCATTTCGGATCAGCAAGAAAATGATTGGCAATGTAATTACAGTGTGGCAAAAGTTTAAATAAACAATTAGTACATCAAAATTTGTCAATCATTAATCACGTTGTCTCTCGCGTCAGTTAGTTGCCGTTATATGCAAACCATATTGGCATCTCATCGTAGCCCGCCCCCCCACCGCCCAACCCCGGCCGAGCAGACTGACGGGGGGGCGGCCACACGGCAAGAGGTGGAGAGAATCGCAGAAAAAAGGAAAAGCAAAAAAGGGAAGGGGGGGGAATGAAGGGTGGACATGATGGGAGGAAGGGGTGAAGGACGGGGGGAGGATAGGGGGGGGGAATCCCCGCAGCCCGGTCTGCCCTGATCGCCTAATGGAGCAGACCCAATGGAGCATCGGGCCAGGCATATTGTATCCATGGTTCCCAGATGGAGAGGAACTTATCCTGGGTGTCGGCCAGAATGCTTGAGAGCCTCTCATTAACCAGGAATCCATTCATTCTAGACGACACCTCCGATATCGGAACAATCTGTCTCCTCCAGGCCCTGGCGATGGTCTGCTTCGCCGCCAGGAGCAAGTAAGTAAACAGTCTGCTCTGTTTTCTAGTAAGCTCTGGGGGTCTACGGTGAAGGAGGGCCACCCAGGGATCCCTTCTGATGTTTGTCTGAAACATTCTGCCGGCCATCCTGTATATATGAGACCAAAAACGAGTCAGCATGGGGCAGGTCCACCATATATGCATGAAGGTACCCTCGGCGTTACAACCCCTGAAGCATGTATTGGCCTGCCCTGGGAACATTTTACCGAGGCGACTGGGCACCAAATACCAGCGGAACAGGACTTTATAAGCCATTTCAGTTGTCAGAACATTCATGGAGCATGAGGAAACCGTATTCCAAATTTCCGCCCACCCCCTATCTGAGTGGCAGGGACCCAAGTCTCGTTCCCATTCCTCCACATAGGCGTGCACACCCGCCCCCATGCCATTCAACTTAGAGTACAACATAGATATCAATCCCCTACGGAACGGGTCTTCACTACAGATCTCCTCAAAGGGGGTACACCTCCGAAAGGGCTGCCCCAATCTAGTTAAAGGAGACAACCAGTATCTCAACTGTAGATACTGGAAAAAGGCCCCCTGGGGGACGTCGAATTTTTCTCAGGGAGAATGGGAGGTATTTTCAAAGCTAGAGTGGGAGATGAGTGTGAAATGAAAAATCAGGACATGATTTCTAAACTGCGACCTCTCCCTCATTTTTAATCCCACCTACACAAATCTTATATCAAAACGTTTAGCTATCCCTGCTGCCGCTAAAAATGTCCAAGGCTTAGCCATAGCCCTAACAGTTTTCACAATATGACCTTTTGTTTGCAACTCACACCTCCCATTGACATTCATTGAAACTCCACTCTAGACAACACAAATTTGAATGGCAATATCTAAACTGCGACTGTGCCTTCATTTTTAATATTTCAGAGACATGTTATGCACCACATTATAGGTGGTCTTCTTGTGATTCTTACAGTATAAAGCTCTTTGCTGTAGGATGTATACTTTTTAAGCTACAGTCATTTGAATATGGCAACCACCAGTTCATTAGAAATGTGTTTTAATGTGCATTCTCAGTTTACCTCAGAGTGAGTTGCCATAGCAACACAGCTGCAGCCTGGCTAGTTACAGCTGCTCCGCCCACACAGTCTGAGGAAAACTTCCCATGAAAACGTGTTATGGAAAGCAGGTTAGAAAAATACCATTTTGTGATTACTCACCTGTAAAATGGGTATTATAAGTATGTCACACACCCCACTTCAGACATTAATTCATTAACATGGGTACTCACCGCTAGGTGGCGCTGCTTTGCAGAGAAGTCCAGAAAAAGCAAGCCCCTCCCGGTCTATACATACCTGGTATCTCCTAACAATTCCCCAGTATTCAAACTGCAATAAAGGCAAGATACCAGGAGACCAAAACACAAAAGTAACCCTCAACTGTGAATAAACACAACTTCACCATATAAAGAGCCAGGATACCAAAGAGGGCGGGTGAAGTGGGGTGTGTGACATACTTATAATACCCATTTTACAGGTGAGTAATCACAAAATGGTATTATTCTAAGTATGTCACACACCCCACTTCAGACATTAATTCATTAACATGGGACATCCAACAGCAGTGTCCAAAATGGGGAGGGTATCCAACCAGGCAATAATGCAGACACACTCAAACCACTGCAGCCTGCAGAACCTTGCGGCCAAAAACAGCATCCGCTGAAGCCCGCACATCAACCTTATAAAACTTTGAAAAGGTGTGAACCGAAGACCAGGTAGCAGCCTTACAAACCTGCTCAACCGAAGCCTGGTGCTGAAAAGCCCAGGACGCACCAACAGCACGAGTAGAATGAGCAGTAACACGAAAAGGGGGAGCCTTCCCCTTGGCAGAATAGGCTCCAACAATCGCCTGACGAATCCATTTACTAATAGAAGACTTGGCCGGGCCAAACCCTTCCTAGGCCCACAGGGCACCACGAAGAAGGCATCCGTCCTACGAAAAGGAGCCATAGTACGCGGATAGAACTTGACACAACGTACCACGTCCAAGCAGCGCAACGCACTCTCCTTGTCATTCTTAGCCTTAGGACACAAAGAAGGAAGAACAATGTCCTGATTAAGATGGAAAGCAGAGACCACTTTAGGAAGAAAGTCCGGCTTGAATCTGAAAACCACCTTGTCCTGATGTTTCTCAAAATAAGGGGCCTGAATCGACAGGGCCGCCAGCTCTGAAACACGCCGAACAGAAGTGATGGCCACCAGAAAGGCAACCTTCTGAGTCAGAGTAGACAAGGCAATATCCCGCAAAGGCTCAAAGGGAGGAGCCTGAAAGGCAGAAAGAACTAAATTCAAATCCCAAACAGGGAGCAACGGCTTCCTAGGAGGCCGCAAATGCGAAACCCCCTGGAAAAAAGTTTTGATCAAAGAATGGCTTGCAAAAGACCTCTGAAAAAAAAAAATAGATAAGGCAGAAACCTGCCCCTTCAAAGTACTCAGCTGAAGACCAGAGTCCAGCCCTGACTGAAGAAAATCCAAAATCCTGGAAACGGAAAAGACCCGGCAGGGCAAAGATCTAGATTCACACCAATCAATATACGATCTCCAAGCCCTATAATAGATGGAAGAAGAGGATCTCTTCCTAGCACTAATAAGAGTCCGAATGACCGAATCCGAAAGACCTTCCTCCTTCAAGATGGAGGTTTCAGCAGCCAAGCCGTCAAAGCCAGCGTTGGTAAACTGGGGTAACACAACTGACCCTGAGTGAGAAGATCTGGCCGAAGAGGCAGATCGAGCTGATCCACTGCCAGACGAACGATGTCCGCGAACCACACCCGCCTTGGCCACCTTGGAGCCACGAGAATGGCGGGAACTCCTTCCTGAACCAGCTTTCGCAGAACCCTGCCCAGCATGGGAATCGGAGGAAACAGATAAAGAAACCCCAGATCCCTCCAGCTCAGGGCCATGGCGTCCGCCGCCAGAGCCAGAGGGTCCCGGGACAGAGACACGAACGTCGGAAGCTTGTGATTGTGACGAGAGGCAAACAGATCCACCTCCGGCGTCCCCCACCGAAGACACAGTGACCGAAACACCTGGGGATGGAGAGACCATTCCCCCCGGCGGGACGAACACCGGCTCAGAAAGTCCGCCTCTGTGTTTTCCACTCCTGGAATGTAAACTGCCGAGATGCAAGGGACATGAGTCTCTGCCCAAACAAGAATCAGAGACACCTCTCTGTGGGCACCCAGACTGCGAGTCCCTCCCTGGTGATTGATGTAAGCAACCGCCGTCCGATTGTCCGACCGCACCTGCAACGGCAGGCCCTGCAAATGATGTGTCAATTGAGACAGAACCAACCTGATGGCTCACAACTCCAGAACATTGATGGGCAAGTGAGCTTCCCGAGGGTCCCACTGCCCCTGAAACTGAAGATCCTTCCAGAACCCTCCCCATCCTGACAAACTGGCATCCGTAGTGACAGTCTCCCAAAGCGGGGTCAGAAACGACCTGCCCTTCAGAAGATTGTCCGAGACCATCCACCACAGAAGAGACTGCCGAACCCGAGGGGACATCCGGAAGGACCGATCCAACGACCGCGGTTGCCGGTCCCAAGACGCCAAAAGATGAAGCTGAAGCGTCCGCGTGTGAAACTGTGCGAAGGGAACTGCCTCGAACGAAGCCACCATCAACCCCACCAGTCTCATTCCTAGCCGAATGGACGGGCGAGGATTGGAAAGAAGAAGCTGAGCCAATTCCTGAATCAAAAGGACCTTGCCTGGGGGAGAAAGACTCTGTGCAGGCAAGAGTCCAATGACATCCCCAGAAAAGTCACCACCCTGGCCGGGACCAGAGAGGACTTGGGGTAATTGATCACCCAGCCGAACCTCTCCAACATAGACACCACCAAACTGGTGTCCCCTTCCGCCTGACTGAAGGAAGGCGCCATGATGAGGAGATCGTCCAGGTAAGGTACAATGCGAATCCCCTGAGCTCTGAGCAGGGCCATCACTCCCGCCAACACCTTGGTGAACACTCTTGGCGCAGATGTGAGGCCGAACGGAAGAGCTACAAACTGAAAATGCCGATCCTCCACCACAAAGCGAAGAAACCGCTGATGAGCCGGAAAGATCGGGATGTGAAGGTAAGCATCCTTGATGTCTATGGACGTCATAAAGTCCCCCTGCCGAAGTGCACCGATCACAGACCGCAGGGTTTCCATGCGGAACTTCCGGGGACGAATAAATCTGTTGAGAAGCTTCAAATCCAGGATCGGACGGAACGAACCGTCCTTTTTGGGTACAGTGAAGAGATTGGAATAAAACCCGCGCCCCACCTCTGAAGGAGGGACCGGGCAGTTGACTGCCAATTCCAGAAGATTCCTTAACGCCGCCAGGAGCCCCCGTGCGGCCAAAGGATCCGAGGGCACCCGAGACCTGAAAAACCTTAGAGGAGGGCGGGACTCGAACTCCAGCTTGTAACCGGCCGACACCACCTCCCGGATCCACCTGTCCGAGACCTCCTGGTCCCATACCCGAGAGAAGAGTCGCAACCGTCCCCCCACCCGTACGGGTGAGGGCGCCCCCTCATTGCTGAGCGGGCTTGACCGCAGGCTTGGGCTTGGCGCCCCAGACGTGAACGGAACGGCCACGGCCTCTACCTTTAGGCCAACTGGCGCCCTGGAGGCCGAGAAGCCCGCACCCCTGCCGGCTCTGGCTCCCCGAAAGGACGGATTAAAGGAGACCGCCCCCCGAAAGGAACGGCGAAATTTCTTGCGCTGAGGCAACTTGCCTCCCTTGGCAACAGAATCCAGCTTTTCACCAAAAAGACTCAAACCCAGAAAAGGGAGAGCCGTAAGCGATCTTTTAGAATTAAAATCAGCCGTCCACTGTCTCAGCCAAACTGAACGACGAATAGCCACCAACAGAGCAGTAGCCCTGCCACACATCAACATAGCATCCTCCTGGGCGGCCAGAATAAACGACAAGAAGGATTCACAACGCTTAAGAACTAGAAACTCATCACCGGTAGGATCAAGATCCACACATAAGTCCCTGACCATAGACCTAACCGCCAACGACAGAAAGGCAGAAGCACAAGCAGGCCTCAAAACCGAACCCGCACAGACAAACCCATGCCGGGCCAACTGATCAATCCGGCGATCCTCGCCGTCCTTGAGAAAAGTAGTGTCAGGGAGATGAACAGCTGCCGTATTAGACAGCCCCAAAACAGGAGCATCCACCTCGGGAGAGACAGACCAACGCTTCAACAGATCCGATGGAAAAGGATACTTCTTGTCCCAACTAGGCGGAACCCCGACAAGCCGCGTAGGCTGCTCCCACTGCTTAAGGACGATGTCCTCAAAATGCTGTTGACTGGGAAACTCCAAGCGCTGCTTGGACCCCCCAAAAAGCTGACCCTTAGGCCGAGGAGTAACTTCCGGCGGATCCAAATCCAAAACCTCAAACATTTGGGCCAGGATAGTGGGCGTATCAAGGGGGGGCCCCTCCTCCAGGTCCCCCTCAGTGCCCGACAAGTGCTGAACCTCGGCATCCTCTGACTCCTCAACAAGCTCACCCTCTTCAAGGGGACGAACCGACCAGTCCAGTACCTCAACTTCCTCATCTGAGTCCCGCGGAGGCGGAGACAGATGTTTCCGCTTGGCTGGAGCCTTCTGAGCGACCATTGCGGAAAACATTTTCTCGAGGCTGGCCAAACGGGCGCATACCTCAGATTGCGAATCACCCCCAACGACCGCGTCACGTGGTGTCCGGAACAGGCGAGGAGGGGAGGGAGAAGGCGCGGTAGAAGAAGTCCCAGGCACCGAGGTGTCGGACTGGCGCTCAATGTTCCGCTGCGCACATGGAATACAAATGATAACATCATCCCCTGGGAGCGGAGTCCCACATCCCCCACACAGCCTGGACTGCCCCGAAGGACTAGTTCTGGTATCTCTGGTAGCCTCCATATGGTGAATTTATGGTATTCGCAGACCCCAGGGATTTACGCAGTAAGCGACCCGGGATGCCCCACTGGGATTTTAATAAAATATCTATAAATATATATATATAGATATATATATATATATGATGAAATGTGTAAATAGGCCTGTCAGGGAATAGCAAAAGGGACCCAAAACCCAATAGCCAGGTATATACGACCGGGAGAGCCCAGAGTGAAGGAATCCCGGGATTTGGAAAACAAAGAAAAGACAATAGTAAATACATGCACACAGAAACACAATAGGTGGCTCAGACTAAAGAACAAACACAGGGCCGGATATATATATATATATATATATATATATATATATATATATATATATATATATATATATATATATACACACACACATATAATAATACATGCATTGACAGCCAGCATGCCCCAAGGCCCGCCACCACCCCCAAGAGAAGGGGGGGGGGGGGGAACGACGGAGGCACAGACCAAATGGACCCAAGGCCAGTGTAACCCCAAGGGGACAAGAACGCTGCCCCCCCCTTATCAGCAAACTGGATGCTCACACTAAAAGGAGCGTCCAGACAACATGAATGGCCGGGAGAACAAGCAGGCACCCACCTGAGCTCCGCACAGACACGCCGCCAGAACGAGACGGAGATGGGGAAGAAGGGCGGGCCCGCCAGGAGCGCGGGACCTCTGTAGCCCCGCCCCCCACGTACCCCGTCATACAAGTCGCAGCCCGCGCAGGCCACAGCCCGCGAAACCAGGCCGCGAACGCCACATACCATGGCGCCCGCATAAGCCCACAGGAGGACCGGCGGCAACGCATGCCGCCCGGCCCCACCTGCCAGCGGGACATCCACAGCAGCCGCGCCAAGGCCCAAGCCGCGGGCGCCGCGATGACGCCCGCAGAAGCCGTCGAGCGGGCCGGCGGAACATGCCGCCCGGCCCGCCCGCCCAGTGAAAGTATCCCTGGCGGACCGGCGCGACGCGCCGCCAGGCCACCCGACATCACCAGCCACAGGGACTACAGTAACCACCAAGCACCCTATAAAGGCAGACCGGACGGGCCGGAGCCAGGCCACCCATCCCTGCCTCACAACACACACACACACAAGCACATGTATAATAAAGGAAGGAAAATGACAGGAAGGGAACCTAAGGGGAAAATCAGGTCCGGGGCATCCCACATCCGGATCACCAAAACCGGATCGCCGCTATGCCCCATAATATGGGGACGAGCGGAGGAGCAAAGCTCCTAAGCACCTAAGGTGCTATCTACCCTTGCCCAGCCTACAGCCTAAGCTGGGAGGCTACCATTAACCAGGGGCTAATCAAAAAGAAGCCGGGCAGAAATAGACCATAGGGGGGGGCCGGGGTGATACCCCGGCTACCTGCAAGCAGGAGACTTCTTTCTTCTGTCTTGTCGCCACGTTGCAGAGAAGAACACTGGGGAATTGTTAGGAGATACCAGGTATGTATAGACCGGGAGGGGCTTGCTTTTTCTGGACTTCTCTGCAAAGCAGCGCCACCTAGCGGTGAGTACCCATGTTAATGAATTAATGTCTGAAGTGGGGTGTGAGACATACTTAGAATAAAGACCTAGCCAGTAATTTAGCAAGATAGAAATACTTCATCATTTAATGCCTACTATCTTTACTCACTCCAAACAATCCATATAGTTACTCTGCTCAGTCACACCTTTCCACAGTTACTCCAGCCCCTCCAACCACACAACATTTACTCAAGTCACTCCACCCAGTTACTCTGCCCACTCCAGTTGTAGAGAACTGGCGGAGGCAAAAACACCTCACACAATTTCCCCAGAAATTGCACCTTTTATCTTTTTTATTCTTATTATAGCCAAATTTGGCAATGTAACTCCTCAGTTTTTACACTACATAGACCATAATGTATATATATATATATTGTACGAGTTGTACTGATTCAAAGTCATATCACACTGTGCCAGTAGCTGTGACATGTCTTCAAGCTGCACTCTCGGGTTATTAAGCAAATCCCATACTGGCTTTAGTTTGTTTTTGGTTGCTTGTTGTTTAATTTTATGATCTCCTTGTTCTTCTGGCATCGGGTAAGTTATCACACCTCCCATTGACATTCATTGAAACTCCACTCTAGACACCACAAATTTGAATGGCAATTTCTAAACTGCGACTGTGCCTTCATTTTTAATATTTCAGAGACATTGTATACACCACATTGTTCGCCTAGCTCTTGTGATTCTTACAGTATAAAGCTCTTTGCTGTAGGATGTATACTTTTTAAGCTACAGTCATTTGAATATGGCAACCACCAGTGCATTAGAAATGTGTTTTAATGTGCATTCTCAGTTTACCTCAGAGTGAGTTTCCATTGCAAAACACAGCTTCAGCCTGGCTCGTTACAGCTGCTCCGCCCACACACCAAGTCTCAGGAAACTCCCCTTAAAGGAGCATAACCATACAGTTACTCTGCCTACTCCATATAGTTACTGTGCTCAGTCAAACCTTTCCACAGTTACTCCAGTGACTCCAACCACACAACAGTTACTCCGCCCACTCCACCCAGTTACTCCGCCCACTCCACTCAGTTACTCCGCCCACTGCACCCAGTTACTCCACCCACTCTACCCAGTTACTCTGCCCATTCCACCCAGTTACCCCGCCCATTCCACCCAGTTACCCCGCCCATTCCACCCAGTTACTCCGCCCATTCCACCCAGTTACCCCGCCCACTCCACCCAGTTACTCCGCCCACTCCACCCAGTTACTCCAGCCACTCCACCAGTTACTCCAGCCACTCCACCCAGTTACTCCGCCCACTCCACCCACACAACAGTTACTCAAGTCACTCCACCCAGTTACCCCGCCCACTCCAACCACACAACAGTTACTCAAGTCACTCCACCCAGTTACTCTGCCCACTCCACCCAGTTACTCCACCCACTCCACCCAGTTACTCCGCCCACTCCAGTTGTAGAGAACTGGTGGAGGCAAGACCACTTCACGCAATTTCCCCGGAAATTGCACTTTGTCTAGTTAAGTGGTCTTGCTTGCCAAGATCACTTATTGTTCTTGCTGATATATTATTAAGTGGTCTTGCTTGGCAAGATCACTTATTGTTCTCGCTGATATATTATTAAGTGGTCTTGCTTGGCAAGATCACTTATTGTTCTTGCTGATATATTAAGTGGTCTTGCTTGCCAAGATCACTTATTGTTCTTGCTGATATATTATTCTTATTTTTATTCCAAGCATTTTTGCACTGTAACTCCTCCCACAGTTTTTACACTACATAGACCATAATATACCAAAACGTGCGGATCGTTCCCGAATGGTGTGCTTATATTTTGTGGAACGTTTCGCCAAACGGTTTCCGAAATATTGGCGTTTTTCTGGCGCAATTTTCCCATAGGAATGAATGGGAGGTATTTTCAAAGCTAGAGTGGGAGATGAGTGTGAAATGAAAAATCAGGACATGATTTCTAAACTGCGACCTCTCCCTCATTTTTAATCCCACCTACACAAATCTTATATCAAAACGTTCAGCTATCCCTGCTGCCGCTAAAAATGTCCAAGGCTAAGCCATAGCCCGAACAGATTTCACAATATGACCTTTTGTTTGCAACTCACATCTCCCATTGACATTCATTGAAACTCCACTCTAGACACCACAAATTTGAATGGCAATTTCTAAACTGCGACTGTGCCTTCATTTTTAATATTTCAGAGACATTGTATACACCACATTGTTCGCCTAGCTCTTGTGATTCTTACAGTATAAAGCTCTTTGCTGTAGGATGTATACTTTTTAAGCTACAGTCATTTGAATATGGCAACCACCAGTGCATTAGAAATGTGTTTTAATGTACATTCTCAGTTTACCTCAGAGTGAGTTTCCATTGCAAAACACAGCTTCAGCCTGGCTCGTTACAGCTGCTCCGCCCACACACCAAGTCTCAGGAAACTCCCCTTAAAGGAGCATAACCATACAGTTACTCTGCCTACTCCATATAGTTACTGTGCTCAGTCAAACCTTTCCACAGTTACTCCAGTGACTCCAACCACACAACAGTTACTCCGCCCACTCCACCCAGTTACTCCGCCCACTCCACTCAGTTACTCCGCCCACTGCACCCAGTTACTCCACCCACTCTACCCAGTTACTCTGCCCATTCCACCCAGTTACCCCGCCCATTCCACCCAGTTACCCCGCCCACTCCACCCAGTTACCCCGCCCACTCCACCCAGTTACTCCGCCCACTCCACCCAGTTACTCCAGCCACTCCACCAGTTACTCCAGCCACTCCACCAGTTACTCCAGCCACTCCACCCAGTTACTCCGCCCACTCCACCCACACAACAGTTACTCAAGTCACTCCACCCAGTTACCCCGCCCACTCCAACCACACAACAGTTACTCAAGTCACTCCACCCAGTTACTCCGCCCACTCCACCCAGTTACTCTGCCCACTCCACCCAGTTACTCCGCCCAGTTACTCCACCCACTCCAGTTGTAGAGAACTGGTGGAGGCAAGACCACTTCACGCAATTTCCCCGGAAATTGCACTTTGTCTAGTTAAGTGGTCTTGCTTGCCAAGATCACTTATTGTTCTTGCTGATATATTATTAAGTGGTCTTGCTTGGCAAGATCACTTATTGTTCTCGCTGATATATTATTAAGTGGTCTTGCTTGGCAAGATCACTTATTGTTCTTGCTGATATATTAAGTGGTCTTGCTTGCCAAGATCACTTATTGTTCTTGCTGATATATTATTAAGTGGTCTTGCTTAGCAAGATCACTTATTGTTCTTGCTGATATATTATTAAGTGGTCTTGCTTGGCAAGATCACTTATTGTTCTTGCTGATATATTATTAAGTGGTCTTGCTTGCCAAGATCACTTATTGTTCTTGCTGATATATTATTCTTATTAAGTGGTCTTGCTTGGCAAGATCACTTATTGTTCTTGCTGATATATTATTAAGTGGTCTTGCTTGCCAAGATCACTTATTGTTCTTGCTGATATATTATTTTTATTATTATTCCAAGCATTTTTGCACTGTAACTCCTCCCACAGTTTTGACACTACATAGACCATAATATACCAAAACGTGCGGATCGTTCCCGAATGGTGTGCTTATATTTTGTGGAACGTTTCGCCAAACGGTTTCCGAAATATTGGCGTTTTCCTGGCGCAATTTTCCCATAGGAATGAATGGGAGGTATTTTCAAAGCTAGAGTGGGAGATGCGTGTGAAATGAAAAATCAGGACATGATTTCTAAACTGCGACCTCTCCCTCATTTTTAATCCCACCTACACAAATCTTATATCAAAACGTTCAGCTATCCCTGCTGCCACTAAAAATGTCCAAGGCTAAGCCATAGCCTGAACAGATTTCACAATATGACCTTTTGTTTGCAACTCACACCTCCCATTGACATTCATTGAAACTCCACTCTAGACACCACAAATTTGAATGGCAATTTCTAAACTGCGACTGTGCCTTCATTTTTAATATTTCAGAGACATGTTATACACCACATTGTTCGCCTAGCTCTTGTGATTCTTACAGTATGAAGCTCTTTGCTGTAGGATGATTACTTTTTAAGCTACAGTCATTTGAATATGGCAACCACCAGTGCATTAGAAATGTGTTTTAATGTGCATTCTCAGTTTACCTCAGAGTGAGTTTCCATAGCAACACAGCTGCAGCCTGGCTCGTTACAGCTGCTCCGCCCACACACCAAGTCTCAGGAAACTCCCCTTAAAGGAGCAGTATCGCGAAATTTGCATTAAAAAAGATAAATAATTAAATAGCCACACAATAGCTTCTAACATGTCTATAAATAATCTGGCGATAGAAAAAAGAAGAATGCTTACTATCTTTACTCACTCAAAACAATCCATACAGTTACTCTGCCTACTCCATATAGTTACTCTGCTCAGTCAAACCTTTCCACAGTTACTCCAGTGACTCCAACCACACAACAGTTACTCAAGTCACTCCACCCAGTTACTCAAGTCACTCCACCCAGATACTCCGCCCACTCCACCCAGTTACTCCGCCCACTCCACTCAGTTACTCCGCCCACTGCACCCAGTTACTCCACCCACTCTGCCCACTCTACCCAGTTACTCCACCCATTCCACCCAGTTACTCCGCCCATTCCACCCAGTTACTCCGCCCATTCCACCCAGTTACTCCGCCCATTCCACCCAGTTACTCCGCCCACTTCACCCAGTTACTCCACCCAGTTACCCCGCCCACTCCACCCAGTTACTCCGCCCACTCCACCCAGTTACTCCGCCCACTCCACCCAGTTACTCCGCCCACTCCACCCAGTTACTCCGCCCACTCCACCCAGTTACTCCGCCCACTTCACCCAGTTACTCCGCCCACTCCACCCAGTTACTCTGCCCACTCCACCCAGTTACTCCGCCCACTCCACCCAGTTACTCCAGCCACTCTACCCAGTTACTCCGCCCACTCCACCCACACAACAGTTACTCAAGTCACTCCACCCAGTTACTCCGCCTACTCCAACCACACAACAGTTACTCAAGTCACTCCACCCAGTTACTCCGCCCACTCCACCCACACAACAGTTACTCAAGTCACTCCACCCAGTTACTCCGCCTACTCCAACCACACAACAGTTACTCAAGTCACTCCACCCAGTTACTCCACTCACTCCACCCAGTTACTCCACCCACTCCACCTAGTTACTTCACCCACTCCACCCAGTTACTCTTCCCACTCCACCCAGTTACTCCACCCACTCCACCCAGTTACTCTGCCCGCTCCAGTTGTAGAGAACTGGCGGAGGCAAGACCACTTCACGCAATTTCCCCGGAAATGGCACTTTGTCTAGTTATTATTATTATTCCAAGCATTTTTGCACTGTAACTCCTCCCACAGTTTTGACACTACGTAGACCATAATATACCAAAACGTGCGGATCGTTCCCGAATGGTGTGCTTATATTTTGTGGAACGTTTCGCCAAACGGTTTCCGAAATATTGGCGTTTTTCTGGCGCAATTTTCCCATAGGAATGAATGGGAGGTATTTTCAAAGCTATAGTGGGAGATGTGTGTGGAGTCAAAAATCAGGACATGATTTCTAAACTGCGACCTCTCCCTCATTTTTAATCCCACCTACACAAATCTTATATCAAAACGTTCAGCTATCCCTGCTGCCGCTAAAAATGTCCAAGGCTAAGCCATAGCCCGAACAGATTTCACAATATGACCTTTTGTTTGCAACTCACACCTCCCATTGACATTCATTGAAACTCCACTCTAGACACCACAAATTTAAATGGCAATTTCTAAACTGCGACTGTGCCTTCATTTTTAATATTTCAGAGACATGCTATACACCGCCTAGCTCTTGTGATTCTTACAGTATAAAGCTCTTTGCTGTAGGATGTATACTTTTTAAGCTACAGCCATTTGAATATGGCAACCACCAGTGCATTAGAAATGTGTTTTAATGTGCATTCTCAGTTTACCTCAGAGTGAGTTTCCATAGCAACACAGCTGCAGCCTGGCTCGTTACAGCTGCTCCGCCCACACACCAAGTCTCAGGAAACTCCCCTTAAAGGAGCAGTATCGCGAAATTGGCATTAAAAAAGATAAATAATTAAATAGCCACACAATAGCTTCTAAAATGTCTATAAATAATCTGGCGATAGGAAAAAGAAGAATGCTTACTATCTTTACTCTAAACAATCCATACAGTTACTCTGCCTACTCCATATAGTTACTCTGCTCAGTCAAACCTTTCCACAGTTACTCCAGTGACTCCAACCACACAACAGTTACTCAAGTCACTCCACCCAGCAACTCAAGTCACTCCACCGAAATACTCCGCCCACTCCACCCAGTTACTCCACCCACTCCACCCAGTTACTCCACCCACTCCACCCAGTTACTCTACCCACTCTACCCAGTTACTCTGCCCACTCCACCCAGTTACTCCGCCCATTCCACCCAGTTACTCAGCCCACTCCACCCAGTTACTCTGCCCACTCCACCCAGTTACTCTGCCCACTCCACCCAGTTACTCTGCCCACTCCACCCAGTTACTCTGCCCACTCCACCCAGTTACTCCGCCCACTCCACCCAGTTACTCCGCCCACTCCACCCAGTTACTCCACCCACTCCACCCAGTTACTCCGCCCACTCCACCCAGTTACTCCGCCCACTCCACCCAGTTACTCCGCCCACTCCACCCAGTTACTCCGCCCACTCCACCCACACAACAGTTACTCAAGTCACTCCACCCAGTTACTCCGCCCACTCCAACCACACAACAGTTACTCAAGTCACTCCACCCAGTTACTCCGCCCACTCCACCCAGTTACTCTGCCCACTCCACCCAGTTAATCCAGCCACTGCACCCAGTTACTCCAGCCACTCCACCCAGTTAGTCCGCCCACTCCACCCACACAACAGTTACTCAAGTCACTCCACCCAGTTACTCCGCCCACTCCAACCACACAACAGTTACTCAAGTCACTCCACCCAGTTACTCCACTCACTCCACCCACACAACAGTTACTCAAGTCACTCCACCCAGTTACTCCGCCAACTCCACCCAGTTACTCCGCCCACTCCACCCAGTTACTCTGCCCACTCCACCCAGTTACTCCACCCACTCCACCCAGTTACTCCACCCACTCCACCCAGTTACTCCACCCACTCCACCCAGTTACTCCGCCCACTCCACCCAGTTACTCCGCCCACTCCACCCAGTTACTCCGCCCACTCCACCCAGTTACCCCGCCCACTCCACCCAGTTACCCCGCCCACTCCACCCAGTTACTCCGCCCACTCCACCCAGTTACTCCGCCCACTCCACCCAGTTACTCCGCCCACTTCACCCAGTTACTCCACCCAGTTACTCCACCCACTCCACCCAGTTACTCCGCCCGCTCCACCCAGTTACTCTGCCCACTCCACCCAGTTACTCCACCCACTTCACCCAGTTACTCCACCCAGTTACTCCACCCACTCCACCCAGTTACTCCGCCCGCTCCACCCAGTTACTCTGCCCACTCCAGTTGTAGAGAACTGGCGGAGGCAAGACCACTTCACGCAATTTCCCCGGAAATTGCACTTTTGTCTAGTTAAGTGGTCTTGCTTGGCAAGATCACTTATTGTTCTTGCTGATATATTATTTTTATTATTATTATTATTATTATTCCAAGCATTTTTGCACTGTAACTCCTCCCACAGTTTTGACACTACATAGACCATAATATACCAAAACGTGCGGATCGTTCCCGAATGGTGTGCTTATAATTTGTGGAACGTTTCGCCAAACGGTTTCCGAAATATTTGCGTTTTTCTGGCGCAATTTTCCCATAGGAATGAATGGGAGGTATTTTCAAAGCTAGAGTGGGAACTGCGTGTTAAATGAAAAATCAGGATATGATTTCTAAACTGCGACCTCTCCCTCATTTTTAATCCCACCTACACAAATCTTATATCAAAACGTTCAGCTATCCCTGCTGCCGCTAAAAATGTCCAAGGCTAAGCCATAGCCCGAACAGATTTCACAATATGACCTTTTGTTTGCAACTCACACCTCCCATTGACATTCATTGAAACTCCACTCTAGACACCACAAATTTGAATGGCAATTTCTAAACTGCGACTGTGCCTTCATTTTTAATATTTCAGAGACATGTTATACACCACATTGTAGGTCTCGGTCTTGTGATTCTTACAGTATAAAGCTCTTTGCTGTAGGATGTATACTTTTTAAGCTACAGTCATTTGAATATGGCAACCACCAGTGCATTAGAAATGTGTTTTAATGTGCATTCTCAGTTTACCTCAGAGTGAGTTTCCATAGCAACACAGCTGCAGCCTGGCTCGTTACAGCTGCTCCGCCCACACACCCAGTCTCAGGAAATTCCCCTTAAAGGAGCAGTATCGCGAAATTTGCATTAAAAAAGATAAATAATTAAATAGCCACACAATAGCTTCTAACATGTCTATAAATAATCTGGCAATAGAAAAAAGAAGAATGCTTACTATCTTTACTCAAAACAATCCATATAGTTACTATGCCTACTCCATATAGTTACTGTGCTCAGTCAAACCTTTCCACAGTTACTCCAGTGACTCCAACCACACAACAGTTACTCAAGTCACTCCACCCAGTTACTCAAGTCACTCCACCCAGATACTCCGCCCACTCCACCCAGTTACTCAGCCCACTCCACTCAGTTACTCCACCCACTCTGCCCACTCCACCCAGTTACTCCGCCCACTCCACCCAGTTACTCCGCCCATTCCACCCAGTTACTCCGCCCACTCCACCCGTTACTCCGCCCACTCCACCCGTTACTCCGCCCACTCCACCCATTTACTCTGCCCAGTCTACCCAGTTACTCTGCCCAGTCCACCCAGTTACTCCGCCCAGTCCACCCAGTTACTCCGCCCAGTCCACCCAGTTACTCCGCCCACTCCACCCAGTTACTCTGCCCACTCCACCCAGTTACTCCGCCCAGTCCACCCAGTTACTCCGCCCAGTCCACCCAGGTTCTCCACCCACTCCAACAACACAACAGTTACTCAAGTCACTCCACCCAGTTACTCCGCTCACTCCACCCAGTTACTCTGCCCAGTCCAGTTGTAGAGAACGGGCGGAGGCAAGACCACTTCACGCAATTTCCCCAGAAATTGCACTTTGTCTAGTTCTTATTTTTATTCTTATTCCAAGCATTTTTGCACTGTAACTCCTCCCACAGTTTTGACACTACATAGACCATAATATACCAAAACGTGCGGATCGTTCCCGAATGGTGTGCTTATATTTTGTGTAACGTTTCGCCAAACGGTTTCCGAAATATTGGCGTTTTTCTGGCGCAATTTTCCCATAGGAATGAATGGGAGGTATTTTCAAAGCTAGAGTGGGAACTGAGTGTGGAGTCAAAAATCAGGACATGATTTCTAAGCTGCGACCTCTCCCTCATTTTTAATCCCACCTACACAAATCTTATATCAAAACGTTCAGCTATCCCTGCTGCCGCTAAAAATGTCCAAGGCTAAGCCATAGCCCGAACAAATTTCACAATATGACCTTTTGTTTGCAACTCACACCTCCCATTGACATTCATTGAAACTCCACTCTAGACACCACAAATTTGAATGGCAATTTCTAAACTGCGACTGTGCCTTCATTTTTAATATTTCAGAGACATGCTATACACCACATTGTTCGCCTAGCTCTTGTGATTCTTACAGTATAAAGCTCTTTGCTGTAGGATGTATACTTTTTAAGCTACAGTCATTTGAATATGGCAACCACCAGTGCATTAGAAATGTGTTTTAATGTGCATTCTCAGTTTACCTCAGAGTGAGTTTCCATAGCAACACAGCTGCAGCCTGGCTCGTTACAGCTGCTCCGCCCACACACCCAGTCTCAGGAAATTCCCCTTAAAGGAGCAGTATCGCGAAATTTGCATTAAAAAAGATAAATAATTAAATAGCCACACAATAGCTTCTAACATGTCTATAAATAATCTGGCAATAGAAAAAAGAAGAATGCTTACTATCTTTACTCAAAACAATCCATATAGTTACTCTGCCTACTCCATATAGTTACTGTGCTCAGTCAAACCTTTCCACAGTTACTCCAGTGACTCCAACCACACAACAGTTACTCAGGTCACTCCACCCAGTTACTCAAGACACTCCACCCAGATACTCCGCCCACTCCACCCAGTTACTCCGCCCACTCCACTCAGTTACTCCGCCCACTGCACCCAGTTACTCCACCCACTCTGCCCACTCCACCAAGTTACTCCGCCCACTTCACTCAGTTACTCCGCCCACTCCACCCAGTTACCCCGCCCACTCCACCCAGTTACTCCGCCCACTCCACCCACACAACAGTTACTCAAGTCACTCCACCCAGTTACTCCGCCCACTCCAACCACACAACAGTTACTCAAGTCACTCCACCCAGTTACTCCGCTCACTCCACCCACACAATTACTCAAGTCCCTCCACCCAGTTACTCCGCCCACTCCACCCAGTTACTTTGCCCACTCCACCCAGTTACTCTGCCCACTCCACCCAGTTACTCTGCCCACTCCACCCAGTTACTCCACCCACTCCACCCAGTTGCTCCGCCCACTCCACCCACTCCACCCCGCCCACTCCACCCACTCCACCCCACCCACTCCACCCACTCCACCTCGACCACTCCACCCCGCCCACTCCACCCAGTTACTCCGCCCACTCCACCCAGTTACTCCGCCCACTCCACCCAGTTACTCCGCCCACTCCAACCACACAACAGTTACTCAAGTCACTCCACCCAGTTACCCCGCCCACTCCACCCAGTTACTCCGCACACTCCACCCAGTTACTCCGCCCACCCCACCCAACCCAGTTACTCCGCCCACTCCAACACCACAACAATTACTCCGCCCACTCCACCCAGTTACTCCGCCCACTCCACCCAGTTACTCCGCCCTCCCCACCCAGTTACTTCGCACACTCCACCCAGTTACTCCACCCACTCCAACCACACAACAGTTACTCAAGTCACTCCACCCAGTTACTCCGCCCACTCCACCCAGTTACTCTGCCCACTCCAGTTGTAGAGAACTGGCGGAGGCAAGACCACTTCACGCAATTTCCCCGGAAATTGCACTTTGTCTAGTTAAGTGGTCTTGCTTGGCAAGATCACTTATTGTTCTTGCTGATATATTATTAAGTGGTCTTGCTTGGCAAGATCACTTATTGTTCTTGCTGATATATTATTTTTATTATTATTATTATTATTATTCCAAGCATTTTTGCACTGTAACTCCTCCCACAGTTTTGACACTACATAGACCATAATATACCAAAACGTGCGGATCGTTCCCGAATGGTGTGCTTATAATTTGTGGAACGTTTCGCCAAACGGTTTCCGAAATATTTGCGTTTTTCTGGCGCAATTTTCCCATAGGAATGAATGGGAGGTATTTTCAAAGCTAGAGTGGGAACTGCGTGTTAAATGAAAAATCAGGACATGATTTCTAAACTGCGACCTCTCCCTCATTTTTAATCCCACCTACACAAATCTTATATCAAAACGTTCAGCTATCCCTGCTGCCGCTAAAAATGTCCAAGGCTAAGCCATAGCCCGAACAGATTTCACAATATGACCTTTTGTTTGCAACTCACACCTCCCATTGACATTCATTGAAACTCCACTCTAGACACCACAAATTTGAATGGCAATTTCTAAACTGCGACTGTGCCTTCATTTTTAATATTTCAGAGACATGTTATACACCACATTGTAGGTCTCGGTCTTGTGATTCTTACAGTATAAAGCTCTTTGCTGTAGGATGTATACTTTTTAAGCTACAGTCATTTGAATATGGCAACCACCAGTGCATTAGAAATGTGTTTTAATGTGCATTCTCAGTTTACCTCAGAGTGAGTTTCCATAGCAACACAGCTGCAGCCTGGCTCGTTACAGCTGCTCCGCCCACACACCCAGTCTCAGGAAATTCCCCTTAAAGGAGCAGTATCGCGAAATTTGCATTAAAAAAGATAAATAATTAAATAGCCACACAATAGCTTCTAACATGTCTATAAATAATCTGGCAATAGAAAAAAGAAGAATGCTTACTATCTTTACTCAAAACAATCCATATAGTTACTATGCCTACTCCATATAGTTACTGTGCTCAGTCAAACCTTTCCACAGTTACTCCAGTGACTCCAACCACACAACAGTTACTCAAGTCACTCCACCCAGTTACTCAAGTCACTCCACCCAGATACTCCGCCCACTCCACCCAGTTACTCAGCCCACTCCACTCAGTTACTCCACCCACTCTGCCCACTCCACCCAGTTACTCCGCCCACTCCACCCAGTTACTCCGCCCATTCCACCCAGTTACTCCGCCCACTCCACCCAGTTACTCCGCCCACTCCACCCGTTACTCCGCCCACTCCACCCATTTACTCTGCCCAGTCTACCCAGTTACTCTGCCCAGTCCACCCAGTTACTCCGCCCAGTCCACCCAGTTACTCCGCCCAGTCCACCCAGTTACTCCGCCCACTCCACCCAGTTACTCTGCCCACTCCACCCAGTTACTCCGCCCAGTCCACCCAGTTACTCCGCCCAGTCCACCCAGGTTCTCCACCCACTCCAACAACACAACAGTTACTCAAGTCACTCCACCCAGTTACTCCGCTCACTCCACCCAGTTACTCTGCCCAGTCCAGTTGTAGAGAACGGGCGGAGGCAAGACCACTTCACGCAATTTCCCCAGAAATTGCACTTTGTCTAGTTTTTATTATTATTCCAAGCATTTTTGCACTGTAACTCCTCCCACAGTTTTGACACTACATAGACCATAATATACCAAAACGTGTGGATCGTTCCCGAATGGTGTGCTTATATTTTGTGGAACGTTTCGCCAAACGGTTTCCGAAATATTGGCGTTTTCCTGGCGCAATTTTCCCATAGGAATGAATGGGAGGTATTTTCAAAGCTAGAGTGGGAGATGCGTGTGAAATGAAAAATCAGGACATGATTTCTAAACTGCGACCTCTCCCTCATTTTTAATCCCACCTACACAAATCTTATATCAAAACGTTCAGCTATCCCTGCTGCCGCTAAAAATGTCCAAGGCTAAGCCATAGCCCGAACAGATTTCACAATATGACCTTTTGTTTGCAACTCACACCTCCCATTGACATTCATTGAAACTCCACTCTAGACACCACAAATTTGAATGGCAATTTCTAAACTGCGACTGTGCCTTCATTTTTAATATTTCAGAGACATGTTATACACCACATTGTTCGCCTAGCTCTTGTGATTCTTACAGTATAAAGCTCTTTGCTGTAGGATGTATACTTTTTAAGCTACAGTCATTTGAATATGGCAACCACCAGTGCATTAGAAATGTGTTTTAATGCGCATTCTCAGTTTTACCTCAGAGTGAGTTTCCATAGCAACACAGCTGCAGCCTGGCTCGTTACAGCTGCTCCGCCCACACACCAAGTCTCAGGAAACGCCCCTTAAAGGAGCAGTATCGTGAAATTTGCATTAAAAAAGATAAATAATTAAATAGCCACACAATAGCTTCTAACATGTCTATAAATAATCTGACAATAGAAAAAAGAAGAATGCTTACTATCTTTACTCAAAACAATCCATACAGTTACTCTGCCTACTCCATATAGTTACTCTGCTCAGTCAAACCTTTCCACAGTTACTCAAGTCACTCCAACCACACAACAGTTACTCCGCCCACTCCACCCAGTTACTCCGCCCACTCCACCCAGTTACTCCACCCACTCTGCCCACTCCACCCAGTTACTCCGCCCACTCCACTCAGTTACTCCGCCCACTCCACCCAGTTACTCCGCCCACTCCACCCAGTTACCCCGCCCACTCCACCCAGTTACCCCGCCCACTCCACCCAGTTACTCCGCCCACTCCACCCAGTTACTCCGCCCACTCCACCCACACAACAGTTACTCAAGTCACTCCACCCAGTTACTCCGCTCACTCCACCCACACAACAGTTACTCAAGTCACTCCACCCAGTTACTCCGCCCACTCCACCCAGTTACTCCGCCCACTCCACCCAGTTACTCCGCCCACTCCATCCAGTTACTCCGCCCACTCCACCCAGTTACTCTGCCCACTCCACCCAGTTACTCTGCCCACTCCACCCAGTTACTCTGCCCACTCCACCCAGTTACTCTGCCCACTCCACCTAGTTACTCCGCCCACTCCACCCAGTTGCTCCGCCCACTCCACCCACTCCACCTCGCCCACTCCACCCACTCCACCCAGTTAGCCCGCCCACTCCACCCAATTAGCCCGCCCACTCCACCCAATTAGCCCGCCCACTCCACCCAGTTAGTCCGCCCACTCCACCCAGTTAGCCCGCCCACTCCACCCAGTTACTCCGCCCACTCCACCCAGTTACTCCGCCCACTCCACCCAGTTACTCCGCCCACTCCAACCACACAACAGTTACTCAAGTCACTCCACCCAGTTACTCTGCCCACTCCACCCAGTTACTCTGCCCACTCCACCCAGTTACTCCGCACACTCCACCCAGTTACTCCGCCCACCTCACCCAATTACTCCGCCCACTCCAACAACACAACAGTTACTCCGCCCTCTCCACCCAGTTACTCCGCCCTCTCCACCCAGTTACTCCGCCCTCTCCACCCAGTTACTCCGCCCTCTCCACCCTGTTACTCCACCCACTCCACCCACACAACAGTTACTCAAGTAACTCCACCTAGTTACTCTGCCCACTCCACCCAGTTACTCCATCCACTCCACCCAGTTACTCCATCCACTCCACCCAGTTACTCCGCCCACTCCACCCAGTTACTCTGCCCACTATACCCAGTTACTCCGCCCACTCCACCCAGTTGCTCCACCCACTCCACCCGCACACTCCACCCACTCCACCCCACCCAGTCCACCCACTCCACCTCGCCCACTCCACCCACTCCACCCCGCCCACTCCACCCAGTTAGCCCGCCCACTCCACCCAGTTACTCCGCCCACTCCAACCACACAACAGTTACTCAAGTCACTCCACCTAGTTACTCCGCCCACTCCACCCAGTTACTCTGCCCACCCCACCCAATTACTCCGCCCACTCCAACAACACAACAGTTACTCCGCCCACTCCACCCAGTTACTCCGCCCACTCCACCCAGTTACTCCGCCCTCTCCACCCAGTTACTCCACCCACTCCAACCACACAACAGTTACTCAAGTCACTCCACCCAGTTACTCCGCCCACTCCACCCAGTTACTCTGCACACTCCACCCAGTTACTCCGCCCACCCCACCCAATTACTCCACCCACTCCAACCACACAACAGTTACTCAAGTCACTCCACCCAGTTACTCCGCCTACTCCACCCAGTTACTCCGTCCGCTCCACCCAGTTACTCCGCACGCTCCACTCAGTTACCCAGCCCGCTCCAGTTGTAGAGAACTGGCGGAGGCAAGACCACTTCACGCAATTTCCCCGGAAATTGCACTTTGTCTAGTTATTATTATTATTCCAAGCATTTTTGCACTGTAACTCCTCCCACAGTTTTGACACTACATAGACCATAATATACCAAAACGTGCGGATCGTTCCCGAATGGTGTGCTTATATTTTGTGGAACGTTTCGCCAAACGGTTTCCGAAATATTGGCGTTTTCCTGGCGCAATTTTCCCATAGGAATGAATGGGAGGTATTTTCAAAGCTAGAGTGGGAGATGCGTGTGAAATGAAGAATCAGGACATGATTTCTAAACTGTGACCTCTCCCTCATTTTTAATCCCACCTACACAAATCTTATATCAAAACGTTCAGCTATCCCTGCTGCCGCTAAAAATGTCCAAGGCTAAGCCATAGCCCGAACAGATTTCACAATATGACCTTTTGTTTGCAACTCACACCTCCCATTGACATTCATTGAAACTCCACTCTAGACACCACAAATTTGAATGGCAATTTCTAAACTGTGACTGTGCCTTCATTTTTAATATTTCAGAGACATGTTATACACCACATTGTTCGCCTAGCTCTTGTGATTCTTACAGTATAAAGCTCTTTGCTGTAGGATGTATACTTTTTAAGCTACAGTCATTTGAATATGGCAACCACCAGTGCATTAGAAATGTGTTTTAATGTGCATTCTCAGTTTACCTCAGAGTGAGTTTCCATAGCAACACAGCTGCAGCCTGGCTCGTTACAGCTGCTCCGCCCACTCACCAAGTCTCAGGAAACTCCCCTTAAAGGAGCAGTATCGCGAAATTGGCATTAAAAAAGATAAATAATTAAATAGCCACACAATAGCTTCTAACATGTCTATAAATAATCTGGCGATAGAAAAAAGAAGAATGCTTACTATCTTTACTCAAAACAATCCATACAGTTACTCTGCCTACTCCATATAGTTACTCTGCTCAGTCAAACCTTTCCACAGTTACTCCAGTGACTCCAACCACACAACAGTTACTCAAGTCACTCCACCCAGTTACTCAAGTCACTCCACCCAGTTACTCCGCCCACTGCACCCAGTTACTCCACCCACTCTGCCCACTCCACCCAGTTACTTCGCCCATTCCACCCAGTTACTCCGCCCACTTAACCCAGTTACTCCGCCCACTTAACCCAGTTACCCCGCCCACTCCACCCAGTTACTCCGCCCACTTCACCCAGTTACTCCGCCCACTCCACCCAGTTACTCCGCCCACTCCACCCAGTTACTCCAGCCACTCCACCCAGTTACTCCAGCCACTCCACCCACTCCACCCACACAACAGTTACTCAAGTCACTCCACCCAGTTACTCCGCCCACTCCAACCACACAACAGTTAATCAAGTCACTCCACCCAGTTACTCTGCCCAATCCACCCAGTTACTCCGCCCACTCCACCCAGTTACTCCGCCCACTCCACCCAGTTACTCTGCCCACTCCAGTTGTAGAGAACTGGCGGAGGCAAGACCACTTCACGCAATTTCCCCGGAAATTGCACTTTGTCTAGTTAAGTGGTCTTGCTTGGCAAGATCACTTATTGTTCTTGCTGATATATTATTTTTATTATTATTATTATTATTATTCCAAGCATTTTTGCACTGTAACTCCTCCCACAGTTTTGACACTACATAGACCATAATATACCAAAACGTGCGGATCGTTCCCGAATGGTGTGCTTATAATTTGTGGAACGTTTCGCCAAACGGTTTCCGAAATATTTGCGTTTTTCTGGCGCAATTTTCCCATAGGAATGAATGGGAGGTATTTTCAAAGCTAGAGTGGGAACTGCGTGTTAAATGAAAAATCAGGACATGATTTCTAAACTGCGACCTCTCCCTCATTTTTAATCCCACCTACACAAATCTTATATCAAAACGTTCAGCTATCCCTGCTGCCGCTAAAAATGTCCAAGGCTAAGCCATAGCCCGAACAGATTTCACAATATGACCTTTTGTTTGCAACTCACACCTCCCATTGACATTCATTGAAACTCCACTCTAGACACCACAAATTTGAATGGCAATTTCTAAACTGCGACTGTGCCTTCATTTTTAATATTTCAGAGACATGTTATACACCACATTGTAGGTCTCGGTCTTGTGATTCTTACAGTATAAAGCTCTTTGCTGTAGGATGTATACTTTTTAAGCTACAGTCATTTGAATATGGCAACCACCAGTGCATTAGAAATGTGTTTTAATGTGCATTCTCAGTTTACCTCAGAGTGAGTTTCCATAGCAACACAGCTGCAGCCTGGCTCGTTACAGCTGCTCCGCCCACACACCCAGTCTCAGGAAATTCCCCTTAAAGGAGCAGTATCGCGAAATTTGCATTAAAAAAGATAAATAATTAAATAGCCACACAATAGCTTCTAACATGTCTATAAATAATCTGGCAATAGAAAAAAGAAGAATGCTTACTATCTTTACTCAAAACAATCCATATAGTTACTATGCCTACTCCATATAGTTACTGTGCTCAGTCAAACCTTTCCACAGTTACTCCAGTGACTCCAACCACACAACAGTTACTCAAGTCACTCCACCCAGTTACTCAAGTCACTCCACCCAGATACTCCGCCCACTCCACCCAGTTACTCAGCCCACTCCACTCAGTTACTCCACCCACTCTGCCCACTCCACCCAGTTACTCCGCCCACTCCACCCAGTTACTCCGCCCATTCCACCCAGTTACTCCGCCCACTCCACCCGTTACTCCGCCCACTCCACCCGTTACTCCGCCCACTCCACCCATTTACTCTGCCCAGTCTACCCAGTTACTCTGCCCAGTCCACCCAGTTACTCCGCCCAGTCCACCCAGTTACTCCGCCCAGTCCACCCAGTTACTCCGCCCACTCCACCCAGTTACCCAGTTACTCCGCCCAGTCCACCCAGTTACTCCGCCCACTCCACCCAGTTACTCTGCCCACTCCACCCAGTTACTCCGCCCAGTCCACCCAGTTACTCCGCCCAGTCCACCCAGGTTCTCCACCCACTCCAACAACACAACAGTTACTCAAGTCACTCCACCCAGTTACTCCGCTCACTCCACCCAGTTACTCTGCCCAGTCCAGTTGTAGAGAACGGGCGGAGGCAAGACCACTTCACGCAATTTCCCCAGAAATTGCACTTTGTCTAGTTATTATTATTATTCCAAGCATTTTTGCACTGTAACTCCTCCCACAGTTTTGACACTACATAGACCATAATATACCAAAACGTGCGGATCATTCCCGAATGGTGTGCTTATATTTTGTGGAACGTTTCGCCAAACGGTTTCCGAAATATTGGCGTTTTCCTGGCGCAATATTCCCATAGGAATGAATGGGAGGTATTTTCAAAGCTAGAGTGGGAGATGCGTGTGAAATGAAAAATCAGGACATGATTTCTAAACTGCGACCTCTCCCTCATTTTTAATCCCACCTACACAAATCTTATATCAAAACGTTCAGCTATCCCTGCTGCCGCTAAAAATGTCCAAGGCTAAGCCATAGCCCGAACAGATTTCACAATATGACCTTTTGTTTGCAACTCACACCTCCCATTGACATTCATTGAAACTCCACTCTAGACACCACAAATTTGAATGGCAATTTCTAAACTGCGACTGTGCCTTCATTTTTAATATTTCAGAGACATGTTATACACCACATTGTTCGCCTAGCTCTTGTGATTCTTACAGTATAAAGCTCTTTGCTGTAGGATGTATACTTTTTAAGCTACAGTCATTTGAATATGGCAACCACCAGTGCATTAGAAATGTGTTTTAATGTGCATTCTCAGTTTACCTCAGAGTGAGTTTCCATAGCAACACAGCTGCAGCCTGGCTCGTTACAGCTGCTCCGCCCACACACCAAGTCTCAGGAAACTCCCCTTAAAGGAGCAGTATCGCGAAATTTGCATTAAAAAAGATAAATAATTAAATAGCCACACAATAGCTTCTAACATGTCTATAAATAATCTGGCGATAGAAAAAAGAAGAATGCTTACTATCTTTACTCACTCAAAACAATCCATACAGTTACTCTGCCTACTCCATATAGTTACTCTGCTCAGTCAAACCTTTCCACAGTTACTCCAGTGACTCCAACCACACAACAGTTACTCAGGCACTCCACACAGTTACTCAAGTCACTCCACCCAGATACTCCGCCCACTCCACCCAGTTACTCCGCCCACTCCACTCAGTTACTCCGCCCACTGCACCCAGTTACTCCACCCACTCTGCCCACTCTACCCAGTTACCCCGCCCACTCCACCTAGTTACCCCGCCCACTCCACCTAGTTACCCCGCCCACTCCACCTAGTTACTCCGCCCACTCCACCCAGTTACCCCGCCCACTCCACCCAGTTACTCCGCCCACTCCACCCAGTTACTCCGCCCACTCCACTCAGTTACTCCGCCCACTGCACCCAGTTACTCCACCCACTCTGCCCACTCTACCCAGTTACCCCGCCCACTCCACCTAGTTACCCCGCCCACTCCACCTAGTTACCCCGCCCACTCCACCTAGTTACTCCGCCCACTCCACCCAGTTACCCCGCCCACTCCACCCAGTTACTCCGCCCACTCCACCCAGTTACTCCGCCCACTCCACCCAGTTACTCCAGCCACTCCACCCAGTTACTCCGCCCACTCCAACCACACAACAGTTACTCAAGTCACTCCACCCAGTTACTCCGCTCACTCCACCCACACAGCAGTTACTCCGCCCACTCCACCCAGTTACTCTGCCCACTCCACCCAGTTACTCCGCCCACTCCACCCAGTTACTCCGCCCACTCCACCCAGTTACTCCACCCACTCCACCCAGTTACTCTGCCCACTCCACCCAGTTACTCTGCCCACTCCACCCAGTGACCCCGCCCACTCCACCCAGTGACCCCGCCCACTCCACCCAGTGACCCCGCCCACTCCACCCAGTTACTCGGCCCACTCTGCCCACTCCACCCAGTTACTCAAGCCCACTCCACCCAGTCACTCCAGCCCACTCCACCCAGTTACTCAAGCCCACTCCACCCAGTTACTCAAGCCCACTCCACCCAGTGACCCCGCCCACTCCACCCAGTGACCCCACCCACTCCACCCAGTGACCCCGCCCACTCCACCCAGTGACCCCGCCCACTCCACCCAGTTACTCAAGCCCACTCCACCCAGTTACTCAAGCCCACTCCACCCAGTTACTCAAGCCCACTCCACCCAGTTACTCAAGCCCACTCTGCCCACTCCACCCAGTGACCCCGCCCACTCTGCTTACTCCACCCAGTTACCCCGCCCACTCTGCCCACTCCACCCAGTGACCCCGCCCACTCCACCCAGTGACCCCGTCCACTCCACCCAGTGACCCCGCCCACTCCACCCAGTTACTCATGCCCACTCCACCCAGTTACTCATGCCCACTCCACCCAGTTACTCTGCCCACTCCACCCAGTTACTCTGCCCACTCCACCCAGTTACTCTGCCCACTCCACCCAGTTACTCCACCCACTCCACCCAGTTACTCCGCCCACTCTGCCCACTCCACCCAGTGACCCCGCCCACTCCACCCAGTTACTCAAGCCCACTCCACCCAGTTACTCAAGCCCACTCTGCCCACTCCACCCAGTGACCCCGCCCACTCTGCCCACTCCACCCAGTGACCCCACCCACTCTGCCCACTCCACCCAGTGAACCCGCCCACTCCACCCAGTGACCCCGCCCACTCCACCCAGTTACTCCGCCCACTCTGCCCACTCCACCCAGTTACTCATGCCCACTCCACCCAGTTACTCATGCCCACTCCACCCAGTTACTCATGCCCACTCCACCCAGTTACTCTGCCCACTCCACCCAGTTACTCTGCCCACTCCACCCAGTTACTCCGCCCACTCCACCCAGTTACTCCGCCCACTCCACCCAGTTACTCAAGCCCACTCCACCCAGTTACTCCGCCCACTCCACCCAGTTACTCAAGCCCACTCCACCCAGTGACCCCGCCCACTCCACCCAGTTACCCCGCCCACTCTGCCCACTCCACCCAGTGACCCCGCCCACTCCACCCAGTGACCCCGCCCACTCCACCCAGTGACCCCGTCCACTCCACCCAGTTACTCCGCCCACTCTGCCCACTCCACCCAGTTACTCATGCCCACTCCACCCAGTTACTCATGCCCACTCCACCCAGTTACTCTGCCCACTCCACCCAGTTACTCTGCCCACTCCACCCAGTTACTCTGCCCACTCCACCCAGTTACTCCGCCCACTCCACCCACTCCACCTCACCCACTCCACCCAGTTACCCCGCCCACTCCACCCAGTTAGCCCGCCCACTCCACCCAGTTAGCCCGCCCACTCCACCCAATTAGCCCGCCCACTCCACCCACTCCACCCAGTTACTCCGCCCACTCTGCCCACTCCACCCACTCCACCTCGCCCACTCCACCCACTCCACCCAGTTAGCCCGCCCACTCCACCCAGTTAGCCCGCCCACTCCACCCAGTTACTCCGCCCACCCCACCCAGTTACTCCGCCCACCCCACCCAGTTACTCCGCCCACTCCAACAACACAACAGTTACTCCGCCCACTCCACCCAGTTACTCCACCCACTCCAACCACACAACAGTTACTCAAGTCACTCCACCCAGTTACTCCACCCACTCCACCCAGTTACTCTGCACACTCCACCCAGTTACTCCGTCCACCCCACCCAATTACCCCGCCCACTCCAACACCACAACAGTTACTCCGCCCACTCCACCCAGTTACTCCGCCCACTCCACCCAGTTACTCCGCCTACTCCACCCAGTTACTCCATCCGCTCCACCCAGTTACTCCGCCAGCTCCAGTTGTAGAGAATTGGCGGAGGCAAGACCACTTCACGCAATTTCCCCGGAAATTGCACTTTGTCTAGTTAAGTGGTCTTGCTTGGCAAGATCACTTATTGTTCTTGCTGATATATTATTAAGTGGTCTTGCTTGGCAAGATCACTTATTGTTCTTGCTGATATATTATTTTTATTATTATTATTATTCCAAGCATTTTTGCACTGTAACTCCTCCCACAGTTTTGACACTACATAGACCATAATATACCAAAACGTGCGGATCGTTCCCGAATGGTGTGCTTATAATTTGTGGAACGTTTCGCCAAACGGTTTCCGAAATATTTGCGTTTTTCTGGCGCAATTTTCCCATAGGAATGAATGGGAGGTATTTTCAAAGCTAGAGTGGGAACTGCGTGTTAAATGAAAAATCAGGACATGATTTCTAAACTGCGACCTCTCCCTCATTTTTAATCCCACCTACACAAATCTTATATCAAAACGTTCAGCTATCCCTGCTGCCGCTAAAAATGTCCAAGGCTAGGCCATAGCCCGAACAGATTTCACAATATGACCTTTTGTTTGCAACTCACACCTCCCATTGACATTCATTGAAACTCCACTCTAGACGCCACAAATTTGAATGGCAATTTCTAAACTGCGACTGTGCCTTCATTTTTAATATTTCAGAGACATGTTATACACCACATTATAGGTCTTCTTCTTGTGATTCTTACAGTATAAAGCTCTTTGCTGTAGGGTGTATACTTTTTAAGCTACAGTCATTTGAATATGGCAACCACCAGTGCATTAGAAATGTGTTTTAATGTGCATTCTCAGTTTACCTCAGAGTGAGTTTCCATAGCAACACAGCTGCAGCCTGGCTCGTTACAGCTGCTCCGCCCACACACCAAGTCTCAGGAAACTCCCCTTAAAGGAGCAGTATCGCGAAATTTGCATTAAAAAAGATAAATAATTAAATAGCCACACAATAGCTTCTAACATGTCTATAAATAATCTGGTAATAGAAAAAAGAAGAATGCTTACTATCTTTACTCAAAACAATCCATACAGTTACTCTGCCTACTCCATATAGTTACTGTGCTCAGTCAAACCTTTCCACAGTTACTCCAGTGACTCCAACCACACAACAGTTACTCAGGCACTCCACCCAGTTACTCAAGTCACTCCACCCAGATACTCCGCCCACTCCACCCAGTTACTCCGCCCACTCCACTCAGTTACCCACCCACTGCACCCAGTTACCCCTCCCACTCCACCCACTCCACCCAGTTACTCCGCCCACTCCACCCAGTTACTCCGCCCACTTCACCAGTTACTCCACCCACTCCGCCCAGTTACCCCACCCACTCCACCCAGTTACTCCGCCCAGTTACTCCGCCCACTCCACCCAGTTGCTCCGCCCAGTTACTCCGCCCACTCCACCCAGTTACTCTGCCCACTCCACCCAGTTACCCCTCCCACCCACTTCACCCAGTTACTCCGCCCAGTTACTCCGCCCACTCCACCCAGTTACTCCACCCACTCCACCCATTTACCCCACCCACTCCACCCAGTTACTCCACCCAGTTACTCCACCCACTCTACTTAGTATCTCTGCCCACTCCACTCCGCCCACTCCACCCAGTTAATCCGCCCACTCCACCCAGTTACTCCGCCCACTCTACCCAGTATCTCTGCCCACTCCACCCAGTTACTCCGCCCACTCCACCCAGTTACTCCGCCCACTCCACCCAGTTACTCTGCCCGCTCCAGTTGTAGAGAACTGGCGGAGGCAAGACCACTTCACGCAATTTCCCCGGAAATTGCACTTTGTCTAGTTATTATTATTATTCCAAGCATTTTTGCACTGTAACTCCTCCCACAGTTTTGACACTACATAGACCATAATATACCAAAACGTGCGGATCATTCCCGAATGGTGTGCTTATATTTTGTGGAACGTTTCGCCAAACGGTTTCCGAAATATTGGCGTTTTTCTGGCGCAATTTTCCCATAGGAATGAATGGGAGGTATTTTCAAAGCTAGAGTGGGAGATGGTCGTGAAGAGAAAAATCAGGACATGATTTCTAAACTGCGACCTCTCCCTCATTTTTAATCCCACCTACACAAATCTTATATCAAAACGTTCAGCTATCCCTGCTGCCGCTAAAAATGTCCAAGGCTAAGCCATAGCCCGAACAGATTTCACAATATGACCTTTTGTTTGCAACTCACACCTCCCATTGACATTCATTGAAACTCCACTCTAGACACCACAAATTTGAATGGCAATTTCTAAACTGCGACTGTGCCTTCATTTTTAATATTTCAGAGACAGGTTATGCACCACATTATAGGTCTTCTTCTTGTGATTATTACAGTATAAAGCTCTTTGCTGTAGGATGTATACTTTTTAAGCTACAGTCATTTGAATATGGCAACCACCAGTGCATTAGAAATGTGTTTTAATGTGCATTCTCAGTTTACCTCAGAGTGAGTTTCCATAGCAACACAGCTGCAGCCTGGCTCATTACAGCTGCTCCGCCCACACACCAAGTCTCAGGAAACTCCCCTTAAAGGAGCAGTATCGCGAAATTGGCATTAAAAAAGATAAATAATTAAATAGCCACACAATAGCTTCTAACATGTCTATAAATAATCTGGCAATAGAAAAAAGAAGAATGCTTACTATCTTTACTCAAAACAATCCATACAGTTACTCTGCCTACTCCATATAGATACTGTGCTCAGTCAAACCTTTCCACAGTTACTCCAGCGACTCCAACCACACAACAGTTACTCAAGTCACTCCACGCAGATACTCAAGTTACTCAACCAAGATACTCCGCCCACTCCACCCAGATACTCCGCCCACTCCACCCAGTTACTCCGCCCACTCCACCCAGTTACTCCGCCCACTGCACCCAGTTACTCCACCCACTCTGCCCACTCCACCCAGTTACTCCGCCCTTTCCACCCAGTTACTCCGCCCACTTCACCCAGTTACTCCGCCCACTCCACCCAGTTACCCCGCCCACTCCACCCAGTTACCCCGCCCACTCCACCCAGCTACCCCGCCCACTCCACCCAGTTACTCCGCCCACTCCACCCAGTTACTCCGCCCACTCCACCCAGTTACTCCGCCCACTCCACCCAGTTACTCCACCCAGATACTCCACCCACTCCACCCAGTTACTCTGCCCACTCCACCCAGTTACTCTGCCCACTCCACCCAGTTACTCTGCCCACTCCAACCACACAACAGTTACTCGAGTCACTCCACCCAGTTACTCCGCCCACTCCAACCACACAACAGTTACTCCGCCCACTCCACCCAGTTACTCTGCCCACTCCACCCAGTTACTCCGCCCACTCCACCCAGTTACTCCACCCAGATACTCCGCCCACTCCACCCAGTTACTCTGCCCACTCCACCCAGTTACTCTGCCCACTCCACCCAGTTACTCTGCCCACTCCACCCAGTTACTCCACCCAGTTACTCTGCCCACTCCACCCAGTTACTCTGCCCACTCCACCCAGTTACTCTGCCCACTCCACCCAGTTACTCTGCCCACTCCACCCAGCTACCCCGCCCACTCCACCCAGCTACCCCGCCCACTCCACCCAGTTACTCCGCCCACTCCACCCAGTTACTCCGCCCACTCCACCCAGTTACTCCGCCCACTCCACCCAGTTACTCCACCCAGATACTCCACCCACTCCACCCAGTTACTCTGCCCACTCCACCCAGTTACTCTGCCCACTCCACCCAGTTACTCTGCCCACTCCAACCACACAACAGTTACTCAAGTCACTCCACCCAGTTACTCCGCCCACTCCAACCACACAACAGTTACTCCGCCCACTCCACCCAGTTACTCTGCCCACTCCACCCAGTTACTCTGCCCACTCCACCCAGTTACTCTGCCCACTCCACCCAGTTACTCCGCCCACTCCACCCAGTTACTCCACCCAGATACTCCGCCCACTCCACCCAGTTACTCTGCCCACTCCACCCAGTTACTCTGCCCACTCCACCCAGTTACTCTGCCCACTCCACCCAGTTACTCTGCCCACTCCACCCAGTTACTCCACCCAGTTACTCTGCCCACTCCACCCAGTTACTCTGCCCACTCCACCCAGTTACTCTGCCCACTCCACCCAGTTACTCCGCCCACTCCACCCAGTTACTCCACCCAGATACTCCGCCCACTCCACCCAGTTACTCTGCCCACTCCACCCAGTTACTCTGCCCACTCCACCCAGTTACTCTGCCCACTCCACCCAGTTACTCTGCCCACTCCACCCAGTTACTCCACCCAGTTACTCTGCCCACTCCACCCAGTTACTCTGCCCACTCCACCCAGTTACTCTGCCCACTCCACCCAGTTACTCTGCCCACTCCACCCAGTTACTCTGCCCACTCCACCCAGTTACTCTGCCCACTCCACCCAGTTACTCCGCCCACTCCACCCAGTTACTCCGCCCACTCAACCCACTCCACCCTGCCCACTCCACCCACTCCACCCTGCCCACTCCACCTCGCCCACTCCACCCAGTTAGCCCGCCCACTCCACCCAGTTACTCAAGTCACTCCACCCAGATACTCCGCCCACTCCACCCAGTTACCCTGCCCACTCCATCCAGTTACGCAGCCCACTCCACCCAGTTACCCCGCCCACTTCACCCAGTTACTCCGCCCACTCCACCCAGTTACTCCGCCCACTCTGCCCACTCCACCCAGTTACTCCGCCCATTCCACCCAGTTACTTCGCCCACTCCACCCAGTTACCCCGCCCACTCCACCCAGTTACTCCGCCCACTCCACCCAGTTACCCCGCCCACTCCACCCAGTTACCCCGCCCACTTCACCCAGTTACTCCGCCCACTCTGCCCACTCCACCCAGTTACTCCGCCCACTCTGCCCACTCCACCCAGTTACTCCACCCATTTCACCCAGTTACTCCGCCCACTCCACCCAGTTACCCCGCCCACTCCACCCAGTTACTCCACCCAGTTACTCCGCCCACTCCACCCAGTTACTCCGCCCACTCCACCCAGTTACCCCGCCCACTCCACCCAGTTACCCCGCCCACTCCACCCAGTTACCCCGCCCACTCCACCCAGTTACTCCGCCCACTCCACCCAGTTACTCCGCCCACTCCACCCACACAACAGTTACTCAAGTCACTCCACCCAGTTACTCTGCTCACTCCACCCACACAACAGTTACTCAAGTCACTCCACCCAGTTACTCCGCCCACTCCACCCAGTTACTCCGCCCACTCCATCCAGTTACCCCGCCCACTCCACCCAGTTACCCCGCCCACTCCACCCAGTTACCCCGCCCACTTCACCCAGTTACTCCGCCCACTCTGCCCACTCCACCCAGTTACTCCACCCATTTCACCCAGTTACTCCGCCCACTCCACCCAGTTACCCCGCCCACTCCACCCAGTTACTCCACCCAGTTACTCCGCCCACTCCACCCAGTTACTCCGCCCACTCCACCCAGTTACCCCGCCCACTCCACCCAGTTACTCCACCCACTCCACCCAGTTACTCCGCCCACTCCACCCAGTTACTCCGCCCACTCCACCCACACAACAGTTACTCAAGTCACTCCACCCAGTTACTCTGCTCACTCCACCCACACAACAGTTACTCAAGTCACTCCACCCAGTTACTCCGCCCACTCCACCGAGTTACGCAGCCCACTCCACCCAGTTACCCCGCCCACTTCACCCAGTTACTCCGCCCACTCCACCCAGTTACTCCGCCCACTCTGCCCACTCCACCCAGTTACTCCGCCCATTCCACCCAGTTACTTCGCCCACTCCACCCAGTTACTCCGCCCACTCCACCCAGTTACCCCGCCCACTCCACCCAGTTACCCCGCCCACTCCACCCAGTTACCCCGCCCACTCCACCCAGTTACCCCGCCCACTCCACCCAGTTACCCCGCCCACTCCACCCAGTTACCCCGCCCACTCCACCCAGTTACCCCGCCACTCCACCCAGTTACTCCGCCCACTCCACCCAGTTACTCCGCCCACTCCGCCCACTCCACCCAGTTACTCCGCCCACTCCACCCACACAACAGTTACTCAAGTCACTCCACCCAGTTACTCCGCCCACTCCACCCACACAACAGTTACTCAAGTCACTCCACCCAGTTACTCCGCCCACTCCACCCAGTTCCACCCAGTTACTCCGCCCACTCCACCCAGTTACTCCGCCCACTCCACCCAGTTACTCCGCCCACTCCACCCAGTTACTCCGCCCACTCCACCCAGTTACTCCGCCCACTCCACCCAGTTACTCCGCCCACTCCACCCAGTTACTCCGCCCACTCCACCCAGTTACTCCGCCCACTCCACCCAGTTACTCTGCCCACTCCACCCAGTTACTCTGCCCACTCCACCCAGTTACTCCGCCCACTCCACCCAGTTGCTCCGCCCACTCCACCCCGCCCACTGCACCCACTCCACCTCGCCCACTCCACCCACTCCACCCAGTTAGCCCGCCCACTCCACCCAGTTAGCCCGCACACTCCACCCAATTATCCCGCCCACTCCACCCAGTTACTCCGCCCACTCCACCCAGTTACTCCGCACACTCCACCCAGTTACTCCGCCCACCCCACCCAATTACTCCGCCCACTCCAACACCACAACAGTTACTCCGCCCACTCCACCCAGTTACTCCGCCCACTCAACCCAGGTACTCCGCCCTCTCCACCCAGTTACTCCACCCACTCCAACCACACAACAGTTACTCAAGTCACTCCACCCAGTTACTCCGCCCACTCCACCCAGTTACTCTGCACACTCCACCCAGTTACTCCGCCCACCCCACCCAATTACCCCGCCCACTCCAACACCACAACAGTTACTCCGCCCACTCCACCCAGTTACTCCGCCTACTCCACCCAGTTACTCCGTCCGCTCCACCCAGTTACTCCGCCCGCTCCAGTTGTAGAGAATTGGCGGAGGCAAGACCACTTCACGCAATTTCCCCGGAAATTGCACTTTGTCTAGTTCTTATTCTTATTCTTATTTTTATTCCAAGCATTTTTGCACTGTAACTCCTCCCACAGTTTTGACACTACATAGACCATAATATACCAAAACGTGCGGATCGTTCCCGAATGGTGTGCTTATATTTTGTGGAACGTTTCGCCAAACGGTTTCCGAAATATTGGCGTTTTCCTGGCGCAATTTTCCCATAGGAATGAATGGGAGGAATTTTCAAAGCTAGAGTGGGAGATGCGTGTGAAATGAAAAATCAGGACATGATTTCTAAACTGCGACCTCTCCCTCATTTTTAATCCCACCTACACAAATCTTATATCAAAACGTTCAGCTATCCCTGCTGCCGCTAAAAATGTCCAAGGCTAAGCCATAGCCCGAACAGATTTCACATTATGACCTTTTGTTTGCAACTCACACCTCCCATTGACATTCATTGAAACTCCACTCTAGACACCACAAATTTGAATGGCAATTTCTAAACTGCGACTGTGCCTTCATTTTTAATATTTCAGAGACATGTTATACACCACATTGTTCGCCTAGCTCTTGTGATTCTTACAGTATAAAGCTCTTTGCTGTAGGATGTTTACTTTTTAAGCTACAGTCATTTGAATATGGCAACCACCAGTGCATTAGAAATGTGTTTTAATGTGCATTCTCAGTTTACCTCAGAGTGAGTTTCCATAGCAACACAGCTGCAGCCTGGCTCGTTACAGCTGCTCCGCCCACACACCCAGTCTCAGGAAACTCCCCTTAAAGGAGCAGTATCGCGAAATTGGCATTAAAAAAGATAAATAATTAAATAGCCACACAATAGCTTCTAACATGTCTATAAATAATCTGGCAATAGAAAAAAGAAGAATGCCTACTATCTTTACTCAAAACAATCCATACAGTTACTCTGCCTACTCCATATAGTTACTCTGCTCAGTCAAACCTTTCCACAGTTACTCCAGTGACTCCAACCACACAACAGTTACTCAAGTCACTCCACCCAGTTACTCAAGTCACTCCACCCAGATACTCCGCCCACTCCACTCAGTTACTCCGCCCACTGCACCCAGTTACTCCACCCACTCTGCCCACTCCACCAAGTTACTCCGCCCACTTCACTCAGTTACTCCGCCCACTCCACCCAGTTACCCCGCCCACTCCACCCAGTTACTCCGCCCACTCCACCCAGTTACTCCGCCCACTCCACCCAGTTACTCCAGCCACTCCACCCAGTTACTCCGCCCCCTCCACCCACACAACAGTTACTCAAGTCACTCCACCCAGTTACTCTGCCCACTCCAGTTGTAGAGAACTGGCGGAGGCAAGACCACTTCACGCAATTTCCCCGGAAATTGCACTTTGTCTAGTTAAGTGGTCTTGCTTGGCAAGATCACTTATTGTTCTTGCTGATATATTATTAAGTGGTCTTGCTTGGCAAGATCACTTATTGTTCTTGCTGATATATTATTCTTATTCTTATTCTTATTTTTATTCCAAGCATTTTTGCACTGTAACTCCTCCCACAGTTTTGACACTACATAGACCATAATATACCAAAACGTGCGGATCGTTCCCGAATGGTGTGCTTATATTTTGTGGAACGTTTCGCCAAACGGTTTCCGAAATATTGGCGTTTTCCTGGCGCAATTTTCCCATAGGAATGAATGGGAGGTATTTTCAAAGCTAGAGTGGGAGATGCGTGTGAAATGAAAAATCAGGACATGATTTCTAAACTGCGACCTCTCCCTCATTTTTAATCCCACCTACACAAATCTTATATCAAAACGTTCAGCTATCCCTGCTGCCGCTAAAAATGTCCAAGGCTAAGCCATAGCCCGAACAGATTTCACAATATGACCTTTTGTTTGCAACTCACACCTCCCATTGACATTCATTGAAACTCCACTCTAGACACCACAAATTTGAGTGGCAATTTCTAAACTGCGACTGTGCCTTCATTTTTAATATTTCAGAGACATGTTATACACCACATTGTTCGCCTGGCTCTTGTGATTCTTACAGTATAAAGCTCTTTGCTGTAGGATGTATACTTTTTAAGCTACAGTCATTTGAATATGGCAACCACCAGTGCATTAGAAATGTGTTTTAATGTGCATTCTCAGTTTACCTCAGAGTGAGTTTCCATAGCAACACAGCTGCAGCCTGGCTCATTACAGCTGCTCCGCCCACACACCAAGTCTCAGGAAACTCCCCTTAAAGGAGCAGTATCGCGAAATTGGCATTAAAAAAGATAAATAATTAAATAGCCACACAATAGCTTCTAACATGTCTATAAATAATCTGGCAATAGAAAAAAGAAGAATGCTTACTATCTTTACTCAAAACAATCCATACAGTTACTCTGCCTACTCCATATAGTTACTCTGCTCAGTCAAACCTTTCCACAGTTACTCCAGCGACTCCAACCACACAACAGTTACTCAAGTCACTCCACCCAGATACTCCGCCCACTCCACCCAGTTACTCTGCCCATTCCACCCAGTTACTCCGCCCACTCCACCCAGATGCTCCGCCCACTCCACCCAGTTACCCCACCCACTCCACCCAGTTACCCCGCCCACTCCACCCAGTTACTCCGCCCACTCCACCCAGTTACTCCGCCCACTCCACCCAGTTACTCCGCCCACTCCACCCAGTTACTCTAGCCACACCACCCAGTTACTCCGCCCACTCCACCCACACAACAGTTACTCAAGTCACTCCACCCAGTTACTCCGCCCACTCCAACCACACAACAGTTACTCAAGTCACTCCACCCAGTTACTCCACTCACTCCACCCACACAACAGTTACTCCGCCCACTTCACCCAGTTACTCTGCCCACTCCACCCAGTTACTCCACCCACTCCACCCAGTTACCCCGCCCACTCCACCCAGTTACTCCGCCCACTCCACCCAGTTACTCCGCCCACTCCACCCAGTTACTCCGCCCACTCCACCTAGTTACTCCGCCCACTCCACCCAGTTACTCCACCCACTCCACCCACTCCAACCAGTTACTCCGCCCGCTCGACCCAGTTACTCTGCCCACTCCACCCAGTTACTCCACCCACTCCACCCAGTTACCCCGCCCACTCCACCCAGTTACTCCGCCCACTCCACCCAGTTACTCCACCCACTCCACCCAGTTACCCCACCCACTCCACCCAGTTACTCCGCCCACTCCACCCAATTACTCCGCCCACTCCACCCACTCCACCCAGTTACTCCGCCCGCTCGACCCAGTTACTCTGCCCACTCCACCCAGTTACTCCACCCACTCCACCCAGTTACCCCGCCCACTCCACCCAGTTACTCTGCCCACTCCACCCAGTTACTCCACCCACTCCACCCAGTTACCCCGCCCACTCCACCCAGTTACTCCGCCCACTCCACCCAATTACTCCGCCCACTCCACCCACTCCACCCAGTTACTCCGCCCGCTCGACCCAGTTACTCTGCCCACTCCAGTTGTAGAGAACTGGCGGAGGCAAGACCACTTCACGCAATTTCCCCGGAAATTGCACTTTGTCTAGTTAAGTGGTCTTGCTTGCCAAGATCACTTATTGTTCTTGCTGATATATTATTAAGTGGTCTTGCTTGCCAAGATCACTTATTGTTCTTGCTGATATATTATTCTTATTAAGTGGTCTTGCTTGGCAAGATCACTTATTGTTCTTGCTGATATATTATTTTTATTATTATTCCAAGCATTTTTGCACTGTAACTCCTCCCACAGTTTTGACACTACATAGACCATAATATACCAAAACGTGCGGATCGTTCCCGAATGGTGTGCTTATATTTTGTGGAACGTTTCGCCAAACGGTTTCCGAAATATTGGCGTTTTTCTGGCGCAATTTTCCCATAGGAATGAATGGGAGGTATTTTCAAAGCTAGAGTGGGAGATGGTCGTGAAGAGAAAAATCAGGACATGATTTCTAAACTGCGACCTCTCCCTCATTTTTAATCCCACCTACACAAATCTTATATCAAAACGTTCAGCTATCCCTGCTGCCGCTAAAAATGTCCAAGGCTAAGCCATAGCCCGAACAGATTTCACACTATGACCTTTTGTTTGCAACTCACACCTCCCATTGACATTCATTGAAACTCCACTCTAGACACCACAAATTTGAATGGCAATTTCTAAACTGCGACTGTGCCTTCATTTTTAATATTTCAGAGACATGCTAAACACCACAGTGTAGGCCTGGCTCTTGTGATTCTTACAGTATAAAGCTCTTTGCTGTAGGATGTATACTTTTTAAGCTACAGTCATTTGAATATGGCAACCACCAGTGCATTAGAAATGTGTTTTAATGTGCATTCTCAGTTTACCTCAGAGTGAGTTTCCATAGCAACACAGCTGCAGCCTGGCTCGTTACAGCTGCTCCGCCCACACACCCAGTCTCAGGAAGACTCCCCTTAAAGGAGCAGTATCGCGAAATTTGCATTGAAAAAGATAAATAATTAAATAGCCACACAATAGCTTCTAACATGTCTATAAATAATCTGGCAATAGAAAAAAAATGAATGCTTACTATCTTTACTCAAAACAATCCATAGAGTTACTCTGCCTACTCCATATAGTTACTCTGCTCAGTCAAACCTTTCCACAGTTACTCCAGTGACTCCAACCACACAACAGTTACTCAAGTCACTCCACCCAGATACTCCGCCCACTCCACCCAGTTACTCCGCCCACTCCACCCAGTGACCCCGCCCACTCCACCCAGTTACTCCGCCCACCCCGCCCACTCCACCCAGTGACCCCGCCCACTCCACCCAGTGACCCCGCCCACTCCACCCAGTAACTCCGCCCACTCCACCCAGTGACCCCGCCCACTCCACCCAGTTACTCCGCCCACTCTGCCCACTCCACCCAGTGACCCCGCCCACTCCACACAGTGACCCCGCCCACTCCACCCAGTTACTCAAGCCCACTCCACCCAGTTACTCAAGCCTACTCCACCCAGTTACTCAAGCCCACTCCACCCAGTTACTCAAGCCCACTCCACCCAGTGACCCCGCCCACTCTGCCCACTCCACCCAGTGACCCCGCCCACTCCACCCAGTGACCCCGCCCACTCCACCCAGTTACTCCGCCCACTCTGCCCACTCCACCCAGTTACTCAAGCCCACTCCACCCAGTGACCCCGCCCACTCCACCCAGTGACCCCGCCCACTCCACCCAGTTACTCGGCCCACTCTGCCCACTCCACCCAGTTACTCAAGCCCACTCCACCCAGTTACTCCAGCCCACTCCACCCAGTTACTCCAGCCCACTCCACCCAGTTACTCAAGCCCACTCCACCCAGTGACCCCGCCCACTCCACCCAGTGACCCCACCCACTCCACCCAGTGACCCCGCCCACTCCACCCAGTTACTCAAGCCCACTCCACCCAGTTACTCAAGCCCACTCCACCCAGTTACTCAAGCCCACTCCACCCAGTTACTCAAGCCCACTCTGCCCACTCCACCCAGTGACCCCGCCCACTCTGCTTACTCCACCCAGTTACCCCGCCCACTCTGCCCACTCCACCCAGTGACCCCGCCCACTCCACCCAGTGACCCAGCCCACTCCACCCAGTTACTCATGCCCACTCCACCCAGTTACTCTGCCCACTCCACCCAGTTACTCTGCCCACTCCACCCAGTTACTCTGCCCACTCCACCCAGTTACTCCACCCACTCCACCCAGTTACTCCGCCCACTCTGCCCACTCCACCCAGTGACCCCGCCCACTCCACCCAGTTACTCAAGCCCACTCCACCCAGTTACTCAAGCCCACTCCACCCAGTTACTCAAGCCCACTCCACCCAGTTACTCAAGCCCACTCTGCCCACTCCACCCAGTGACCCCGCCCACTCTGCCCACTCCACCCAGTTACCCCGCCCACTCTGCCCACTCCACCCAGTGAACCCGCCCACTCCACCCAGTGACCCCGTCCACTCCACCCAGTGACCCCGCCCACTCCACCCAGTTACTCCGCCCACTCTGCCCACTCCACCCAGTTACTCATGCCCACTCCACCCAGTTACTCATGCCCACTCCACCCAGTTACTCTGCCCACTCCACCCAGTTACTCTGCCCACTCCACCCAGTTACTCTGCCCACTCCACCCAGTTACTCCGCCCACTCCACCCAGTTACTCCGCCCACTCCACCCAGTTACTCAAGCCCACTCCACCCAGTTACTCAAGCCCACTCCACCCAGTTACTCAAGCCCACTCCACCCAGTTACTCAAGCCCACTCTGCCCACTCCACCCAGTGACCCCGCCCACTCCACCCAGTTACCCCGCCCACTCCACCCAGTTACCCCGCCCACTCTGCCCACTCCACCCAGTGACCCCGCCCACTCCACCCAGTGACCCCGCCCACTCCACCCAGTGACCCAGTCCACTCCACCCAGTGACCCCGTCCACTCCACCCAGTTACTCCGCCCACTCTGCCCACTCCACCCAGTTACTCATGCCCACTCCACCCAGTTACTCATGCCCACTCCACCCAGTTACTCTGCCCACTCCACCCAGTTACTCCGCCCACTCCACCCAGTTACTCCGCCCACTCCACCCAGTTACTCCGCCCACTCCACCCAGTCACTCCGCCCACTCCGCCCACTCCACCCACTCCACCTCACCCACTCCACCCAGTTAGCCCGCCCACTCCACCCAGTTAGCCCGCCCACTCCACCCAATTAGCCCGCCCACTCCACCCACTCCACCCAGTTACTCCGCCCACTCGGCCCACTCCACCCACTCCACCTCGCCCACTCCACCCACTCCACCCAGTTAGCCCGCCCACTCCACCCAGTTAGCCCGCCCACTCCACCCAGTTACTCCGCCCACTCCACCCAGTTACTCCGCCCACTCCAACCACACAACAGTTACTCAAGTCACTCCACCCAGTTACTCTGCCCACTCCACCCAGTTACTCTGCCCACTCCACCCAGTTACTCTGCCCACTCCACCCAGTTACTCTGCCCACTCCACCCAGTTACTCTGCCCACTCCACCCAGTTACTCCGCACACTCCACCCAGTTACTCCGCCCACCCCACCCAGTTACTCCGCCCACCCCACCCAATTACTCTGCCCACTCCAACAACACAACAGTTACTCCGCCCACTCCACCCAGTTACTCCACCCACTCCAACCACACAACAGTTACTCAAGTCACTCCACCCAGTTACTCCACCCACTCCACCCAGTTACTCTGCACACTCCACCCAGTTACTCCGTCCACCCCACCCAATTACCCCGCCCACTCCAACACCACAACAGTTACTCCGCCCACTCCACCCAGTTACTCCGCCCACTCCACCCAGTTACTCCGCCTACTCCACCCAGTTACTCCATCCGCTCCACCCAGTTACTCCGCCCGCTCCAGTTGTAGAGAATTGGCGGAGGCAAGACCACTTCACGCAATTTCCCCGGAAATTGCACTTTGTCTAGTTCTTATTTTTATTCTTATTCCAAGCATTTTTGCACTGTAACTCCTCCCACAGTTTTGACACTACATAGACCATAATATACCAAAACGTGCGGATCGTTCCCGAATGGTGTGCTTATATTTTGTGGAACGTTTCGCCAAACGGTTTCCGAAATATTGGCGTTTTTCTGGCGCAATTTTCCCATAGGAATGAATGGGAGGAATGTTCAAAGCTACAGTGGGAACTGGGTGTGGAGTCAAAAATCAGGACATGATTTCTAAACTGCGACCTCTCCCTCATTTTTAATCCCACCTACACAAATCTTATATCAAAACGTTCAGCTATCCCTGCTGCCGCTAAAAATGTCCAAGGCTAAGCCATAGCCCGAACAGATTTCACAATATGACCTTTTGTTTGCAACTCACACCTCCCATTGACATTCATTGAAACTCCACTCTAGACACCACAAATTTGAATGGCAATTTCTAAACTGTGACTGTGCCTTCATTTTTAATATTTCCGAGACATGTTATACACCACATTGTTCGCCTGGCTCTTGTGATTCTTACAGTATAAAGCTCTTTGCTGTAGGATGTATATTTTTTAAGCTACAGTCATTTGAATATGGCAACCACCAGTGCATTAGAAATGTGTTTTAATGTGCATTCTCAGTTTACCTCAGAGTGAGTTTCCATAGCAACACAGCTGCAGCCTGGCTCGTTACAGCTGCTCCGCCCACACACCAAGTCTCAGGAAACTCCCCTTAAAGGAGCAGTATCGCGAAATTGGCATTAAAAAAGATAAATAATTAAATAGCCACACAATAGCTTCTAACATGTCTATAAATAATCTGGCAATAGAAAAAAGAAGAATGCTTACTATCTTTACTCAAAATAATCCATATAGTTACTCTGCCTACTCCATATAGTTACTCTGCTCAGTCAAACCTTTCCACAGTTACTCCAGTGACTCCAACCACACAACAGTTACTCAAGTCACTCCACCCAGTTACTCCGCCCACTGCACCCAGTTACTCCACCCACTCTGCCCACTCCACCCAGTTACTCCGCCCACTTCACCCAGTTACTCCGCCCACTTCACCCAGTTACTCCGCCCACTCCACCCAGTTACCCCGCCCACTCCACCCAGTTACCCCGCCCACTCCACCCAGTTACTCCGCCCACTCCACCCAGTTACTCCAGCCACTCCACCCAGTTACTCCAGCCACTCCACCCAGTTACTCCAGCCACTCCACCCACACAACAGTTACTTAAGTCACTCCACCCAGTTACTCCGCTCACTCCACCCACACAACAGTTAATCAAGTTACTCCACCCAGTTACTCCGCCCACTCCACCCAGTTACTCCGCCCACTCCACCCAGTTACTCTGCCCACTCCAGTTGTAGAGAACTGGCGGAGGCAAGACCACTTCACGCAATTTCCCCGGAAATTGCACTTTGTCTAGTTTTTATTATTATTCCAAGCATTTTTGCACTGTAACTCCTCCCACAGTTTTGACACTACATAGACCATAATATACCAAAACGTGCGGATCGTTCCCGAATGGTGTGCTTATATTTTGTGGAACGTTTCGCCAAACGGTTTCCGAAATATTGGCGTTTTCCTGGCGCAATTTTCCCATAGGAATGAATGGGAGGTATTTTCAAAGATAGAGTGGGAGATGCGTGTGAAATGAAAAATAAGGACATGATTTCTAAACTGTGACCTCTCCCTCATTTTTAATCCCACCTACACAAATCTTATATCAAAACGTTCAGCTATCCCTGCTGCCGCTAAAAATGTCCAAGGCTAAGCCATAGCCCGAACAGATTTCACAATATGACCTTTTGTTTGCAACTCACACCTCCCATTGACATTCATTGAAACTCCACTCTAGACACCACAAATTTGAATGGCAATTTCTAAACTGCGACTGTGCCTTCATTTTTAATATTTCCGAGACAGGTTATACATCACATTGTTCGCCTAGCTCTTGTGATTCTTACAGTATAAAGCTCTTTGCTGTAGGATGTATACTTTTTAAGCTACAGTCATTTGAATATGGCAACCACCAGTGCATTAGAAATGTGTTTTAATGTGCATTCTCCGTTTACCTCAGAGTGAGTTTCCATAGCAACACAGCTGCAGCCTGGCTCGTTACAGCTGCTCCGCCCACACACCCAGTCTCAGGAAACTCCCCTTAAAGGAGCAGTATCGCGAAATTTGCATTAAAAAAGATAAATAATTAAATAGCCACACAATAGCTTCTAACATGTCTATAAATAATCTGGCAATAGAAAAAAGAAGAATGCTTACTATCTTTACTCAAAACAATCCATACAGTTACTCTGCCTACTCCATATAGTTACTCTGCTCAGTCAAACCTTTCCACAGTTACTCCAGTGACTCCAACCACACAACAGTTACTCAAGTCACTCCACCCAGATACTCAAATCACTCCACCCAGATACAAAAGTCACTCCACCCAGATACTCCGCCCACTCCACCCAGTTACCCCGCCCACTCCACCCAGTTACTCTGCCCACTCCACCCAGTTACTCTGCCCACTCCACCCAGTTACTCCAGCCACTCCACCCAGTTACTCCGCCCACTCCACCCACACAACAGTTACTCAAGTCACTCCACCCAGTTACTCCGCCCACTCCAACCACACAACAGTTACTCAAGTCACTCCACCCAGTTACTCCGCTCACTCCACCCACACAACAGTTACTCAAGTCACTCCACCCAGTTACTCTGCCCACTCCACCCAGTTACTCCACCCAGTTACTCTGCCCACTCCAGTTGTAGAGAACTGGCGGAGGCAAGACCACTTCACGCAATTTCCCCGGAAATTGCACTTTGTCTAGTTAAGTGGTCTTGCTTGCCAAGATCACTTATTGTTCTTGCTGATATATTATTCTTATTCTTATTTTTATTCTTATTCCAAGCATTTTTGCACTGTAACTCCTCCCACAGTTTTGACACTACATAGACCATAATATACCAAAACGTGCGGATCGTTCCCGAATGGTGTGCTTATATTTTGTGGAACGTTTCGCCAAACGGTTTCCGAAATATTGGCGTTTTTCTGGCGCAATTTTCCCATAGGAATGAATGGGAGGAATGTTCAAAGCTACAGTGGGAACTGGGTGTGGAGTCAAAAATCAGGACATGATTTCTAAACTGCGACCTCTCCCTCATTTTTAATCCCACCTACACAAATCTTATATCAAAACGTTCAGCTATCCCTGCTGCCGCTAAAAATGTCCAAGGCTAAGCCATAGCCCGAACAGATTTCACAATATGACCTTTTGTTTGCAACTCACACCTCCCATTGACATTAATTGAAACTCCACTCTAGACACCACAAATTTGAATGGCAATTTCTAAACTGTGACTGTGCCTTCATTTTTAATATCACAGAGACATGCTATACACCACATTGTTTGCCTGGCTCTTGTGATTCTTACAGTATAAAGCTCTTTGCTGTAGGATGTATACTTTTTAAGCTACAGTCATTTGAATATGGCAACCACCAGTGCATTAGAAATGTGTTTTAATGTGCATTCTCAGTTTACCTCAGAGTGAGTTTCCATAGCAACACAGCTGCAGCCTGGCTCGTTACAGCTGCTCCGCCCACACACCAAGTCTCAGGAAACCCCCCTTAAAGGAGCAGTATAGCGAAATTGGCATTAAAAAATATAAATAATTAAATAGCCACACAATAGCTTCTAACATGTCTATAAATAATCTGGCAATAGAAAAAAGAAGAATGCTTACTATCTTTACTCAAAACAATCCATACAGTTACTCTGCCTACTCCATATAGTTACTGTGCTCAGTCAAACCTTTCCACAGTTACTCCAGTGACTCCAACCACACAACAGTTACTCAAGTCACTCCACCCAGTTACTCCGCCCACTGCACCCAGTTACTCCACCCACTCTGCCCACTCCACCCAGTTACTCCGCCCATTCCACCCAGTTACTCCGCCCATTCCACCCAGTTACTCTGCCCACTTCACCCAGTTACTCCGCCCACTCCACCCAGTTACCCCGTCCACTCCACCCAGTTACTCCGCCCACTCCACCCAGTTACCCCGCCCACTCCGCCCACTCCACCCAGTTACTCCGCCCACTCCACCCAGTTACTCCGCCCACTCCACCCAGTTACTCCAGCCACTCCACCCACTCCACTCACACAACAGTTACTCAAGTCACTCCACCCAATTACTCTGCCCACTCCAACCACACAACAGTTACTCAAGTCACTCCACCCAGTTACTCCGCTCACTCCACCCACACAACAGTTAATCAAGTCACTCCACCCAGTTACTCTGCCCACTCCACCCAGTTACTCCACCCAGTTACTCCGCCCACTCCACCCAGTTACTCTGCCCACTCCAGTTGTAGAGAACTGGCGGAGGCAAGACCACTTCACGCAATTTCCCCGGAAATTGCACTTTGTCTAGTTAAGTGGTCTTGCTTGGCAAGATCACTTATTGTTCTTGCTGATATATTATTTTTATTATTATTCCAAGCATTTTTGCACTGTAACTCCTCCCACAGTTTTGACACTACATAGACCATAATATACCAAAACGTGCGGATCGTTCCCGAATGGTGTGCTTATATTTTGTGGAACGTTTCGCCAAACGGTTTCCGAAATATTGGCGTTTTCCTGGCGCAATTTTCCCATAGGAATGAATGGGAGGTATTTTCAAAGCTAGAGTGGGAGATGCGTGTGAAATGAAAAATCAGGACATGATTTCTAAACTGCGACCTCTCCCTCATTTTTAATCCCACCTACACAAATCTTATATCAAAACGTTCAGCTATCCCTGCTGCCGCTAAAAATGTCCAAGGCTAAGCCATAGCCCGAACAGATTTCACAATATGACCTTTTGTTTGCAACTCACACCTCCCATTGACATTCATTGAAACTCCACTCTAGACACCACAAATTTGAATGGCAATTTCTAAACTGCGACTGTGCCTTCATTTTTAATATTTCAGAGACATGCTACACACCATTGTACAGGTCTCGGCCTCGTGATTCCTACAGTATAAAACTTTTTGCTGTAGGATGTATACTTTTTAAGCTACAGTCATTTGAATATGGCAACCACCAGTGCATTAGAAATGTGTTTTAATGTGCATTCTCAGTTTACCTCAGAGTGAGTTTCCATAGCAACACAGCTGCAGCCTGGCTCGTTACAGCTGCTCCGCCCACACACCAAGTCCCAGGAAACTCCCCTTAAAGGAGCAGTATCGCAAAATTTGCATTAAAAAAGATAAATAATTAAATAGCCACACAATAGCTTCTAACATGTCTATAAATAATCTGGCAATAGAAAAAAGAAGAATGCTTATTATCTTTACTCAAAACAATCCATACAGTTATTCTGCCTACTCCATATAGTTACTCTGCTCAGTCAAACCTTTCCACAGTTACTCCAGTGACACCAACCACACAACAGTTACTCAAGTCACTCCACCCAGATACTCCGCCCACTCCACTCAGTTACTCCGCCCACTCCACTCAGTTACTCCGCCCACTGCACCCAGTTACTCCACCCACTCTGCCCACTCTACCCAGTTACTCCGCCCATTCCACCCAGTTACTCCACCCACTCCACCCAGTTACCCGGCCCACTCCACCCAGTTACTCCGCCCACTCCACCCAGTTACTCCAGCCACTCCACCCAGTTACTCCGCCCACTCCACCCACACAACAGTTACTCAAGTCACTCCACCTAGTTACTCCGCCCACTCCACCCAGTTACTCCGCCCACTCCACCCAGTTACTCCACCCACTCCACCCAGTTACTCCGCCCACTCCACCCAGTTACCCCGCCCACTCCACCCAGTTACTCCGCCCACTCCACCCAGTTACTCCGCCCACTCCACCCAGTTACCCCGCCCACTCCACCCAGTTACCCCGCCCACTCCACCCAGTTACTCCGCCCACTCCACCCAGTTACTCCGCCCACTCCACCCAGTTACTCCGCCCACTCCGCCCACTCCACCCAGTTACTCCGCCCACTCCACCCAGTTACTCCGCCCACTCCACCCAGTTACTCCGCCCGCTCCAGTTGTAGAGAACTGGCGGAGGCAAGACCACTTCACGCAATTTCCCCGGAAATTGCACTTTGTCTAGTTAAGTGGTCTTGCTTGGCAAGATCACTTATTGTTCTTGCTGATATATTATTTTTATTCTTATTCCAAGCATTTTTGCACTGTAACTCCTCCCACAGTTTTGACACTACATAGACCATAATATACCAAAACGTGCGGATCGTTCCCGAATGGTGTGCTTATATTTTGTGGAATGTTTCGCCAAACGGTTTCCGAAATATTGGCGTTTTCCTGGCGCAATTTTCCCATAGGAATGAATGGGAGGTATTTTCAAAGCTAGAGTGGGAGATGCGTGTGAAATGAAAAATCAGGACATGATTTCTAAACTGTGACCTCTCCCTCATTTTTAATCCCACCTACACAAATCTTATATCAAAACGTTCAGCTATCCCTGCTGCCGCTAAAAATGTCCAAGGCTAAGCCATAGCCCGAACAGATTTCACAATATGACCTTTTGTTTGCAACTCACACCTCCCATTGACATTCATTGAAACTCCACTCTAGACACCACAAATTTGAATGGCAATTTCTAAACTGCGACTGTGCCTTCATTTTTAATATTTCAGAGACATGTTATACACCACATTGTTCGCCTAGGTCTTGTGATTCTTACAGTATAAAGCTCTTTGCTGTAGGATGTATACTTTTTAAGCTACAGTCATTTGAATATGGCAACCACCAGTGCATTAGAAATGTGTTTTAATGTGCATTCTCAGTTTACCTCAGAGTGAGTTTCCATAGCAACACAGCTGCAGCCTGGCTCGTTACAGCTGCTCCGCCCACACACCAAGTCTCAGGAAACTCCCCTTAAAGGAGCAGTATCGCGAAATTTGCATTAAAAAAGATAAATAATTAAATAGCCACACAATAGCTTCTAACATGTCTATAAATAATCTGGCAATAGAAAAAAGAAGAATGCTTACTATCTTTACTCACTCAAAACAATCCATACAGTTACTCTGCCTACTCCATATAGTTACTCTGCTCAGTCAAACCTTTCCACAGTTACTCCAGTGACTCCAACCACACAACAGTTACTCAGGCACTCCACCCAGTTACTCAAGTCACTCCACCCAGATACTCCGCCCACTCCACCCAGTTACTCCGCCCACTCCACTCAGTTACTCCGCCCACTGCACCCAGTTACTCCACCCACTCTGCCCACTCTACCCAGTTACTCCGCCCATTCCACCTAGTTACTCCGCCCATTCCACCCAGTTACTCCGCCCACTTCACCCAGTTACTCCGCCCACTCCACCCAGTTACTCCGCCCACTCCACCCAGTTACTCCGCCCACTCCACCCAGTTACTCCAGCCACTCCACCCAGTTACTCCAGCCACTCCACCCAGTTACTCCGCCCACTCCACCCACACAACAGTTACTCAAGTCACTCCACCCAGTTACTCCGCCCACTCCAACCACACAACAGTTACTCAAGTCACTCCACCCAGTTACTCCGCTCACTCCACCCACACAACAGTTACTCAAGTCACTCCACCCAGTTACTCCGCTCACTCCACCCACACAACAGTTACTCAAGTCACTCCACCCAGTTACTCCGCTCACTCCACCCACACAACAGTTACTCTGCCCACTCCACCCAGTTACTCCACCCACTCCACCCAGTTACTCTGCCCGCTCCAGTTGTAGAGAACTGGCGGAGGCAAGACCACTTCACGCAATTTCCCCGGAAATTGCACTTTGTCTAGTTAAGTGGTCTTGCTTGGCAAGATCACCTATTGTTCTTGCTGATATATTATTATTATTCCAAGCATTTTTGCACTGTAACTCCTCCCACAGTTTTGACACTACATAGACCATAATATACCAAAACGTGCGGATCATTCCCGAATGGTGTGCTTATATTTTGTGGAACGTTTCGCCAAACGGTTTCCGAAATATTGGCGTTTTTCTGGCGCAATTTTCCCATAGGAATGAATGGGAGGTATTTTCAAAGTTAGAGTGGGAGATGGTCGTGAAGAGAAAAACCAGGACATGATTTCTAAACTGCGACCTCTCCCTCATTTTTAATCCCACCTACACAAATCTTATATCAAAACGTTCAGCTATCCCTGCTGCCGCTAAAAATGTCCAAGGCTAAGCCATAGCCCGAACAGATTTCACAATATGACCTTTTGTTTGCAACTCACACCTCCCATTGACATTCATTGAAACTCCACTCTAGACACCACAAATTTAAATGGCAATTTCTAAACTGCGACTGTGCCTTCATTTTTAATATTTCAGAGACATGTTATACACCACATTGTTCGCCTAGCTCTTGTGATTCTTACAGTATAAAGCTCTTTTCTGTAGGATGTATACTTTTTAAGCTACAGTCATTTGAATATGGCAACCACCAGTGCATTAGAAATGTGTTTTAATGTGCATTCTCAGTTTACCTCAGAGTGAGTTTCCATAGCAACACAGCTGCAGCCTGGCTCGTTACAGCTGCTCCGCCCACACACCCAGTCTCAGGAAACTCCCCTTAAAGGAGCAGTATCGCGAAATTTGCATTAAAAAAGATAAATAATTAAATAGCCACACAATAGCTTCTAACATGTCTATAAATAATCTGGCGATAGAAAAAAGAAGAATGCTTACTATCTTTACTCAAAACAATCCATACAGTTACTCTGCCTACTCCATATAGTTACTCTGCTCAGTCAAACCTTTCCACAGTTACTCCAGTGACTCCAACCACACAACAGTTACTCAGGCACTCCACCCAGTTACTCAAGTCACTCCACCCAGATACTCCGCCCACTCCACCCAGTTACTCTGCCCACTCCACTCAGTTACTCCGCCCACTGCACCCAGTTACTCCACCCACTCTGCCCACTCTACCCAGTTACTCCGCCCATTCCACCTAGTTACTCCGCCCATTCCACCCAGTTACTCCGCCCACTTCACCCAGTTACTCCGCCCACTCCACCCAGTTACCCCGCCCACTCCACCCAGTTACCCCGCCCACTCCACCCAGTTACTCCGCCCACTCCACCCAGTTACTCCGCCCACTCCACCCAGTTACCCCGCCCACTCCACCCAGTTACTCCGCCCACTCCACCCAGTTACTCCGCCCACTCCACCCAGTTACCCCGCCCACTCCACCCAGTTACTCCGCCCACTCCACCCAGTTACTCCGCCCACTCCACCCAGTTACTCCAGCCACTCCACCCAGTTACTCCAGCCACTCCACCCAGTTACTCCGCCCACTCCACCCACACAACAGTTACTCAAGTCACTCCACCCAGTTACTCCGCCCACTCCAACCACACAACAGTTACTCAAGTCACTCCACCCAGTTACTCCGCTCACTCCACCCACACAACAGTTACTCCGCCCACTCCACCCAGTTACTCTGCCCACTCCACCCAGTTACTCCACCCACTCCACCCAGTTACTCTGCCCGCTCCAGTTGTAGAGAACTGGCGGAGGCAAGACCACTTCACGCAATTTCCCCGGAAATTGCACTTTGTCTAGTTAAGTGGTCTTGCTTGGCAAGATCACTTATTGTTCTTGCTGATATATTATTCTTATTTTTATTCTTATTCCAAGCATTTTTGTACTGTAACTCCTCCCACAGTTTTTACCCTACATAGACCATAATATACCAAAACGTGCGGATCGTTCCCGAATGGTGTGCTTATATTTTGTGGAACGTTTCGCCAAACGGTTTCCGAAATATTGGCGTTTTTCTGGCGCAATTTTCCCATAGGAATGAATGGGAGGAATGTTCGAAAGCTAGAGTGGGAGATGCGTGTGATATGAAAAATCAGGACATGATTTCTAAACTGCGACCTCTCCCTCATTTTTAATCCCACCTACACAAATCTTATATCAAAACGTTCAGCTATCCCTGCTGCCGCTAAAAATGTCCAAGGCTAAGCCATAGCCCGAACCGATTACACAATATGACCTTTTGTTTGCAACTCACACCTCCCATTGACATTCATTGAAACTCCACTCTAGACACCACAAATTTGAATGGCAATTTCTAAACTGCGACTGTGCCTTCATTTTTAATATTTCAGAGACATGTTATACACCCCATTGTTCGCCTAGCTCTTGTGATTCTTACATTATAAAGCTCTTTGCTGTAGGATGTATACTTTTTAAGCTACAGTCATTTGAATATGGCAAGCACCAGTGCATTAGAAATGTGTTTTAATGTGCATTCTCAGTTTACCTCAGAGTGAGTTTCCATAGCAACACAGCTGCAGCCTGGCTCGTTACAGCTGCTCCGCCCACACACCAAGTCTCAGGAAACTCCCCTTAAAGGAGCAGTATCACGAAATTTGCATTAAAAAAGATAAATAATTAAATAGCCACACAATAGCTTCTAACATGTCTATAAATAATCTGGTAATAGAAAAAAGAAGAATGCTTACTATCTTTACTCAAAACAATCCATACAGTTACTCTGCCTACTCCATATAGTTACTCTGCTCAGTCAAACCTTTCCACAGTTACTCCAGTGACTCCAACCACACAACAGTTACTCAGGCACTCCACCCAGTTACTCAAGTCACTCCACCCAGATACTCCGCCCACTCCACCCAGTTACTCCGCCCACTCCACTCAGTTACCCACCCACTGCACCCAGTTACCCCTCCCACTCCACCCACTCCACCCAGTTACTCCGCCCACTCCACCCAGTTACTCCGCCCACTTCACCAGTTACTCCGCCCACTCTGCCCAGTTACCCCACCCACTCCACCCAGTTACTCCGCCCAGTTACTCCGCCCACTCCACCCAGTTACTCCGCCCACTCCACCCAGTTACCCCTCCCACCCACTTCACCCAGTTACTCCGCCCAGTTACTCCGCCCACTCCACCCAGTTACTCCACCCACTCCACCCATTTACCCCACCCACTCCACCCAGTTACTCCACCCAGTTACTCCGCCCACTCTACTTAGTATCTCTGCCCACTCCACTCCGCCCACTCCACCCAGTTACTCCGCCCACTCCACCCAGTTACTCCGCCCACTCTACCCAGTATCTCTGCCCACTCCACCCAGTTACTCCGCCCACTCCACCCAGTTACTCCGCCCACTCCACCCAGTTACTCTGCCCGCTCCAGTTGTAGAGAACTGGCGGAGGCAAGACCACTTCACGCAATTTCCCCGGAAATTGCACTTTGTCTAGTTATTATTATTATTCTTATTCCAAGCATTTTTGCACTGTAACTCCTCCCACAGTTTTGACACTACATAGACCATAATATACCAAAACGTGTGGATCGTTCCCGAATGGTGTGCTTATATTTTGTGGAACGTTTCGCCAAACGGTTTCCGAAATATTGGCGTTTTTCTGGCGCAATTTTCCCATAGGAATGAATGGGAGGAATTTTCGAAAGCTAGAGTGGGAACTGAGTGTGGAGTCAAAAATCAGGTCATGATTTCTAAACTGCGACCTCTCCCTCATTTTTAATCCCACCTACACAAATCTTATATCAAAACGTTCAGCTATCCCTGCTGCCGCTAAAAATGTCCAAGGCTAAGCCATAGCCCGAATAGATTTCACAATATGACCTTTTGTTTGCAACTCACACCTCCCATTGACATTCATTGAAACTCCACTCTAGACACCACAAATTTGAATGGCAATTTCTAAACTGCGACTGTGCCTTCATTTTTAATATTTCAGAGACATTGTATACACCACATTGTTCGCCTAGCTCTTGTGATTCTTACAGTATAAAGCTCTTTGCTGTAGGATGTATACTTTTTAAGCTACAGTCATTTGAATATGGCAACCACCAGTGCATTAGAAATGTGTTTTAATGTGCATTCTCAGTTTACCTCAGAGTGAGTTTCCATAGCAACACAGCTGCAGCCTGGCTCGTTACAGCTGCCCCGCCCACACACCAAGTCTCAGGAAACTCCCCTTAAAGGAGCAGTATCGCGAAATTTGCATTAAAAAATATAAATAATTAAATAGCCACACAATAGCTTCTAACATGTCTATAAATAATCTGGCAATAGAAAAAAGAAGAATGCCTACTATCTTTACTCACTCCAAACAATCCATACAGTTACTCTGCCTACTCCATATAGTTACTCTGCTCAGTCAAAACTTTCCACAGTTACTCCAGTGACTCCAACCACACAACAGTTACTCAAGTCACTCCACCCAGATACTCCGCCCACTCCACCCAGTTACCCCGCCCACTCCACCCAGTTACTCCGCCCACTCCACCCAGTTACTCCGCCCACTCCACCCAATTACTCCGCCCACTCCACCCAGTTACTCCAGCCACTCCACCCAGTTACTCCGCCCACTCCACCCACACAACAGTTATTCAAGTCACTCCACCCAGTTACTCCGCCCACTCCAACCACACAACAGTTACTCAAGTCACTCCACCCAGTTACTCCACTCACTCCACCCACACAACAGTTACTCAATTCACTCCACCCATTTACTCCGCCCACTCCACCCAGTTACTCTGCCCACTCCACCCAGTTACTCCGCCCACTCCACCCAGTTACTCCGCCCACTCCACCCAGTTACCCCGCCCACTCCACCCAGTTACTCCGCCCACTCCACCCAGTTACTCCGCCCACTCCTCCCAGTTACTCCGCCCACTCCACCCAGTTACTCCCCCCACTCCACCCAGTTACTCCACCCACTCCACCCAGTTACTCCGCCCGCTCCACCCAGTTACTCTGCCCGCTCCAGTTGTAGAGAACTGGCGGAGGCAAGACCACTTCACGCAATTTCCCCGGAAATTGCACTTTGTCTAGTTAAGTGGTCTTGCTTGGCAAGATCACTTATTGTTCTTGCTGATATATTATTTTTATTATTATTCCAAGCATTTTTGCACTGTAACTCCTCCCACAGTTTTGACACTACATAGACCATAATATACCAAAACGTGCGGATCGTTCCCGAATGGTGTGCTTATATTTTGTGGAACGTTTCGCCAAACGGTTTCCGAAATATTGGCGTTTTCCTGGCGCAATATTCCCATAGGAATGAATGGGAGGTATTTTCAAAGCTAGAGTGGGAGATGCGTGTGAAATGAAAAATCAGGACATGATTTCTAAACTGCGACCTCTCCCTCATTTTTAATCCCACCTACACAAATCTTATATCAAAACGTTCAGCTATCCCTGCTGCCGCTAAAAATGTCCAAGGCTAAGCCATAGCCCGAACAGATTTCACAATATGACCTTTTGTTTGCAACTCACACCTCCCATTGACATTCATTGAAACTCCACTCTAGACACCACAAATTTGAATGGCAATTTCTAAACTGCGACTGTGCCTTCATTTTTAATATTTCAGAGACATCAGGCAACACATTATAGGTCTTCTTCTTGTGATTCTTACAGTATAAAGCTCTTTGCTGTAGGATGTATACTTTTTAAGCTACAGTCATTTGAATATGGCAACCACCAGTGCATTAGAAATGTGTTTTAATGTGCATTCTCAGTTTACCTCAGAGTGAGTTTCCATAGCAACACAGCTGCAGCCTGGCTCGTTACAGCTGCTCCGCCCACACACCAAGTCTCAGGAAACTCCCCTTAAAGGAGCAGTATCGCGAAATTTGCATTAAAAAAGATAAATAATTAAATAGCCACACAATAGCTTCTAACATGTCTATAAATAATCTGGCAATAGAAAAAAGAAGAATGCTTACTATCTTTACTCAAAACAATCCATACAGTTACTCTGCCTACTCCATATAGTTACTGTGCTCAGTCAAACCTTTCCACAGTTACTCCAGTGACTCCAACCACACAACAGTTACTCAAGTCACTCCACCCAGATACTCCGCCCACTCCACCCAGTTACTCCGCCCACTCCACTCAGTTACTCCGCCCACTGCACCCAGTTACTCCACCCACTCTGCCCACTCTACCCAGTTACTCCGCCCATTCCACCCAGTTACCCCGCCCACTCCACCCAGTTACCCCGCCCACTCCACCCAGTTACCCCGCCCACTCCACCCAGTTACCCCGCCCACTCCACCCAGTTACCCCGCCCACTCCACCCAGTTACTCCGCCCACTCCACCCAGTTACTCCGCCCACTCCACCCAGTTACTCCGCCCACTCCACCCAGTTACTCCGCCCACTCCACCCAGTTACTCCAGCCACTCCACCCAGTTACTCCGCCCACTCCACCCACACAACAGTTACTCAAGTCACTCCACCCAGTTACTCCGCCCACTCCAACCACACAACAGTTACTCAAGTCACTCCACCCAGTTACTCCGCTCACTCCACCCACACAACAGTTACTCTGCCCACTCCACCCAGTTACTCTGCCCACTCCACCCAGTTACTCTGCCCACTCCACCCAGTTACTCTGCCCACTCCACCCAGTTACTCTGCCCACTCCACCCAGTTACTCCGCCCACTCCACCCAGTTACTCCGCCCACTCCACCCAGTTACTCTGCCCACTCCACCCAGTTACTCTGCCCACTCCACCCAGTTACTCCGCCCACTCCACCCAGTTACTCCGCCCACTCCACCCAGTTACTCCACCCACTCCACCCAGTTACTCCACCCACTCCACCCAGTTACTCCGCCCACTCCACCCAGTTACTCTGCCCGCTCCAGTTGTAGAGAACTGGCGGAGGCAAGACCACTTCACGCAATTTCCCCGGAAATTGCACTTTGTCTAGTTAAGTGGTCTTGCTTGCCAAGATCACTTATTGTTCTTGCTGATATATTATTCTTATTCTTATTCTTATTTTTATTCCAAGCATTTTTGCACTGTAACTCCTCCCACAGTTTTGACACTACATAGACCATAATATACCAAAACGTGCGGATCGTTCCCGAATGGTGTGCTTATAATTTGTGGAACGTTTCGCCAAACGGTTTCCGAAATATTGGCGTTTTCCTGGCGCAATTTTCCCATAGGAATGAATGGGAGGTATTTTCAAAGCTAGAGTGGGAGATGCGTGTGAAATGAAAAATCAGGACATGATTTCTAAACTGTGACCTCTCCCTCATTTTTAATCCCACCTACACAAATCTTATATCAAAACGTTCAGCTATCCCTGCTGCCGCTAAAAATGTCCAAGGCTAAGCCATAGCCCGAACAGATTTCACAATATGACCTTTTGTTTGCAACTCACACCTCCCATTGACATTCATTGAAACTCCACTCTAGACACCACAAATTTGAATGGCAATTTCTAAACTGCGACTGTGCCTTCATTTTTAATATTTCAGAGACATGCTATACACCACATTGTTCGCCTAGCTCTTGTGATTCTTACAGTATAAAGCTCTTTGCTGTAGGATGTATACTTTTTAAGCTACAGTCATTTGAATATGGCAACCACCAGTGCATTAGAAATGTGTTTTAATGTGCATTCTCAGTTTACCTCAGAGTGAGTTTCCATAGCAACACAGCTGCAGCCTGGCTCGTTACAGCTGCTCCGCCCACACACCAAGTCTCAGGAAACTCCCCTTAAAGGAGCAGTATCGCGAAATTTGCATTAAAAAAGATAAATAATTAAATAGCCACACAATAGCTTCTAACATGTCTATAAATAATCTGGCGATAGAAAAAAGAAGAATGCTTACTATCTTTACTCAAAACAATCCATAAAGTTACTCTGCCTACTCCATATAGTTACTCTGCTCAGTCAAACCTTTCCACAGTTACTCCAGTGACTCCAACCACACAACAGTTACTCAAGTCACTCCACCCAGTTACTCAAGTCACTCCACCCAGATACTCCGCCCACTCCACCCAGTTACCCCGCCCACTCCACTCAGTTACTCCGCCCACTGCACCCAGTTACTCCACCCACTCTGCCCATTCCACCCAGTTACTCCGCCCATTCCACCCAGTTACTCCGCCCACTTCATCCAGTTACTCCGCCCACTCCACCCAGTTACTCCGCCCACTCCACCCAGTTAGTCCGCCCACTCCACCCAGTTAGTCCGCCCACTCCACCCAGTTACTCCGCCTGCTCCACTCAGTTACTCCACCCGCTCCACCCAGTTACTCCGCCCACTCCACCCACTCTGCCCACTCCACCCAGTTACTCCGCCTACTTCAACAAGTTACTCCGCCCACTCCACCCAGTTAGTCCGCCCACTCCACCCAGTTAGTCCGCCCACTCCACCCAGTTACTCCGCCTGCTCCACCCAGTTACTCCACCCGCTCCACCCAGTTACTCCGCCCACTCCACCCACTCTGCCCACTCCACCCAGTTACTCCGCCTACTTCAACAAGTTACTCCGCCCACTCCACCCAGTTACTCTGCCCACTCCACCCAGTTACTCTGCCCACTCCAGTTGTAGAGAACTGGCGGAGGCAAGACCACTTCACGCAATTTCCCCGGAAATTGCACTTTGTCTAGTTATTAAGTGGTCTTGCTTGCCAAGATCACTTATTGTTCTTGCTGATATATTATTAAGTGGTCTTGCTTGGCAAGATCACTTATTGTTCTTGCTGATATATTATTTTTATTATTTTTATTATTATTATTCCAAGCATTTTTGCACTGTAACTCCTCCCACAGTTTTGACACTACATAGACCATAATATACCAAAACGTGCGGATCGTTCCCGAATGGTGTGCTTATAATTTGTGGAACGTTTCGCCAAACGGTTTCCGAAATATTTGCGTTTTTCTGGCGCAATTTTCCCATAGGAATGAATGGGAGGTATTTTCAAAGCTAGAGTGGGAACTGCGTGTTAAATGAAAAATCAGGACATGATTTCTAAACTGCGACCTCTCCCTCATTTTTAATCCCACCTACACAAATCTTATATCAAAACGTTCAGCTAACCCTGCTGCCGCTAAAAATGTCCAAGGCTAAGCCATAGCCCGAACAGATTTCACAATATGACCTTTTGTTTGCAACTCACACCTCCCATTGACATTCATTGAAACTCCACTCTAGACGCCACAAATTTGAATGGCAATTTCTAAACTGCGACTGTGCCTTCATTTTTAATATTTCAGAGACATCTTATACACCACATTATAGGTCTTCTTCTTGTGATTCTTACAGTATAAAGCTCTTTGCTGTAGGGTGTATACTTTTTAAGCTACAGTCATTTGAATATGGCAACCACCAGTGCATTAGAAATGTGTTTTAATGTGCATTCTCAGTTTACCTCAGAGTGAGTTTCCATAGCAACACAGCTGCAGCCTGGCTCATTACAGCTGCTCCGCCCACACACCAAGTCTCAGGAAACTCCCCTTAAAGGAGCAGTATCGCAAAATTTGCATTAAAAACTATAAATAATTAAATAGCCACACAATAGCTTCTAACATGTCTATAAATAATCTGGCGATAGAAAAAAGAAGAATGCCTACTATCTTTACTCAAAACAATCCATACAGTTACTCTGCCTACTCCATATAGTTACTCTGCTCAGTCAAACCTTTCCACAGTTACTCCAGTGACTCCAACCACACAACAGTTACTCAAGTCACTCCACCCAGTTACTCAAGTCACTCCACCCAGTTACCCCGCCCACTCCACCCAGTTACTCCGCCCACTCCACCCAGTTACTCCGCCCACTCCACCCAGTTACCCCGCCCACTCCACCCAGTTACCCCGCCCACTCCACCCAGTTACTCCGCCCACTCCACCCAGTTACTCCGCCCACTCCACCCACACAACAGTTACTCAAGTCACTCCACCCAGTTACTCCGCTCACTCCACCCACACAACAGTTACTCAAGTCACTCCACCCAGTTACTCCGCCCACTCCACCCACACAACAGTTACTCAAGTCACTCCACCCAGTTACTCCGCCCACTCCACCCACACAACAGTTACTCAAGTCATTCCACCCAGTTACTCCGCCCACTCCAACCACACAACAGTTACTCAAGTCACTCCACCCAGTTACTCCGCTCACTCCACCCACACAGCAGTTACTCAAGTCACTCCACCCAGTTACTCCACCCAGTTACTCCACCCACTCCACCCAGTTACTCTGCCCGCTCCAGTTGTAGAGAACTGGCGGAGGCAAGACCACTTCACGCAATTTCCCCGGAAATTGCACTTTGTCTAGTTGTTCTTGCTGATATATTATTATTATTCCAAGCATTTTTGCACTGTAACTCCTCCCACAGTTTTGACACTACATAGACCATAATATACCAAAACGTGCGGATCGTTCCCGAATGGTGTGCTTATATTTTGTGGAACGTTTCGCCAAACGGTTTCCGAAATATTGGCGTTTTCCTGGCGCAATTTTCCCATAGGAATGAATGGGAGGTATTTTCAAAGCTAGAGTGGGAGATGCGTGTGAAATGAAAAATCAGGACATGATTTCTAAACTGTGACCTCTCCCTAATTTTTAATCCCACCTACACAAATCTTATATCAAAACGTTCAGCTATCCCTGCTGCCGCTAAAAATGTCCAAGGCTAAGCCATAGCCCGAACAGTTTTCACAATATGACCTTTTGTTTGCAACTCACACCTCCCATTGACATTCATTGAAACTCCACTCTAGACACCACAAATTTGAATGGCAATTTCTAAACTGTGACTGTGCCTTCATTTTTAATATTTCAGAGACATGTTATACACCACATTGTTCGCCTAGCTCTTGTGATTCTTACAGTATAAAGCTCTTTGCTGTAGGGTGTATACTTTTTAAGCTACAGTCATTTGAATATGGCAACCACCAGTGCATTAGAAATGTGTTTTAATGTGCATTCTCAGTTTACCTCAGAGTGAGTTTCCATAGCAACACAGCTGCAGCCTGGCTCGTTACAGCTGCTCCGCCCACACACCCAGTCTCAGGAAACTCCCCTTAAAGGAGCAGTATCGCGAAATTTGCATTAAAAAAGATAAATAATTAAATAGCCACACAATAGCTTCTAACATGTCTATAAATAATCTGGCAATAGAAAAAAGAAGAATGCTTACTATCTTTACTCCAAACAATCCATACATTTACTCTGCCTACTCCATATAGTTACTCTGCTCAGTCAAACCTTTCCACAGTTACTCCAGTGACTCCAACCACACAACAGTTACTCAAGTCACTCCACCCAGATACTCCGCCCACTCCACCCAGTTACTCCGCCCACTCCACCCAGTTACTCCGCCCACTCCACCCAGCTACTCCGCCCACTCCCCTCAGTTACTCCGCCCACTGCACCCAGTTACTCCACCCACTCTGCCCACTCTACCCAGTTACTCCGCCCATTCCACCCAGTTACTCCGCCCATTCCACCCAGTTACTCCGCCCATTCCACCCAGTTACTCCGCCCACTTCACCCAGTTACTCCGCCCACTCCACCCAGTTACCCCGCCCACTCCACCCAGTTACTCCGCCCACTCCACCCAGTTACTCCGCCCACTCCACCCAGTTACTCCGCCCACTCCACCCAGTTACTCCAGCCACTCCACCCAGTTACTCCAGCCACTCCACCCAGTTACTCCGCCCACTCCACCCACACAACAGTTACTCAAGTCACTCCACCCAGTTACTCCGCCCACTCCAACCACACAACAGTTACTCAAGTCACTCCACCCAGTTACTCCGCTCACTCCACCCACACAACAGTTACTCCGCCCACTCCACCCAGTTACTCTGCCCACTCCACCCAGTTACTCCACCCACTCCACCCAGTTACTCCACCCACTCCACCCAGTTACTCAGCCCATTCCACCCAGTTACTCTGCCCACTCCACCAAGTTACTCTGCCCACTCCACCCACTCCACCCAGTTACTCCGCCCACTCCACCCAGTTACTCTGCCCACTCCACCAAGTTACTCTGCCCACTCCACCCACTCCACCCAGTTACTCCACCCACTCCACCCACTCCACCCAGTTACTCCACCCAGTTACTCTGCCCACTCCACCCACTCCACCCAGTTACTCCGCCCACTCCACCCAGTTACTCCGCCCACTCCACCCAGTTACTCCGCCCGCTCCACCCAGTTACTCTGCCCGCTCCACCCAGTTACTCTGCCCGCTCCAGTTGTAGAGAACTGGCGGAGGCAAGACCACTTCACGCAATTTCCCCGGAAATTGCACTTTGTCTAGTTTTTATTATTATTCCAAGCATTTTTGCACTGTAACTCCTCCCACAGTTTTGACACTACATAGACCATAATATACCAAAACGTGCGGATCGTTCCCGAATGGTGTGCTTATATTTTGTGGAACGTTTCGCCAAACGGTTTCCGAAATATTGGCGTTTTCCTGGCGCAATTTTCCCATAGGAATGAATGGGAGGTATTTTCAAAGATAGAGTGGGAGATGCGTGTGAAATGAAAAATAAGGACATGATTTCTAAACTGTGACCTCTCCCTCATTTTTAATCCCACCTACACAAATCTTATATCAAAACGTTCAGCTATCCCTGCTGCCGCTAAAAATGTCCAAGGCTAAGCCATAGCCCGAACAGATTTCACAATATGACCTTTTGTTTGCAACTCACACCTCCCATTGACATTCATTGAAACTCCACTCTAGACACCACAAATTTGAATGGCAATTTCTAAACTGCGACTGTGCCTTCATTTTTAATATTTCCGAGACAGGTTATACATCACATTGTTCGCCTAGCTCTTGTGATTCTTACAGTATAAAGCTCTTTGCTGTAGGATGTATACTTTTTAAGCTACAGTCATTTGAATATGGCAACCACCAGTGCATTAGAAATGTGTTTTAATGTGCATTCTCCGTTTACCTCAGAGTGAGTTTCCATAGCAACACAGCTGCAGCCTGGCTCGTTACAGCTGCTCCGCCCACACACCCAGTCTCAGGAAACTCCCCTTAAAGGAGCAGTATCGCGAAATTTGCATTAAAAAAGATAAATAATTAAATAGCCACACAATAGCTTCTAACATGTCTATAAATAATCTGGCAATAGAAAAAAGAAGAATGCTTACTATCTTTACTCAAAACAATCCATACAGTTACTCTGCCTACTCCATATAGTTACTCTGCTCAGTCAAACCTTTCCACAGTTACTCCAGTGACTCCAACCACACAACAGTTACTCAAGTCACTCCACCCAGATACTCAAATCACTCCACCCAGATACAAAAGTCACTCCACCCAGATACTCCGCCCACTCCACCCAGTTACCCCGCCCACTCCACCCAGTTACTCTGCCCACTCCACCCAGTTACTCTGCCCACTCCACCCAGTTACTCCAGCCACTCCACCCAGTTACTCCGCCCACTCCACCCACACAACAGTTACTCAAGTCACTCCACCCAGTTACTCCGCCCACTCCAACCACACAACAGTTACTCAAGTCACTCCACCCAGTTACTCCGCTCACTCCACCCACACAACAGTTACTCAAGTCACTCCACCCAGTTACTCTGCCCACTCCACCCAGTTACTCCACCCAGTTACTCTGCCCACTCCAGTTGTAGAGAACTGGCGGAGGCAAGACCACTTCACGCAATTTCCCCGGAAATTGCACTTTGTCTAGTTATTATTCTTATTCCAAGCATTTTTGCACTGTAACTCCTCCCACAGTTTTGACACTACATAGACCATAATATACCAAAACGTGCGGATCGTTCCCGAATGGTGTGCTTATATTTTGTGGAACGTTTCGCCAAACGGTTTCCGAAATATTGGCGTTTTTCTGGCGCAATTTTCCCATAGGAATGAATGGGAGGAATGTTCGAAAGCTAGAGTGGGAACTGAGTGTGGAGTCAAAAATCAGGACATGATTTCTAAACTGCGACCTCTCCCTCATTTTTAATCCCACCTACACAAATCTTATATCAAAACGTTCAGCTATCCCTGCTGCCGCTAAAAATGTCCAAGGCTAAGCCATAGCCCGAACAAATTTCACAATATGACCTTTTGTTTGCAACTCACACCTCCCATTGACATTCATTGAAACTCCACTCTAGACACCACAAATTTGAATGGCAATTTCTAAACTGCGACTGTGCCTTCATTTTTAATATTTCAGAGACATGTTATACACCACATTGTTCGCCTAGCTCTTGTGATTCTTACAGTATAAAGCTCTTTGCTGTAGGATGTATACTTTTTAAGCTACAGTCATTTGAATATGGCAACCACCAGTGCATTAGAAATGTGTTTTAATGTGCATTCTCAGTTTACCTCAGAGTGAGTTTCCATAGCAACACAGCTACAGCCTGGCTCGTTACAGCTGCTCCGCCCACACACCCAGTCTCAGGAAACTCCCCTTAAAGGAGCAGTATCGCGAAATTTGCATTAAAAAAGATAAATAATTAAATAGCCACACAATAGCTTCTAACATGTTTATAAATAATCTGGCAATAGAAAAAAGAAGAATGCTTACTATCTTTACTCAAAACAATCCATACAGTTACTCTGCCTACTCCATATAGTTACTCTGCTCAGTCAAACCTTTCCACAGTTACTCCAGTGACTCCAACCACACAACAGTTACTCAAGTCACTCCACCCAGTTACTCAAGTCACTCCACCCAGTTACTCCGCCCATTCCACCCAGTTACTCCGCCCATTCCACCCAGTTACTCCGCCCACTCCACCCAGTTACTCCGCCCACTCCACCCAGTTACCCCGCCCACTCCGCCCAGTTACTCCGCCCAGTTACTCCGCCCACTCCACCCAGTTACTCCAGCCTCTCCAGCCACTCCACCCACACAACAGTTACTCAAGTCACTCCACCCAGTTACTCCGCCCACTCCAACCACACAACAGTTACTCAAGTCACTCCACCCACACAACAGTTACTCAAGTCACTCCACCCAGTTACTCCGCTCACTCCACCCAGTTACTCTGCCCACTCCACCCACTCCACCCAGTTACTCCACCCACTCCACCCAGTTACTCTGCCTACTCCAGTTGTAGAGAACTGGTGGAGGCAAGACCACTTCACGCAATTTCCCCGGAAATTGCACTTTGTCTAGTTATTAAGTGGTCTTGCTTGGCAAGATCACTTATTGTTCTTGCTGATATATTATTCTTATTTTTATTCCAAGCATTTTTGCACTGTAACTCCTCCCACAGTTTTATCTTTCAATCTTTTTATTGAATTTTGACAATACAATATTTCAAGATCACATTGAAATCAGTATCGTTACATGCATAGTAAAAAAGAACTGTGTCAAAGACATCAAGACAGTATACTAACTATTGTCTGGAGCCAGATGCATAATGTGGAAAATGGCTGGTCCGACCCGAGGGGCAGGAGGCACAAAGGGGGGCCTCCCCTTCTCGATCTCCGGAGATACCTTCCACTATCCCGAGTACAGACCAGCCATGTCATGATACACAATACGTAATACAAGAATCATGTCATTCTGGTTCTATCAACAATCAGAGGTATGGTTTCAACAAATAGGGGGAGGGAAAGGAAAACCACAAAGGGGAGTGACTGGGGGAGGGGGAAGGAGGTAAGAGGTAAGAGTCCCTGGTCCGCTCCTAATAGCTTCTCTACATATTCATCAATTCAATGCTAGCATCGATATGTTAGGGGTTGCAAATTGGATCCATGGCTCCCAAACCTCTAGGAAGTGCTCATGTTTATCATTCAAGATGCTGGTAAGTTTTTCATTTATCAAGAATCCATTTAGCCTAGCTTTAACCTCCGAAATAGAAACCAACTGCTGTTTCCAGGCCTTTGCAATCGTCTGTTTGGTGGCCAGCATGATGAAGGAGAACAGCTTGTTTTGGAGCCTATTAAGTTCAGGGGCTTTATGGCGCAACAGCGCCACCCAGGGGTCCCTTTTGGGGGAAACATTCATGATTACAGCCACCAAGCGAAAGACCTGTTGCCAAAGGCGTGATACAAAGGGACAGGTCCACCATGTATGAAGCACATCGCCTTTTACCGAGCAGCCCCTGAAGCATTGTTCTGGGTAGGCGGGATAAATTTTATGGATTCTAGCAGGGACCAGATGCCAACGTAACAGGACTTTATAGGCTGACTCAACTGTGAGTGAATTAATTGAACAGCCCCAGGTCGCCCTCCACACACCCACCCAGTCCACCTCCTCCTTCTCCAATTTCAAGTCCTCCCCCCATTCTCGCACATATTTGTGGTCAAAGGGTTTTGGAAAATCATTCAGGGAAGAATATAGCAAGGAGATCCTCCCCGGGCTATCTGGCTCCTCCACGCACAGGGCCTCAAATTTGGTCCATTTCCTATACGAGACCAGTCCAGCAAGCCTAGGTCTAAGCCAGTGGCTCAGTTGTGTGTAGTGGAACCATTCCGTCCGCGGAAGACCATACTTATCCCTCAAGTCTTCAAATGACATAAGGCCCTTGTCTGTCAAGAGATGATGAAAAGCACAGATACCCGCCGACACCCAATGCGAAAAGGACGCCCCTCCCCGAAGACCCGGTGGGAATAGAGGATTATCCCATAAATTCAGTAAAGGAGCGTGAGGTGACATTAATCCCGAGGAATATTTTATAGAGTCCCAAACCTTAAGGGAGTGTATCATCAAAGGGCTCAGATCTTTTGGTCTATTTCTGGGGTCTGTCCATAGCAGAGCCTCTAGTGGGGACTTCCCCAGGTTCGGGATCTCCAGCAGGGCCCACAGTGGTAAATCTCTCATTGCATGTAACTGAGACAACTGCGCTATTTGTGCTGCTTTATAGTAGTGAGTAATATTAGGCACCCCCAAACCCCCCTGAGATTTATGGGCAAACATTGTGCGTCTTGCCACTCGTGGTCTGGTTGTTCCCCACACAAACTGGAACATCCGTCTCTGAAGGATTCGGAGCATGTAGGCCGGGATCCTGACAGGTAGTACTCTAAAGTAATACAAGATTTTGGGGAGGATTGTCATTTTGACCGCGGCCACCCGTCCCAACCACGATATGGGAAGGTCTGTCCAGGTCTGTCCAGGAATCCATCAAGGAGTTCAGAGTTCGTATCAGAGGTGGGTAGTTGGCAGCGTAGAGGCCCCCATATGTGGGTGCCAAGCGAACACCCAAATAGGGGAGACCACTTGAGGTCCACTTGAAGTCATATGTGGATTTGAGGTGCAACACTGATCCCGCCGAGAGCCCCACATTCATGGCAACCGATTTGGATCTATTTATCTTGAGCCCAGAGATCTCAGCAAACTCGTCCAACACCCCGAGAAGATTGGGTAAAGTGGTGATAGGTTGTGACAAAACCAGAATAGCATCATCCGCAAAAAGCGAAATCTTATGGTGGATTCCTCCAATATCAATGCCCTTGATATTTTTATTAGCTCTGATTTTAAGCGCTAAGGGCTCCATGGCCAAAATAAACAGGATGGGGGATAGGGGGCATCCCTGACGGGTACCTCTCTGTATACCAAACCTGTCTGAAGAGAACCCAAGGTATCTAACCCTCGCTGTCGGTTGGTAATACAATGCCGAGATCCACTGTAAAAACTTGCTGCCAAAACCCCACCTCCCCAACGTTGTACGCATGTACTCCCATGAGATTGTGTCAAATGCTTTATAAATGTCTAAAGATAATAAAAAAGCAGGAATTTTCCTGTTCTGAATGGAGTGAATTAGGTGGGCTATACGTCTAACGTTATCACTAGCTTGTCTGGAAGGGACAAAGCCCGACTGGTCTCTATGGACCAACGAGCCCAGGAAGGAATTCAGTCTCGAGGCCAGGATTTTAGCCAGGAGTTTAACGTCCTGGTTAAGTAATGAAATAGGCCTATAGTTAGAGGTCAGCAGGGGATCTTTCTCCGGTTTGGGGATCATGACAATATTAGCCATTGACGACTCAGGACTAGGATTCATGCCCGATCTAAGGGAATTGAATAGTGCCACCAGGTGAGGCCCCAGCAGCGGGGCAAATTTCTTGTAATAAAGTCCCGAGAAACCATCTGGGCCCGGGGTCTTTTTGGGTTTAATGGTCTTTATTGCAGCCAACAATTCCTGTAAAGTAATGGGCTCTTCCATACTATCTAAACAATCCCGAGGGGCAACCGGTAGCTCAATGCCGGAGAAAAATTCTTCCAGTTTTTGTGGATTGTTCCCCCCCGGGTTGGAGTAGAGGTCTGCCAGAAAAGTTTTAAAGGCCTCCACTATCTTTAAGGGGTTGGCAGTTGTGAGCCCTTGTAACTTCAGTTGAATGGGTTGGCTTTTGGGTTTGCTCAGTCTGAGTTGTTTGGCCATCATGGAATCCGGCTTATTGCCCCTGGAGTAAAAGTGTTGTTTGGACCACCGCAGCTGCTTTTCTGCCTGGCAGTCCAGGAGTAAGTTAAGTTCCAGGCGGGCCAAGTCAACTCTTTCTTTGGTGGTCTGACATGGGTTGCCCTTCCACTCCTCCTCGGCCTTCCTGAATTGATCAGATAATTCCTTCACTTTGGCCTCCCTTTCCCTCTTTCTTGCTGTGGCTATTTGTATTATGTGCCCTCTCATCACCAGTTTATGGGCTTCCCATAAGGAAACTGGAGAGTCCACCGAGCCCACATTGTGCATAAAATAATCAGCTAGATGCTTCTGGATTTTGTCACAAGTATCTTTAGTTGTTAGGAGCGATTCATTAAGACGCCAGGAGTCAAGAGATCTCCCGGGGACCGCCAAGTCTACGGAGATCATCATTGGGCTATGGTCAGACCAAGGCGTGGAGAGGATTGTGGCTCCTTGAAGTTGTGTAAGTGAATGTTGTGGCATGAAAACATGGTCTATTCTACAGAAAGATTTGTGTGGATTAGAGTAGAATGTAAAGTCTCGCCCTGTGGGGTGGACCTCCCGCCAAGTGTCACACAGCGCATAAGAGCCCAAAAGTGCACTGAACGCCCCTGGTTTGCCTGTCCCTGGCTCCCCTCCTCGGCCTGGCATTGTGGGGACTGTCTTGTCCCCCTTGGGATCTATTACCAGGTTTGAGTCACCCGCCAGGTATACCACACCTCTGGAGTGCTCCTTAACTACCTTGAATAAATGGGACAAAAATCTAAGCTGGTGTGCGTTGGGAGTATAATATGAAACTACCGTGATTTCCACATCATATATGGATCCAGACACCAGTACATAGCGGCCTGTCGGGTCCACTATCTCCTCATGGCAGACAAAGGGTAAATTTTTCCTGAAAGCTATTGTGACCCCCCGTTTCTTTTCTTTAAACATAGCATGATAGTGCAGGGGGAAATGTCTGTTTAGGTACTTAGGGTGTGAGTGGCGGGCAAATCTGGTTTCCTGCAGGCAAAGAATATCAGCTTTGTTGGTTTTATAGAATTGGAAGGCTTTGTTCCGTTTGGAGGGAGAATTAAACCCCTGTACACTATGAGAGATTATTTTCAAACTATTGTGAGACATAGCCATACAGTGCAATCGACACTATCGTCCAGGGCGGACCAGGGACCCAAGGAGGGGGGGGAATCACCGGGGTGGACACACAGGAGGGCCAGGGTAGGGTGGGTGTTGAAATCACTAATGAGGACAAACTGTAAAAAATGTAAACTATTGATCTGCATAATATTCATGAGCAACAGTATCATTAACCGGGATGATACAAGGGGGCCCATCAGGACCAAGGCCGGAATTTCACCGCCCGTTCAAGCGGGCCTATCAATAGAGGGAGGGTTATTACAACTCCTCCGTCTACCGTAATGCTGTAGTAGAAAAGTACAGTGGGGGTGTGTCCCCCAGGGCAGGCTAAGGACGACTATATTACTTTAAAGTGGACCAACACCCACGGGTGATCGGCCCGGGAATCTATAAGATTCCCGGGCCGATCACCCCCCACCCCGCGGGACATCCGAGATCGGGATGTCCCGCGGGGTGAAACCCCCCCCAAACACCCCAACTCACCTACCTTATCTTCGGCGGCGGCCGGCCGCCGCCGCCTCCCTCGCGCCCCTGTAGGCGTGCGCGCGCCCGCGCCGGCCGTCTGCGAATGGCCGGCGCGGGCGCGCGCGCGTCAAAAGTGACCCACCGAAGTGGACCAAGACCCAGGATAGTCAAAATCCTGGGTGTTGGTCCACTTTAAGAAAATACTGACCGGTTGGATTCTCCCGACTGAGGGAAAGTCAGGACAAAACCCAAGAGATCTTAATACATCACTATAGAAAATGCATAAAAAAAATATAAAACCATATAAAACCAACGGCTAACATGTTGAAAAGCCAAAAGAGAGAACCTGCGCCCTAGGCGCATAACCTGAAGTGCTTGCAGCGCCGACTGCAGAAGAATCTGGCATCAAAGTCCCGGACCGAAAGGGATTCACACTACGTCCTGGAAATAAGGCGGACAACAGCATTCCACGGAGCCAAAAAACTGCAGAGGACAGGGAGGAAGAGCGTAGCTCCGTGTCCATCACCTTTGATTATTTTGTATGGGGTCCCAGTGAACCCGCGGTAAAGTAGGGGCTCTTTTCTTGTTGTCAAAGGAAGGCCTGTCCCGGGGTGGCCTGAGGGCGGTTCGCTTCCTGGATAAGGGGGGGCTGGAGTCACGGCTCCCTGAACCCCCCGCGTCCATGGGTATAGCAAGATCTTTGAGAATATGGCACAGTTCGCTTAAGGAAGAGGCTGAATATTGATCCCCCTTGTATGCAAAGAGGACCTTAAATGGGAATCCCCATCTGTAGCTGACATTATGTGCCCGTAGGGCTTCCAGGGCCGGCCTCATCTCCCGTCTTCTCTGTATGGTCTGGGGAGCTAAGTCCTGAAAGAGCTGATAGGTGTGGCCTTGAAAAGTTAGCTCCTTCTTCTCCCTTGCTGCCCGTAGTAAGGCCTCTCTGGTGCGAAAATAAGTGGGTTTTAGAACAATATCCCGGGGCAGCCCATCCTTGCGTTTAGGCCCCAGAGCTCTGTGGGCCCGGTCCAGCTCCAACCTCTCTATCGGCAGGTTAGGGATCAATTCTTGGAACAAGGCAGTCACTGTCTCAGTTACGTCTAGCATGGATTCCGGTAGGCCTCTGATGCGCAGGTTGCCCCTTCTGGCCCTATTCTCCAAATCCTCCAGTTTTAACTGTATGGCCTCAATGTCCCTGTCCCGGGATTGTATGGTGGTTAGGGTGTGCTCCATTTTGCTTTCTAGGGCCTCTGTTCTTTCCCCCAAGCTATGAATCTCCGCTTTCAGTGGGGAGGCCCATGCATCTGTGACAGCTTGTAGTTCCTGCTGTAGGAGCAGCTTGAACTTTGCTAGCAGGTTGGCGTCTCTGAGCTCAACTGGGTCTGGGGCTGGTTGAGCATGGTTCCCCGGTTCTAGGGACTGAAGTGGGGCGCAGGGGCTACGGGGGCCCGAAAAAAGGGATGACTCACTGTGCGGCGGGCTGCTGCTTGATGGGCTGCTGATGGAATCTGCGTTGTCCATGTGAGGGAGCCTCGCGGGTGACACCGGGGCGCTGGATGGGCCATGTGTGGTGGCGGGGATCGGGCTACCAGCCCTGCTGTTGTCGCTGCCGCCATTCGCCTCTCCCGCATCCCCTCCGCCGTTTCCCGCCAAACTCGGACGCTGATATTTCGCCATGGCCGCCCAGTCTAGAACTGGCGCGTCTCCTCCGTCACAGCTTCTGACCGGGAGCACCTGCTGGCTGATTGCAGTCCCGATCGCGGGCTCCGTCTGACGAGCATCCGACTGGTGCTGCTGCTCTTGTAGTTTGTGTGTGTCGTCTCCCTCCGCCATCTTTGTTGGACCCGCGCTGCGCCTCGCACTATGTTGGTGCGTAGGCGCCGTCCTCCTCCTACCTCCGCCTCCGCTTTTGCCCATCGGGATGGTGCCAGCCTCCGCAGGGTCTAGAAGCACTTTCTGAGTCTCCTGGCACCGGATTGCTCTGGGTAGCCGCCCTTTTGCCTGCCCGGGGTGCTGAGCTGAGTTACAGTGCGACCATCTCTCTCGGCAGCCAGCCACGCCCCCCCACTCCTCCCACAGTTTTGACACTACATAGACCATAATATACCAAAACGTGCGGATCGTTCCCGAATGGTGTGCTTATATTTTGTGGAACGTTTCGCCAAACGGTTTCCGAAATATTGGCGTTTTTCTGGCGCAATTTTCCCATAGGAATGAATGGGAGGTATTTTCAAAGCTAGAGTGGGAACTGAGTGTGGAGTCAAAAATCAGGACATGATCTCTAAACTGCGACCTCTCCCTCATTTTTAATCCCACCTACACAAATCTTATATCAAAACGTTCAGCTATCCCTGCTGCCGCTAAAAATGTCCAAGGCTAAGCCATAGCCCGAACAGTTTTCACAATATGACCTTTTGTTTGCAACTCACACCTCCCATTGACATTCATTGAAACTCCACTCTAGACACCACAAATTTAAATGGCAATTTCTAAACTGCGACTGTGCCTTCATTTTTAATATTTCAGAGACATGCTATACACCACATTGTTCGCCTAGCTCTTGTGATTCTTACAGTATAAAGCTCTTTGCTGTAGGATGTATACTTTTTAAGCTACAGTCATTTGAATATGGCAACCACCAGTGCATTAGAAATGTGTTTTAATGTGCATTCTCAGTTTACCTCAGAGTGAGTTTCCATAGCAACACAGCTGCAGCCTGGCTCGTTACAGCTGCTCCGCCCACACACCAAGTCTCAGGAAACTCCCCTTAAAGGAGCAGTATCGCGAAATTTGCATTAAAAAAGATAAATAATTAAATAGCCACACAATAGCTTCTAACATGTCTATAAATAATCTGGTGATAGAAAAAAGAAGAATGCCTACTATCTTTACTCAAAACAATCCATACAGTTATTTTGCCTACTCCATATAGTTACTGTGCTCAGTCAAACCTTTCCACAGTTACTCCAGTGACTCCAACCACACAACAGTTACTCAAGTCACTCCACCCAGTTACTCAAGTCACTCCACCCAGTTACTCAAGTCACTCCACCCAGATACTCAAGTCACTCCACCCAGATACTCCGCCCACTCCACCCAGTTACTCCGCCCACTGCACCCAGTTACTCCACCCACTATGCCCACTCTACCCAGTTACTCCGCCCATTCCACCCAGTTACTCCGCCCATTCCACCCAGTTACTCCGCCTACTTCACCCAGTTACCCCGCCCACTCCACCCAGTTACCCCGCCCACTCCACCCAGTTACTCCAGCCACTCCACCCAGTTACTCCAGCCACTCCACCCAGTTACTCCAGCCACTCCACCCAGTTACTCCGCCCACTCCACCCACACAACAGTTACTCAAGTCACTCCACCCAGTTACTCCACCCACTCCAACCACACAACAGTTACTCAAGTCACTCCACGCAGTTACTCCGCTCACTCCACCCACACAACAGTTACTCTGCCCACTCCACCCACTACTCCACCCACTCCACCCAGTTACTCCGCCCACTCCACCCAGTTACTCTGCCCACTCCAGTTGTAGAGATCTAGCGGAGGCAAGACCACTTCACGCAATTTCCCCGGAAATTGCACTTTGTCTAGTTAAGTGGTCTTGCTTGCCAAGATCACTTATTGTTCTTGCTGATATATTATTAAGTGGTCTTGCTTGGCAAGATCACTTATTGTTCTTGCTGATATATTATTTTTATTATTATTCCAAGCATTTTTGCACTGTAACTCCTCCCACAGTTTTGACACTACATAGACCATAATATACCAAAACGTGCGGATCGTTCCCGAATGGTGTGCTTATATTTTGTGGAACGTTTCGCCAAACGGTTTCCGAAATATTGGCGTTTTCCTGGCGCAATTTTCCCATAGGAATGAATGGGAGGTATTTTCAAAGCTAGAGTGGGAGATGCGTGTGAAATGAAAAATCAGGACATGATTTCTAAACTGTGACCTCTCCCTCATTTTTAATCCCACCTACACAAATCTTATATCAAAACGTTCAGCTATCCCTGCTGCCGCTAAAAATGTCCAAGGCTAAGCCATAGCCCGAACAGATTTCACAATATGACCTTTTGTTTGCAACTCACACCTCCCATTGACATTCATTGAAACTCCACTCTAGACACCACAAATTTGAATGGCAATTTCTAAACTGCGACTGTGCCTTCATTTTTAATATTTCAGAGACATGCTACACACCATTGTACAGGTCTCGGCCTCGTGATTCCTACAGTATAAAACTTTTTGCTGTAGGATGTATACTTTTTAAGCTACAGTCATTTGAATATGGCAACCACCAGTGCATTAGAAATGTGTTTTAATGTGCATTCTCAGTTTACCTCAGAGTGAGTTTCCATAGCAACACAGCTGCAGCCTGGCTCGTTACAGCTGCTCCGCCCACACACCAAGTCCCAGGAAACTCCCCTTAAAGGAGCAGTATCGCAAAATTTGCATTAAAAAAGATAAATAATTAAATAGCCACACAATAGCTTCTAACATGTCTATAAATAATCTGGCAATAGAAAAAAGAAGAATGCTTATTATCTTTACTCAAAACAATCCATACAGTTATTCTGCCTACTCCATATAGTTACTCTGCTCAGTCAAACCTTTCCACAGTTACTCCAGTGACACCAACCACACAACAGTTACTCAAGTCACTCCACCCAGATACTCCGCCCACTCCACTCAGTTACTCCGCCCACTCCACTCAGTTACTCCGCCCACTGCACCCAGTTACTCCACCCACTCTGCCCACTCTACCCAGTTACTCCGCCCATTCCACCCAGTTACTCCACCCACTTCACCCAGTTACCCCGCCCACTCCACCCAGTTACCCGGCCCACTCCACCCAGTTACTCCGCCCACTCCACCCAGTTACTCCAGCCACTCCACCCAGTTACTCCGCCCACTCCACCCACACAACAGTTACTCAAGTCACTCCACCTAGTTACTCCGCCCACTCCACCCAGTTACTCCGCCCACTCCACCCAGTTACTCCACCCACTCCACCCAGTTACTCCGCCCACTCCACCCAGTTACCCCGCCCACTCCACCCAGTTACTCCGCCCACTCCACCCAGTTACTCCGCCCACTCCACCCAGTTACCCCGCCCACTCCACCCAGTTACCCCGCCCACTCCACCCAGTTACTCCGCCCACTCCACCCAGTTACTCCGCCCACTCCACCCAGTTACTCCGCCCACTCCGCCCACTCCACCCAGTTACTCCGCCCACTCCACCCAGTTACTCCGCCCACTCCACCCAGTTACTCCGCCCGCTCCAGTTGTAGAGAACTGGCGGAGGCAAGACCACTTCACGCAATTTCCCCGGAAATTGCACTTTGTCTAGTTAAGTGGTCTTGCTTGGCAAGATCACTTATTGTTCTTGCTGATATATTATTTTTATTCTTATTCCAAGCATTTTTGCACTGTAACTCCTCCCACAGTTTTGACACTACATAGACCATAATATACCAAAACGTGCGGATCGTTCCCGAATGGTGTGCTTATATTTTGTGGAATGTTTCGCCAAACGGTTTCCGAAATATTGGCGTTTTCCTGGCGCAATTTTCCCATAGGAATGAATGGGAGGTATTTTCAAAGCTAGAGTGGGAGATGCGTGTGAAATGAAAAATCAGGACATGATTTCTAAACTGTGACCTCTCCCTCATTTTTAATCCCACCTACACAAATCTTATATCAAAACGTTCAGCTATCCCTGCTGCCGCTAAAAATGTCCAAGGCTAAGCCATAGCCCGAACAGATTTCACAATATGACCTTTTGTTTGCAACTCACACCTCCCATTGACATTCATTGAAACTCCACTCTAGACACCACAAATTTGAATGGCAATTTCTAAACTGCGACTGTGCCTTCATTTTTAATATTTCAGAGACATGTTATACACCACATTGTTCGCCTAGGTCTTGTGATTCTTACAGTATAAAGCTCTTTGCTGTAGGATGTATACTTTTTAAGCTACAGTCATTTGAATATGGCAACCACCAGTGCATTAGAAATGTGTTTTAATGTGCATTCTCAGTTTACCTCAGAGTGAGTTTCCATAGCAACACAGCTGCAGCCTGGCTCGTTACAGCTGCTCCGCCCACACACCAAGTCTCAGGAAACTCCCCTTAAAGGAGCAGTATCGCGAAATTTGCATTAAAAAAGATAAATAATTAAATAGCCACACAATAGCTTCTAACATGTCTATAAATAATCTGGCAATAGAAAAAAGAAGAATGCTTACTATCTTTACTCACTCAAAACAATCCATACAGTTACTCTGCCTACTCCATATAGTTACTCTGCTCAGTCAAACCTTTCCACAGTTACTCCAGTGACTCCAACCACACAACAGTTACTCAGGCACTCCACCCAGTTACTCAAGTCACTCCACCCAGATACTCCGCCCACTCCACCCAGTTACTCCGCCCACTCCACTCAGTTACTCCGCCCACTGCACCCAGTTACTCCACCCACTCTGCCCACTCTACCCAGTTACTCCGCCCATTCCACCTAGTTACTCCGCCCATTCCACCCAGTTACTCCGCCCACTTCACCCAGTTACTCCGCCCACTCCACCCAGTTACTCCGCCCACTCCACCCAGTTACTCCGCCCACTCCACCCAGTTACTCCAGCCACTCCACCCAGTTACTCCAGCCACTCCACCCAGTTACTCCGCCCACTCCACCCACACAACAGTTACTCAAGTCACTCCACCCAGTTACTCCGCCCACTCCAACCACACAACAGTTACTCAAGTCACTCCACCCAGTTACTCCGCTCACTCCACCCACACAACAGTTACTCAAGTCACTCCACCCAGTTACTCCGCTCACTCCACCCACACAACAGTTACTCAAGTCACTCCACCCAGTTACTCCGCTCACTCCACCCACACAACAGTTACTCTGCCCACTCCACCCAGTTACTCCACCCACTCCACCCAGTTACTCTGCCCGCTCCAGTTGTAGAGAACTGGCGGAGGCAAGACCACTTCACGCAATTTCCCCGGAAATTGCACTTTGTCTAGTTAAGTGGTCTTGCTTGGCAAGATCACTTATTGTTCTTGCTGATATATTATTTTTATTATTATTATTATTCCAAGCATTTTTGCACTGTAACTCCTCCCACAGTTTTGACACTACATAGACCATAATATACCAAAACGTGCGGATCGTTCCCGAATGGTGTGCTTATAATTTGTGGAACGTTTCGCCAAACGGTTTCCGAAATATTTGCGTTTTTCTGGCGCAATTTTCCCATAGGAATGAATGGGAGGTATTTTCAAAGCTAGAGTGGGAACTGCGTGTTAAATGAAAAATCAGGACATGATTTCTAAACTGCGACCTCTCCCTCATTTTTAATCCCACCTACACAAATCTTATATCAAAACGTTCAGCTATCCCTGCTGCCGCTAAAAATGTCCAAGGCTAAGCCATAGCCCGAACAGATTTCACAATATGACCTTTTGTTTGCAACTCACACCTCCCATTGACATTCATTGAAAGTCCACTCTAGACACCACAAATTTGAATGGCAATTTCTAAACTGCGACTGTGCCTTCATTTTTAATATTTCAGAGACATATTATACACCACATTATAGGTCTTCTTCTTGTGATTCTTACAGTATAAAGCTCTTTGCTGTAGGGTGTATACTTTTTAAGCTACAGTCATTTGAATATGGCAACCACCAGTGCATTAGAAATGTGTTTTAATGTGCATTCTCAGTTTACCTCAGAGTGAGTTTCCATAGCAACACAGCTGCAGCCTGGCTCATTACAGCTGCTCCGCCCACACACCAAGTCTCAGGAAACTCCCCTTAAAGGAGCAGTATCGCAAAATTTGCATTAAAAACTATAAATAATTAAATAGCCACACAATAGCTTCTAACATGTCTATAAATAATCTGGCGATAGAAAAAAGAAGAATGCCTACTATCTTTACTCAAAACAATCCATACAGTTACTCTGCCTACTCCATATAGTTACTCTGCTCAGTCAAACCTTTCCACAGTTACTCCAGTGACTCCAACCACACAACAGTTACTCAAGTCACTCCACCCAGTTACTCAAGTCACTCCACCCAGTTACCCCGCCCACTCCACCCAGTTACTCCGCCCACTCCACCCAGTTACCCCGCCCACTCCACCCAGTTACCCCGCCCACTCCACCCAGTTACCCCGCCCACTCCACCCAGTTACTCCGCCCACTCCACCCAGTTACTCCGCCCACTCCACCCACACAACAGTTACTCAAGTCACTCCACCCAGTTACTCCGCTCACTCCACCCACACAACAGTTACTCAAGTCACTCCACCCAGTTACTCCGCCCACTCCACCCAGTTACTCCGCCCACTCCATCCAGTTACTCCGCCCACTCCACCCAGTTACTCCGCCCACTCCACCCAGTTACTCTGCCCACTCCACCCAGTTACTCTGCCCACTCCACCTAGTTACTCCGCCCACTCCACCCAGTTACTCCGCACGCTCCACTCAGTTACCCAGCCCGCTCCAGTTGTAGAGAACTGGCGGAGGCAAGACCACTTCACGCAATTTCCCCGGAAATTGCACTTTGTCTAGTTATTATTATTATTCCAAGCATTTTTGCACTGTAACTCCTCCCACAGTTTTGACACTACATAGACCATAATATACCAAAACGTGCGGATCGTTCCCGAATGGTGTGCTTATATTTTGTGGAACGTTTCGCCAAACGGTTTCCGAAATATTGGCGTTTTTCTGGCGCAATTTTCCCATAGGAATGAATGGGAGATATTTTCAAAGCTAGAGTGGGAGATGGGTGTGAAGAGAAAAATCAGGACATGATTTCTAAACTGCGACCTCTCCCTCATTTTTAATCCCACCTACACAAATCTTATATCAAAACGTTCAGCTATCCCTGCTGCCGCTAAAAATGTCCAAGGCTAAGCCATAGCCCGAACAGATTTCACAATATGACCTTTTGTTTGCAACTCACACCTCCCATTGACATTCATTGAAACTCCACTCTAGACACCACAAATTTGAATGGCAATTTCTAAACTGCGACTGTGCCTTCATTTTTAATATTTCAGAGACATGTTATACACCACATTGTTCGCCTGGCTCTTGTGATTCCTACAGTATAAAGCTCTTTGCTGTAGGATGTATACTTTTTAAGCTACAGTCATTTGAATATGGCAACCACCAGTGCATTAGAAATGTGTTTTAATGTGCATTCTCAGTTTACCTCAGAGTGAGTTTCCATAGCAACACAGCTGCAGCCTGGCTCGTTACAGCTGCTCCGCCCACACACCAAGTCTCAGGAAACTCCCCTTAAAGGAGCAGTATCGCGAAATTTGCATTAAAAAAGATAAATAATTAAATAGCCACACAATAGCTTCTAACATGTCTATAAATAATCTGGCGATAGAAAAAAGAAGAATGCTTACTATCTTTACTCAAAACAATCCATACAGTTACTCTGCCTACTCCATATAGTTACTCTGCTCAGTTAAACCTTTCCACAGTTACTCCAGTGACTCCAACCACACAACAGTTACTCAAGTCACTCCACCCAGTTACTCCGCCCACTGCACCCAGTTACTCTGCCCACTCCACCCAGTTACCCCGCCCACTCCACCCAGTGACCCCGCCCACTCCACCCAGTGACCCCGCCCACTCCACCCAGTTACTCCGCCCACTCCACCCAGTTACTCCAGCCACTCCACCCAGTTACTCCAGCCACTCCACCCAGTTACTCCGCCCACTCCACCCACACAACAGTTACTCAAGTCACTCCACCCAGTTACTCCGCCCACTCCAACCACACAACAGTTACTCAAGTCCCTCCACCCAGTTACTCTGCCCACTCCACCCAGTTACTCCACCCACTCCACCCAGTTACTCCACCCATTTACTCTGCCCACTCCACCCAGTTACTCCACCCACTCCACCCAGTTACTCCACCCACTCCACCCAGTTATTCTGCCCACTCCACCCACTCCACCCAGTTACTCCACCCATTTACTCTGCCCACTCCACCCAGTTACTCCACCCACTCCACCCAGTTACTCCACCCACTCCACCCATTTACTCTGCCCACTCCACCCAGTTACTCCACCCACTCCACCCAGTTACTCCACCCACTCCACCCAGTTTTTCTGCCCACTCCACCCACTCCACCCAGTTACTCCACCCAGTTACTCCACCCAGTTACTCCACCCACTCCACCCAGTTACTACACCCACTCCACCCAGTTACTCCACCCACTCCACCCAGTTACTCCACCCAGTTACTCTGCCCGCTCCAGTTGTAGAGAACTGGCGGAGGCAAGACCACTTCACGCAATTTCCCCGGAAATTGCACTTTGTCTAGTTCTTATTCTTATTCTTATTTTTATTCCAAGCACTTTTGCACTGTAACTCCTCCCACAGTTTTGACACTACATAGACCATAATATACCAAAACGTGCGGATCGTTCCCGAATGGTGTGCTTATATTTTGTGGAACGTTTCGCCAAACGGTTTCCGAAATATTGGCGTTTTCCTGGCGCAATTTTCCCATAGGAATGAATGGGAGGTATTTTCAAAGCTAGAGTGGGAGATGAGTGTGAAATGAAAAATCAGGACATGATTTCTAAACTGCGACCTCTCCCTCATTGTTAATCCCACCTACACAAATCTTATATCCAAACGTTCAGCTATCCCTGCTGCCGCTAAAAATGTCCAAGGCTAAGCCATAGCCCGAACAGATTTCACAATATGACCTTTTGTTTGCAACTCACACCTCCCATTGACATTCATTGAAACTCCACTCTAGACACCACAAATTTGAATGGCAATTTCTAAACTGCGACTGTGCCTTCATTTTTAATATTTCAGAGACATGTTATACACCACATTGTTCGCCTAGCTCTTGTGATTCTTACAGTATAAAGCTCTTTTCTGTAGGATGTATACTTTTTAAGCTACAGTCATTTGAATATGGCAACCACCAGTGCATTAGAAATGTGTTTTAATGTGCATTCTCAGTTTACCTCAGAGTGAGTTTCCATAGCAACACAGCTGCAGCCTGGCTCGTTACAGCTGCTCCGCCCACACACCCAGTCTCAGGAAACTCCCCTTAAAGGAGCAGTATCGCGAAATTGGCATTAAAAAAGATAAATAGGGGGGGGCGTGGTTAGCCATGACCATGTGAGGACGTATATCTGAGAGCTCTGCGCCCGAAACAGCATTTATACTACTTTTGGCCACATTTCTCCTAACTATTTACCCATGTCTAAACGACGGAAGAGTCGGGTCGTGACCGGGGGGTCCCATCCAGCGAAGATTCCACAGTACTTCTCTCCTGGAGGGCTTGGTGCGACCAGAGAAGGGAGCCGCAAAATGGCGCCGAGAGTGGAGATGACCGCGGCTTCCGGGGTCGGCGGGAGCGGAGGAGGAGGTCGGGAGACCGTGCAGAGCACCTTATCTGTGGTGGAGGTGAGCGGTGTGAGGCTGGATTCTCCCCCATCTTCCCAGGCTGTGGCCCGACGAGAGGCGGCGCGGGGAGCGGCTCGGCCGGCGGTGGAAGACGCAGCACAGCCGGCGGCGGCGGGAGGTGCGGTGTGCGAGCACCGCCGCCCCGGCGAGGAGAACACAACGGCAGCGGCGTCTTGCGAGGTGAGGCAGGAACGTGAGTGGTCCACCGAGGAGTATGTGCCCCCGCCCGGCTGGGCGGCGGGCTCCGCCGCTGACAGTACTCGGCCGGATGGTGAGGAGGGGCCCTCCTGGGCGGCTCTCCACGGCCTGCAATCAAGAGCTGGAGACCAGTCAGCTCAGCCAAAGTGTGTAAGCCTGGAGTGTTCCCTGCCAGCCCTGAGCTCTGAAGACTGCTCTCGTGTTCCCCCACATTCCACACGGGCTGACACAGTTAAAATAAGGGAGCAGGTAACACAGTGCTGGCCTTGCTCTCCAAGCTCCCCAGTGCGGTCGCAAATGGAACTGGAGGGAAGTTCCATGTCCCCATGCGCAGCTTTTTCCCCCGGACCTTTAAGTGATCCAGAGTCTGCAGGAGGAATAGATGCACAGCTCTCGCAGCCACAAGGGTCGTCTGAGCCTCGTTTGGGACATACTGGCACGCTGCTGCCGGACAGAGCGCATGGCCCTGCACAGCATCTGCAGGATCGGGAGCACCCGCTGAATGCCCTCGCACCACCGTGGCCGAGCTGGGGGGAGAACCACACAGATGCCCAGGTCAGCAGCGGGAGGGCTGCGGATATGTGGGGGGCCCAGGACCGGAATGGATCTAGCAGTGATTTACCACCCTTGCGCCTTGATGTGCCTCGGTCGGTTGCCTTGCCTCCAGGATGCTCTGAGAGAGGAGGTGGGGCTCAGGTCGGTGACTCGGTTTCACTGAGGAATACCCTCCTGCGGAGCAACTGCCTGGGTCGCCGGCCTGAATCCTCACCCACAACATGGCCGGGTTCTCCTCACCCATCTGATCCCCCAACCACCGAGCCAATTCCTTCTGTTCAATACAACCTGGAGGTCCTACTGAAATTTCTTCCCTCCAGGAAGGACTTTGAAAATTACACCAACAGGATGGAGAATTTACTTCGGAAGGAGCTGGATGAAGTGACAAAATCCGTGTCGGAGGTTACTGAGAGAGTCCAAACTCTTGAACAGAACCAGGAGTCCATGGTCCACCGTGTGGAGGCATTAGAGAGGGCCAACGGGGCTTTGCAACTGGCGCAAACAAACTCAGCACAGCATACCAGTAGAGCTCTGCTCCACCTCGACGATATGGAAAACAGAGGGCGCTGCAATAATATCCGTCTTCGTGGCCTGCCGGAGACACCAGAGCACAATAACCTCGAAATGGTCGCTTTATCTATCTTCAACGACCTCCTGGGGCGTAGACAAGAGGAACATATTGAAATTGATAGGATACATAGAGCACCGGGGCCACCTTCCGCCGACCCAGCCAGACCTAGAGATGTAGTATGCCGGATCCACTTTTATAAAATTAAAGAGGAGATACTGCGCAGGGCCTGGGATAGGGGCCCCTCTGGGTACAAGGGAGCCACGGTCACACTGTTGCCGGACTTGGCCAGGCGCACCCTCCAGATGAGGCGGATCCTCAAGCCCCTATTGGAGAAAATCAAAGCGATGGGAGCCTCATACAGATGGGGCCACCCGTTCCACCTGGTGGTCACGAGGCGGGACCGGTCCTTCACCCTGCGATCTCCGTCCCAACTCCCGGATCTCTTCGGTTTCCTGGAGATGCCGGCCTTTCCCGTTGAAGATTGGTTGTCACCGGATCTGGGAATCAATGTGATGGGGCCCCCACGCCCATACCAGGTAGCGCGCCGCCAACGTGACCTACGGGCGCCGGGTGCCGGGAGAGGCGAACGCCGGAATCGACCGGCTTAGTGGTCCCAGGCCCTCATTTTAGGTATCGCTCTGGGGCGGGGCTTTTGCAGTGTGCTGCCACCCGTGACTCTCTATATCTGAAATCATTCGTACCACCCTGGATACGGGACTCTCTCTGGAACCCGGAACTGAACATCTGGATATGCGGCCCTGCCGGCCCCCTTGGTCCCACGAATCCACCGTGCAGGGGGGTTCCTCCTTTAGCTCTAGTGACGTCCTCCCCTCCCCTTGGCCTTGGCCTGGACTTTCCTGAGCCAGCGCTCTGGGCCTTGGCGTAAGGGGACGGAATACGAACTGGACGATGTGGGGTGAGGAATGCAGTGGCCGCTGTCCTGTTTGTGGAGCCACATTTTGGCCCTGGGGGTAGGGCCATTGGCTGATGGCTGCGGACGAGAGGGCCTGACCATTTAGGGGCGGTCTTGGGATCGATTGAGAGTCGGTAGTGCTTGGCGGCTGTGACTGGCCGCCTAGGGGCGTTACATTTGACATGGTAGGGTCAGTTATTAGTTATTATCTATTACCTGTTAATCGTTTGCTGTTGTCGATCTCCGTTGCACATTGCGGCGGGTGGGGGCTGCCGCCCCGTGGGTGGGTCCTGGCGGGGGCCTCCGGCGGGCCCCGCACTCAGTGTGGGGTCCGCTTGTCGGGGGTGCCCGCCTGGGCCGGCCTGGGGGACGCAGGATGCCCTCTGGTGTTGGACCTGCCTTTCTAGCGGTAGATGGGTTTAAATAATGTGTTACACGTTTTGAGTTTTGAAATGTTGGGTGCGACCCAGGTTTTGACATTCCATGTTACATTACTGGTTATGGGCACTTTGTGTCCCCTGTCTGGTGCCCTCTGGAGGTCGGTGGGGTACCTTCCTCGCTGGCCTCTGACGGGGACTTACAGAGCTGGGGGAGGTTGAGCCCCCACGAACACTGTTGGCTAAAAGCATTTTCCTTAAAGCAGGCGTATCTCTCATCTCGTGGTCGCGGTTTCCCACTCTCCCGCCGTAGGCCTATCTTCCCTTCCCGTTGCGGGTAGAGAGGAGAACGTAACAAGTTACACCTATTAACCCAATACATCCCTTTACCCCTTCCCACTCTTCCCACCCACCTTTTCCTCCCATACCACCCCTAATCCCCCAGCCTCTGTTAGTTTGTCTCCCCTCCCCCTCTTTTTATTTTTGCGCGGGGGTCACAAGCGGGTTTACGCCAGTCGGCAACGTTTTGTAATGGCGGAGTTTCTGATTTGCTCTCTTAATGTAAAAGGCTTCAATATCCCTGAGAAGCGGTCGAAAATCCTCTATGACCTGCACAAACAAAAGGTAAAAATTGCTCTACTTCAAGAGACACACTTTAGAACAGACCACATACCCAACATTCGGGACAGGTACTTTGAGTCATGGCATCACTGCTCCAACCCAGAGGGGAAGACTAAGGGGGTCTCAATAGCACTTCATAAATCACTCCCGCATGAGATCCTAGACACAAAAATTGATCCACAGGGCAGATTTCTTTTTCTAAAGGTCAAATTATTTAGCAAAACATACACCATAGCGAATATGTACGCCCCTAATACAGACCAGGTTCACTTCTCTATTAGAGTACTTAAGCTTCTGGGAGAGTTCGCGGAGGGAGTGATTATCACTGGAGGGGACTTAAATGTTCCTCTAAACCCCCTGATTGATACATCCTCTGGGAGAGCAGCTGTTTCGATGAGCAAAATCAATAAGCTGAAGAAAGAGTTGACAAACCTCCAACTGGTGGATACCTGGAGAGTCCTAAATGGCTCAAAGAAGGATTACTCCTTCTTTTCACATGCCGCCAAGTCATACAGCAGAATTGACTACCTGCTGCTTAGCCACCATGCCCTAGATTGGAATCCCAAGGCGTGGATAGGACCCATTTTGTGGTCAGATCACGCTCCGATCTTTGTCTCTATTTGTCTTCCAGGCCTTATCTCTCCGTGCTGGTCTTGGAGACTTAATGATAACTTGCTCGGGGATGCAGTCTGTTCCACGGCAATAGAGGACGTTATCAAACATTTTCTTGAAGACCACAAGGCAGACCCCACCCCATTGCCATACCAATGGGAAGCCTTGAAGTGCGTCAGAGGGGAATTCATCAAGCAGGGGTCCAGACTTAAAAGGGAAAGAGCCTCGCTTATCACCCAATCTCTTAATAAGATTTACGCCCTGGAGAGGGAACACAAAGCTAACCCTACCAATCCTAAATTGTTGGAGCTCCAGGAGGCCAGAGAAAAGCTCCAAAACCTATATAACCAGTCTTATCTTAGTTACAGAGATAGGGGCAAAGCCCAATTCTATAACATGGTGAATAAGTGTGGGCGAATGCTAGCTAAAACCTTACATCCTAGGCCGACTGCAACATACATACCTTCCCTCAAAAAATTGGACGGAACTGTAGCGCAAACCCCCAATGACATAGCAGCCACCTTCAGAGAATTTTATAATTCGTATAACATTCACAAGTCTGCCGGTGCTACGGGTCGCCAAGCAACCCCAGAACTGATAAACGACTATGTAACCAACACTCCGCTTCCCAGTATTCCTCCAGAGGAAGCCGAGTCTCTAGAGCTGCCCTTTTCAGAATTGGAGGTTGCCCAGGCAATTAAAGAATCGCCAACCGGCAAATGTCCTGGGCCAGATGGATACTCACCCAAGTTTTACAAGCACTTTGGGGACCGATTAATACCCCTAATGACAAAAGTTTTCAACTCTATTGAGGAAAATTGTCCCTTCCCCAGACAATCCTTGGAAGCGACCATATCTGTCATCCCCAAACCAGGGAAGGACATCACTTCATGCGGGAATTATAGACCAATCTCGCTTATCAACATTGACCTTAAGTTATATTCTAAGGTAATTGCTCTGAGGCTACAGCCTCTGCTTCCTGGCCTGATTCACCTGGACCAAGTGGGGTTCGTGCCGGGGAGGGAGGCCAGGGACAACACCAATAAATTGTTTGCGTTAATATCATTTGCATCTGTAACCAGAACACCCGCCTGCCTTCTCTCGTGTGACGCAGAGAAGGCATTTGATAGGGTTAATTGGGCCTTTATGGCGGCCTCGTTGAAGCAGATTGGTGTTGGCCCTGGCCTCCTCTCCAAGATCCTTGCCCTATATACCACCCCTACGGCTAGAGTTAGGGCTAATGGAATCCTCTCAGCCCCATTTCCCATAAGTAATGGCACGAGACAGGGATGCCCCCTGTCTCCTCTTCTCTATGTTCTAACCATGGAACACCTAGCCATCGCCATTCGGAACAATCCTGACATCAAAGGGATACAGGTAGATGACCACCATTACAAAACCTCCTTATTTGCAGATGACTTAATGCTACATTTGACGGCACCCCATACCACTTTCCCAGTCGTAATGAGGGAATTTGAACGCTTCAGCGCTGTGAGCAACTTCAAAATTAACTATTCGAAATCTGAGGCACTTAACCTCTCACTCCCAGATCATGAAGTGCACCAATTAGAAACTAACTACCCCTTTAAATGGAAACCTCACGCCATAAAGTATCTCGGCATCCAAATCCCTGCAAATCTTTCCAAAATATACGAACTAAACTATTCCCCCCTACTGGCCAAAATAGGAGTGGAATTGAACTCGTATACAAAAAAAGCAATTTCCTGGTTTGGCAGGATTAATAGCTTAAAAATGGATATACTCCCAAAGCTGCTATATGTTTTTCAAGCAGCCCCTATAAGGGTACCCAGTAGTTTCTTTGGTAAGCTAAGATCGGCTTTCTCGAAATTTGTCTGGGGGGTCGCTAGACCGAGAATCCGACTTGCGACCCTCTCAAGAAGTAAAGCACAGGGAGGTGCTGGCCTGCCGGATTTAAAGACCTATCATACGGCCGCAATTCTACAGAGGATGGTAGATTGGTCCCGTAGAAGCAAGGACAAACTATGGGTCCAACTAGAAAAATCTCTCTCCCCATTTAATCCCTCTACTATTGCATGGGCTGCCCCCTTGTCTAAACCCCAAAGGGAATAAACACCCTTTCTTATGCAGCATTTCCTAGAAACTTGGGACCCACTCCAGGACAAATATAAACTAGTACGTAGACCCGGCCCGCTGACACCGATATTTGATAATCCGGCATTTGAACCCGGTTTACTTTCAAAGAACTTCCTCATCTGGGACGCCTCCACTAACACCACTGTAGGCCAAGTACTGCAGAACGGGGAGATACCCTCCCTAGCATATCTGAAAGCGAAGGCAGGGGGCAAGCATGTTTCATGGCTGCTGCATAGGCAGCTCTGGGCATTCCTCACTGCCAATAATATGGCGGAGACAGCTCGTACCCCACCCACAGAATTTGAGTCTTTAATTACACAGGACGCCCCCCCCTACACATGTGATAGCGTCTATCTACTCACTCCTTAATGGAGCAAAGCATCCTGATCCCCCTAAATTTATGGAGAGATGGGAAAGGGAGCTGGGACTCACTTTCACAGAAGCGGACCTAACCAAGATCTATGCCTGTGCCCACGGCACTTCAGTGGCTAATTCTGTACAAGAGCGGAACTATAAGATACTAGCCCGCTGGTACCGATGCCCAGCAGACACTTACCGGTTCACTGAACCTTTCAATAACGTATGTTGGAGGTGTCAGAAAGCGGTGGGTAACATGACCCATATTTGGTGGGGTTGCCCAACCATCAGGGATCTTTGGGACCAAGTATTTTCCATTTACGGACAGGTTTCTGGGAATAAAATACCCAACACACCCCAAACAGCACTCCTGTCCCTTTCCCAGATCTCCATAGCCAATTCTAAAAAGGATATCCTGAGACATTTCGTGGCAGCTATGAGGGCCGTTGTCCCAAGACACTGGAAAAAAAAGACTACCCCTACACTGATGGAATGGGTACAGGAATTAGAGTCAATTCGCTATATGGAAAGCCTGATCGCTAAAGATACGGAAGCCACAAATATATATATAGTGACCTGGGCGGGCTGGTTAGACTTCCGAGACTCACACCTCCCTAACTTGCTATAACCAACCGGAGGGTTTCTCTTTGATTCATTAGATGGGTGCTTGGAGGTCACAGAACCGTATTGGAGTTGTGGTGGGGACTCGGAACCTTCCCTTGAGGTTCCTCCCCACCCCACTTTCTAGAACTCATCTTTCGGCCATTGGTGTGTCGCTGGAGCACCAGCCGTCTGATGAAGCCTATTTTCCTCCCTGGTTTTGATACCCACTTCTCCCTCACTGGCTCTTTTGATCCGTTGTGTGGAGTGGGGGCTGAGACATTGGGGAGAATGGCTCCCCAGTAGCATAAGATAGATTTTAATAGGATTTACATGCGACTAGGAATTGATCGTGAAGGTTCCCCATTGGGAATCGACACAAGCAGCATGAGTCATTACTATAACGTGTTACCTAATACGTCCTATATATGTATATTGACAATAATTTAGTATGTTGAATACTGTAGATGATAAGATGTATAAATGTCACATATGTAACTGTAACCTGCTTTTGTTGTACCCCCTCCCCTCCCTTTATCCCCCCCTTTTTTTACTTTCTGTACTCCCAACCTATACCCAGTTTTTTTTCTCTAAAATCAATAAAATTTGATTATACTAAAAAAGATAAATAATTAAATAGCCACACAATAGCTTCTAACATGTCTATAAATAATCTGGCAATAGAAAAAAGAAGAATGCTTACTATCTTTACTCAAAACAATCCATACAGTTACTCTGCCTACTCCATATAGTTACTCTGCTCAGTCAAACCTTTCCACAGTTACTCCAGTGACTCCAACCACACAACAGTTACTCAAGTCACTCCACCCAGTTACTCAAGTCACTCCACCCAGTTACTCCACCCAGTTACTCTGCCCACTCAACTCAGTTACTCCACCCACTCCGCCCACTCCACCCAGATACTCCGCCCACTCCACCCAGATACTCCGCCCACTCCACTCAGTTACTCCGCCCACTGCACCCAGTTACTCCACCCACTCCACCCAGTTACTCCGCCCACTCCACCCAGTTACTCCGCCCACTCCACCCAGTTACTCCGCCCATTCCACCCAGTTACTCCGCCCACTCCACCCAGTTACTCCGCCCACTCCGCCCAGTTACTCCGCCCACTCCGCCCAGTTACTCCGCCCACTCCACCCAGTTACCCCGCCCACTCCACCCAGTTACTCCGCCCACTCCACCCAGTTACTCCGCCCACTCCACCCAGTTACTCCAGCCACTCCACCCAGTTACTCCAGCCACTCCACCCAGTTACTCCAGCCCCTCCACCCAGTTACTCCGCCCACTCCACCCACACAACAGTTACTCAAGTCACTCCACCCAGTTACTCCGCCCACTCCAACCACACAACAGTTACTCAAGTCACTCCACCCAGTTACTCCGCCCACTCCACCCACACAACAGTTACTCAAGTCACTCCACCCAGTTACTCCGCTCACTCCACCCACACAACAGTTACTCCGCTCACTCCACCCACACAACAGTTACTCAAGTCACTCCACCCAGTTACTCCGCCCACTCCACCCAGTTACTCCACCCACTCCACCCAGTTACTCCACCCACTCCACCCAGTTACTCCACCCACTCCACCCAGTTACTCTGCCCGCTCCAGTTGTAGAGAAATGGCGGAGGCAAGACCACTTCACGCAATTTCCCCGGAAATTGCACTTTGTCTAGTTTTTATTCTTATTCCAAGCATTTTTGCACTGTAACTCCTCCCACAGTTTTGACACTACATAGACCATAATATACCAAAACGTGCGGATCGTTCCCGAATGGTGTGCTTATAATTTGTGGAACGTTTCGCCAAACGGTTTCCCAAATATTGGCGTTTTTCTGGCGCAATTTTCCCATAGGAATGAATGGGAGGTATTTTCAAAGCTAGAGTGGGAACTGAGTGTGAAATGAAAAATCAGGACATGATTTCTAAACTGCGACCTCTCCCTCATTTTTAATCCCACCTACACAAATCTTATATCAAAACGTTCAGCTATCCCTGCTGCCGCTAAAAATGTCCAAGGCTAAGCCATAGCCAGAACAGATTTCACAATATGACCTTTTGTTTGCAACTCACACCTCCCATTGACATTCATTGAAACTCCACTCTAGACACCACAAATTTGAATGGCAATTTCTAAACTGCGACTGTGCCTTCATTTTTAATATTACAGAGACATGCTATGCACCACATTGTTCGCCTGGCTCTTGTGATTCTTACAGTATAAAGCTCTTTGCTGTAGGATGTATACTTTTTAAGCTACAGTCATTTGAATATGGCAACCACCAGTGCATTAGAAATGTGTTTTAATGTGCATTCTCAGTTTACCTCAGAGTGAGTTTCCATAGCAACACAGCTGCAGCCTGGCTCGTTACAGCTGCTCCGCCCACACACCAAGTCTCAGGAAACTCCCCTTAAAGGAGCAGTATCGCGAAATTGGCATTAAAAAAGATAAATAATTAAATAGCCACACAATAGCTTCTAACATGTCTATAAATAATCTGGCAATAGAAAAAAGAAGAATGCTTACTATCTTTACTCAAAACAATCCATACAGTTACTCTGCCTACTCCATATAGTTACTGTGCTCAGTCAAACCTTTCCACAGTTACTCCAGTGACTCCAACCACACAACAGTTACTCAAGTCACTCCACCCAGATACTCCGCCCACTCCACCTAGTTACTCCGCCCACTCCACTCAGTTACTCCGCCCACTGCACCCAGTTACTCCGCCCACTGCACCCAGTTACTCCACCCACTCTGCCCATTCCACCCAGTTACTCCGCCCACGCCACCCAGTTACCTGGCCCACGCCACCCAGTTACCTGGCCCACGCCACCCAGTTACCCGGCCCACTCCACCCAGTTACCCCGCCCACTCCACCCAGTTACCCCGCCCACTCCACCCAGTTACTCCGCCCACTCCACCCAGTTACTCCGCCCACTCCACCCAGTTACTCCGCCCACTCCACCCAGTTACCTGGCCCATTCCACCCAGTTACCCCGCCCATTCCACCCAGTTACCCCGCCCACTCCACCCAGTTACCCCGCCCACTCCACCCAGTTACTCCGCCCACTCCACCCAGTTACTCCGCCCACTCCACCCAGTTACTCCGCCCACTCCACCCAGTTACTCCAGCCACTCCACCCAGTTACTCCAGCCACTCCACCCAGTTACTCCAGCAGCCACTCCACCCAGTTACTCCGCCCACTCCACCCACACAACAGTTACTCAAGTCACTCCACCCAATTACTCCGCCCACTCCACCCAGTTACTCCACCCACTCCACCCAGTTACTCCACCCACTCCACCCAGTTACTCCACCCACTCCACCCAGTTACTCCACCCACTCCACCCAGTTACTCCACCCACTCCACCCAGTTACTCCACCCAGTTACTCTGCCAACTCCACCCAGTTACTCCGCCCACTCCACCCAGTTACTCTGCCCGCTCCAGTTGTAGAGAACTGGTGGAGGCAAGACCACTTCACGCAATTTCCCCCGAAATTGCACTTTGTCTAGTTTTTATTCTTATTCCAAGCATTTTTGCACTGTAACTCCTCCCACAGTTTTGACACTACATAGACCATAATATACCAAAACGTGCGGATCGTTCCCGAATGGTGTGCTTATATTTTGTGGAACGTTTCACCAAACGGTTTCCAAAATATTGGCGTTTTTCTGGCGCAATTTTCCCATAGGAATGAATGGGAGAAATGTTCAAAGCTACAGTGGGAACTGGGTGTGGAGTCAAAAATCAGGACATGATTTCTAAACTGCGACCTCTCCCTCATTTTTAATCCCACCTACACAAATCTTATATCAAAACGTTCAGCTATCCCTGCTGCCGCTAAAAATGTCCAAGGCTAAGCCATAGCCAGAACAGATTTCACAATATGACCTTTTGTTTGCAACTCACACCTCCCATTGACATTCATTGAAACTCCACTCTAGACACCACAAATTTGAATGGCAATTTCTAAACTGCGACTGTGCCTTCATTTTTAATATTTCAGAGACATGCTATACACCACATTGTTCGCCTAGCTCTTGTGATTCTTACAGTATAAAGCTCTTTGCTGTAGGATGTATACTTTTTAAGCTACAGTCATTTGAATATGGCAACCACCAGTGCATTAGAAATGTGTTTTAATGTGCATTCTCAGTTTACCTCAGAGTGAGTTTCCATAGCAACACAGCTGCAGCCTGGCTCGTTACAGCTGCTCCGCCCACACACCAAGTCTCAGGAAACTCCCCTTAAAGGAGCAGTATCGCGAAATTGGCATTAAAAAAGATAAATAATTAAAAAGCCACACAATAGCTTCTAACATGTCTATAAATAATCTGGCAATAGAAAAAAGAAGAATGCTTACTATCTTTACTCAAAACAATCCATACAGTTACTCTGCCTACTCCATATAGTTACTGTGCTCAGTCAAACCTTTCCACAGTTACTCCAGTGACTCCAACCACACAACAGTTACTCAAGTCACTCCACCCAGATACTCCGCCCACTCCACCTAGTTACTCCGCCCACTCCACTCAGTTACTCCGCCCACTCCACTCAGTTACTCCGCCCACTGCACCCAGTTACTCCGCCCACTCTGCCCATTCCACCCAGATACTACGCCCACTCCACCCAGTTACCTGGCCCACTCCACCCAGTTACCTGGCCCACTCCACCCAGTTACTCCGCCCACTCCACCCAGTTACTCCGCCCACTCCACCCAGTTACTCCGCCCACTCCACCCAGTTACTCCGCCCACTCCACCCAGTTACTCCACCCACTCCACCCAGTTACCCCGCCCACTCCACCCAGTTACCCCGCCCACTCCACCCAGTTACTCCGCCCACTCCACCCACACAACAGTTACTCAAGTCACTCCACCCAATTACTCCGCCCACTCCACCCAGTTACTCTGCCAACTCCACCCAATTACTCCGCCCACTCCACCCAGTTACTCCGCCCACTCCACCCAGTTACTCCGCCCACTCCACCCAGTTACTCCGCCCACTCCCCCCAGTTACTCCGCCCACTCCCCCCAGTTACTCTGCCAACTCCACCCAGTTACTCTGCCCGCTCCAGTTGTAGAGAACTGGTGGAGGCAAGACCACTTCACGCAATTTCCCCCGAAATTGCACTTTGTCTAGTTATTAAGTGGTCTTGCTTGCCAAGATCACTTATTGTTCTTGCTGATATATTATTCTTATTTTTATTCCAAGCATTTTTGCACTGTAACTCCTCCCACAGTTTTGACACTACATAGACCATAATATACCAAAACGTGCGGATCGTTCCCGAATGGTGCTTATATTTTGTGGAACGTTTCGCCAAACGGTTTCCGAAATATTGGCGTTTTTCTGGCGCAATTTTCCCATAGGAATGAATGGGAGGAATGTTCAAAAGCTAGAGTGGGAACTGAGTGTGGAGTCAAAAATCAGGACATGATTTCTAAACTGCGACCTCTCCCTCATTTTTAATCCCACCTACACAAATCTTATATCAAAACGTTCAGCTATCCCTGCTGCCGCTAAAAATGTCCAAGGCTAAGCCATAGCCCGAACAGTTTTCACAATATGACCTTTTGTTTGCAACTCACACCTCCCATTGACATTCATTGAAACTCCACTCTAGACACCACAAATTTGAATGGCAATTTCTAAACTGCGACTGTGCCTTCATTTTTAATATTTCAGAGACATGTTATACACCACATTGTTCGCCTAGCTCTTGTGATTCTTACAGTATAAAGCTCTTTGCTGTAGGATGTATACTTTTTAAGCTACAGTCATTTGAATATGGCAACCACCAGTGCATTAGAAATGTGTTTTAATGTGCATTCTCAGTTTACCTCAGAGTGAGTTTCCATAGCAACACAGCTGCAACCTGGCTCGTTACAGCTGCTCCGCCCACACACCCAGTCTCAGGAAACTCCCCTTAAAGGAGCAGTATCGCGATATTGGCATTAAAAAAGATAAATAATTAAATAGCCACACAATAGCTTCTAACATGTCTATAAATAATCTGGCAATAGAAAAAAGAAGAATGCTTACTATCTTTACTCAAAACAATCCATACAGTTACTCTGCCTACTCCATATAGTTACTCTGCTCAGTCAAACCTTTCCACAGTTACTCCAGTGACTCCAACCACACAACAGTTACTCAAGTCACTCCACCCAGTTACTCAAGTCACTCCACCCAGTTACTCAAGTCACTCCACCCAGTTACTCCACCCACTGCACCCAGTTACTCCACCCACTCTGCCCACTCCACCCAGTTACTCCGCCCATTCCACCCAGTTACTCCGCCCACTCCACCCAGTTACCCCGCCCACTCCACCCAGTTACCCCGCCCACTCCACCCAGTTACCCCGCCCACTCCACCCAGTTACCCCGCCCACTCCACCCAGTTACTCCAGCCACTCCACCCAGTTACTCCAGCCACTCCACCCAGTTACTCCGCCCACTCCACCCAGTTACTCCGCCCACTCCACCCACACAACAGTTACTCAAGTCACTCCACCCAGTTACTCCGCTCACTCCACCCACACAACAGTTACTCAAGTCACTCCACCCAGTTACTCCGCCCACTCCACCCAGTTACTCTGCCCACTCCACCCACTCCACCCAGTTACTCCACCCAGTTACTCTGCCCACTCCACCCAGTTACTCCGCCCGCTCCACCCAGTTACTCCGCCCGCTCCAGTTGTAGAGAACTGGCGGAGGCAAGACCACTTCACGCAATTTCCACAGAAATTGCACTTTGTCTAGTTAAGTGGTCTTGCTTGGCAAGATCACTTATTGTTCTTGCTGATATATTATTCTTATTTTTATTCCAAGCATTTTTGCACTGTAACTCCTCCCACAGTTTTGACACTACATAGACCATAATATACCAAAACGTGCGGATCGTTCCCGAATGGTGTGCTTATATTTTGTGGAACGTTTCGCCAAATGGTTTCCGAAATATTGGCGCTTTTCTGGCGCAATTTTCCCATAGGAATGAATGGGAGGTATTTTCAAAGCTAGAGTGGGAGATGAGTGTGGAGTCAAAAATCAGGACATGATTTCTAAACTGCGACCTCTCCCTCATTTTTAATCCCACCTACACAAATCGTATATCAAAACGTTCAGCTATCCCTGCTGCCGCTAAAAATGTCCAAGGCTAAGCCATAGCCCGAACAGATTTCACAATATGACCTTTTGTTTGCAACTCACACCTCCCATTGACATTCATTGAAACTCCACTCTAGACACCACAAATTTGAATGGCAATTTCTAAACTGCGACTGTGCCTTCATTTTTAATATTTCAGAGACATGTTATACACCACATTGTTCACCTAGCTCTTGTGATTCTTACAGTATAAAGCTCTTTGCTGTAGGATGTATACTTTTTAAGCTACAGTCATTTGAATATGGCAACCACCAGTGCATTAGAAATGTGTTTTAATGTGCATTCTCAGTTTACCTCAGAGTGAGTTTCCATAGCAACACAGCTGCAGCCTGGCTCGTTACAGCTGCTCCGCCCACACACCAAGTCTCAGGAAACTCCCCTTAAAGGAGCAGTATCGCGAAATTGGCATTAAAAAAGATAAATAATTAAATAGCCACACAATAGCTTCTAACATGTCTATAAATAATCTGGCAATAGAAAAAAGAAGAATGCTTACTATCTTTACTCAAAACAATCCATATAGTTACTCTGCCTACTCCATATAGTTACTCTGCTCAGTCAAACCTTTCCACAGTTACTCCAGTGACTCCAACCACACAACAGTTACTCAAGTCACTCCACCCAGTTACTCCGCCCACTGCACCCAGTTACTCCACCCACTCCGCCCACTCCACCCAGTTACTCCGCCCACTGCACCCAGTTACTCCGCCCACTCCACCCAGTTACTCCGCCCACTCCACCCAGTTACTCCGCCCACTCCACCCAGTTACTCCGCCCACTCCACCCAGTTACTCCGCCCACTCCACCCAGTTACTCCGCCCACTCCACCCAGTTACTCCGCCCACTCCACCCAGTTACTCCAGCCACTCCACCCAGTTACTCCAGCCACTCCAGCCACTCCACCCACACAACAGTTACTCAAGTCACTCCACCCAGTTAATCCGCCCACTCCAACCACACAACAGTTACTCAAGTCACTCCACCCAGTTACTCCGCCCACTCCACCCAGTTACTCCGCCCACTCCACCCAGTTACTCTGCCCACTCCAGTTGTAGAGAACTGGCGGAGGCAAGACCACTTCACGCAATTTCCCCGGAAATTGCACTTTGTCTAGTTAAGTGGTCTTGCTTGCCAAGATCACTTATTGTTCTTGCTGATATATTATTCTTATTAAGTGGTCTTGCTTGGCAAGATCACTTATTGTTCTTGCTGATATATTATTATTATTATTATTCCAAGCATTTTTGCACTGTAACTCCTCCCACAGTTTTGACACTACATAGACCATAATATACCAAAACGTGCGGATCGTTCCCGAATGGTGTGCTTATATTTTGTGGAACGTTTCGCCAAACGGTTTCCGAAATATTGGCGTTTTCCTGGCGCAATTTTCCCATAGGAATGAATGGGAGGTATTTTCAAAGCTAGAGTGGGAGATGCGTGTGAAATGAAAAATCAGGACATGATTTCTAAACTGCGACCTCTCCCTCATTTTTAATCCCACCTACACAAATCTTATATCAAAACGTTCAGCTATCCCTGCTGCCGCTAAGCCATAGCCCGAACAGATTTCACAATATGACCTTTTGTTTGCAACTCACACCTCCTATTGACATTCATTGAAACTCCACTCTAGACACCACAAATTTGAATGGCAATTTCTAAACTGCGACTGTGCCTTCATTTTTAATATTTCAGAGACATGTTATACACCACATTGTTCGCCTAGCTCTTGTGATTCTTACAGTATAAAGCTCTTTGCTGTAGGATGTATACTTTTTAAGCTACAGTCATTTGAATATGGCAACCACCAGTGCATTAGAAATGTGTTTTAATGTGCATTCTCAGTTTACCTCAGAGTGAGTTTCCATAGCAACACAGCTGCAGCCTGGCTCGTTACAGCTGCTCCGCCCACACACCAAGTCTCAGGAAACTCCCCTTAAAGGAGCAGTATCGCGAAATTGGCATTAAAAAAGATAAATAATTAAATAGCCACACAATAGCTTCTAACATGTCTATAAATAATCTGGCAATAGAAAAAAGAAGAATGCTTACTATCTTTACTCAAAACAATCCATACAGTTACTCTGCCTACTCCATATAGTTACTCTGCTCAGTCAAACCTTTCCACAGTTACTCCAGTGACTCCAACCACACAACAGTTACTCAAGTCACTCCACCCAGAAACTCCACCCAGATACTCCACCCAGTTACTCCACCCAGTTACTCCACCCGCTCCACCCAGTTACTCTGCCCACTCCACCCAGTTACTCTGCCCACTCCACCCAGTTACTCCGCCCACTTCACCCAGTTACTCCACCCAGTTACTCCACCCACTCCACCCAGTTACTCCGCCCGCTCCACCCAGTTACTCTGCCCACTCCACCCAGTTACTCTGCCCACTCCACCCAGTTACTCCGCCCACTTCACCCAGTTACTCCACCCAGTTACTCCACCCACTCCACCCAGTTACTCCGCCCGCTCCACCCAGTTACTCTGCCCACTCCACCCAGTTACTCTGCCCACTCCACCCAGTTACTCCGCCCACTTCACCCAGTTACTCCACCCAGTTACTCCACCCACTCCACCCAGTTACTCCGCCCGCTCCACCCAGTTACTCCGCCCGCTCCAGTTGTAGAGAACTGGCGGAGGCAAGACCACTTCACGCAATTTCCCCGGAAATTGCACTTTTGTCTAGTTCTTATTTTTATTCTTATTCCAAGCATTTTTGCACTGTAACTCCTCCCACAGTTTTGACACTACATAGACCATAATATACCAAAACGTGCGGATCGTTCCCGAATGGTGTGCTTATAATTTGTGGAACGTTTCGCCAAACGGTTTCCAAAATATTGGCGTTTTTCTGGCGCAATTTTCCCATAGGAATGAATGGGAGGAATGTTCAAAGCTACAGTGGGAACTGGGTGTGGAGTCAAAAATCAGGACATGATTTCTAAACTGCGACCTCTCCCTCATTTTTAATCCCACCTACACAAATCTTATATCAAAACGTTCAGCTATCCCTGCTGCCGCTAAAAATGTCCAAGGCTAAGCCATAGCCCGAACAGATTTCACAATATGACCTTTTGTTTGCAACTCACACCTCCCATTGACATTCATTGAAACTCCACTCTAGACACCACAAATTTGAATGGCAATTTCTAAACTGCGACTGTGCCTTCATTTTTAATATTTCAGAGACATGTTATACACCACCTTGTTCGCCTAGCTCTTGTGATTCTTACAGTATAAAGCTGTTTGCTGTAGGATGTATACTTTCTAAGCTACAGTCATTTGAATATGGCAACCACCAGTGCATTAGAAATGTGTTTTAATGTGCATTCTCAGTTTACCTCAGAGTGAGTTTCCATAGCAACACAGCTGCAGCCTGGCTCGTTACAGCTGCTCCGCCCACACACCCAGTCTCAGGAAACTCCCCTTAAAGGAGCAGTATCGCAAAATTGGCATTAAAAAAGATAAATAATTAAATAGCCACACAATAGCTTCTAACATGACTATAAATAATCTGGCAATAGAAAAAAGAAGAATGCTTACTATCTTTACTCAAAACAATCCATACAGTTACTCTGCCTACTCCATATAGTTACTCTGCTCAGTCAAACCTTTCCACAGTTACTCCAGTGACACCAACCACACAACAGTTACTCAAGTCACTCCACCCAGTAACTCAAGTCACTCCACCCAGATACTCCGCCCACTCCACCCAGTTACTCCACCCACTCCACCCAGTTACTCCACCCAGTTACTCCGCCCACTGCACCCAGTAACTCTACCCACTCCACCCAGTTACTCCGCCCATTCCACCCAGTTACTCCGCCCACTCCACCCAGTTACCCCGCCCACTCCACCCAGTTACCCCGCCCACTCCACCCAGTTACTCCGCCCACTCCACCCAGTTACCCCGCCCACTCCACCCAGTTACTCCGCCCACTCCACCCACACAACAGTTACTCAAGTCACTCCACCCAGTTACTCCGCCCACTCCAACCACACAACAGTTACTCAAGTCACTCCACCCAGTTACTCTGCTCACTCCAACCACACAACAGTTACTCAAGTCACTCCACCCAGTTACTCCGCTCACTCCACCCACACAACAGTTACTCAAGTCACTCCACCCAGTTACTCCGTCCACTCCACCCAGTTACTCTGCCCACTCCAACCAGTTACTCCACCCACTCCACCCAGTTACTCCACCCACTCCACCCAGTTACTCCACCCACTCCACCCAGTTACTCCACCCACTCCACCCAGTTACTCTACCCACTCCACCCAGTTACTCTACCCACTCCACCCAGTTACTCCACCCACTCCACCCAGTTACTCCACCCACTCCACCCAGTTACTCTTCCCACTCCACCCAGTTACTCCACCCACTCCACCCAGTTACTCCGCCCACTCCACCCAGTTACTCCGCCCACTCCACTCCACCCAGTTACTCCGCCCACTCCAACCAGTTACTCCGCCCACTCCAACCAGTTACTCCACCCACTCCACCCAGTTACTCCACCCAGTTACTCCACCCACTCCACCCAGTTACTCCACCCACTCCACCCAGTTACTCCACCCACTGCACCCAGTTACTCTTCCCACTCCACCCAGTTACTCCGCCCACTCCACCAGTTACTCCGCCCACTCCAACCAGTTACTCCGCCCACTCCAACCAGTTACCCCGCCCACTCCACCCAGTTACTCCACCCAGTTACTCCACCCACTCCACCCAGTTACTCCACCCACTCCACCCAGTTACTCTTCCCACTCCACCTAGTTACTCCACCCACTCCACCCAGTTACTCTGCCCACTCCAGTTGTAGAGAACTGGCGGAGGCAAGACCACTTCACGCAATTTCCCCGGAAATTGCACTTTTGTCTAGTTAAGTGGTCTTGCTTGGCAAGATCACTTATTGTTCTTGCTGATATATTATTTTTATTATTATTCCAAGCATTTTTGCACTGTAACTCCTCCCACAGTTTTGACACTACATAGACCATAATATACCAAAACGTGTGGATCGTTCCCGAATGGTGTGCTTATATTTTGTGGAACGTTTCGCCAAACGGTTTCCGAAATATTGGCGTTTTTCTGGCGCAATTTTCCCATAGGAATGAATGGGAGGAATTTTCGAAAGCTAGAGTGGGAACTGAGTGTGGAGTCAAAAATCAGGTCATGATTTCTAAACTGCGACCTCTCCCTCATTTTTAATCCCACCTACACAAATCTTATATCAAAACGTTCAGCTATCCCTGCTGCCGCTAAAAATGTCCAAGGCTAAGCCATAGCCCGAACAGATTTCACAATATGACCTTTTGTTTGCAACTCACACCTCCCATTGACATTCATTGAAACTCCACTCTAGACACCACAAATTTGAATGGCAATTTCTAACCTGCGACTGTGCCTTCATTTTTAATATTTCAGAGACATGTTATGCACCACATTGTTCGCCTAGCTCTTGTGATTCTTACAGTATAAAGCTCTTTGCTGTAGGATGTATACTTTTTAAGCTACAGTCATTTGAATATGGCAACCACCAGTGCATTAGAAATGTGTTTTAATGTGCATTCTCAGTTTACCTCAGAGTGAGTTTCCATAGCAACACAGCTGCAGCCTGGCTCGTTACAGCTGCTCCGCCCACACACCAAGTCTCAGGAAACTCCCCTTAAAGGAGCAGTTTAGCGAAATTGGCATTAAAAAAGATAAATAATTAAATAGCCACACAATAGCTTCTAACATGTCTATAAATAATCTGGCAATAGAAAAAAGAAGAATGCTTACTATCTTTACTCAAAACAATCCATACAGTTACTTTGCCTACTCCATATAGTTACTCTGCTCAGTCAAACCTTTCCACAGTTACTCCAGTGACTCCAACCACACAACAGTTACTCAAGTCACTCCACCCAGTTACTCAAGTCACTCCACTCAGTTACTCCGCCCACTCCACTCAGTTACTCCGCCCACTGCACCCAGTTACTCCGCCCACTGCACCCAGTTACTCCGCCCACTGCACCCAGTTACTCCACCCACTCTGCCCACTCCACCCAGTTACTCCGCCCACTCCACCCAGTTACTCCGCCCACTCCACCCAGTTACTCTGCCCACTCCACCCAGTTACTCTGCCCACTCCACCCAGTTACTCCGCCCACTCCACCCAGTTACTCCAGCCACTCCACCCAGTTACTCCGCCCACTCCACCCAGTTACTCCGCCCACTCCACCCAGTTACTCCAGCCACTCCACCCAGTTACTCCGCCCACTCCACCCACACAACAGTTACTCAAGTCACTCCACCCAGTTACTCCGCCCACTCCAACCACACAACAGTTACTCCGCCCACTCCATCCAGTTACTCCACCCACTCCACCCAGTTACTCCACCCACTCCACCCAGTTACTCTGCCCGCTCCAGTTGTAGAGAACTGGTGGAGGCAAGACCACTTCACGCAATTTCCCCGGAAATTGCACTTTGTCTAGTTAAGTGGTCTTGCTTGGCAAGATCACTTATTGTTCTTGCTGATATATTATTTTTATTAAGTGGTCTTGCTTGGCAAGATCACTTATTGTTCTTGCTGATATATTATTTTTATTATTATTCCAAGCATTTTTGCACTGTAACTCCTCCCACAGTTTTGACACTACATAGACCATAATATACCAAAACGTGCGGATCGTTCCCGAATGGTGTGCTTATATTTTGTGGAACGTTTCGCCAAACGGTTTCCGAAATATTGGCGTTTTTCTGGCGCAATTTTCCCATAGGAATGAATGGTTGGAATGTTCGAAAGCTAGAGTGGGAACTGATTGTGGAGTCAAAAATAAGGACATGATTTCTAAACTGCGACCTCTCCCTCATTTTTAATCCCACCTACACAAATCTTATATCAAAACGTTCAGCTATCCCTGCTGCCGCTAGAAATGTCCAAGGCTAAGCCATAGCCCGAACAGATTTCACAATATGACCTTTTGTTTGCAACTCACACCTCCCATTGACATTCATTGAAACTCCACTCTAGACACCACAAATTTGAATGGCAATTTCTAAACTGCGACTGTGCCTTCATTTTTAATATTTCAGAGACATGTTGTACACCAAATTGTTCGCCTAGCTCTTGTGATTCTTACAGTATAAAGCTCTTTGCTGTAGGATGTATACTTTTTAAGCTACAGTCATTTGAATATGGCAACCACCAGTGCATTAGAAATGTGTTTTAATGTGCATTCTCAGTTTACCTCAGAGTGAGTTTCCATAGCAACACAGCTGCAGCCTGGCTCGTTACAGCTGCTCCGCCCACACACCCAGTCTCAGGAAACTCCCCTTAAAGGAGCAGTATCGCGAAATTTGCATTAAAAAAGATAAATAATTAAATAGCCACACAATAGCTTCTAACATGTCTATAAATCTGGCGATAGAAAAAAGAAGAATGCCTACTATCTTTACTCAAAACAATCCATACAGTTACTCTGCCTACTCCATATAGTTACTCTGCTCAGTCAAACCTTTTCACAGTTACTCCAGTGACTCCAACCACACAACAGTTACTCGTCACTCCACCCAGTTACTCAAGTCACTCCACCCAGATACTCCGCCCACTCCACCCAGTTACTCCGCCCACTCCACCCAGTTACTCCGCCCACTGCACCCAGTTACTCCGCCCATTCCACCCAGTTACTCCGCCCATTCCACCCAGTTACTCCGCCCACTTCACCCAGTTACTCCGCCCACTTCACCCAGTTACCCCGCCCACTCCACCCAGTTACCCCGCCCACTCCACCCAGTTACCCCGCCCACTCCACCCAGTTACTCCGCCCACTCCACCCAGTTACTCCGCCCACTCCAACCACACAACAGTTACTCAAGTCACTCCACCCAGTTACTCCGCTCACTCCACCCACACAACAATTACTCAAGTCACTCCACCCAGTTACTCCGCCCACTCCACCCAGTTACTTTGCCCACTCCACCCAGTTACTCTGCCCACTCCACCCAGTTACTCTGCCCACTCCACCCAGTTACTCCGCCCACTCCACCCAGTTGCTCCGCCCACCCCGCCCACTCCACCCCGCCCACTCCACCTCGACCACTCCACCCACTCCACTCCACCCAGTTACTCCGCCCACTCCACCCAGTTACTCCGCCCACTCCAACCACACAACAGTTACTCAAGTCACTCCACCCAGTTACCCCGCCCACTCCACCCAGTTACTCCGCCCACCCCACCCAACCCAGTTACTCCGCCCACTCCAACACAACAATTACTCCGCCCACTCCACCCAGTTACTCCGCCCACTCCACCCAGTTACTCCGCCCACTCCACCCAGTTACTCCGCCCTCCCCACCCAGTTACTTCGCACACTCCACCCAGTTACTCCACCCACTCCAACCACACAACAGTTAATCAAGTCACTCCACCCAGTTACTCCGCCCACTCCACCCAGTTACTCTGCCCACTCCAGTTGTAGAGAACTGGCGGAGGCAAGACCACTTCACGCAATTTCCCCGGAAATTGCACTTTGTCTAGTTATTATTATTCCAAGCATTTTTGCACTGTAACTCCTCCCACAGTTTTGACACTACATAGACCATAATATACCAAAACGTGCGGATCGTTCCCGAATGGTGTGCTTATATTTTGTGGAACGTTTCGCCAAACGGTTTCCGAAATATTTGCGTTTTTCTGGCGCAATTTTCCCATAGGAATGAATGGGAGGTATTTTCAAAGCTAGAGTGGGAACTGCGTGTTAAATGAAAAATCAGGACATGATTTCTAAACTGCGACCTCTCCCTCATTTTTAATCCCACCTACACAAATCTTATATCAAAACGTTCAGCTATCCCTGCTGCCACTAAAAATGTCCAAGGCTAAGCCATAGCCCGAACAGATTTCACAATATGACCTTTTGTTTGCAACTCACACCTCCCATAGACATTCATTGAAACTCCACTCTAGACACCACAAATTTGAATGGCAATTTCTAAACTGCAACTGTGCCTTCATTTTTAATATTTCAGAGACATGTTATACACCACATTATAGGTCTTCTTCTTGTGATTCTTACAGTATAAAGCTCTTTGCTGTAGGATGTATACTTTTTAAGCTACAGTCATTTGAATATGGCAACCACCAGTGCATTAGAAATGTGTTTTAATGTGCATTCTCAGTTTACCTCAGAGTGAGTTTCCATAGCAACACAGCTGCAGCCTGGCTCGTTACAGCTGCTCCGCCCACACACCCAGTCTCAGGAAGACTCCCCTTAAAGGAGCAGTATCGCGAAATTTGCATTAAAAAAGATAAATAATTAAATAGCCACACAATAGCTTCTAACATGTCTATAAATAATCTGGCGATAGAAAAAAGAAGAATGCTTACTATCTTTACTCAAAACAATCCATACAGTTACTCTGCCTACTCCATATAGTTACTCTGCTCAATCAAACCTTTCCACAGTTACTCCATTGACTCCAACCACACAACAGTTACTCAAGTCACTCCACCCAGATACTCCGCCCACTCCACCCAGTTACCCCGCCCACTCCACCCAGTTACCCCGCCCACTTCACCCAGTAACTCCGCCCACTCCACCCAGTTACTCCGCCCACTCCACCCAGTTACTCCGCCCACTCCACCCAGTTACTCCGCCCACTCCACCCAGTTACTCCGCCCACTCCACCCAGTTACCCCGCCCACTCCACTCAGTTACCCCACCCACTCCACCCAGTTACCCCGCCCACTCCACCCAGTTACTCCGCCCACTCCACCCAGTTACTCCGCCCACTCCACCCAGTTACTCCGCCCACTCCACCCACACAACAGTTACTCAAGTCCCTCCACCCAGTTACTCCGCCCACTCCACCCACACAACAGTTACTCAAGTCACTCCACCCAGTTACTCTGCCCACTCCACCCAGTTACTCCGCCCACTCCACCCAGTTACTCCGCCCACTCCACCCAGTTACTCTGCCCACTCCACCCAGTTACTCTGCCCACTCCACCCAGTTACTCTGCCCACTCCACCCAGTTACTCTGCCCACTCCACCCAGTTACTCTGCCCACTCCACCCAGTTACTCCGCCCACTCCACCCAGTTGCTTCGCCCACTCCGCCCACTCCACCCACTCCACCTCGCCCACTCCACCCACTCCACCTCGCCCACTCCACCCACTCCACCCAGTTAGCCCGCCCACTCGACCCAATTAGCCCGCCCACTCCACCCAGTTAGTCCGCCCACTCCACCCAGTTAGCCCGCCCACTCCACCCAGTTACTCCGCCCACTCCACTCAGTTACTCCGCCCACTCCAACCACACAACAGTTACTCAAGTCACTCCACCCAGTTACTCTGCCCACTCCACCCAGTTACTCCGCACACTCCACCCAGTTACTCCGCCCACCTCACCCAATTACTCCGCCCACTCCAACAACACAACAGTTACTCCGCCCTCTCCACCCAGTTACTCCGCCCACTCCACCCAGTTACTCCGACCACTCCACCCTGTTACTCCACCCACTCCAACCACACAACAGTTTCTCAAGTCACTCCACCCAGTTACTCCGCCCACTCCACCCAGTTACTCCGCCCACTCCACCCAGTTACTCTGCACACTCCACCCAGTTACTCCACCCACCCCACCCAATTACCCCGCCCACTCCAACACCACAACAGTTACTCCGCCCACTCCACCCAGTTACTCCGCCTACTCCACCCAGTTACTCCGTCCCCTCCACCCAGTTACTCCGCCCGCTCCAGTTGTAGAGAATTGGCGGAGGCAAGACCACTTCACGCAATTTCCCCGGAAATTGCACTTTGTCTAGTTAAGTGGTCTTGCTTGGCAAGATCACTTATTGTTCTTGCTGATATATTATTAAGTGGTCTTGCTTGGCAAGATCACTTATTGTTCTTGCTGATATATTATTTTTATTATTATTCCAAGCATTTTTGCACTGTAACTCCTCCCACAGTTTTGACACTACATAGACCATAATATACCAAAACGTGCGGATCGTTCCCGAATGGTGTGCTTATATTTTGTGGAACGTTTCGCCAAACGGTTTCCGAAATATTGGCGTTTTTCTGGCGCAATTTTCCCATAGGAATGAATGGGAGGAATGTTCGAAAGCTAGAGTGGGAACTGAGTGTGGAGTCAAAAATCAGGACATGATTTCTAAACTGCGACCTCTCCCTCATTTTTAATCCCACCTACAAAAATCTTATATCAAAACGTTCAGCTATCCCTGCTGCCGCTAAAAATGTCCAAGGCTAAGCCATAGCCTGAACAGATTTCACAATATGACCTTTTGTTTGCAACTCACACCTCCCATTGACATTCATTGAAACTTCACTCTAGACACCACAAATTTGAATGGCAATTTCTAAACTGCGACTGTGCCTTCATTTTTAATATTTCAGAGACATGCTACACACCATTGTACAGGTCTCGGCCTCGTGATTCCTACAGTATAAAACTTTTTGCTGTAGGATGTATACTTTTTAAGCTACAGTCATTTGAATATGGCAACCACCAGTGCATTAGAAATGTGTTTTAATGTGCATTCTCAGTTTACCTCAGAGTGAGTTTCCATAGCAACACAGCTGCAGCCTGGCTCGTTACAGCTGCTCCGCCCACACACCAAGTCCCAGGAAACTCCCCTTAAAGGAGCAGTATCGCGAAATTTGCATTAAAAAAGATAAATAATTAAATAGCCACACAATAGCTTCTAACATGTCTATAAATAATCTGGCGATAGAAAAAAGAAGAATGCTTACTATCTTTACTCAAAACAATCCATACAGTTACTCTGCCTACTCCATATAGTTACTCTGCTCAGTCAAACCTTTCCACAGTTACTCCAGTGACTCCAACCACACAACAGTTACTCAAGTCACTCCACCCAGTTACTCAAGTCACTCCACCCAGATACTCCGCCCACTCCACCCAGTTACTCCGCCCACTCCACTCAGTTACTCCGCCCACTGCACCCAGTTACTCCACCCACTCTGCCCACTCTACCCAGTTACTCCGCCCATTCCACCTAGTTACTCCGCCCATTCCACCCAGTTACTCCGCCCACTTCACCCAGTTACCCCGCCCACTCCACCCAGTTACCCCGCCCACTCCACCCAGTTACTCCGCCCACTCCACCCAGTTACTCCGCCCACTCCACCCAGTTACTCCAGCCACTCCACCCAGTTACTCCAGCCACTCCACCCAGTTACTCCGCCCACTCCACCCACACAACAGTTACTCAAGTCACTCCACCCAGTTACTCCGCCCACTCCAACCACACAACAGTTACTCAAGTCACTCCACCCAGTTACTCCGCTCACTCCACCCACACAACAGTTACTCCGCCCACTCCACCCAGTTACTCTGCCCACTCCACCCAGTTACTCCACCCACTCCACCCAGTCACTCCACCCACTCCACCCAGTTACTCTGCCCGCTCCAGTTGTAGAGAACTGGCGGAGGCAAGACCACTTCACGCAATTTCCCCGGAAATTGCACTTTGTCTAGTTCTTATTTTTATTCTTATTCCAAGCATTTTTGTACTGTAACTCCTCCCACAGTTTTTACCCTACATAGACCATAATATACCAAAACGTGCGGATCGTTCCCGAATGGTGTGCTTATATTTTGTGGAACGTTTCGCCAAACGGTTTCCGAAATATTGGCGTTTTTCTGGCGCAATTTTCCCATAGGAATGAATGGGAGGAATGTTCGAAAGCTAGAGTGGGAGATGCGTGTGATATGAAAAACCAGGACATGATTTCTAAACTGCGACCTCTCCCTCATTTTTAATCCCACCTACACAAATCTTATATCAAAACGTTCAGCTATCCCTGCTGCCGCTAAAAATGTCCAAGGCTAAGCCATAGCCCGAACCGATTTCACAATATGACCTTTTGTTTGCAACTCACACCTCCCATTGACATTCATTGAAACTCCACTCTAGACACCACAAATTTGAATGGCAATTTCTAAACTGCGACTGTGCCTTCATTTTTAATATTTCAGAGACATGTTATACAGCATTGTACGGGTCTCGGTCTCGTGATTCCTACAGTATAAAGCTCTTTGCTGTAGGATGTATACTTTTTAAGCTACAGTCATTTGAATATGGCAACCACCAGTGCATTAGAAATGTGTTTTAATGTGCATTCCCAGTTTACCTCAGAGTGAGTTTCCATAGCAACACAGCTGCAGCCTGGCTCGTTACAGCTGCTCCGCCCACACACCCAGTCTCAGGAAACTCCCCTTAAAGGAGCAGTATCGCGAAATTTGCATTAAAAAAGATAAATAATTAAATAGCCACACAATAGCTTCTAACATGTCTATAAATAATCTGGCAATAGAAAAAAGAAGAATGCTTACTATCTTTACTCCAAACAATCCATACAGTTACTCTGCCTACTCCATATAGTTACTCTGCTCAGTCAAACCTTTCCACAGTTACTCCAGTGACTCCAACCACACAACAGTTACTCAAGTCACTCCACCCAGTTACTCAAGTCACTCCACCCAGATACTCCGCCCACTCCACCCAGTTACTCCGCCCACTCCACTCAGTTACTCCGCCCACTGCACCCAGTTACTCCTCCCACTCCACCCACTCTGCCCACTCCACCCAGTTACCCCACCCACTCCACCAGTTACTCCACCCAGTTACTCCGCCCACTCCACCCAGTTACTCCGCCCACTCCAACCAGTTACTCCGCCCACTCCACCCAGTTACTCCGCCCACTCCAACCAGTTACTCCGCCCACTCCACCCAGTTACTCCGCCCACTCCACCCAGTTACTTCCGCCCACTCCACCCAGTTACTCCGCCCACTCCACCCAGTTACTCCGCCCACTCCACCCAGTTACTCCGCCCACTCCACCCAGTTACTCTGCCCACTCCGCCCACTCCACCCAGTTACTCCGCCCACTCCACCCAGTTACTCCGCCCACTCCACCCAGTTACCCCGCCCACTCCACCCAATCCACCCAGTTACTCTGCCCACTCCACCCAGTTACTCTGCCCACTCCACCCAGTTACTCCGCCCACTCCACCCAGTTACTCCGCCCACTCCACTCAGTTACTCCGCCCACTGCACCCAGTTACTCCTCCCACTCCACCCACTCTGCCCACTCCACCCAGTTACCCCACCCACTCCACCCAGTTACCCCACCCACTCCACCCAGTTACTCCACCCAGTTACTCCGCCCACTCCACCCAGTTACTCCGCCCACTCCAACCAGTTACTCCGCCCACTCCACCCAGTTACTCCGCCCACTCCACCCAGTTACTCCGCCCACTCCACCCAGTTACTCCGCCCACTCCACCCAGTTACTTCCGCCCACTCCACCCAGTTACTCCGCCCACTCCACCCAGTTACTCTGCCCACTCTGCCCACTCCACCCAGTTACTCCGCCCACTCCACCCAGTTACTCCGCCCACTCCACCCAGTTACTCCGCCCACTCCACCCAGTTACCCCGCCCACTCCACCCAATCCACCCAGTTACTCTGCCCACTCCAGTTGTAGAGAACTGGTGGAGGCAAGACCACTTCACGCAATTTCCCCAGAAATTGCACTTTGTCTAGTTAAGTGGTCTTGCTTGGCAAGATCACTTATTGTTCTTGCTGATATATTATTTTTATTAAGTGGTCTTGCTTGGCAAGATCACTTATTGTTCTTGCTGATATATTATTTTTATTATTATTATTATTATTATTCCAAGCATTTTTGCACTGTAACTCCTCCCACAGTTTTGACACTACATAGACCATAATATACCAAAACGTGCGGATCGTTCCCGAATGGTGTGCTTATAATTTGTGGAACGTTTCGCCAAACGGTTTCCGAAATATTTGCGTTTTTCTGGCGCAATTTTCCCATAGGAATGAATGGGAGGTATTTTCAAAGCTAGAGTGGGAACTGCGTGTTAAATGAAAAATCAGGACATGATTTCTAAACTGCGACCTCTCCCTCATTTTTAATCCCACCTACACAAATCTTATATCAAAACGTTCAGCTATCCCTGCTGCCGCTAAAAATGTCCAAGGCTAAGCCATAGCCCGAACAGATTTCACAATATGACCTTTTGTTTGCAACTCACACCTCCCATTGACATTCATTGAAACTCCACTCTAGACGCCACAAATTTGAATGGCAATTTCTAAACTGCGACTGTGCCTTCATTTTTAATATTTCAGAGACATGTTATACACCACATTGTTCGCCTAGCTCTTGTGATTCTTACAGTATAAAGCTCTTTGCTGTAGGATGTATACTTTTTAAGCTACAGTCATTTGAATATGGCAACCACCAGTGCATTAGAAATGTGTTTTAATGTGCATTCTCAGTTTACCTCAGAGTGAGTTTCCATAGCAACACAGCTGCAGCCTGGCTCGTTACAGCTGCTCCGCCCACTCACCAAGTCTCAGGAAACTCCCCTTAAAGGAGCAGTATCGCGAAATTTGCATTAAAAAAGATAAATAATTAAATAGCCACACAATAGCTTCTAACATGTCTATAAATAATCTGGCAATAGAAAAAAGAAGAATGCTTACTATCTTTACTCACTCAAAACAATCCATACAGTTACTCTGCCTACTCCATATAGTTACTCTGCTCAGTCAAACCTTTCCACAGTTACTCCAGTGACTCCAACCACACAACAGTTACTCAAGTCACTCCACCCAGTTACTCAAGTCACTCCACCCAGATACTCCGCCCACTCCACCCAGTTACTCCGCCCACTCCACTCAGTTACTCCGCCCACTGCACCCAGTTACTCCACCCACTCTGCCCACTCTACCCAGTTACTCTGCCCACTCCACCCAGTTACTCCACCCACTCCACCCAGTTACTCCGCCCACTCCACCCAGTTACTCTGCCCACTCCACCCAGTTACTCCACCCACTCCACCCAGTTACTCCAGCCACTCCACCCAGTTACTCTGCCCGCTCCAGTTGTAGAGAACTGGCGGAGGCAAGACCACTTCACGCAATTTCCCCGGAAATTGCACTTTGTCTAGTTATTATTATTATTATTATTCCAAGCATTTTTGCACTGTAACTCCTCCCACAGTTTTGACACTACATAGACCATAATATACCAAAACGTGCGGATCGTTCCCGAATGGTGTGCTTATAATTTGTGGAACGTTTCGCCAAACGGTTTCCGAAATATTTGCGTTTTTCTGGCGCAATTTTCCCATAGGAATGAATGGGAGGTATTTTCAAAGCTAGAGTGGGAACTGCGTGTTAAATGAAAAATCAGGACATGATTTCTAAACTGCGACCTCTCCCTCATTTTTAATCCCACCTACACAAATCTTATATCAAAACGTTCAGCTATCCCTGCTGCCGCTAAAAATGTCCAAGGCTAAGCCATAGCCCGAACAGATTTCACAATATGACCTTTTGTTTGCAACTCACACCTCCCATTGACATTCATTGAAACTCCACTCTAGACGCCACAAATTTGAATGGCAATTTCTAAACTGCGACTGTGCCTTCATTTTTAATATTTCAGAGACATGTTATACACCACATTATAGGTCTTCTTCTTGTGATTCTTACAGTATAAAGCTCTTTGCTGTAGGGTGTATACTTTTTAAGCTACAGTCATTTGAATATGGCAACCACCAGTGCATTAGAAATGTGTTTTAATGTGCATTCTCAGTTTACCTCAGAGTGAGTTTCCATAGCAACACAGCTGCAGCCTGGCTCGTTACAGCTGCTCCGCCCACACACCCAGTCTCAGGAAACTCCCCTTAAAGGAGCAGTATAGCGAAATTTGCATTAAAAAAGATAAATAATTAAATAGCCACACAATAGCTTCTAACATGTCTATAAATAATCTGGCGATAGAAAAAAGAAGAATGCTTACTATCTTTACTCAAAACAATCCATACAGTTACTCTGCCTACTCCATATAGTTACTCTGCTCAGTCAAACCTTTCCACAGTTACTCCAGTGACTCCAACCACACAACAGTTACTCAAGTCACTCCACCCAGTTACTCAAGTCACTCCACCCAGATACCCCGCCCACTGCACCCAGTTACTCCACCCACTCTGCCCACTCCACCCAGTTACTCCGCCCATTCCACCCAGTTACTCCGCCCATTCCACCCACTTGCTCCGCCCACTCCACCCAGTTGCTCCGCCCACTCCACCCAGTTACCCCGCCCACTCCACCCAGTTACCCCGCCCACCCCACCCAGTTACCCCGCCCACTCCACCCAGTTACTCCGCCCACTCCACCCAGTTACTCCGCCCACTCCACCCAGTTACTCCGCCCACTCCACCCAGTTACTCCGCCCACTCCACCTACACAGCAGTTACTCAAGTCACTCCACCCAGTTACTCCGCCCACTCCAACCACACAACAGTTACTCAAGTCACTCCACCCAGTTACTCCACTCACTCCACCCACACAACAGTTACTCAAGTCACTCCACCCAGTTACTCCACCCAGTTACTCCGCCCACTCCACCCAGTTACTCCGCCCACTCCACCCAGTTACTCCACCCAGTTACTCCGCCCACTCCACCCAGTTACTCCACCCGCTCCACCCAGTTACTCCGCCCGCTCCACCCAGTTACTCTGCCCACTGCACCCAGTTACTCTGCCCACTCCAGTTGTAGAGAACTGGCGGAGGCAAGACCACTTCACGCAATTTCCCCGGAAATTGCACTTTGTCTAGTTATTATTATTATTCTTATTCCAAGCATTTTTGCACTGTAACTCCTCCCACAGTTTTGACACTACATAGACCATAATATACCAAAACGTGCGGATCGTTCCCGAATGGTGTGCTTATATTTTGTGGAACGTTTCGCCAAACGGTTTCCGAAATATTGGCGTTTTCCTGGCGCAATTTTCCCATAGGAATGAATGGGAGGTATTTTCAAAGCTAGAGTGGGAGATGCGTGTGAAATGAAAAATCAGGACATGATTTCTAAACTGCGACCTCTCCCTCATTTTTAATCCCACCTACACAAATCTTATATCAAAACGTTCAGCTATCCCTGCTGCCGCTAAAAATGTCCAAGGCTAAGCCATAGCCCGAACAGATTTCACAATATGACCTTTTGTTTGCAACTCACACCTCCCATTGACATTCATTGAAACTCCACTCTAGACACCACAAATTTGAATGGCAATTTCTAAACTGCGACTGTGCCTTCATTTTTAATATTTCAGAGACATGTGATACACCATTGTACAGGTCTCGGCCTCGTGATTCCTACAGTATAAAGCTCTTTGCTGTAGGATGTATACTTTTTAAGCTACAGTCATTTGAATATGGCAACCACCAGTGCATTAGAAATGTGTTTTAATGTGCATTCTCAGTTTACCTCAGAGTGAGTTTCCATAGCAACACAGCTGCAGCCTGGCTCGTTACAGCTGCTCCGCCCACACACCAAGTCTCAGGAAACTCCCCTTAAAGGAGCAGTATCGCGAAATTTGCATTAAAAAAGATAAATAATTAAATAGCCACACAATAGCTTCTAACATGACTATAAAAAATCTGGCGATAGAAAAAAGAAGAATGCTTACTATCTTTACTCAAAACAATCCATACAGTTACTCTGCCTACTCCATATAGTTACTCTGCTCAGTCAAACCTTTCCACAGTTACTCCAGTGACTCCAACCACACAACAGTTACTCAAGTCACTCCACCCAGTAACTCAAGTCACTCCACCCAGATACTCCGCCCACTGCACCCAGTTACTCCACCCACTCTGCCCACTCCACCCAGTTACTCCGCCCACTCCACCCAGTTACCCCGCCCACTCCACCCAGTTACTCCAGCCACTCCACCCACTCCACCCACACAACAGTTACTCAAGTCACTCCACCCAGTTACTCCGCTCACTCCACCCAGTTACTCTGCCCACTCCACCCAGTTACTCTGCCCACTCCAGTTGTAGAGAACTGGCGGAGGCAAGACCACTTCACGCAATTTCCCCGGAAATTGCACTTTTGTCTAGTTAAGTGGTCTTGCTTGGCAAGATCACTTATTGTTCTTGCTGATATATTATTATTAAGTGGTCTTGCTTGGCAAGATCACTTATTGTTCTTGCTGATATATTATTTTTATTATTATTATTATTCCAAGCATTTTTGCACTGTAACTCCTCCCACAGTTTTGACACTACATAGACCATAATATACCAAAACGTGCGGATCGTTCCCGAATGGTGTGCTTATAATTTGTGGAACGTTTCGCCAAACGGTTTCCGAAATATTTGCGTTTTTCTGGCGCAATTTTCCCATAGGAATGAATGGGAGGTATTTTCAAAGCTAGAGTGGGAACTGCGTGTTAAATGAAAAATCAGGACATGATTTCTAAACTGCGACCTCTCCCTCATTTTTAATCCCACCTACACAAATCTTATATCAAAACGTTCAGCTATCCCTGCTGCCGCTAAAAATGTCCAAGGCTAAGCCATAGCCCGAACAGATTTCACAATATGACCTTTTGTTTGCAACTCACACCTCCCATTGACATTCATTGAAACTCCACTCTAGACGCCACAAATTTGAATGGCAATTTCTAAACTGCGACTGTGCCTTCATTTTTAATATTTCAGAGACATGTTATACACCACATTATAGGTCTTCTTCTTGTGATTCTTACAGTATAAAGCTCTTTGCTGTAGGGTGTATACTTTTTAAGCTACAGTCATTTGAATATGGCAACCACCAGTGCATTAGAAATGTGTTTTAATGTGCATTCTCAGTTTACCTCAGAGTGAGTTTCCATAGCAACACAGCTGCAGCCTGGCTCATTACAGCTGCTCCGCCCACACACCAAGTCTCAGGAAACTCCCCTTAAAGGAGCAGTATCGCAAAATTTGCATTAAAAACTATAAATAATTAAATAGCCACACAATAGCTTCTAACATGTCTATAAATAATCTGGCGATAGAAAAAAGAAGAATGCCTACTATCTTTACTCAAAACAATCCATACAGTTACTCTGCCTACTCCATATAGTTACTCTGCTCAGTCAAACCTTTCCACAGTTACTCCAGTGACTCCAACCACACAACAGTTACTCAAGTCACTCCACCCAGTTACTCAAGTCACTCCACCCAGTTACCCCGCCCACTCCACCCAGTTACTCCGCCCACTCCACCCAGTTACTCCGCCCACTCCACCCAGTTACTCCGCCCACTCCACCCAGTTACCCCGCCCACTCCACCCAGTTACCCCGCCCACTCCACCCAGTTACTCCGCCCACTCCACCCAGTTACTCCGCCCACTCCACCCACACAACAGTTACTCAAGTCACTCCACCCAGTTACTCCGCTCACTCCACCCACACAACAGTTACTCAAGTCACTCCACCCAGTTACTCCGCCCACTCCACCCAGTTACTCCGCCCACTCCACCCAGTTACTCCGCCCACTCCATCCAGTTACTCCGCCCACTCCACCCAGTTACTCTGCCCACTCCACCCAGTTACTCTGCCCACTCCACCCAGTTACTCTGCCCACTCCACCTAGTTACTCCGCCCACTCCACCCAGTTGCTCCGCCCACTCCACCCACTCCACCTCGCCCACTCCACCCACTCCACCCAGTTAGCCCGCCCACTCCACCCAGTTAGCCCGCCCACTCCACCCAATTAGCCCGCCCACTCCACCCAGTTAGTCCGCCCACTCCACCCAGTTAGTCCGCCCACTCCACCCAGTTAGCCCGCCCACTCCACCCAGTTACTCCGCCCACTCCACCCAGTTACTCCGCCCACTCCACCCAGTTACTCCGCCCACTCCAACCACACAACAGTTACTCAAGTCACTCCACCCAGTTACTCTGCCCACTCCACCCAGTTACTCTGCCCACTCCACCCAGTTACTCTGCCCACTCCACCCAGTTACTCCGCACACTCCACCCAGTTACTCCGCCCACCTCACCCAATTACTCCGCCCACTCCAACAACACAACAGTTACTCCGCCCTCTCCACCCAGTTACTCCGCCCTCTCCACCCAGTTACTCCGCCCTCTCCACCCAGTTACTCCGCCCTCTCCACCCTGTTACTCCACCCACTCCACCCACACAACAGTTACTCAAGTAACTCCACCTAGTTACTCTGCCCACTCCACCCAGTTACTCCATCCACTCCACCCAGTTACTCCATCCACTCCACCCAGTTACTCCGCCCACTCCACCCAGTTACTCTGCCCACTATACCCAGTTACTCCGCCCACTCCACCCAGTTGCTCCACCCACTCCACCCGCACACTCCACCCACTCCACCCCACCCACTCCACCCACTCCACCTCGCCCACTCCACCCACTCCACCCCGCCCACTCCACCCAGTTAGCCCGCCCACTCCACCCAGTTACTCCGCCCACTCCAACCACACAACAGTTACTCAAGTCACTCCACCTAGTTACTCCGCCCACTCCACCCAGTTACTCTGCCCACCCCACCCAATTACTCCGCCCACTCCAACAACACAACAGTTACTCCGCCCACTCCACCCAGTTACTCCGCCCACTCCACCCAGTTACTCCGCCCTCTCCACCCAGTTACTCCACCCACTCCAACCACACAACAGTTACTCAAGTCACTCCACCCAGTTACTCCGCCCACTCCACCCAGTTACTCTGCACACTCCACCCAGTTACTCCGCCCACCCCACCCAATTACTCCACCCACTCCAACACCACAACAGTTACTCCACCCAGTTACTCCGCCTACTCCACCCAGTTACTCCGTCCGCTCCACCCAGTTACTACGCACGCTCCACTCAGTTACCCAGCCCGCTCCAGTTGTAGAGAACTGGCGGAGGCAAGACCACTTCACGCAATTTCCCCGGAAATTGCACTTTGTCTAGTTATTATTATTATTCCAAGCATTTTTGCACTGTAACTCCTCCCACAGTTTTGACACTACATGGACCATAATATACCAAAACGTGCGGATCGTTCCCGAATGGTGTGCTTATATTTTGTGGAACGTTTCGCCAAACGGTTTCCGAAATATTGGCGTTTTCCTGGCGCAATTTTCCCATAGGAATGAATGGGAGGTATTTTCAAAGCTAGAGTGGGAGATGCGTGTGAAATGAAAAATCAGGACATGATTTCTAAACTGCGACCTCTCCCTCATTTTTAATCCCACCTACACAAATCTTATATCAAAACGTTCAGCTATCCCTGCTGCCGCTAAAAATGTCCAAGGCTAAGCCATAGCCCGAACAGATTTCACAATATGACCTTTTGTTTGCAACTCACACCTCCCATTGACATTCATTGAAACTCCACTCTAGACACCACAAATTTGAATGGCAATTTCTAAACTGCGACTGTGCCTTCATTTTTAATATTTCAGAGACATGTTATGCAGCTCTTTGCTGTAGGATGTATACTTTTTAAGCTACAGTCATTTGAATATGGCAACCACCAGTGCATTAGAAATGTGTTTTAATGTGCATTCTCAGTTTACCTCAGAGTGAGTTTCCATAGCAACACAGCTGCAGCCTGGCTCGTTACACCAAGTCTCAGGAAACTCCCCTTAAAGGAGCAGTATCGCGAAATTGGCATTAAAAAAGATAAATAATTAAATAGCCACACAATAGCTTCTAACATGTCTATAAATAATCTGGCGATAGAAAAAAGAAGAATGCTTACTATCTTTACTCAAAACAATCCATACAGTTACTCTGCCTACTCCATATAGTTACTCTGCCCAGTCAAACCTTTCCACAGTTACTCCAGTGACTCCAACCACACAACAGTTACTCAAGTCACTCCACCCAGTTACTCAAGTCACTCCACCCAGATACTCCGCCCACTCCACCCAGTTACTCCGCCCACTCCCCTCAGTTACTCCGCCCACTGCACCCAGTTACTCCACCCACTCTGCCCACTCCACCCAGTTACTCCGCCCATTCCACCCAGTTACTCCGCCCATTCCACCCAGTTACTCCGCCCACTCCATCCAGTTACTCCGCCCACTCCACCCAGTTACCCCGCCCACTCCACCCAGTTACTCCACCCACTCCACCCAGTTACTCCGCCCACTCCACCCAGTTACTCCAGCCACTCCACCCAGTTACTCCGCCCACTCCACCCACACAACAGTTACTCAAGTCACTCCACCCAGTTACTCCGCCCACTCCAACCACACAACAGTTACTCAAGTCACTCCACCCAGTTACTCCGCTCACTCCACCCAGTTACTCTGCCCACTCCACCCAGTTACTCCACCCACTACTCCACCCACTCCACCCAGTTACTCCGCCCACTCCAGTTACTCTGCCCGCTCCACCCAGTTACTCTGCCCGCTCCAGTTGTAGAGAACTGGCGGAGGCAAGACCACTTCACGCAATTTCCCCGGAAATTGCACTTTGTCTAGTTATTATTATTATTCCAAGCATTTTTGCACTGTAACTCCTCCCACAGTTTTGACACTACATAGACCATAATATACCAAAACGTGCGGATCGTTCCCGAATGGTGTGCTTATATTTTGTGGAACGTTTCGCCAAACGGTTTCCGAAATATTGGCGTTTTTCTGGCGCAATTTTCCCATAGGAATGAATGGGAGGTATTTTCAAAGCTAGAGTGGGAGATGAGTGTGAAATGAATAATCAGGACATGATTTCTAAACTGTGACCTCTCCCTCATTTTTAATCCCACCTACACAAATCTTATATCAAAACGTTCAGCTATCCCTGCTGCCGCTAAAAATGTCCAAGGCTAAGCCATAGCCCGAACAGTTTTCACAATATGACCTTTTGTTTGCAACTCACACCTCCCATTGACATTCATTGAAACTCCACTCTAGACACCACAAATTTGAATGGCAATTTCTAAACTGCGACTGTGCCTTCATTTTTAATATTTCAGAGACATGTTATACACCACATTGTTCGCCTAGCTCTTGTGATTCTTACAGTATAAAGCTCTTTGCTGTAGGATGTATACTTTTTAAGCTACAGTCATTTGAATATGGCAACCACCAGTGCATTAGAAATGTGTTTTAATGTGCATTCTCAGTTTACCTCAGAGTGAGTTTCCATAGCAACACAGCTGCAGCCTGGCTCGTTACAGCTGCTCCGCCCACACACCCAGTCTCAGGAAACTTCCCTTAAAGGAGCAGTATCGTGAAATTTGCATTAAAAAAGATAAATAATTAAATAGCCACACAATAGCTTCTAACATGTCTATAAATAATCTGGCAATAGAAAAAAGAAGAATGCTTACTATCTTTACTCAAAACAATCCATACAGTTACTCCGCCCACTCCACCCAGTTACTCCGCCCACTCCACCCAGTTACCCCGCCCACTCCACCCAGTTACCCCGCCCACTCCACCCAGTTACCCCGCCCACTCCACCCAGTTACTCCGCCCACTCCACCCAGTTACTCCGCCCACTCCGCCCACTCCACCCAGTTACTCCGCCCACTCCACCCAGTTACTCTGCCCACTCCACCCAGTTACTCAAGTCACTCCACCCAGATACCCCGCCCACTCCACCCAGTTACTCCGCCCACTGCACCCAGTTACTCCACCCACTCTGCCCACTCCACCCAGTTACCCCGCCCACTCCACCCAGTTACCCCGCCCACTCCACCCAGTTACCCCGCCCACTCCACCCAGTTACTCCAGCCACTCCACCCAGTTACTCCAGCCACTCCACCCAGTTACTCCGCCCACTCCACCCACACAACAGTTACTCAAGTCACTCCACCCAGTTACTCCGCCCACTCCAACCACACAACAGTTACTCAAGTCACTCCACCCAGTTACTCCGCTCACTCCACCCACACAACAGTTACTCCGCCCACTCCACCCAGTTACTCCGCCCACTCCACCCAGTTACCCCACCCACTCCACCCAGTTACCCCACCCACTCCACCCAGCTACTCCACCCACTCCACCCAGCTACTCCACCCACTCCACCCAGCTACTCCACCCACTCCACCCAGTTACTCTGCCCACTCCAGTTGTAGAGAACTGGTGGAGGCAAGACCACTTCATGCAATTTCCCCGGAAATTGCACTTTGTCTAGTTAAGTGGTCTTGCTTGGCAAGATCACTTATTGTTCTCGCTGATATATTCTTCTTATTCCAAGCATTTTTGCACTGTAACTCCTCCCACAGTTTTGACACTACATAGACCATAATATACCAAAACGTGCGGATCGTTCCCGAATGGTGTGCTTATATTTTGTGGAACGTTTCGCCAAACGGTTTCCGAAATATTGGCGTTTTTCTGGCGCAATTTTCCCATAGGAATGAATGGGAGGAATGTTCGAAAGCTAGAGTGGGAACTGAGTGTGGAGTCAAAAATCAGGACATGATTTCTAAACTGCGACCTCTCCCTCATTTTTAATCCCACCTACACAAATCTTATATCAAAACGTTCAGCTATCCCTGCTGCCACTAAAAATGTCCAAGGCTAAGCCATAGCCCGAACAGATTTCACAATATGACCTTTTGTTTGCAACTCACACCTCCCATTGACATTCATTGAAACTCCACTCTAGACACCACAAATTTGAATGGCAATTTCTAAACTGCGACTGTGCCTTCATTTTTAATATTTCAGAGACATGTTATACACATTGTTCGCCTGGCTCTTGTGATTCTTACAGTACAAAGCTCTTTGCTGTAGGATGTATACTTTTTAAGCTACAGTCATTTGAATATGGCAACCACCAGTGCATTAGAAATGTGTTTTAATGTGCATTCTCAGTTTACCTCAGAGTGAGTTTCCATAGCAACACAGCTGCAGCCTGGCTCGTTACAGCTGCTCCGCCCACACACCAAGTCTCAGGAAACCCCCCTTAAAGGAGCAGTATCGCGAAATTGGCATTAAAAAAGATAAATAATTAAATAGCCACACAATAGCTTCTAAGCTATAACGAGCCAGGCTGCAGCTGTAACGAGCCAGGCTGCAGCTGTGTTGCTATGGAAACTCACTCTGAGGTAAACTGAGAATGCACATTAAAACACATTTCTAATGCACTGGTGGTTGCCATATTCAAATGACTGTAGCTTAAAAAGTATACATCCTACAGCAAAGAGCTTTGTACTATAAGAATCACAAGAGCCAGGCGAACAATGTGGCTCGTTACAGCTGCTCCGCCCACACACCAAGTCTCAGAAAACTCCCCTTAAAGGAGCAGTATCGCGAAATTGGCATTAAAAATGATAAATAATTAAATAGCCACACAATAGCTTCTGACATGTCTATAAATAATCTGGCAATAGAAAAAGAAGAATGCTTACTATCTTTACTCAAAACAATCCATACAGTTACTCTGCCTACTCCATATAGTTACTCTGCTCAGTCAAACCTTTCCACAGTTACTCCAGTGACTCCAACCACACAACAGTTACTCAAGTCACTCCACCCAGTTACTCAAGTCACTCCACCCAGTTACTCCGCCCACTGCACCCAGTTACTCCGCCCACTCTGCCCATTCCACCCAGTTACTCCGCCCACTTCACCCAGTTACTCTGCCCACTTCACCCAGTTACTCTGCCCACTCCACCCAGTTACCCCGCCCACTCCACCCAGTTACTCCGCCCACTTCACCCAGTTACCCCGCCCACTCCGCCCACTCCACCCAGTTACTCCGCCCACTCCACCCAGTTACTCCGCCCACTCCACCCAGTTACTCCAGCCACTCCACCCAGTTACTCCAGCCACTCCACCCACTCCACCCACACAACAGTTACTCAAGTCACTCCACCCAGTTACTCCGCCCACTCCAACCACACAACAGTTACTCAAGTCACTCCACCCAGTTACTCCGCTCACTCCACCCACACAACAGTTAATCAAGTCACTCCACCCAGTTACTCTGCCCACTCCACCCAGTTACTCCGCCCACTCCACCCTGTTACTCCGCCCACTCGACCCAGTTACTCTGCCCACTCCAGTTGTAGAGAACTGGCGGAGGCAAGACCACTTCACGCAATTTCCCCGGAAATTGCACTTTGTCTAGTTAAGTGGTCTTGCTTAGCAAGATCACTTATTGTTCTTGCTGATATATTATTCTTATTTTTATTCCAAGCATTTTTGCACTGTAACTCCTCCCACAGTTTTGACACTACATAGACCATAATATACCAAAACGTGCGGATCGTTCCCGAATGGTGTGCTTATATTTTGTGGAACGTTTCGCCAAACGGTTTCTGAAATATTGGCGTTTTTCTGGCGCAATTTTCCCATAGGAATGAATGGGAGGAATGTTCGAAAGCTAGAGTGGGAACTGAGTGTGAAATGAAAAATCAGGACATGATTTCTAAACTGCGATCCTCTCCCTCATTTTTAATCCCACCTACACAAATCTTATATCAAAACGTTCAGCTATCCCTGCTGCCGCTAAAAATGTCCAAGACTAAGCCATAGCCCGAACAGATTTCACAATATGACCTTTTGTTTGCAACTCACACCTCCCATTGACATTCATTGAAACTCCACTCTAGACACCACAAATTTGAATGGCAATTTCTAAACTGCGACTGTGCCTTCATTTTTAATATTTCAGAGACATGTTATACACCACATTGTTCGCCTAGCTCTTGTGATTCTTACAGTATAAAGCTCTTTGCTGTAGGATGTAAACTTTTTAAGCTACAGCCATTTGAATATGGCAACCACCAGTGCATTAGAAATGTGTTTTAATGTGCATTCTCAGTTTACCTCAGAGTGAGTTTCCATAGCAACACAGCTGCAGCCTGGCTCGTTACAGCTGCTCCGCCCACACACCAAGTCTCAGGAAACTCCCCTTAAAGGAGCAGTATCGCGAAATTTGCATTAAAAAAGATAAATAATTAAATAGCCACACAATAGCTTCTAACATGTCTATAAATAATCTGGCGATAGAAAAAAGAAGAATGCCTACTATCTTTACTCAAAACAATCCATACAGTTACTCTGCCTACTCCATATAGTTACTCTGCTCAGTCAAACCTTTCCACTGTTACTCCAGTGACTCCAACCACACAACAGTTACTCAAGTCACTCCACCCAGTTACCCCGCCCACTGCACCCAGTTACTCCGCCCACTGCACCCAGTTACCCCACCCACTCGGCCCACTCCACCCAGTTGCTCCGCCCACTCCACCCAGTTGCTCCGCCCACTCCACCCAGTTGCTCCGCCCACTCCACCCAGTTGCTCCACCCACTCCACCCAGTTACTCAAGTCACTCCACCCAGTTACTCAAGTCACTCCACCCAGTTACTCAAGTCACTCCACCCAGTTACTCCGCCCACTCCACCCAGTTACTCCGCCCACTCCACCCAGTTACTCCGCCCACTCCACCCACTCTGCCCACTCCACCCAGTTACTCCACCCACTTCACCCAGTTACTCCACCCACTCCACCCAGTTACTCCGCCCGCTCCACCCAGTTACTCTGCCCGCTCCAGTTGTAGAGAACTGGCGGAGGCAAGACCACTTCACGCAATTTCCCCGGAAATTGCACTTTGTCTAGTTAAGTGGTCTTGCTTGGCAAGATCACTTATTGTTCTTGCTGATATATTATTAAGTGGTCTTGCTTGGCAAGATCACTTATTGTTCTTGCTGATATATTATTTTTATTTTTATTATTATTATTATTCCAAGCATTTTTGCACTGTAACTCCTCCCACAGTTTTGACACTACATAGACCATAATATACCAAAACGTGCGGATCGTTCCCGAATGGTGTGCTTATAATTTGTGGAACGTTTCGCCAAACGGTTTCCGAAATATTTGCGTTTTTCTGGCGCAATTTTCCCATAGGAATGAATGGGAGGTATTTTCAAAGCTAGAGTGGGAACTGCGTGTTAAATGAAAAATCAGGACATGATTTCTAAACTGTGACCTCTCCCTCATTTTTAATCCCACCTACACAAATCTTATATCAAAACGTTCAGCTATCCCTGCTGCCGCTAAAAATGTCCAAGGCTAAGCCATAGCCCGAACAGATTTCACAATATGACCTTTTGTTTGCAACTCACACCTCCCATTGACATTCATTGAAACTCCACTCTAGACACCACAAATTTGAATGGCAATTTCTAAACTGCGACTGTGCCTTCATTTTTAATATTTCAGAGACATGTTATACACCACATTATAGGTCTTCTTCTTGTGATTCTTACAGTATAAAGCTCTTTGCTGTAGGATGTATACTTTTTAAGCTACAGTCATTTGAATATGGCAACCACCAGTGCATTAGAAATGTGTTTTAATGTGCATTCTCAGTTTACCTCAGAGTGAGTTTCCATAGCAACACAGCTGCAGCCTGGCTCATTACAGCTGCTCCGCCCACACACCAAGTCTCAGGAAACTCCCCTTAAAGGAGCAGTATCGCAAAATTTGCATTAAAAACTATAAATAATTAAATAGCCACACAATAGCTTCTAACATGTCTATAAATAATCTGGCGATAGAAAAAAGAAGAATGCTTACTATCTTTACTCAAAACAATCCATACAGTTACTCTGCCTACTCCATATAGTTACTCTGCTCAGTCAAACCTTTCCACAGTTACTCCAGTGACTCCAACCACACAACAGTTACTCAAGTCACTCCACCCAGTTACTCCGCCCACTCCACCCAGTTACTCCGCCCACTCCACCCAGTTACTCCGCCCACTCCACCCAGTTACCCCGCCCACTCCACCCAGTTACCCCGCCCACTCCACCCAGTTACCCCGCCCACTCCACCCAGTTACCCCGCCCACTCCACCCAGTTACTCCGCCCACTCCACCCACACAACAGTTACTCAAGTCACTCCACCCAGTTACTCCGCTCACTCCACCCACACAACAGTTACTCAAGTCACTCCACCCAGTTACTCCGCCCACTCCACCCAGTTACTCCGCCCACTCCACCCAGTTACTCCGCCCACTCCATCCAGTTACTCCGCCCACTCCACCCAGTTACTCTGCCCACTCCACCCAGTTACTCTGCCCACTCCACCCAGTTACTCTGCCCACTCCACCTAGTTACTCCGCCCACTCCACCCAGTTGCTCCGCCCACTCCACCCACTCCACCTCGCCCACTCCACCCACTCCACCCAGTTAGCCCGCCCACTCCACCCAATTAGCCCGCCCACTCCACCCAATTAGCCCGCCCACTCCACCCAGTTAGTCCGCCCACTCCACCCAGTTAGCCCGCCCACTCCACCCAGTTACTCCGCCCACTCCACCCAGTTACTCCGCCCACTCCACCCAGTTACTCCGCCCACTCCAACCACACAACAGTTACTCAAGTCACTCCACCCAGTTACTCTGCCCACTCCACCCAGTTACTCTGCCCACTCCACCCAGTTACTCCGCACACTCCACCCAGTTACTCCGCCCACCTCACCCAATTACTCCGCCCACTCCAACAACACAACAGTTACTCCGCCCTCTCCACCCAGTTACTCCGCCCTCTCCACCCAGTTACTCCGCCCTCTCCACCCAGTTACTCCGCCCTCTCCACCCTGTTACTCCACCCACTCCACCCACACAACAGTTACTCAAGTAACTCCACCTAGTTACTCTGCCCACTCCACCCAGTTACTCCATCCACTCCACCCAGTTACTCCATCCACTCCACCCAGTTACTCCGCCCACTCCACCCAGTTACTCTGCCCACTATACCCAGTTACTCCGCCCACTCCACCCAGTTGCTCCACCCACTCCACCCGCACACTCCACCCACTCCACCCCACCCACTCCACCCACTCCACCTCGCCCACTCCACCCACTCCACCCCGCCCACTCCACCCAGTTAGCCCGCCCACTCCACCCAGTTACTCCGCCCACTCCACCCAGTTACTCCGCCCACTCCAACCACACAACAGTTACTCAAGTCACTCCACCTAGTTACTCCGCCCACTCCACCCAGTTACTCTGCCCACCCCACCCAATTACTCCGCCCACTCCAACACCACAACAGTTACTCCGCCCACTCCACCCAGTTACTCCGCCCACTCCACCCAGTTACTCCGCCCTCTCCACCAAGTTACTCCACCCACTCCAACCACACAACAGTTACTCAAGTCACTCCACCCAGTTACTCCGCCCACTCCACCCAGTTACTCTGCACACTCCACCCAGTTACTCCGCCCACCCCACCCAATTACTCCACCCACTCCAACACCACAACAGTTACTCCACCCAGTTACTCCGCCTACTCCACCCAGTTACTCCGTCCGCTCCACCCAGTTACTCCGCACGCTCCACTCAGTTACCCAGCCCGCTCCAGTTGTAGAGAACTGGCGGAGGCAAGACCACTTCACGCAATTTCCCCGGAAATTGCACTTTGTCTAGTTCTTATTTTTATTCTTATTCCAAGCATTTTTGCACTGTAACTCCTCCCACAGTTTTGACACTACATAGACCATAATATACCAAAACGTGCGGATCGTTCCCGAATGGTGTGCTTATAATTTGTGGAACGTTTCGCCAAACGGTTTCCGAAATATTGGCGTTTTTCTGGCGCAATTTTCCCATAGGAATGAATGGGAGGTATTTTCAAAGCTAGAGTGGGAACTGAGTGTGAAATGAAAAATCAGGACATGATTTCTAAACTGCGACCTCTCCCTCATTTTTAATCCCACCTACACAAATCTTATATCAAAACGTTCAGCTATCCCTGCTGCCACTAAAAATGTCCAAGGCTAAGCCATAGCCCGAACAGATTTCACAATATGACCTTTTGTTTGCAACTCACACCTCCCATTGACATTCATTGAAACTCCACTCTAGACACCACACATTTGAATGGCAATTTCTAAACTGTGACTGTGCCTTCATTTTTAATATTACAGAGACATGTTCGCCTGGCTCTTGTGATTCTTACAGTATAAAGCTCTTTGCTGTAGGATGTATACTTTTTAAGCTACAGTCATTTGAATATGGCAACCACCAGTGCATTAGAAATGTGTTTTAATGTGCATTCTCAGTTTACCTCAGAGTGAGTTTCCATAGCAACACAGCTGCAGCCTGGCTCGTTACAGCTGCTCCGCCCACACACCAAGTCTCAGGAAACTCCCCTTAAAGGAGCAGTATCGCAAAATTGGCATTAAAAAAGATAAATAATTAAATAGCCACACAATAGCTTCTAACATGTCTATAAATAATCTGGCAATAGAAAAAAGAAGAATGCTTACTATCTTTACTCAAAACAATCCATACAGTTACTCTGCCTACTCCATATAGTTACTCTGCTCAGTCAAACCTTTCCACAGTTACTCAAGTCACTCCAACCACACAACAGTTACTCCGCCCACTCCACCCAGTTACTCCGCCCACTCCACCCAGTTACTCCACCCACTCTGCCCACTCCACCCAGTTACTCCGCCCACTCCACTCAGTTACTCCACCCACTCCACCCAGTTACTCCGCCCACTCCACCCAGTTACCCCGCCCACTCCACCCAGTTACTCCGCCCACTCCACCCAGTTACTCCGCCCACTCCACCCAGTTACTCCGCCCACTCCACCCAGTTACTCTGCCCACTCCACCCACACAACAGTTACTCAAGTCACTCCACCCAGTTACTCTGCCTATTCCACCCAGTTGCTCCGCCCACTTCACCCAGTTGCTCCGCCCACTCCACCCAGTTACTCCAGCCACTCCACCCAGTTACTCCAGCCACTCCACCCAGTTACTCCAGCCACTCCACCCAGTTACTCTGCCCACTCCACCCACACAACAGTTACTCAAGTCACTCCACCCAGTTACTCCGCCCACTCCATCCACACAACAGTTACTCAAGTCACTCCACCCAGTTACCCCGCCCACTCCCCCCAGTTACTCCGCCCACTTCACCCAGTTGCTCCGCCCACTCCACCCAGTTACCCCGCCCACTCCACCCAGTTACTCCGCCCACTCCACCCAGTTACTCCAGCCACTCCACCCAGTTACTCCAGCCACTCCACCCAGTTACTCCAGCCACTCCACCCAGTTACTCTGCCCACTCCACCCACACAACAGTTACTCAAGTCACTCCACCCAGTTACTCCGCCCACTCCAACCACACAACAGTTACTCAAGTCACTCCACCCAGTTACTCCACTCCACCCACACAACAGTTACTCCGCCCACTCCACCCAGTTACTCCGCCCACTCCACCCAGTTACTCTGCCCACTCCACCCAGTTACTCTGCCCACTCCACCCAGTTACTCTGCCCACTCCACCCAGTTACTCTGCCCACTCCACCCAGTTACTCTGCCCACTCCACCCAGTTACTCCGCCCACTCCACCCAGTTACTCCGCCCACTCCACCCAGTTACTCCGCCCACTCCACCCAGTTACCCCGCCCACTCCACCCAGTTACCCCGCCCACTCCACCCAGTTACCCCGCCCACTCGCAGAATAGGCCCCAACAATGGCCTGGCGAATCCATTTAGTAATGGAAGACTTGGCAGGAGCCAAACCCTTCCTAGGCCCAGAGGGCACCACAAAAAGGGCGTCAGTCCTACGAAAAGGAGAAGTAGCCACCAAATAATACTTCACACAGCGAACCACATCCAAAGAATGCAAAACCCTCTCCTGGTCATTGCTAGGCTTAGGACACAAGGAGGGTAGAACAATATCCTGATTAAGATGAAAAGCAGAGACCACCTTAGGAAGGAAATCTGGCTTGAAGCGGAAAACAACCTTGTCCTAATGCCTCTCAATGTAAGGGGCCTTAATGGATAAGGCTGCCAACTCCGAAACAAGCCAACAGAAGTGATGGCAACCAGAAAAACAATCTTGAGTAAGCGTAGAAAGTGCAATATCCTGCAAAGGTTCAAAAGGAGGACCCTGCAAGGCAGACAAAACCAAATTCAAATCCCAAACTGGGAGCAAAGGCTTCCTAGGAGGCCGCACATGCTTAACCCCCTGGAAAAAGGTCTTAACCAGAGGATGAAGAGCAAAAGACTTTGAAAGAAAACCGCCAGGGCAGAAACATGCCCTTTCAGCGTACTAAGCTGCAAACCTAGGTCCAGACCATGTTGCAGAAATTCCAAGACCCTAGGGATAGAAAACACCCTGCAAGGCAAGGCCCTGATAAGACCTCCAAATCCTATAGTAGATGGCAGAGGAAGACTTCTTTCTAGCCCTAACCAGAGTCTGAATGACAGCATCAGAAAGACCTTCCTCCTTCAAGATGGAGGTTTCAGCAGCCACGCCGTCAAAGCCAGCGTTGGTAAATTGGGGTAGAGCAGGGGACCCTGAGTGAGTAGATCCGGCAGAAAGGGCAGAACTAACTGATCCTCTGCCAACCTTACCATGTCTGCGAACCAAACCTGTCTTGGCCAACTTGGAGCCACCAGGATTGCTGACGCACCCTCTAGGGCCAGCTTGCGCACCACTTTGCCCACCATGGGAAACGGAGGGAACAGGTATAGAAACCCCAGATCCCTCCAGTTCAGAGACATGGCATCTGCTGCCAGAGCCAGCGGATCCCGCGAGAGAGACACAAATGCCGGAAGCTTGTGATTGTGACGAGAGGCAAAGAGGTCCACCTCCGGAGTCCCCCACCAGAGGCAAAGCGACCGAAAAACCTTGGGGCAGAGCGACCATTCCCCCCGGCGAGATGACCCCCTGCTCAGGGAGTCCGCCCAATCCAGAATCAAAGACACTTCCCTGAGGGCACGCCTGCTGCGAGTCCCTCCCTGGTGATTGATGTAGGCGACCACTGTCCGTTTGTCCGACCGAACTTGAACCGGTAGTCCCCGTAACTGATGAGTCAAACGAACCAGAACCAACCTGATGGCTCTCTGCTCCAGAACACTGATGGGATCGTGAGCCTCCTGAGGCCCCCACAGCCCCTGAAACTGAAGATCCTTCCAAAATCCCCCCCCCCCCAACCTGACCAGCTGGCATCCGTGGTGACCGTCTCCCAACGAGGGGCCAGAAAAGACCTGGCCCTCGTCAGATTTCTCGGTTTCAGCCACCACCGAAGGGAACGCCGCACCCGGGGGGACATCAGAAAGGACTGATCCAATGACAACGGGGACCCGTCCCAGGCCACCAAGAGATGGAGCTGGAGCGTCCTTTTGTGAAACTGGGCAAAGGGAACCGCCTCGAACGATGCCACCATCAATCCCACCAGTCGCATCCCTAGCCGAATGGACGGGCGGGGGATGGATAGGAGATGCTGAATCAATTCCTGAATCAGAAGAACCTTGGCTTGGGGGAGGAACACCCTGGCCTGAGAAGTATCCAGAGACATTCCCAGGAACTCCACCACCCTGGAGGGAGTGAGGCAGGACTTGGGATAGTTGATCACCCAACCGAAACTCTCCAGAGTGGACACTGCTTCCTGGTATTCAGCTGCGCCTGACTGAGAGAAGACGCCATGATGAGAAGATCGTCCAGATAGGGCACGATGCGGACACCCCTGGCTCTGAGGATGGCCATCACTCCTGCCAACACCTTGGTAAAAACCCTTGGAGCCAAGGTAAGGCCAAACGGAAGAGCCACAAACTGAAAATGTCGATTGTCCATGACTAACCTGAATCCACCTGTCCGAGACCTCTTGGACCCAAACCTGGGAGAAGAGTAGCAGCCGTCCCCCCACCCGCAAGGGTGAGGGCGCCCCCCTCATTGCTGAGCCGGCTTGGCAGCGGCTCTAGGCTTGGAGCCCCAACTGTGTCCTGGACGGGCCCGACCCCTGCCCCTGGTCCAGGAATCACCTCTGGACGAGGGGAAAGCCGAACCCCTGCCAACTCTAGCCCCACGAAAGGACTGAGAGAAGGAAGCCGCCCCCCGAAAGTGGCGACACTGCTTTTTACGCTGAGGTAACTTTCCTCCCTTTGCCACCGAATCCAATCTCTCTCCAAAGAGCCGCAACCCCACAAAGGGAAGGAGGGCCATAAGCGACATTTTGGACACAAAATCAGCCGCCCACTGGCGTAGCCAAACCGACCGCCGGATAGCCACAAGCAGGGCCGCAGCTCTGCTACACATCACCAATGTGTCGTCCAAGGCGGACAACACAAAGGACAAAAATAACTCACAGCGCTTAAGGTCGGCAAACTCCTCACTAGCCGGGTCAAGCCCGGAAGAGGCCAACAGTCCTCTAACAACCGACTGGCAGCTACCAATAAAAGCGCAGAAGCACAAACTGGCCGCAAGGCCGATCCAACACTGGCAAAACCATGACAACCCATCTGGTAAAGGCGTTTATCCTCACCATCCTTGAGAGTAGTGCACTCCGGAGAATGGAGGACTGAGGAGCTGGACAACCCCAAAACAGGAGCATCCACCTCGGGGGTGGGGGGGTCGGGGACGACCAGACGACCAGTGCTTCACCGCGTCCGCCGGAAAGGGGTATTTCCTGTCCCAACCCAGTGGGACACCCGGAAGCCGAGTGGGCCTCTCCCATTCCTTAAGAATGATACCATCAATATGCTTTTGATACGGAAATTCCAAGCGCGGCTTGGTCACTTCAAAGAACTCCCTCTTCAGCGGAGGAAATTTTTCAAGATTGGCCAATCTGGCACACACCTCAGACTGCGACTCCCCGCCAATGACCACGTCACACGGGGTACGTGTCAAGCGAGGGGGAGACAGAGGAGACTGGCGGAGCAGAACCGGACACCTGAGATCCGGTCTGCCGCGTAATAGACCGCTGCACACAGGGTACACAAGAAATACATCATCCCCCAAAAGGGATACCCCAAACACAGCCTGGATTGCCCCGAGGGGGGCACAAGCCCAGTATCCGGGGAAGCCTCCATATGGTGATTTTTATATATATATATATATATATATATATATATATATATATATATATATATATATATATATATATATATATTATATATATATAATGCTCTGAGGGAATTATGCAATAATGCAACCCGGGATGCCCCTTTAAGTCCCGAGTGGGAGGATTTTAAGCCAGCTAAAATTTTAACCAGGGACCCTGGACCGGGAGAACCCCCCTTTAATATGATCAATGGTCCACCTGGAACACAAAACACAAGCACACGCTCAGACCATGCTAGAATGTATAAAGGGTTAAAGACATATGAATCTGATGGCCATCCGGCCACTCACCCCGACCTTCAGTACCGCACACCAGGCACAGTGAAGACGCGCAGTGTGCAGTAGGAGGGAGGGCGGGCGCGGTTCGCACGTCGCGCCCGGCCCCTCCCCCGTCTCTCCCGGCCAGAAGCCGGGACATGAAAACGCGCCCCAGCACGGAGGCGGGCCGTAGGCGCGCGAGCGCCCGGCCCCGCCCCCCGCCCAGCGGAGAAGAAGCCCTCATTTACATCTCTGCAAGATCGCCATCTACGGGTCAGTATACCCAAGTGTAATGAATGTCTTGAAGCGGGGTGTGTGACATACTTAGAATAGACAATATTTATTATTAGATATGTTTCTGTGTGTGTACCCATGTGATTTCATTTTATTATTTTTCTTGCTTTTTTTTAAATTTTCCCTTTCGTGCGTATTTCTCTCTTTTTCCCTTCCTTCTATAAAACTAATGGAGATTTTTGCCCATTGCTCTATACAGGAATTTCCTCTCCTTAGCAGTGTGTCACGAATTGCTCGACTTCCAGTGAAGAAAAACATCTCTGGATTTTTTGTATCCCCTTTCTCGATTAGGGACACCTATCAGCACGAGCATTCCGGGCCGCCCGACTTGGCTTCCTGTGTTGTGTCTAGGCTTATTTTTGTGTGTACATGCATTTTTTTTTCCCCTCTTCCTTAAGTCGGCCCCCTCTCTTATCTACAACTAAGTATGTTTTAAATTAGTGGTATCCTTTTCCTCCTCCTAGATATCATGTTTTTGACTAATCTTCCACCAGCAGTTTAGCGGGGAGACTGCTCTTTTCCTTGATTATGTCCCATTGTGGGATTTCCAGCGGTGGTAAAGACAGGTCTTTTAGAAGGGGTTCAATTGACTCGCCGTCCTTTAGTAGATACGTTCGGCCCGATTTGGAGATAGAAAATTTTAGTGGACCAATCCATTTAAATTTGATCTGGGCTGAGTCCAGTAAAGCTAGCAAAGGTTTCAATAAGAAACGTCGGTATCTAGTGCGCTTCGAGAGGTCTTGAAAGATTTGAATATTGCCTACTTGAAAAGATCTTGCTTTTCGCGCCTTACCTAGAATTTCTTCTTTTTCCATGAAATCTGGAAAGTAGCATAACACATCCTGGGTCAAGCCGTCCACAGTGTGTCTTTTAGTGCCATCACGGTGACATCTATTTTTACTTTTTTGTCTGAGTTAGTCAGGGTATTAATTGTCTCAGCAATAAAGGCTTGTAGCGCCTCATGTCTGAGGTCTATCGGTATACCCCGGAATCTGAGATTGTTACTCCTGGATCTGTTTTCTAGATCATCCATTTTAATTTCAATTTCTTTCATAGCTTGATTTAGGGCAGTTAAGGCCTGGCTGTTTCGCTTCCTCTCTTTTACCAAGATTAACAGGTCTGCCTCTAGTGAGTCTATGTGTTCCGTTATCGCATGGATTGCGGATTTGAATTCTGCTAATTCTATTGCGATTGTTTCTCTAACCACCGTGATTTCTGAGGAAATGGAATGTTTAAAATCTGTGAGTATTTCTGACATATTAGTTTTTAATTCAGTAAGTTTTCTCTTTAATAGTTTCTTTCAACTGAGTAGATGTGAAACTTTTGAGGTCCGTTATAATTTCCATGACTGATGTTTTAAATTGGGCTAACTCGGATGAGAAGCCTTGTCTTAAATCTTGTAGCCTCTATCAGCATCACCTAAGGTAGGGGTCTGTTTACCAGCTTGTTCCTGCTGGGTTGTAGCATAGATTATTTGGGCATCACTTAGATCTATCTGAGTGTCATGACCGCCGGCTGCCTCACTATTATGTTGTATGTTGTCTTTTTTGTTGGCAAATAATTCTTTTTGGATGTAGTTTGTGTGGGCTTTTGTTATCGGATAGTAATATTTGGAGAGGTTGGCAGGGGTTGGAGTACCTGGACCTGTGCGTGTCGTACCGCTCTTTGCTACCGGGGTAGAAGGGTGTTCTGGATATAGGTCAGATATATCTGTTTGGCTTCCTCCCTTTGAGCGTGTCATGAGGCCAGTATTATAGCTGGGGATTGTAGTTTGTTTACGCATGAATTTCTTTGGTTCTGATGCCATTTTTTTTTTTTATATGTAAAATTTCGTAATAAGGTCACTAAGTATCAAAAGTGGATAATATATGTAGTGACAAATACCTCTGTTGCACCTCAAGACTATGGCCTGAGGCGGCGTGCCCACGAAGATATACCTTAGAGATGGCAGATTTTCACAGGAGGAGAAAATTCCTGGTAGTGTGTCACGGTTGCCTGGACGAGCCTGAGCAGTGTAGAAGTTAATGCCGTCCTGCTGCTAGTTGCATAGGTGAGGCTGCAAAGGATCCCTCAGTAGCCTACTTTGAAGGAGCAGTATGCTGCCCTCTGGCTGTCGGGGACGCGGGTGCTAGAACTAGTACGCCTACCAGCGGGGGCGCTGAAGACGATGTAGTACCCAGTTAGTGGGAGGAACATGGAGCTGACGTCGCCATGATGTGTTCACCCACGTGGGGGCCAGTCTATACAGATGCCCATGGAGAGCCTGATGCGCAGGGAGCAGGATGCGTGGCCACAAGACACAGAGAAAATGCAGCGGCGTCCACAATGGAGGCAGCGAGCAGGGGGCACTCAGCGGCGGCGGTGATGGCGGTGCCTTGTGGTGCAGCAGCGGTGCCTTGACAGGAGGCAGGAAAAACGGAGCCGAGGGTGAGAGACGGAGGAGCAGTCACCTCAGGTATGGGAGCAACGTGATGGAGAGAGAGCGGGCGGCGGGAGCTTGACACATCCTATCCGGTCATGCGCATTCCAAAATGTCCTTTTATCATTTTATTTAGTGTGTAATCATTACACAGAATTATCATTCCCATGTGCATAACCTTACATTTATCTGTGTTAAACTTCATTTGCCATTTAAAACCTTCTGCCCAGCTTAAGTAAGGAGGGGTCTCTTACTTAATAGGTGCAGCTCACAACTAATTCCTATCTCCAGCGCTCTACACTACATTCTTCAGCTTAATTTGCCATTTAACTGCCCATGCTTCCAATTTATCTAAAATCGGTTTGTAGCTGCCTGCTGTCCTCTTTTGTGTTAATTACTTTACACAGCTTAGTATCATCTGCAAAGATTGACACTTTACTGTTTAAAATGTACCCAATGTCATTAATATGTATATTGAAGAGAATTGGTCCCAAAACTGACCCTTGTGGTACTCCATTAGTAACGGTGACCCAATCCGAGTGTGTACCATTGATAACCACCCTCTGCTTCTGATCATTAAGCCAATTTTTCACCCATCTGCTACGTTTTCCACCAGTCCAAGCATTCTCATCTTTTATACCAGACTTTTATGTGGCACAGTATCAAATGCTTTAGAAAAGTCAAGATATATGATATCCAATGACTCCCTCCGATCCAACTTTGAACTTACCTCCTCATAAAAGCTGATTAGGTTTGTCTGGCAGTAGCGATTCCTCATAAATCCATGCTGATATGGAGTAATAAGGACATTTTCCCCAAGATGCGCCAGGATAATATCCCTTAAGAAACCTTCAAACAGCTTGCCCACCACAGATGTTAAGCTTACCGGTCTGTAGTTTCCAGGTTCCCCCCAGATCCCTTTTTGAATATTGGCACCACATTGCCAAGCGCCAATCCCTCGGAACAGCCCCTGTAATTATTGAATCCACAAATATTAGAAGTAACGGCTTGTCTATCACTGTACATACATACATACTCCCTTAAAACAGGAGGATGTATGCCATCTGGTCCCGGTGATTTATCGATTTGTATCTGCTTGAGACGGCGCTGGACTTCTTCCTTGGTTAGACCAGTGACATTTAATGGAGGGTTTGGGTTATTGCCCTGCATTTCTCTCAGAATTCTTTGTGACTATAGAAGAAGTTTAGTAAATTTGCTTTCTCCTCATTCCTCTCTATAGGTGTCCCCTTCCTTGCTTATCAGGGGGCCCACACCCTCAGATTTGTACCTTTTACGGTTTATGTAGCTAAAGAATAATTTGGGGTTAAGTTTTACTCTCTTTTGCAACCAGTCTTTCTGTCTCCAGCTTAGCTGCCCTTATCTGTTTAATAGTTTATTTACTTATTTATGGTTTAACGCTTCCGCTGTCCCTTCCGGCTTTAAATGTTTAAATACCTTTTTTTTGTTTATTGCCCCCCTAACCTTTTTGTTTAGCTACATCGGTTTACACATGTTTTTTAAACAGTTTTATTGCTGTAAGGTATATATCTATCAGAATGAAAATTGAGGATGTCTTTGAAAGTATCCCATTTACTGTCCATGCTTTTGTTTTTAAGGACATTTTCCCAGTCAATGCAGTTTAGAGCATCTATAAGCTGGTCAAACTTTGCCTTTTTGAAGTTCTGCGTTTTTCTGGCTCCTTGATAAGGCACCCTAGTGACTGCTAAGTGGAAATTAATGATATTATCCTCACCGTTTCCAAGGTGTCCCCCAACCTGTACCTTTGTTACTTTGTCTGGTACATTGGTTAGTATTAGGTCCAAATTTGGCTCTCCCCTTGTCGGAGCTTGTACTTGTTGGGAAAGATAGCCATCTTATGTTTTAAATTTAAAAAAAACTAATACTCTTATGAGATCCACAGGTTTCAGCATCCCAGTCTATATCTGGGTAATTTAAGTCCACCATAATCATTATCTCATTTAATTTAGTGGTTATATCCATTTGCCTTAGCATCAAAATTTCTGTGGATTCAAATATATCTGGAGGCTTGTAGCAAACCCCCATCAGTATTATATTTTTGTTTCTCCCTCCATGCATTTCTACCCATAGAGACTCCACATGGTAATTTCCTGCACATATCCTCTCTACAGCCAGCTCTGGCGGAGGATATTTTACAACAAAGACTCCACCCCCTATGTGTTTTTCATGGTCCCTCCTAAGCACACAGTAGCCCAGTAGATTTACTGCCCAGTCATAACTCCCAGCCAGGTCTCTGTAACCCCCACTTTGTCATATTATTCTTCTGATATTATCAGTTCTGGTTCATCCATTTTATTAAGCTTGATTTGTCAGCATGTATTTCAAATGCTTATGCTAATGTTGTATATTGCCCTTATTCCTGCTAGATGTGCTAACTCATCCCCCCTCTTCAACCCCAGTTTCATGTCTGCATCCACTGTCACTTTCTTTCCTACCTTCCCCTTTGTAACTGCTTTTACCCCCCCCCCCCGTGCTTAGTTTAAATACTCCTCCAACCTTTTAGCCATCCTCTCCCCCAGACCAGATGCACCCTCCCCATTGAGGTGCAACTCATCCATGCCAAAGAACCTGTAGCCCACTGTGAAGTCGGCCCAGTTCTCTAAGAACCCAAACCCCTTTTTTACTCCAATTTTTGAGCCATCTGTTTTACCCCTCTAATCTCCCGTTGCCTCTCTGGTGTGGCTCTTGGTACTGGTAATATTTCTGAGGAATACTACAGTTGAGGTCCTTGCCTTAAGCTTACAGCCTAAGTCTCTGAAATCATTTTTAAGTACCTTCCACCTATATCTTCCTATGTAATTCGTGCCAATATGCACCATGAACGGAGTTTACGTCAGCCCCGCCCAATAATCTGTCAGCCTGCTCCGCAACATGCCATACTCCTTGCCCAATGAAGGCAACACACCTGTAAGGCTCTTACCGTCTCGCCGTCCCCGGTCCTGCGGTGCGGCTTCGGGCAGCTCGCTGCCGCCTCCTGTCCGGCGGTCCCCTCGCGTTGCTGCCCCCCGGCGCTGCTGTGGGGTCCGGGGTTCGGCGGCGGCGGGGTGTGGTGGTGGCCGCGCTGCGGCCCGGTCAGTGGGGCTGGGCGGTCTCGCCAGCCTGTCCGCCGACGCGGCTCTTCCTCCTCCTGGCGGGGCACGCCCGGCCAGCAACATTCTCGCGCACGCGCGCGAGCACGTTCTCTTTATGACTCCCGGCGGTGCTTCCAGCGCGTCCGCCGGAGGCGAATTTGAAGTATCCTATTATCATCATCCGGGTGGGAGTCGAGCCCAGGGACTGGACGGCCTGTCTGGCCTGGGCGGTTCAGTTCCTGGGACCGCTCCCGTTTCATAAGTTGCACCAATCATTCCATTTCCCTCCTTGAGTTCCCCTTCCTATTGGCCAGCACTTCCTTTATATCCATGCTGCTCCATTTTTCCAGTGCCCGTTATAGCCTCTGGTTTGTTGGGTGCGTTTCTAGATTATCCTTAATTGTATATACCCGGCTTGTTATTTCTGACCATCCTTGCTTGCTGCCTGCCCTGACCTTTAGCCTGCCTGACTTCGATTTTGCCTGACCCTTCTGATACCTCGCTCTGTGACCTCCTGGATTGACCTCGGCTTGTTTTGACTCCTCTTTGTTACCTCCGCTGGATACCTCGCTCTGTGACCTTCTGGATTGACCTCGGCTTGTTTTTGGACATTCTCTCCCAAGCATCCTCCTTTGGGACTCCCTGCCGTTCATCAGTCTCCACTTTAAGCTGGTAATCTTTGCGCCCATTAAGTCCTGGGGGTAACCGAGTCTGGAGAGGCATAATCCGCGTCTCCTGCGAGCGGGGACTTGTCTAAAGGCAGAAGAGGCGGTGGAGATTGGGGATTATCAGCTTAAGAGAGAAGGGTGTCCGGCACAGCCTAACAGTATAACGGGCCTCAAAAATGGACCAGATCTTAGAGCAGGTGCAGGCCTTAACAGCGGCTGTGGAGCACCTGGCTCATCGCGTTGCGGCCCAGGAGAACCGTCCAGCTCCTATCATCACCAGCCCTCAAGGGGCTCCGGCCGCATCACCAGTGGAACCCAAAATTCCACTCCCAGACAAATTCTATGGGGACAGAGCTAAGTTTGCCAATTTTCGTGACTCATGCAAACTTTACTTCCAACTTCGTCCTGTTTCTTCGGGGTCACAGGAGCAGCGAGTGGGTCCGATTATCTCCCTCCTCCAAGGTGATTCACAATCCTGGACCTTCAGTCTGCCGTCCCAAGATCCTGCTCGTCTCTCAGTAGATAAGTTCTTTTCCGCTATGGAGGTTCTGTATGATGACCCTGACAGAGGAGCTACGGCAGATGCTAAGCTTCGTACCCTACGTCAAGGCCGGCGGCCGGCCGAGGAATATTGTTCAGAGTTCCGGCGGTGGGCAGTGGATTCGCGTTGGAACAAACCAGCCCTGTGCGGCCAGTTTCGGCTAGGACTGGCCGATTCCATTAAGGATACCTTGGTGAATTATCCAGTTCCCCAGACATTAGATGAGACTCTGCACCTTGCCATCCGCATTGATCGACGTCTACGGGAGAGGTGCTTAGAGAAAGGGTCACATCCCGATTCAAGTTTGAAGGCCGAGGCCCCAGTTATGCTATCTTCTGAGGAACCTATGCAGCTGGGAGCTACTAAACTCACTGAAGTCGAGAGACGTCGGCGCTTGTCGGAGGGCCTGTGCCTGTACTGTGGGGGAACTGGTCACATGGTCAGAATATGCCCTAAGAAGCCGTCGAGAAACTTCAGAGCCTAGGGGGTATCGAGGGGACCCACCTAGGCTGTAAGGTATCTCCTCATGTATCGTCTCCAGTCATAATTCCGGTTCAGATTAAAATTGGTTTAAAATGTTTGAATCTAGAAGCTCTCTTAGATTGTGGAGCAGCAGGGAATTTCCTCGACTCTGATTTAGCTCAGAGCTTAGGAATTTCACTCCAGTCCCTGCCTGCACCTATTCGAGTCTCTGCCATTGATGGCACACCAATTGCAGGAGGACTCGTTCAGTTTAAAACTTTACCAGTATCATTTAGAGTGGGAGCCGGCCATTCCGAAATTATCAGTTTCCTTGTCCTTAGCATGCCTAACACCCCCTTAGTTCTTGGATTGCCTTGGCTGCAGAAACACAATCCCCAAATTGATTGGGTGTCTGGGCAAATTGTTAAGTGGGGTCACCAATGCTTTCAGGCCTGTCTGGAACTTCCAGTTCGAGTCACTCAATTATCCCTGGAGAAGGTTCCCACTCCATACCTTGATTTCTCTGACGTCTTTTCTGAAAAGGCGGCAGATAAACTCCCCCCCCATAGGCCTTGGGATTGTCCCATTGAGCTCCTTCCGGGTACCATGCCTCCGAGGGGGAGAATTTTTAATTTAACTCGAGTTGAAAACCTTGCCATGCGGGAGTATATTGCAGAAAACCTAAAGAAGGGGTTTATCCGGGCATCCTCTTCCCCGGCGGGAGCAGGGTTTTTCTTCGTTGAAAAGAAAGATGGGGGGCTCCGTCCATGTATCGACTATCGGGGTTTAAACAAGATCACTATCAAAAACAAGTATCCCCTGCCACTTATTGAGGGGCTATTTACACAGGTGGTTGGGGCTCAGGTTTTTTCCAAACTAGATCTCCGTGGCGCCTATAATCTCATCAGAATTAGGCAGGGGGATGAATGGAAAACGGCCTTCAATACTCTTGAAGGACATTATGAATATTTAGTAATGCCGTTTGGCCTATGTAATGCCCCCGCAGTCTTTCAGGATTTCGTGAATGAGATATTTAGAGAGTACTTAGGTCGTTTTGTAGTAGTTTATTTGGATGACATTCTGATTTTTTCTTCATCACTTTCAGAACATCGCAAACATGTTCGTATGGTCTTACAAAAACTCAGAGAAAATTGTTTATTTGCCAAGTTAAAAAAGTGTCAATTTGAAGTTTCAGAAGTTCCTTTTTTGGGTTACATCATATCTAATACTGGTCTTTCCATGGATCAATCCAAAGTTAAAGCAGTATTAGAATGGGAACAGCCCAAAGATCTGAAAGGTCTACAAAGGTTTTTGGGGTTCGCCAATTTTTATAGAAGGTTCATTAGAAATTTCTCCTCTCTAGTAGCTCCCCTGACCAATCTCACTAAGAAGGGGGGGTACCCTGCTGTATGGCCGGATCAGTCTGTTCATGCTTTTGAAAAACTTAAAGAAGTCTTTAGTTCTGCCCCTGTGCTGGTGCATCCGGACTGCCAGTTACCATTTATTGTAGAAGTGGATGCCTCTGAGATTGGTGTGGGAGCGGTACTGTCTCAATACAGTGGGTCCCCTGAGCGCCTTCATCCCTGTGCCTTCTTCTCTAAAAAGTTCACTACTGCCGAAATGACATTGGTAACCGGGAGTTGTTGGCAATTAAATTGGCCTTTCAGGAATGGAGACACTGGTTGGAGGGGGCTCAGTACCCGGTTACAGTCTTTACTGATCATAAGAATTTAGAGTATATCCAATCTGCTAAAAGATTAACTCCTAGACAGGCTCGCTGGTCCTTGTTCTTCTCTCGGTTTAACTTTTCCATAACCTATAAACCAGGGTCCAAAAATGTTAAGGCTGATGCCTTGTCCCGGAGTTTTTCTTTTTCTAATTTACCGGAAAGGGAGAATGTACCCATTTTGCCCCACTCTATGGTGGTAGCCGCCATCCAACCACAACTCCCTGATTTAACTCGATTTCAGTCTGAAGCTCCGCCTGAAAAGCCTAATTTTGCCCAGTTCGTGCCCTCCTCTTATCGTACTGCTTTTCTATCCCATTTTCATGACTCTAAGACGGCGGGTCATCCTGGGGTCAAAAAGACCATCTCTTTGCTGTCTCGCCAAGTCTGGTGGCCATCCTTTAGAAAAGATGCACGAGAATACGTCCAAGCCTGTAAAGTGTGCGCTCGGAGTAAGTCATTAAGACACTCTCCCGAGGGTTCCCTACTACCATTGCCCATTCCCTCCCGCCCCTGGACCCATTTGGCCATGGATTTTATAACGGATCTTCCACCTTCCCAGGGATGTACTGTCATTTGGGTGGTGGTGGATCGCTTTAGCAAAATGGCTCACTTCATTCCTTTAAAGAAGCTTCCCACAGCTCAGACCTTAGCTCAACTCTTTGTTACACACATTTTTAAAATCCATGGCATTCACCGTCTCCCTTTCTTCTGCATTTCACCCTCAGTCCAATGGGCAAACCGAAAGAACGAACCAGTCTTTGGAGCAATATTTACGTTGTTTCATTTCTGATACTCAAGCGGATTGGGTGTTGTTCCTTCCGTTTGCTGAATTCGCACTGAATAATGCCTCGCATTCGTCCACTAAAATTTCTCCCTTTCATTGTGTTTATGGTAAAGATTTGAGATTTTCAGCCTTGTTGGACCGACCCTCTAGAGTTCCTTCCCTGGATGAATGGATGTCCCGATGGCAGGGGTTATGGAATAGGATTCAGCAACATTTGTCTAAGGCTGTTCTTCAACAAAAAAATTTTGCTGATCGTAGACGATCTTGTAATTCTGATTATTGTGTGGGGGAGTGGGTTTGGCTTTCGACTAAGAATTTGGCCTTACGCCAACCCTCTGCTAAGTTGGGTCCGAGATTTATTGGTCCCTTTCCCGTACTGCAGAAAATCAATCAAGTTACCTATCGTTTAGGTCTCCCCTCCTCTATGAAGATTTGCAACTCCTTTCATGTATCCCTTTTGAAACCTGCCAGGAACCATGAACCTAATAATCCTCCGAGTCCTATTTTTGTTGAGGGGCAACAGGAGTTTGAGGTTGCCCGGGTTCTGGATTCTCGCTTTTTTCTAAACTCCCTTCAGTATTTGAATGATTGGAAGGGTTACGGCCCTGAAGAAAGATCTTGGGTTCCGGCCAGGGAGGTTCATGCGCAGAGTTTAGTGAAGAAGTTTCATAGGGAGAATCCTCAGACGCCCAGCTTGGAGGGTCCAGTGGCCCCTCCTCAGGGGGGGGTAATGTAAGGCTCTTACCGTCTCGCCGTCCCCGGTCCCGCGGTGCGGCTTCGGGCAGCTCGCTGCCGTCTCCTGTCCGGCGGTCCCCTCGTGTTGCTGCCCCCTGGCGGCGGCGGGGTGTGGTGGTGGCCGCGCTGCGGTCCGGTCAGTGGGGCTGGGCGGTCTCGCCAGCCTGTCCGCCGACGCGGCTCTTCCTCCTCCTGGCGGGGGCGAGCCCGGCCAGCAACGTGCGCGCGCGAGCACGTTCTCTTTATGCCTCCTGGCGGCGCTTCTCCCAGCGCGTCCGCCGGAGGCGAATTTGAAGTATCCTATTATCATCATCCGGGTGGGAGTCGAGCCCAGGGACTGGACGGCCTGTCTGGCCTGGGCGGTTCAGTTCCTGGGACCGCTCTCGTTTCATAAGTTGCACCAATCATTCCATTTCCCTCCTTGAGTTCCCCTTCCTATTGGCCAGCACTTCCTTTATATCCATGCTGCTCCATTTTTCCAGTGCCCGTTATAGCCTCTGGTTTGTTGGGTGCGTTTCTAGATTATCCTTAATTGTATATACCCGGCTTGTTATTTCTGACCATCCTTGCTTGCTGCCTGCCCTGACCTTTAGCCTGCCTGACTTCGATTTTGCCTGACCCTTCTGATACCTCGCTCTGTGACCTCCTGGATTGACCTCGGCTTGTTTTGACTCCTCTTTGTTACCTCCGCTGGATACCTCGCTCTGTGACCTTCTGGATTGACCTCGGCTTGTTTTTGGACATTCTCTCCCAAGCATCCTCCTTTGGGACTCCCTGCCGTTCATCAGTCTCCACCTTAAGCTGGTAATCTTTGCGCCCATTAAGTCCTGGGGGTAACCGAGTCTGGAGAGGCATAATCCGCGTCTCCTGCAAGCGGGGACTTGTCTAAAGGCAGAAGAGGCGGTGGAGATTGGGGATTATCAGCTTAAGAGAGAAGGGTGTCCGGCACAGCCTAACAACACCGTTCAGCAATCCCGGTCTTTGTGACAAATTGCCCTGTCTGTTCCCCTAACAATAGAATCACCCACCACCAGCACCTGTCTTGGCTGCCCTGTTCTACCATGTCCCTTCCCTTCCTAATTGGAGAAGACAGTTGTGTTGCTGCAGCTGTGCCACCCCTGAGCAAACATCTTACTCATCCGCCAACCAGGCAAACATGTTGGAGGGTGCCTGCTCAGGGCTTTCCTCAGGGGGTGCCTGTTACCCCTAACCCACCTTCTAATCATTATCCAGCTAGCTGCCTCATTTTCCTGCTCCCCCATACTACTACTACCCTCCCCCGACCCAGAGATTACCAGCTCAGTCAGATCCAGAATCTTTTCCATGACAACAATGTTTCTCGGTGTTGCCAATTGCTTCTTCAGATCGTGAATGACGGCTTCCAAATCTGCAATTCGCACACATCCAAAGCATAAATATGCATCCTCAACCGATTGTTCAAGAAATGCAAACATAGCACAAGATGTACACTGGACAGCACTGTTAGGCATGGAGCACGTTGTATCAATATGTTGGATCACAAATCCCTTTAATAAGTTAAGAATTTACAAAGACTTAAATACCACCCTGGATTCAAAAGGTAGATACTTGCAGCTCCAGCACTTCTGTTGTGGGCTGACATATAAATCATCTGCTTCAATTAAGCCTCAGCGGGAATCCAGTAGAGAGAGAAAAAACATTTTTGTTTAAATGTGTGCCAGTATTAACACACACTGATTCACAAAAATAAACATATTATAGTTTGCAATATCACTTACCCAGTGAGCCCAGTTTCCCACAGCTTACCACAGGAGATCCTGCTTAAACTCACCACTTACCAAGCAGCACTTAACAGAGTCAGCCTCACTCACAAAGGGTAAGGCAACCAGGGTCGTCTTTGATGCGGCGTCAGTTGGCTACTGCTTCGGCCATAGGGCCCGCCACAAAGCCACTGACAGGACCAGATTACGGCAGAGCAACTTGGCAAAGTCATCCATCGCCATGTTGCGCTCCTTCAGCTCTGTAGCTCTTCTGCAGCTCCCGCATTCTGCCACCCCAGTTTCTGACTGCTAGACAGAGCAAGGAGGTAGCGAAGGTAGGCCGTAAGGCTGCCTCTGCCAATAAATGGCAACCCATTGCATCTATCTTCCTATCGATGGGATCATATAAGCAAGTGCAGTCAGTGGTGAGAAGAAGCAACACGTGTGTGCAAGACAGGCAATGGGGTCATCAACCACCAGTGAGCAAGCCCATTTCTGAAGAGCCTGTTCTGAAACGGATAGCGAACCTCCAGAATTTTAGGAATAGAAGAAATGCTGTCCAACTTCTCCCATTCTTTGTCCATGATCCGCCTAAGTAAGGCTGATTAGAAAAAGCCCCAATGGGCCTTCCGATCTCTGTAGGCACCAGGTTAATCCTCCGACATAGCCAGAACGGCAACCTCCTTGAGACTTGCGGTATCCCGAATTACTCTGACTGCATCTATGTCATCCCTCTGTTGTTCCTGTGGCACCTGCTTCAGAGCTAGAGTCTGAAAAATCCTGCTTTTCCATCTCCTTTTCCAAGGAGAGAGCATCCTGGAAATCAAACAGACCATCCGATTCAGAGTCCGAGGAGGGGTCCACAGTGAGATGTTTGCATTTAAGGGCCACCTTCTTGCCCACCAACTTCAGAAAGGGGCAGGGTTCAGGCCTGCCAACTCCAATAGAAATTTCCGATCCTCAAGGGTAAAACCCTGAATTCGGGAGCCGCCAGGAAAAGGATCCTACTCAAAGGAGGATGCTCTAGAGCTATGAGATGGCGAGACCAACCTGATGGGGGTAACCCTTCAGACCAACCCTCTCTGGGACAGAGGTGCAGTCAAGGTCCTTGATTAGCTTTGTGTAATTTTGCTAAAATTATACCACGTTGTCTAAAAGGTTCATTTGTCAGTAACATCAAGGAAAAGCTAGATGTTGCACGTTAAAGAGTTATTTTTCATACCTTGCTCCAGTCTGAGTGAATGGTAAAACACTATAATAACCTTTAAAGATACATTGCAAGACTCCTCTTGGTAGCATTGGTATATTGCACCCCTTCTTTCTTTTTTCCTTTTATGTTCTCTGCACCCTGTTTTCCCTTGAAGGGTCTGTGAAACATTGCTGCTTAGCAAAAAACAAATAAATCACCCACAATAGTGCAATACCAATCAAAACTGTATTCCTGGATGAGCCCCAAATGCTTTGAGTGTAATTTTGCTAAAATTCACAAGTATGTTTGCAGCCCTTAAAGTGGAACAAAACCCAGGATTTTGACTATCCTGGGTTTTGGTCCTTTCCCCCGGGGCACCCTGATTGGGTGAAACCCCCCAGATCGCCCGAGGAAACTCACCTCATCCCGGACCTACTGCATGCGCGGCCGTTTGCCCAATCAGTGCGCTCGGAGCCGCTGAGCTGTGCGTGGCTGAGCAACGTCTTAGAGGGGCTTCGAGTGTGCTGCTGGCCGCATCCCCTGCCTCCCTCTAACAGGGAGTGTGCCCGCGCTGGCCAATCACAAATAGCTGGCACGAGCCCTGCTAGAGGGATAGCGGATTTCACACAGCGGGGCATCCCAATATTGGATGCCCCGGGGGGAGAGAATCAATCCCGCTGGGTTTAGGTCCACTTTAAAATATATGTACATCTTTAAAATTACACCACCTTTGTCTAACAAGTTTTTTAAAACATGGAGTTCTGAGGACAAATGCACTACAAATTACTACTACTAAATTTATCACTCCACAAGCAAGCAGGCAAACCCCAAAGAAAACTGACCTGACTAGTTTTCAAGAACAATTGAAAGGTTACTTTATAAGGTGAGAAAAAAAAGTTGCAATAAAGCCAAGTAAATATAAAGTTATAAAAAATGCAGTCCTCAGTAGTTTACTAAGATAAGTTTGTTTCTTGCGTTTCTTACAAAGTGGTCCTGGTTCTATGGTGATTTCAGCAAAAGGGCGAAAAAAATCCATGAATGCTTTCCGGGTTGAGTGGAAGAAAGAAAAGTGACCCTACAAAGCAGCGTGGAATGCTTTTGTCCAACATAGGGACACACCTCTTGACCAATCACAGGACCCCAAAATCATCCAAGGGGCGATTGCCTTGTATGCAACCTATTAACCTTTGTCCTAATCTGAGATCGACACATATACCCAAAGGAAACACAGCATGGTTTCAGCCATCTTAGAACATCTTAGCCTTCTGCCATTTTGTAAAATTCCAACTCATTTAAACAATTTTATGCATATTTTTAATAATAGATCAACAAATATGGAAAAATATGTGCCTGTAACACTACAGTCCTGCTGAAGAGACATTAAAAAATAGCAGTACATAACCTACATGGATTTACCTGCTGCGACAGCTGACCGCAACCAAAAGCAGACCGCTGGGGCATCCTAGAGGCTAGGACCTCTGCCATGTGAGCTAGATTAGATGTTTGCGTTCCCTGGAGTCTCAAACACAGGGGCATCACCAAAATCGTGATGCCCAGTAAAGGGGTGCCAGGGGTTGGTCTGTTTTAAGCCCCTCATACATACAGTTAACCCACCACATCCAAACACACTATTACCCCCATTATCCACCCCAAACACTTTATTACTCCCCACTACACACACACCCCCCATTAAGCCCAGAAACTGTTAATGTAAATCAAAAAACGTTTCGGACAGCCCTAAAGGACTCCAAGGCCAGCCATTTCTATTTTCTGAATTAGAATGCCCCACTGTGCGGAACCTCTTGGGATAGTCATAAAAATACAATCTTGTGATTCTCACCTGTAGAACTGATTTCTTTTTTTCCCCACTTCAGGGCGGCAGGAAGTCAGAAAGGGATAGGTTAACTGTAGTTGGAAGCGCAGGGACTGCGTATATATACTTCTGGCTGCTCTGCACAATCCAGTAATTGAAAAGCAGTAGACACAGCTGCCCGGGAGGATAAGGCATCCAAAGAAGCATTACTTCTTTGTTGGGAGACGAGGAGATATGAAATAAGCTCCACTCTTCCCCTCTTCATTTATTCTCCATTCTTTTTTATGCTGATCAACTACTTACATATATACAAACTCCACTACCACTATGAAATCAGAGTAATGGATATAGTAGTCTAGCAGGTAGGGTGACCCTGCCGCTCTGGAGTATAAAAAAAGAGAAAAATTCTACATGTGAGAATCACAGAATAGTATTTTCTCTCAAGTTCCACCCCAGGGCATCAGGAAATCAGAATTGAATGGGACCTTCAAAAGCAGTGTCCTTACCCCAGGGTGGGTGGGATCCCAGGTGTTAAGCTCCTTCCCAAAACCAAGCCTTAGCTGCAATACCCTCCTACCGAATGCACCATGCGCTGAACCTCTATCGTCTAAAAAACTGTATGAACTGAAGACAAAGCAGCAGTCTTGCATACGTGTTCTATCGAAGCCTGGTTCTGAAAAGTCCAGGATGCTCCAATAACACAATTCTGTGAGGTACTCACCTGTAGAATTGTTTTTTCTGGGAATCCATTCCAGGCACTCCTTACGCTTGGGATTACCTCCTCCTTGCTGATCACGTGACTGCAAGAAAGAAAACAGGTGTGGCCCCTCCCGGCCCATATGTAGCAGCTGCCTCCTCACCAAGATCAGTTTACTTAAAAAGCAGTAAAAAACAGAAAAACAGAGGCAGGCCAGGAGGGCCTATATAGGAGTCCATGTTACTTTACACCGAACTCCGCGAAAATACTCTCAGAAATTAAGTTTTGTTCTTTTCACTTTCTCTTATACTTTTTCTATTTTCTCTTTTCTTTTTTTTTTAAAATGCTAATGAAATAAATGGACTAAACACCATCAAAAAAGCATCAAAAGATAGATCATGACCCAAAACGGGTGGGCCGGAGTGCCTGGAATGGATTCCCAGAAAAAACAATTCTACAGGTGAGTACCTCACAGAATTGTGTTTTTTCTTCCAATCCATTCCAGGCACTCCTTAAGCTTGGGATCTCCAAAAGCAGTGCCATCTATGGGCGGGATCCCCTAACGCAGAACAGCAGGTAGTTCATTTCACTACTGCCTGAAGAATCTTTCAACCAACCTCAGCGTCAGCTGAGGCTCTAACATCCACCTTGCAAAATTTGGTAAATGTATGAACCGAAGCCCAGGTGGCAGTTTTGCAAACCTGTTCCACCGAAGCCTGATGCTGAAAAGCCCAAGAAGCACCAATGGAGTGGAATGGCCATGACCCGAAAAGGGGGTTCCTTCCCCTTGGTTGAGTAGGCTCTTCCTACTGCCTGCCTAATCCACTTACTGACAGTGGCTTTAGCTGGCGGAAGCCCCTTTCTCGGCCCTTCCAATATAACCAAAAAAGGAAATCCGTTTTGCGGAAGGAATCTGTAGCTGCCAATATCTTACGGCTCTGACTACATCTAAAGAATGAAGCGCCCTTTCCTTAGCATTAGCCGGAACTGGGCATAAAGAAGGTAAGTTACCTCTTGATTAAGGTGAAAGGGAGAGACGACCTTAGGTAAAAAAATCAGGCTTAAAACGAAAAACTACTTTGTCTCTGTGTAACTCAAAATAAGGAGACATCATACATAACTAACTTAGCTAACTTAGAAACACGCCGCACAGAGGTGATTGCCACCAAAAATAACCCCTTAAGCGTCAAAATGCCCAATGGAGCGTCAATCATAGGATCAAGGGGAGCACCCTGCAGAGCAGACAACACCAGATTCAACACCAGATTAGGGGGCAGTTGTGGCTTAGAGGCAAGGGGAGCGCACTTGCGACCGGAGGGCTGCAGGATCGAATCCTGGTCCTGGGACAAGACCGAAGTGCTCTTGAGCAAGGCACCCAACCCCGCAACTGCTCCCCGGGCGCCACAATTAGGGCAGCCCACTGCTCCGAGCATGTGCACACTCACTGCACGGATGGGTCAAATGCGGAGGATGAATTCCTATGTGTGCGCAAGCATACAATGGCCATCTACGCAATAAAAATTGAAAAATTTAAATTAAGTCCTACACTGGTAAAATAGACGCGCAGAGGTTGGACATTAGTGACCCCCTGAAAAAAAGTCTTAATGAGCCTCTTACTAGCGATAGCCAAGGCCCTTTTAGGGTGCTTAACTGTAGGCCCATTTCTAAGCCATCTTGTAGGAATTCTAGAATTCTAGAAATTGAATACTTTCTGCACGAAAAATTCCTAGCCTCACACATGAATTCCTAGCCTCACATATGAACGACCGCCAGACCCTGTAGTACATCATGGAAGACGACTTCTTCCGGGCCTGAATCATGGTATGAATAACCTTGGCCGATAAACCTTTCTCTGCTAAGATAGAGGTTTCAATAGCCAAGCCGTTAAAGCCAGCATCTATAAATTCGGGCACCGAAGCGCCCCCTGAGTGAGAAGATCTGGCTCGACCGGTAGGCGCCGATGGTCTACCGACCTCCTTGTTATGTCTGAAAACCAACTTCTTCTCGGCCAATGAGGAGCTACTAGAATGGTAGGTACCCCCTCCTGAGCTATCTTTCCTAATACACGGCTCAGTAGCGGAAGCGGGGAAAAAAAGTACAGAAGCTTGAACCTCGCCCAAGAGACTGACTGGGCATCCGTTGCTATGACCAGAGGGTCCCTTGATAGGGACATGAAATTCGTCTGTTTCTGATTGTGTCTGGATGCAAAAGATCCACTTCCAGACACCCCCAGCGAAGACAAAGGGCTTGAAAGACCTTCAGAGCAAAAAACTTGAACCAGCGACTGTGGGGCTCGATCCTAGTTTGCCAACAGACTCCACTGAAGAAGTCTCATGTGAAACTGGGCAAAAGGTACGGCCTCGAAGCAGGCTACCATAAGGCCTACTAGCTTCATCCCTAGCCGAATGGTCGGCTGCCAGCAAGCCAGTAAGTACTCTATTTGATTTCAAATTAGCAGAACCTTCTGCTCAGGTAGAAACACTTTGACTTGAACCGTGTCCAGAATCACTCCTAAGAATTCCTTACTGGCGCCAGAGTGATATGGGACTTTGAATAATTGATCACCCAGCCGAACTCTTCCAGAGTTGATAGGACCATCTGTGTATCTTTCATGATCCGCTGAAGAGACGCGCTAAAATTAAAAGATTGTCCAAATATGGAATGATGCATATCCCCTGGCTCCTGAAAATGGCCATGAGACCCGCCAAACTTTGGTGAACACTCTTGGAGCCGAGGATATCCCGAATGGGAAAGCCACAAACTGGAAGTGCTGGTCTTCCAGGGCAAACCTCAGGAACTTCTGATGCTCTGGAAAAATTGGAACATGCAGATACGCGTCCCTTAAGTCTGTAGTAGTCATAGGATCTCCGGGCCGAACTACTCTTGTCGCTGACCTTAGCGTCTCCATGCGGAAAGGTTTCACGCGGATATCCTGTTGAGACCCTTTAAGTCAAAAAATGGGATGCATCGACCCGTCCTTTTTGGGGATTGTGAACAGGTTGGAGTAAAACCCCTGACCTTCCTCCTAGAAGGGTACCCGACAAATTACCCCTTTTTGAAGGAGATGCTGAACTGCGGGTCTCAGGGCATCTATCTTTGACTGGTTCCGGGATGCCCCTGACCAAAGGAACCTTGCGGGTGGTCTGGCTGCAAACTCGATCTTGTAGCCTGATGACACAACCTCTAGGATCCAAAGATCCGCCACGTGGTGCCTCCAGATATGAGCAAAATGCAAAAGCCGTCCCTCCACCTGCTCGGGTGAGGGCGCCCCCTCATGCTGGAGTGGGCTTGGCTGGAGGATTAGGCCCACTTCTCCAGGCCCCTCCTGCCCTACGCGCTCTGCCTCTACCTCAAAAATCTCTACAGGAGCAAGGACGAAAGGCCTCTCTGCCAGTCCAAAAGAGTCAATAAGATGAAGTCCTCTGAAAAGGCAGTCTCGTCCTCTTCCTCTGAGGCAGTTTGCCATCCTTCACCATACTGTCCAGTTTTTCTCCAAAAAATCTGCTCCCTAAAAAAGGTAGATCTATAAGAGCTTTCTTAGTGGCGGCAACCGCCAACCACTGTCTTAGCCATAAGGAACGGCGCAAGGCCACAAGTAGAGCAGAAGTTCCAGTAGCTAGCCTGACTGCATCATCCATCGCAGTGATAGCAAATGAGTTAAAGTCCAAACAATCCTTAAAAACGTTGGACTCTTGAATAAGCCTGCGAGACTTAGCCCTGGCTAAACCTTTTCTTCATCTTCTTCCTTGAAGCCAGCGACACAATGGCCATGGCACAAACAGGACGTAGAAAGGATCCTTTGATAGCAAACACATGGTGGGCCAATTGATCCATTCGTCTCCCCGTGGGATCTCTTAAAGATTCCATAGTAGCAGACGGCATGATGGAAGTATTCGACAAGCCTGCTACTGGAGAATCCACCTCAGGTGGGTAAGACCAAAGCTTAATCATGTCCGCCGGAAAGGGATACCTAGAGACTAGTATCCTAGGAACAGCCGGTAATTTGTTAGGATTTTCCCATTCCTTTAACGCCATTTTAGAAAAGTGCGGCTGCTCCGGGAACACCTGCCTTTGCCTTACTGGCTTAAGCAGATCATCCTTCCCTCTTTTTGTCACCTCAGGGGGGGTGATATTATTATTATTATTGTTCATTTATATAGCGCCATCATCTTCCGTAGCGCTTTACAAAGTAGTAATTACAGACAGGGTAGAACATACAGTACACACACTATTTCAAACGCAGTTTTACAGATTTGACAGTGGATATTCTGAGTACAAGATACAATATGGGAGAGAGATATTCAAAGTTTCAAAAACCGAAGAGAGCAGACACTGTGTTTCGCCAGGCCCCTCCTCCTGCGAGGAGGAGGTCCTCATCAGAAAAAAATACCATTTTGTGAATACTCACCTGTAAAATGGGTATTATAAGTATGTCACACACCCCGCTTCAAGATATCCATAACCTGTGGGTTATACCGACCTGTAGAGGGCGATCTGCAGAGATGATAGGAAAAAGAAAGCCCCTCCCGGTCGATAAATAGCTGGGACCTCCCACTCATTCCCCAGTATAGAAATAGCAGTAAGGAAAGGGACCAGGAAGAGCCAAATATAAGTCATAACGCAAAGTTCACAATATAAAGGATCCAGAATACAAAAAGGGCGGGGTGAAGCGGGGTGTGTGACATACTTATAATACCCATTTTACAGGTGAGTATTCACAAAATGGTATTATTCTTAGTATGTCACACACCCCGCTTCAAGATATCCATAACCTGTGGGACATCCAATAGCAGTGTCCATAAAGGGCGGGGATCCAAAACAAGGTAAATAAGGCACAACTTAAACCACTACAGCTTGCAGAACTTTGCGGCCAAACACAGCATCCGCTGAGGCCTGAACATCAACCTTGTAAAACTTGGAAAAAGTGTGAACAGAAGACCAAGTAGCGGCCTTACAAACTTGCTCAACAGAGGCCTGATGCTGGAAGGCCCAGGACGCCCCAACTGCACGAGTAGAATGAGCAGTAACACGAAAAGGGGGACTCCTCCCCTTAGCAGAATAGGCCCCAACAATGGCCTGACGAATCCATTTACTAATAGAAGACTTGGCGGGCGCAAAACCCTTCCTAGGCCCAAAGGGCACCACAAAAAAAGCATCCGTCTTACGAAAGGCAGACGTTACCACCAGATAGTACTTCACAACGCAAACCACATCCAAAGAATGTAGAGCCCTCTCCTTGTCATTGCTGGGATTAGGAAACAGAGAGGGCAGAACAATGTCCTGATTTAGATGAAAGGCAGAAACCACCTTAGGAAGGAAATCCGGCTTAAAACAAAAAACCACATTGTCCTGATGTCTCTCAAAGTACGGGGCTTGAATGGACAAAGCCGCCAACTCAGAGACACGCCGAACAAAAGTGATAGCTACCAAAAAGGCCACCTTCTGCGTAAGCGAAGACAAAGCAATATCATTCAAGGGCTCAAACGGAGGACCCTGAAGAGCAGAAAGAACCAGGTTCAAATCCCAAACTGGAACCAAAGGCTTCCCAGGAGGCCGAACATGCGTAACCCCCTGGAAAAAGGTCTTAACCAAAGGATGAAATGCAAAGGACCTTTGAAAGAACACCGCCAGTGCAGAAACCTGCCCCTTCAGAGTACTAAGCTGGAGCCCCAGATCCAGACCATGTTGAAGAAACTCCAGGATTCAGGCAATAGAAAATTCCCTGCAGGGGAAAGCCCGGACCTCGCACCAGTCAATATAAGATCTCCAAGTCCTATAGTAAACGGTAGAGGAGGACCGCTTCCTAGCGCTAATAAGAGTTTGAATTACCGCGTCAGAAAGACCTTCTTCCTTAAAGATGGAGGTTTCAGCAGCCACGCCGTCAAAGCCAGCGATGGTAAATTGGGGTAACGTAGCCGACCCTGGGCGAGCAGGGCCGGCAGCAGGGGCAGAACAAACTGATCCTCTGCCAATCTTACCACGTCTGCGAACCAAACCTGTCTTGGCCACCTTGGGGCCACCAGAACTGCTGACGCGCCCTCCAGGGCCACTTCGCACACCACTCTGGCTACCATTGGGAACGGAGGGAACAGGTACAAAAACCCCAGATCTCTCCAGTTCAGGGACATGGCATCCACTGCTAGAGCCAGCGGATCCTTCGAGAGAGACACAAATACCGGGAGTTTGTGATTGTGACGAGAGGCAAAGAGGTCCACCACCGGTGACCCCCACCTGATGCAAATCAATCGAAACACCTTGGGGCTGAGCGACCATTCCCCCTGGCACGATGAGGCCCTGCTCAGAGAGTCCGCCTCCGTGTTCTCCACTCCCAGAATGTAAACTGCCGAGATGCACGGGACGTGGCTCTCCGCCCAGTCCAGAATCAACGACACCTCCCTGAGGGCACTCCTGCTGCGAGTCCCTCCTTGGTGATTGATGTATGCGACTGCCGTTCGATTGTCTGATCGAACCTGAACTGGCAAGCCCTGCAACCGAAGAGTCAAGCGAAACAGAACCAACCTGATGGCTCTCAATTCCAGTACATTGATGGGCTTGTGAGCCTCCTGATGCCCCCACAGGCCCTGAAACTGAAGATCCTTCCAGAAACCCCCCCATCCTGATAGACTGGCATCCGTGGTGACCGTCTCCCAACAAGGAGTCAGAAAGGATCTGCCCTTCAACAGGTTGACTGAATTCAGCCACCAGTGAAGGGAGCGTCGAACCCGGGGGGGTTATCAGGAAGGACTGATCCAACGATAGTGGAGACTTGTCCCAAACTGCCAACAGGAGTAGCTGAAGCGTCCTTGTGTGAAACTGAGCAAAGGGAACTGCCTCGAATGAAGACACCATCAACCCCACCAGTCTCATCCCTAGCCGGATGGCCGGACGAGGGATGGACAAGAGGAGCCGAACCAACTCCTGAATCAAAAGAACCTTGGACTGAGGAAGAAACACCTTGGCCTGGACAGTATCCAGAGACATTCCCAGAAAGGTTGCTACCCTGGACGGAGAAAGGGAGGACTTCGGGTAGTTGATCACCCAGCCGAATCTCTCCAAAGTGGATACCACCGTCTTGGTGTCCAACTCTGCTTGACTGAAGGAGGACGCCATAATGAGAAGATCGTCCAGATAAGGCACAATGCGTATGCCCTGGGCTCTGAGTAGAGCCATTACCCCAGCTAACACCTTGGTAAAAACCCGTGGGGCCGAGGTAAGACCGAAAGGGAGTGCCACAAACTGAAAATGCCGACCCTCCACCACGAACCTGAGAAACCTCTGGTGCGCTGGAAAAATCGGAACATGCAGGTAAGCGTCCTTGATGTCTATGGACGTCAGAAAATCCCCCTGACGAAGAGAATGGATAGCCGAACGCAGCGTTTCCATGCGGAATTTCCGCAGACGGACGAACCTGTTGAGTATCTTCAGATCCAGGATGGGACGAACTGAGCCATCCTTCTTGGGTACTGTGAACAGATTGGAATAAAAAAACCCCGGCCCTGGTCTGAGGGGGGCACTGGGCAAATGACAGCCATATCCAGAAGACTCTTTACTGCCGCCTGGAGCCCCTGTGCAGCCAGAGGGTCCGAAGGCCCCTGAGACCTGAAGAATCGGGGAGGGGGCCGGAGCTCGAACTCCAGCTTGTAGCCAGAGGCCACCACTTCCCGAATCCATCTGTCCGAGACCTCCTGATCCCAGACTTGGGAGAAGTGTTGCAACCGTCCCCCCCACCCACATGGGTGAGGGCGCCCCCTCATTGCTGAGCTGGTTTAGCAGTGGGTTTGGGCTTAGAGCCCCAGCTGTATCCTGGACGGGCACGACCTCTGCCCCTGTTCCCGAAATCTCCTCTGGATGACGGGAAGGCAAATCCTCTGCCAGCTCTGGCCCCACGAAAGGAAGGAGCAAAGGAAACCGCCCCCCGAAAGGGACGGCGTTGTTTCTTGCGTTGCGGTAACTTACCGCCTTTGGTGACGGAATCCAATTTCTCTCCAAAGAGCCTTAATCCTACAAAGGGGAGAGCCGTCAGCGACTTTTTTGATACAAAATCGCCCACCCACTGGCGCAACCAAACCGAACGCCGAATAGTCACTAGCAGAGCCGACGTCCTGCCACACATCATCAGAGTGTCATCCAAGGCGGCTAGTACAAAAGACAAAAACAATTTACACCTTTTAAGGCCAATGAACTTGACACTACCCGGATCAAGACCGGAAGAGGTCAAAAGGTCCTGGAAGCCACCACCATCAAGCACAAATGGGCCGCATGGCTGACCCAACACTGGCAAAACCATGACAAGCCATCTGGTCAATGCGTTTATCCTCACCATCCTTAAGAGTGGAACAATCAGGGGCATTTAAAACAGCAGTGTTAGACAACTCCAGAATTGGGGCATCCACCTCGGGAGGGGAAGCCCAACACTTAACCGTATCCGAAGGGAAGGGATACTTTTTGTCCAGGAATACCTGGGAGCCGAGCAGGCCTCTCCCATTCCTTAGCAATAATACCATCAAAATGCTTTTGATTAGGGAATTCCAAGCGCGGCCTGGATTCCTCAAAAAACTCCCCCTTTTGCTGTGGAACTGCCTCAGGAAGAGAAATAGCCAAAACCTCAAACATCTGAGCCAGAACGTTAGGAGTATCCGAGGATCTCCCCAAGTCTCGCTCGGTATCAGCGCCAACAAACTGCTGATCGTCTGAGTTAACCGAATCCTCATATACCTCCCCTTCCTCCAGCGGGGCGTAATCGGACCAATCCAGGTTATCAACATCATCAAGGTCAACCACCGGAGAGGTCGGTGACAGGTGTTTTCTCTTAGCCGGAGCCTTGCGGGTGACCGTGCTGGAGAATAATTTTTCCAAGTTGGCCAATCTGGCGCACATCTCAGATTGCAGTTCCCCTCCCATGACCACGTCACCCGGGGTACGTATCAAGCTGGGAGGAGGAAGAGAAGCGACCTGCGGTGCTGACCCAGACGTCTGGGGTTCAGACTGCCGCGAAATAGTCTGCTGTGCACATGGTATACACAGAAGTACATCATCCCCAGTAAAGGATGCCCCACACACCATACACTTCCGGGATTGCCCAGAGGGGAGCCCGAGCCCAGTATCCGGGGATGCCTCCATAGGTGAACTTATAGTTAGTCGCTATGACCAAGGGAATTACGCCAATAAGAAACCCGGGATGCCCCTGTAATGTCCCAAGTGGGAGGATTTAGAATAGGTCAATTTTAACCCAGGGACCCTAGGACCAGGAGAAACCCCCTAAAACCTAAGGCAGGTCTACCTGGAAGACAGAGAAAAACAGTATAAGTATGGGAAACCTAATAGGATAATATATATATATATATATATATATATATATTATAAATAGAAGGGGCCCATAGGGCCACTCACTGCGCCCACAGAAAATGGAGTCCGCCACCTCAGAGCAGCAGCATCAGCCTACTGAGACAGAGAGGAGAAGAGGGGCGTGGCCAGCGCGGAGCACGCGCGCCATAGCTCCTCCCCCTCCTCCAGCACGGAGACCAGTCTCCGCAGTGGCGTCTGCCTCACAGGGGCGGGCCGCGGCTTCCCGCCGAAAGCCCGGCCCCCTGTTTCCCTAGCATGAGGGGAGATTTCCCCTCACCGCCGCCATGTTTTTCACAAACCGGCGCCGGTAACGTTCACAGACGAGGACAGGGGGGCGGGGGGCGGCGACGCGCCAGTGCCCGGCCCCACCACCCAGCGCGTGAGGGGAGATCTCCCCTCACGACTGCACCGTCGCCATTTTGAAGGGACTGGCGCCGCGGCGTTAGCACACCAACGCCTGCGGTGCCGGTTCAAGAATGAATAAGGACAGGGGGATGGACCGCGGCGACGCCGCCCGGCCCCACCCCCTACTCACCATATTTGAGGGAAAAAATTCCCCTCAGCCATGAAGTAAAAGTGCACCAACACACCAGCTACTCAAAAATAAAGCCCCCCTACTGCCCCCCCTCCCCCTCTAAGGAGAAGGACATCCGGAGAGGGGAACACCACCTAGGGGAAAATGGCCGAGGGACAGGGCATCCCAAACCGGGGTCACCAGCCCGGATAACCGCCTACCCTTTAGTACAGGGTCTCATGGTGGAGCGTTAGCTCCTGAGCACCAAAAGGTGCCATTCTACCCTCACCTGGACAGCAGCCTAGACTGGGAGGCATGTGTGGGATTATCAAGGGATCCGGGCGGAAATAGATAAAAAAGCAGGCCGGGGGGAGTCCCGGCTACCTGAAATCCCCCTATGCAAGGAGGAGGCATCATCTTCTGACTTGCTCGCCGTCTGCAGAGACGAAGACTGGGGAATGAGTGGGAGGTCCCAGCTATTTATGGATCGGGAGGGGCTTTTTTCCTATCATCTCTGCAGATCGCCCTCTACAGGTCGGTATAACCCACAGGTTATGGATATCTTGAAGCAGGGTGTGTGACATACTAAGAATAATAGAGTTACTATCTTCCTCACCAGAGCGTAACTCGCCTTCTGAGAGCTGCTCATCTATATACTCTTCTTCCTCCCACTCTCCAAAAGAGGCAAATAAATCTCTTTCCTCCGCAACATGTTCCAATGCCTCCTCTTATAGGTGGCCTTCTTTTGGAATAACCAAGATTAACTGTCTCTCCAGGTTATCCAACCTGTGCACCACATCTGACTGCGCCTTGCTGCCTTCCCCCTTCCAGGGGAAGGAAGGGATGGGTGAGCCGTTGCGCTCACAACAGTAATAACTGGACTAAAGACCTGAACCGCCGCTCTATTATGGTCTGACCAATTCTCATGGTGCAAGCGGAACAAACCGTGCTGAAACTACCCAGGGGATCCTGCTTACATAAGGGGCAGAGCCCGCCCTGCTCAAATGGGATGCCCGAATCACTATCCCCTGATGCCTCCCTCATGGTTTTTTTTTTTTTTAAATTTGGCAATCAGACCAAAAAGGCCCTAAGCCTAAAACCAATCCCAAAAGGGACCGGGAGGAACCACAACCTTTTCTATCCTTCTTCCAAATTCTAAAAAATAAAAAAGGAGAAAAAATGAGCATTAATGATCTACCGCTCTTTATTTTTTTTTTTTTAACTGATAAGATAAAACTGACAATCATTATAATAATAAAATATATTCATACAGATAGTAAAATATTAAAATAATTATAAACATATACCAATAAATATAAATATTATAACTAACTGAAATATGAAATTGATAATGCAATTAATCAAAAAAAAAATTATATAAAAATTGTTAACGCCGATGTTGAAAGGGTGCTGAGGTAACAAAATGGCTGCTGCAAGGCTTGGTAACAAAATGGCTGCTACAAGGCTTACATTTAGAAAACTGTCGCTTTAAGGTTCAAACTGTGAGAACAGTGCAGTGTCCGTTATCTTGGTGCTAGGAATGTGTTGGCCACAAGAACATGAGAACATAACAATTCTTTCCTGTGAAAACCTTGGTAGAGAACCCAAACAACTGTTTCCTGAGAAGTCCTTGGTTAGGTTGGTTCTTGGAATATTCCCTCACGTGTAATGACGTGCCATGAACCAATGTATGGCCACACCTTATACACACCCCATACACACCCCGGACATCAATATATTGACATAATTGAACCAATCAAAAACTGATTGGGATAGTCTATTGCCTTTTCCCCGCCTATGTCTTGATTTTGCTTTTTATGCTGTAACCCACGCTAAAATAAACAGTTCACACCGAGAATAGCTGTTATGTGTCTTTCTTGCGCTTGGTGTGGGCTCCGGAATTCCGAGGTGTGAAGGTAACTCTGGTCTACAGACAAATAAGGTAATCCCAGGTAGAGGACTCAGTGGGAGTCGCTCTTAGGTGTCTGCCGGTAATAGGGGCAGATATTTTTTCAGATGTCCACTCACCACCACCGCTCTTTTCTTTACCGCTATACAAAAGAAATGATCAAACACATAATATATATATATATCATAGTTTAGTACAAACAACGGCAAAATCAGCTTGCCCTGAGGCAGCAATATGAATAAACCAGCGGAACCCCTGAAAGCCATCCTAATCACAAGGCATTTCTAGGCCAGCACCTTGGCCCAACCGGCCGCCGCCATCGCACTGCTATCTGGCCGCAATATGTATATATATATATATATATATATGTATATATATATATATATATATATATATATATATATATATATATATATATATATATATATATATATATATAGCAATATGCGATATAACAAAACCTACCTAACTGGAAGAAGGAGGGGTTGGGTAACATAAAAAAAAAACATTCCTCAGCAGGTACACCAGAGAAAAACCTGCGGCTGACTTGCATTTCAAAAAAGCCTGCAGCCCAGAGCATATACACTCTGTAAGCGCCCCAAGACCCCGGCGCTTCCACCTTACCTTCACGGACCCCAAAACAGCCAACACTGTGGAGGCATAAACTTGGGTCTTGAGGGATCCATGGGAATAAGGCTACGCAGAGAGCAGACAGGGTTCAGTCCCCCGCTTGCTGCCAATCCTTGAGAGCTAGTTTCTTGAACAACCTTTACAGTCACTTGCCACTGCAAGAAAGAAAAACTGATCTTGGTGAGGAGGCAGCTGCTACTTATGGGCCGGGAGGGGTCACACCTGTTTTCTTTCTTGCAGTCACGTGATCAGCAAGGAGGAGGAAATCCCAAGCGTAAGGAGTGCCTGGAATGGATTGGAAGAAAAAGCTGTGTAGAGTGGGCTTTAACCCCATCAGCTGATGGTAGACATAGCTGGCGGTAACCCCCTCCACAGCCCTCCCACACATGATAAATAAAGAGTCAGACTTGCAGAGAGTGAAGAACTCTCTCCTTATGGCTGCCCGGAGCAGGACAAAGAGTAAAACCACCTCTTCATTAAGATGAAAAGGGAAAATCACCTAATGCAGAAAATCCTGCTTAAAACAAAAGACAGCCCTGTCCCTTGTGCAAATCTAAATAGGGAGGCTTAACCAATATAACTGCTAGCTCAGAAACCTGTCGCACAGAGGTAATTGCCACTAGAAAGATCACCTTAAGTGTCATTAAGCTTAGTTTTGCTTCTGTCAGCGGATCAAAGGGAGGACCCTAAAGAGCTGGCCCAGACAGGCAAAACAGGCGTACTGGGAAGATGCACATGGGTGACGCCCTGCAAAAAAAAGTCCTAATAAGTCTATTTTCAGCAAAAGGTTTCTGAAAAAAGATGGATAAGGCAGATATCTGCCCTTTTAGAGGCCTCAATTTAAGACCCTCATATTATAATCGATATATTGTTTTCTAAGATACCAACTCCTGAAGTTGACAGCCTGCCAGCACTGTGTGCTTCCATGTGGCCATGAATAGATTCGCTAGACTGGGTGCAAATTTACCACCCATCGCTACCCCTATTTTTTTAAGGAAAATTTCTTTTCAAACCTAAAATAATTATGAGTTACCGAAAACGTAAGGCAATCTAACAGGAATTCAATCTGCAACATGTGGTTGATGGTTATCTTTCTCTAGAAGGACTGAAGCAGTTCGGTTCTCTTTGTGATGCGGGATGACCGTGTACAGTCAGATAACATCTGCGGTTGCCATTATGTAATCTGGATGATTTCTGAAAAGTTTTAACTATTCAATGAATGTTCCAGAATCCTTAAGGTAAGGTGGCGTTTTCACAACCAAATAAGGAGAGGTGCCGATATACAGAAGGAATTATCCTTTGCATAAGAGATCAAATGGATCTTCGTTTTAGACTCACTGACCCCTCATTGACTCAATATTGAATCGACCTGAATCAATCGACCTTAATTGTTTTTTAGAAAATAAATAACTTCCCCACATTGCCGCCACCCTTTTTTAGTAGTAGCCGTCCATTTTTAATAGATTTTCAGGATTTTAAACAATTCTTTGACTACTAAAATATTTAGGCTAGGGGGGAGGTGGGGGTTTGACTTTTGGTCAAGTCCCCTCCTGTTGTTACTGACTAGCAAAAGTAGTGGTTGGTGCCCCCAACTCCCTATGTTGTAGATATGGACAGGGGGGAGGATACGGTGTTAAACCGTACCTAGTGGGAGTCTTTTTGTTGGGGTTATATTTGTTAATCAAATGGAAAAGAAAACAATGTATGCAGTATACAAATTTAATTCACTTATCTTACATATTTACAGTGATTCTTAGTATACAAATGTCAAAAACTGTGCCAAAAGGGCATGTACTGAAAGTAACAATTTTTCATAAGAGCTTCTATCTGGGCTCTATTTATCTGCGACACCAGTTTGTAGCAAGACAGTTCATCAGTCTGTAGCAAGGCAAGGGTTTATTCCTCTTGTTTGTAGAAAGTATATCTGGAGTGCAGACGTTTTGCAAAGGTGCTTCCTCAGTGCACATACATACTCTAAGTTTGGTAACAGAGGAAGATATCTGCCTGTTAGGCTGTATAGTGTAACCATTCATATGAATACAATTTTTTATACTTAGTACAAATTGCATACCTTATTTCCAGGAATAGGTATCAGCGCTTGCTTTGAGGTGTCCCATTGCTGGCGGGTAACTACAGTGAGTGACAATTTGTTAGTTAAGGTTCTTATTTGAGTGCAATGCCAGTCTTATGGATATATTAAGTACCTGGTATGTTGATTATAGTTGCAACTGTGGCTGTGTAGGGCTGTGCACAAACCAAGAGATTCTTAATGTCTATCTATTATATCTATATATTATATACTTTGTAAATAGTTTGGGTGTCATTACAAGATAAATCGGTGTATAGAGGTGGCTTACCGGTATAGCTGTAGTGTCTGGTCACGGGGCCCGTCTCTCCGCCTGCCGCCCTTGTAGCGCACCGCTGCCTAAGAATGGCGCGGTGCGTTGTTATGAAGGAGCAATTGTGTCAGGCCTGCCTCCAAAGGGGCCGAACAGTAGCTTCCGTGCTGGGCGAGAGGAGGTTCCCTGCATGGCGCTTGCTGCCTGTGATTCGCAGCAACTGGTGTGAATCGTTGTCACTACCGGCTGTGCGGCCCCTTCCCATCTACCGGACACGTTGCCAGTGTGTGCGCCGCCATCTTGTTGGTTATGTTTGCGGCCGCTGCTAGTGTGCAAATAGCCGCATATTTATGACGGTTTGTCCTGCCCCAGTTACATGTTTATGCATTAGGCTTAATTTACTGCTAGTCTTATTAATTATATGGACATCTCAGAGATAAGCGCTGCTTTTACAAATAAAAGGAAATTCTTTTTAGTTACACAGTCTATCATTTACGTTTGTTATTTCATGCTGTAATGTGTGAACTAAGTCTGTGCTGTGTGATTGTCTTACGGGATCAGTCTTATATGGACCCATGCAATGTTTATACTTGTACAGAGTGTGTGCTTCTATGCTGTGTGTTATCTGGTTGGATTATTCATATGGGTTCTGATATTTTTAAACTAATTCTATTTCTGGGACAATATTTCTTGAGGATTTGTCGTTATTTTCACTAGATGAGGTAGATGGGCAAATTATTTTAAAAATGAGACAAAACTGCATGCGTCATTTAGGCCTGGAGGGGTCAGGGCCTTTAATGTGGTTATCCATTTTGTTTCGTGCTGCAGTGTGATTTTCCTTACGTCTCCACCTCTAGGGTGTTTATGGACTCTGTCCAGTACTTGGAAGGACACACCTTTTGGTGATCCCGCATGTTTTAGAGCCCAGTGCTTACCCACTGGGGTTAATACATTTTTGTTTTTTATATCTCTAATATGTTCGTACATGCGGGGCTTTAATTTCCTGTTCGTCTTTCCGACACAGAATCTGGGACATTCACAAGTAAGGATATAGATCACATCAGTTGTATTACAGTTGGCATAGTGTTTTTGGGTTATTACTTGGCCTGTTGGAAGTATGTTTTTGCCCTGTTTTATATATTGGCAGGTTGAGCAGCCTTCGCACCTATATGTGCCCACTGTTTGACAGCATTGTATATGTTGTTCTCTCGTATAGTGACTTGACACCAATTTGTCTTTGATAGATCTGGCCCTTCTATATGTCAGTTTGGGATGATCTGGTATTAGAGGTCCTATATCGGGATCTTTTTTTAGGATAAACCAATGGCCCTCTAGGGTCTTCCTAATCAGGTCATGTTGTGCATTGTATGTTACTATGAATGGTGTGTAGTTTAGTTGTTCTTTTTTTGTGCTTCTGTTTCTTTTGGTGGGGATGGAGTGTCTGATTTCTGTTTTGTGATTGGGTTCTGTTGTAGGCCTTCTTTAGTGATCTGTTAGAGTATCCTCTTGCTTTCAATCCTTCTCTTATGCCGTTGGCTGCTGTTTTTAATTCTTCCGGGTCAGTGCAATTGCGTTTGGCCGTAGGTATTCACCATACGGTATACTGTTTTTGAGGGGAGTGGGATGGGCACTTGTGGCCCTCAAGATGTTGTTGCCCGTGGTTGGTTTCCTGTAGAAATTCGTAGTAATCCTGCCAGTTGGGTCAGTGCGTATTTCAAGGTCAAGGAAACTGATTTTGCAAGGATCGTGATCTAATGTGAACTTGAGATTGTATGGATTTGTGTTTATGATGTTACCAAATTCCTCTAGTTGGGTTGTGGAGCCTTCCCAGATGATGAGAATATCGTCTATGTAGCGATACCAGGATATGATGTGTTTCATGTACTTTTTGGTTGATTTTTCCTCCCAGATTTTCTCCTCCCACCATCATAGATACAAATTTGCAAAAGAAGGCCCACAGATGGTGCCCATTGCCGTTCCCTGTAGTTGGTGATATAGTTGTTTGTTGAACAGAAAGGTATTATGTGTAAGGATAAATCTAAGGAGTTCCAGTAGGAAACAGTTATGATCATACTCGGAAATGTCTAATTGGTCCAGATAGTGTTTTATTGCCCGTAAACCCAGATCGTGCAGGATGCTCGAATACAACGCTTCGACATCCAGGGTTAACAATCTAGCGTTTGGAGATATTGTCATGTCTTCCAATATTTTGTAGTAAATGAGGAGTATCACGTACGTATGAGGATAGGGCTTCAACAAATGGTCTTAGAAATGTATCTACGTATTCACTTGCTCTAGATGTCAAAGAGCCTATCCCGGCTACAATAGGTCAGCCTGGGGGATTGGTTTTCGATTTATGAACTTTAGGTAGACAGTAAAATGTTTGTGTAATTGGGTTATCTGTTTTAAAAAACTGCCATGTTTGTTTACTTATAACTCTATGGTCAAGTGCTGTATCTATAATTTTGTTGTATTCTTCCTGATCCTTCTTTAATTTAAGTAATGATGTTTTTTGATACCACTCTTTGTTGTGTAATATCTTGAGGAACATTCTCTCGTATTGTTCTACTAAAATATTTAAGTTATCTATTTATTACACTTATCACATCTTCAAAAGCATATTAATGTTTATTTTTCATCTTAAAAGACATATTACAGTTTATTTAATTTTTGTGGAATTAGCTGTAAAGTTTGCATATCCTGAAAACTTGTGAAAGGTATATAAACATCCCTTTGTGTATATTCAAATCGCAATGGTATAGCTCTATTTTATCCTTCTGTATTTTTGTTATTTATTTATTGCGTATTTCTTATCTATGGGATCATAATGTTAACAGTATCTAGAACTGCTTATTCATGATTAATCAGTGATTTTAAACAACTTCATAGGATACTGCCGCCTGTCTGTGCTTATATTTGCAGCTAAAGGATCATTTCAAACCCTGCACAGAAACACAATCCCAGCAGGGACAGCCTACAATGTTTTGCATTGAGCTAAATCACTTTGCAATGAACTACCATTATCTACTACATTTCCCAGAAGCCTCTGGAGTATTGATGTGAGCATAAAACTGAACTCCCTTCACAAGCGCACCAAGGACCTTGGCAACGTCAATGACGAAACGTGCGTCAGACCTTCACAACGCAGCCGCATGCAGGGATTTTACCTTGTTACAAAACCACCTTGAGTGAAAAGACTCGTAAACTGCTCACAGCTATTTCGTACATAACAATTTGATACTTAGTTTCCTTTAGCAGCTGAACTGTTTACTATTCAGCAACATGGCGAGCAGCAAGGATCTGGAACGTCTAATCAGTGACTCTGTACACTGGGCTTCAGCACGCCGCACTAGCAGCAGGTAACTTTTCTATAAAATGTGGATTGGAAGCCCATGTACCACAGAGGAGGGGACTTCATCCAACAGCTGAACTTTTGTGTGAAATTTTTTTTGTTCAATAGGTTTTTATTAGAAAGAAATCAGAATGCAGAGCATACTGACATGTCAAATAACAATCTTAGTTTACATCTTAGGTCAAATAGGCGAAGTAAAATGAAGATAGTTAACTACACTTCACAGGACCCACTCCCAGTTCAACACCAATGCCGCATATGCACTGCGGTATATATATTCTCCTACCGAGACCTTAGTAGATCATATACAGTATAATACCCTTCTTTGTTCGACTCTGTTCAGGCACAGCTGATGACCTCTAAATAAGGTCCCCCAAGGGGGCGTCCCAAGTCGACCTGATACAGTGCCTTATCAGGGGGTGCGCCCCAGTCATGCGGAAACAATATTGTGACCTTACAAAAGCCCTGCATTCTTCCTTTCTTGTATTTGTAATAGGGAGTTAAGAGAAGAGGAAGGAGAGAAAAGAAACAAGGTAGAGGGGAGGTGGTGGAAGGGGAGGGGGGAATAAACCAGAGAACGAGGGGAAGGGTATATATTGGGGAGGGCCCAGCAGTCCTGGGCCAGCTCTGGGACTTCATACTCCATCCCGTCTCCGTATTGCTCCCACGTATCGAGTCCCATAATTAGCTACAAAGAGGAGTAGTGCCCTGAATTCTGGTGTGCCTTGTGCCATAATCCAAATCGTCCAAGAAATGTTTAATTTCTCCCTTCCGTTCTCGTCGCCCTCAAGCACCAACTCTCCTGATTCCCTCCACCTCCCGTACCCACTTCACAATGTCCAGAGTGCGTTGGGAGCAACAATGTCGGGATATTATTGACCTGGCTGCAGTTAAGAGATGTCTGAGGATTCCCTTCTTTGGGGCCGAGATCGATCCAGGCACCATTGACAGCAGGTATAGGTATATCCTCTAGAGTCAAAAACGTATAGACCCAGAATACATGGTCCCATAGTTTATTTATCAAGGGGCAGCTCCACCAAATGTGGATCATAGTGCCCTCCGCTTGTCCACAATGCCAGCACGTGCCTGTGTCGACCCCCCCCAAATCTGGCTAGGTCAGCTGGGCATCTGTACCACCGGGAAAGGATTTTATAATTTTTTCCTGAGCTTTACACGCAAGGGAGAACTTATGGGTCAGGGTAAAAGATTTTTCCCATTCTTCGGCGTCTAGCTCTCGGCCTAATTCCTCCTCTTATCTTCTGACATACCCAAGGCCCTCCGAAGGATCCCTCTCCACATGTAGAACCTTATATAGGAGTGATAGGGCATGCGGTGGCCCAACATCAGCTCTCAGAATGCTCTCAAAGGGGGTCAGAGGCTTAGCGAGTGAAGATCCTGGGGCATGAGAGGAGAACCAGCTGCCTATGTAGAAGCCAGGATACCCTCTCACCCCGTCCCTGAATCCGGAGATCTTGGAGACTTGGGGGTCGGTTGTTCTGTAAAGTATCACCCAGCCTAACTCCTTGCGATTTTTCCCAAATTAGGAATCTACTCGTTCCCCACTCCCGAGGGGGGTAAGTGGTCCTGGTCTGCTGGATATTTCCTTCTTCTTTAGAATTGAGTCCCATACAGATAACAAAGAGCGTGTCAACAGTGGAAGACTATGAGCCTTAGGCCTCAGGGTGGCCTCCAGCCAGGGGAGTGCGGTAAGACTGAGGGGGGGGGGGGGGGGGGAGGCTCCACATTCACCCATAGCTTGTCTGCCTGGTGATGGAACCAGTCTAACTAGAAGTGCAGCCGTGTGGTAGCCTTTAAGGTCTGGTAATCCCAATCCCCATTCTCCCTTAGGTCTTGTTAGGACTGTGTATTGGATTCTGGGCTTCTTATCATTCTAGACAAACTTAGTCCAGGCCTTCTTCAAAACCTTGAAGAAGCCCTGTTCTGTCACAATCGGGATAGCCTGAAACACAGAGAAAGCGGGGCAGGATGTCCATCTTTAATATATTTATGCGTCCCATGCATGAATATTGCACTTTATTGTATGCCTTAAGGTTCTCCAGAGTATTAGACAGGAGGGGGGGCGTAATTTAGCCTATAAAACTGTCCAAATTAGTAGGTAGTTGTACACCCAGATAAGTAATGGATTCTTTCTGCCACTTAAATGAGAAATTAGTTTGCAGAAGTCTTAGGGTGTCACTGGATATGGAGATATTGAGGGCTTCTCTTTTGGTGAGGTTAACTTTAAAGTTAGTGAGGCAGCCAAATCTTTCAAATTCCTTGAGTATAGAGGGCAGGGAAAGATGAGGGGATGAGATATACAGCAAAAGGTCATCTGCAAACAGTGAAAGTTTATGCTCCCTCCCCCCACAGTAGATTCCCTTGATTGTGGAATTCGCTCTCAGGGCTTGTGCAAGATGTTCCATGACTATTACATACAACAATGGCAAGAGCGGACATCCTTGTCGCGTACCATTGCCAATCTCAAATGGGGATGATAGGAGCGCATTCACCCCGACTCTGGCTGCTGGTTCACTATATAGCGACATGACCTTCCCCAACATGTCAGGGCCTATCCCTATCTGGACCAGAGCTGCCCGTAGAATTCTCCAATGGACCCTATCAAATGCCTTCTCGGTGTCTACAGAAAGCAAGAAGAGATTTTTTGAGTTTGTGCATATTGCATAAGAGTGATCGTCTTCAATGTGTTATCTCTAGCTTCTCTCCCTACTACGAAGCCCACCTGATCCTTAATAATCTCAGCCAAGGAACCTTTGCAATCTGTTGGCTATTACTTTCGCAAAAAGTTTAATGTCCACATTTATTAGTGAGATCGGTCTGTAGTTGCCAGTCAGGGTCTTATCTTTGTTACGTTTTGGTATAAGAGATATGTGCTTCCAGGGCCTGTTTTGAAAAGGGCGTGAATCCATCTGGGCCTGGACTTTTCCCCAGTGGAGTCCCTTTAATGGCCTTCCCCACCTCCGCTTCCTCAAAGGGCATCTCTAACGAATCTCTCATCTCCTCCGGCAGAGGTGCCGTTTCCTCTATTTATTCCTGTATGTGGGCATCTAATTCCTCTGGGGGGAGAGTATCCCTGCTACCCTTTATGTTGTATAGTCCTGTATATTATTTCTGGAATTCCTCCACAAACTGGTTTGGTTTGTGGACCTCCCGCCCCTCTTTACCTCTAATGACTGGTACATACGTTAAGTCTTGTCTAGGATGTAGAGACCTGGCCAGTAATCTCCCGCATTTGTCTGAAAATTCAAAAAACTTGGCTCTACACCTATCCCTGTATTTTAGATAGCTTTGGTCGTATAACTTTTTAAGTGTCTCTCTGGTTGCTATTAATTCCACCAAGTCCCCATTGGAGGGTGTATTCTTGTGCGTTTGCTCGAGCGCTCGAATATGGTCTAGAGTAGACCGGATCTGTTGCGTCCTCTATCTTCCACCTAGAGCCATGTTTCAAAAATATCCCTCTAAGAACACATTTAATCGCTTCCCACTGTGTTGACAAGGAGGTGTTGTCATTTGCATGATCCGCGATGAAGTAAGTGTGTTATCGAGCTTTCCACCTCATCATACATATAGGGTCCTTGAGTAAATTGTCGTTAAGTCTTCAATTGAACTGTCTTCTGGCCCCTCCCATGACCGGTAGGTTCAGATATACCGGGGAATGTTCTGACCTGAGGCACCCAGGTCTCTAGCCAGGGCATGGTGACTGACAAAGAAGTAGTCCAGTCTACTATAGGAGGCGTGGGTGTGTGAGAAAAAAAACAATTCTGTGAAATACTCACCTGTAGAATTGGTATTATACGCATACAGCACGTCCTGCTCCATCTATAATACTTACACATGGGTAATCCTCCGCCAGAGGGCGCTGTTCACTGCAGACATGCAAAAACAGGCTCCTCCCGGTCCTTCATATACCCAGGGACCTCCCACAAATCCCCAATATTGAAAAGCAGTGAGAAGAGAAGCCGGGAGAAACCAACCACCAACTGGTAACAAAAGTAATGGTAACAGTCACCATACAGGTGATCCAGAAAAATGTAAAACTAGGGTGGGGTGGAGCAGGACGTGCTGTATGCATATAATACCAATTCTACAGGTGAGTATTTCACAGAATTGTATTATTCTAAGCATACAGCACGTCCTGCTCCATCTATAATACTTACACATGGGACATCCAATAGCAGTGTACATAAAGTAGGGTGGGATCCCCAAAAACAAGGCACAGCAGACAGTAAAGGCGCTGTCACCTGCAAAACTTTGCAACCAGGTACGGCATGAGCAGAGGCTCTAACGTCAATCTCATAACAAAACCTTTGAAAGGTATGAACAGAGACAAGCCAAAGTCTAGTAGCTTATTCAACAGATAAACCTGGTGCTGAGGGCCAAAGGTAACCAACCACCAATATAACGGAATAAAATGAGAAAGGGAGATTCTTCCCCCTTAAAGAAATAGGCCAGTGTAACGGCCCAACCAGCCCACAGGCAACAGAAGCCTCGTGGAAAACTTACAACTCTCCCCAAGGGGAATGAGAACTGGTCTCCCGTCAGACAGGCAGGAATACTGACCCCTTCATTAGCAAGAAGCCGAAACCTTTACTCAGGACCAGGAAGGCATCCAAGTAAGATCAGTCCAAAGGGCGCAGTGGCCCTGGAAGCAAGCGATATCAGGCGCATACATAAGGAGGCGCCCGCAGACCCCAAGGGCATTAGTCCCCCTAAGGGACAAAAAAACCACCAGAAAAAAACACCTGTTGAGGGAATGTAGACCCTTTACTTCAGCATTATTAAGAATAAGGTCCATAGTTAGACTAAAAGGACTTAAACAATGATCATAAAACACCACTTGGACAAAGGGGTCCGGCGCAAGATGGAATACCACCACGTCAGTGTGTATATATATATATATATAAATATATATATATATAAATATATATATAAATATATATATATATATATATATATATATATATATATAAATATATATATATATATATATATAAATATATATATAAATATATATATATATATATCTCTATCGAGCTAAGGCTAATCAGATCCACCTTTTCAGGCACACGTCAGACTGAAGCAGGAGCCCCCAGAGAAGCGACTTGGACTACAAGACAGCTCAGACAGCACCCAGCATAAGTCCCAAGGGAACAATCCGCAGGGCAAACAGAATGAAAATGGATCCCAACAGGAACCACAGAACTACTTGGGAGATGCCCTTGAGCAAACCCCAAGAGAGCTCCTCACAAGGAAGACTGAACCAGACTTCTACAGGAAGACAGACAGGACAGAACCTGAACCTTCAGAGTACCTAGATGGGGAGCCAACCCCAACCTATGCTGTAACAACTCTAGAACCCTGGGAACAGAGAACGTCTAACAGGGAAGAGACCAAGACTCATGCCAATCAATATGGGTACACAATAACCCACAATAGACGGAGGAAGAGGAAGCTTGCTCCTAGCCCCCCATATACCAGGTCACCCAGAAGATAAGCCCGTCTCCAAGGGGTGAATGAATCAGCTGTCAAGCCCCAGACTAGAGTCTGTAGATTGGGACAACAAAGAAGGGGCCTGACAAGGGCAGAAGCGCACCCCTGAGAGAGCGAACAGGTCAGCTGACCTTAGCAGAAGCATCTGCGAACCACAGTTCACTAGGTCACCCGGGGGTCAACAAACTCACGGGTCTCTTAATCGGCACAACCGTGCGCAGAACCCCACATAGTAGGGTGAATGAAGAGAAGGCATATAAGATAGAAAATCCATGCATAATTTTACTAAACCCCCATGACCAGAGTCAGAATATTCTGAGACAGTAAACACAAGGGCAGAGCCCCTGTGGTATAAGTGAGACCCAACAGAGCCACCCTAGTTGGCTCTCAGAGTGACACCAGGATAGCAAAACCTGCCACTGAGAAACATCCATTGGAGCGAATACCGTTGAGAAGCAGGGGGCGTAGACCCCCGCCCAGATCAGGAACCCTCCAGAGGGATCATCCTGCTTCAAGCTCCAGACCAGTAATAAAACAGGCTATTGTAGAGTCAACAGAAGGCTCATGTTTTAACAAACCAGTAGGTAAGATGGACCCTCTAAGGGACCCTACCCAGGAGCCACAGGGGGGTTTTGGAAGAAATCCCCCCCCCCCCGCCAACCTGCGAGACGTGGTACCCAAGGCGACAATTCACAGGGTCCTTGAATATAATCAGCTCAAGAGGAACCACCGTACCAAGGGGGAATGAGCACAGACCTAGTTCCAGGGGTGCTGGAACCCCAAGTAGGATCAGTAACCTACTGTGCAAAAGAGCCCAAGGGCTCTGTATACAAGGGACATCATCTGATACGCCACCAACGGGCCCACCAGCTGCAATCCTGCCTGGTGAAAGTAAGACTAGGAGTCCACTTGTTGCCAAGTGAGAAGGATCAAGCCTGAACCGAATCCAAGGAATGGAGATAGCGGATAAGGGACCATGAGGGATTGAGGTGACTGAGCACCCATCCAGTAACTCCCAGGGGACACCGCCTACCAACTAATCCACTCGGCCTGACATAGAGATTAGGGAGTAATGAAAGACGACCCGGTAGGTCCTAGTGCGGACGCCCCCCAGGCATGTCCGAGACATCACCCCCCTTTTGCGCCATGGCGAGCAGCTTGGGAGCGAAAGAGGCCAAAAACAAAGCCTCCATCCGCAGGGTTGGTCCTGCAACACCGACTAGTAACGGTCTTGGTGTCCAGCAGACACAGGGGGAGCTAATAAGATCTAGAACTGCACAGGAGGCTGGAGGCCCCCCTTGCACAGGGCGCCTGTGTCCCAAGACAGAGATGTCATATAGGGACTACCTGTGAGTAGAATTGCCAGGCCTACCATAGGCCAGCATGGTCCAGACTGCCTCATACTGTTGAGGAAAGGAGGAAGGTCAATATAGAGGCCATAGCCCCATTCTGTTAAGGGCAACCTGTAAGTAAGCCCAAACTCCGTAGGCCTAGTACGGCCTGCACCAAATCCTGAGGGGAAAACAGGGGCTAGAAGCACCCTGAAAACATCTGAGAGGGACCGCCCAGCAAATGCTATCCTGTGTCCAGGGGAACTACCTCCCGGAACCACCAGAAGGAGAAGGTACATTCCTAGATAGGAGTCAGCTGCTGCAGCAGTACCAGAAGGGCGAGGGCATCCCTTCATGCTTGGGAGGTCTTGGCAGATTTGGACTTAGTCCTGCCAGAGGGCCCAGGGCGTTGCCTGCCCACCCCATGGTGGAAATCCACACCGAACAGTTGGAAGCACACCTCAGGTTCGCGTTTGACACTAACGTAGGGAGGTGGAGGGGTGGCCCTGCCCCGAGGAGGCCGGGACGGCCTTCTGCGTAGGGGTGCCTTACCCTTTTTTCCAAAAAGATCCAAATGGGCCCCAAATAGTCGCCGTCCTCTGAAGGGAAGGCCAGTGAGCGCCTTTTTCGTAGCCTCGTCAGCACCCCACTGTCGCAGCCAGACCAGGCGGCGAATAGCTACCACAAGGGCAGAGGTTCTAGCACACATCTTAATGGTGTCATCCAGCGCTGAGAGGATGAACCTCACAAACACATCACAGTCTGGTCGGTGGTCAAGTACTTTTCTAACGAGAGTCCTGGCGGCCACTGCCGTCACGGCGGCACAGACAGGGCGCAGAGCCGTCCCTGCACACGAAAAGGCGTGGGAAGCCAGTCTGTCAATGCGCCGGTCCATAGCATCCCGAAGGGTACGGTAATAAGGAGCCGTCATGAAGGGGGGGTTAGTAACCCCTATAATCGGTGCATCCACCATAAGAGGTGCTGACCAAAAGTTAACCACAACAGGAGGGAAAGGGTACTTCCAATCCCAGACCCCTGGGACCCCTTTAAGTTTACAAGGCGATTCCCATTCTTGGGATATAAGATTCTGGAAATGATCCTGTTCCAGGAACGCCAAGCGCGGTGGCGCTGTGTGGAAACAATCCTTCTTAGGCTTGGGAGCCTCTCCAGGAGGGGAGATTGACAAAACCTCAAAGATCTTAATAAGAAGTTCATCTGTGTCACACAGGCCCCAAGAACCGGGCCTAGAATCATCACGGCTCCCAGGCATCTCATCTGAGGAGCCCGAATCTGAGAATAGCTCACCTTCCTCAGAAGGATCAAGGTCCTGCATATCAGCAGAGTCATCGGTATCGTTAGGAACCGGAGAGCCAGGAGGCGTCAGGGACCGCTTCTTTCCAGGGCCCATACGCTCCGCCAAACCAGACAGCACCTGCTCCGCCGTAGGCAGCCTGCGCGGCACGGCTTGCTGGTCATCCCCGCTCGAGTGAGACTCATCTGGAGTGAGATTTAGGTCCGGGGAGACAGGTGTATTGAAGTGCAGCCACTGGCAAACCTGATTGCAGGGTCAGTGCCTGTTCAGCACACGGTCCGCAGACCCGTGCTCTGTCAGCATCAGCATGGGGCTGACCACACACTGCACACAGCCGGTCATGTCCCAGAGGGACCCCGGGTACATAATTCTGAGATGCCTCCATATGGTGATTATCTGAGCAGTATGCCCGCAAGGATTTACACAATAGGCAACCCTGGATGCCCCAAGACCCGCTAGGAGAGAGAATTTGTGGGAGAATTTGTTATGTGGACCCGCTATAATATATGTTGGGCTGGGAGAAGCCACGGAAGTCCTGGCGTCTGAAAGACATAATGGGATAAGAGGGGGGGGTGTCAGTGCCATGCGCAGCCGAATAAAACACATAGAAACAAATACCGCCCTGGAGGGCACTTACATGACCAAGGCAGGAGGCGGATCGCACCACACGCGAAGATTGTCAAAATGGCGCTAAGCGAACCTCGAGGGGCGGGCCTGATCTGGCTGTGACGCGGAGCGCATCATGCCGAGTCCCCGCCTCCCCCAAAGAGCGCGATGCTCTAACCAACGAAAAGTGAAGACAGTAGTGGATAGTACGCACATACATAATGTTGCTGTCACGCTAGAAAATGATGCTGCCATCTGGGCAGTACACTCATGTAATGAAAGGACAAACAGGCTCGCAACCATAAACTTATGTGGAGCAAGGAGCGCAACACTGACACCCAAGTACAATGAAAGATCAAAGGCCTTAAACGTATTACGTTACACTAGGACTGCCACACATAACCGCCCCCCCCTTTCTTTTCCCCCGAGCTACGGGAGGAAGCGAGGGAGAAGAGGACCTGCGTCCAGGGATTAACTCTGTGAGGGGCATGGGCAACAATGCGGGAGGGGCATCCACTAGAGGCTCACCATCAGCCTAACCGCCTACCCTATGGTGGGGGATTGCGGTGGAGCATGGCTCCGTTAAGCACACAAAGTGCTGCCTACCTTCACCCGACCAAAGCAGCCCAGGCTGGGAGGCATATGCTTCATAAAGAGGACGGGTGGAAATAGTCCCACAGGGCCACGGGCTGTAAAGCCCCGCTCGCCTGCGAGAGCGTGATACTTCATGTCTTCGCAGTTCAGCACTGCAGAGAAATCTGGGGGTTTGTGGGAGGTCCCTGGGTATATGAAGGGCTGGGAGGAGCCTGTTTTTGCATGTCTGCAGTGAACAGCGCCCTCTGGCGGAGGATTACCCATGTGTAAGTATTATAGATGGAGCAGGACGTGCTGTATGCTTAGAATAACGTATATAGTCTCTCGCTCCTTGATTCAGGATTCTCCAGACATCAAACCACCTGAGAGCCTTTTTGAAGGTCGCCAGTTTAGCTTGTGGGATTGCTGATCTACCCTGAGAGGTGTCTAACCTTGGGTCCAGTGCCATGTTGAGATCCCCTCCCAGGATTATGACCCCTTCTGCAAATCTCTCTAGTAGGCGGAAGAAACGTACTCCCACCCCTGTTTGGTCCTGGCTGGGCAGGTATATGTTTGCTATAGTATTGGTCTCCCCGCCCGAGAATTTCAGAAAAATTCATCTCCCTCGGGGGTCAACCCTTGAATCCAATGAATCCAACTGAGCATTTTTATGGATAGCAATCGACACCCCTTTGGATTTGGCGTCTGGATTTGGGGAGTGATACCATCTTGTGAAGTATTTATTTTTGATTACTGGAATTCTCCAGCTACTAAAGTGGGTCTCCTGGAAAAGTATTACATCTACCCTTTCCTTGTGTAGGCCGTATAGTATCTTAGCTCTTTTTTCAGGTATACTTAAACCCTTACAATTTAGGGAGCATATCTTCGAGTTAGCCATACCCTCCCCCTGCCAAAGCAAGTCAAGAGTAGGAGATAAGGGATAAGAGGGGCGGAAGGGCAGTCCCGATAATAGGGGGCTAGACCAGTGGGCAGGTAAATAGAAGGGATACCAATCCCACGTATCTAGGTGTCTCCCTGCGACAAGATCTCCTCCTCCCAACCCCGGCCCTCCCCCCACCACCCCTCTCGGGTCGTCAGGGGAGTATCGACGATATAGGTCTCTGGCAGGTACCCGCCTCTAACACCGATCGAGCAACTTTAATGAATTGGGGCCCCTGTTCAATGAACTTCGTATTAGTCGTGGCAACCCTTGGGGATCGATGAGCAAAAGCAGGGTAAGGAAAAGTAGTAAGAAAAAGAAAAGGAAAAAGAGAACCGAAAGATAGAGGAACCCTCTATGGAGAAAGAGGGTGGGTTCTAGCAGTGGAACTCCTGTTCCTTATTCTGCTAAGTCCCACCAGTCGAAAGCTCAGTGAGAGAGAGCAGAAGACTATTAGGGGGCAAAGCAACCTCGCATCTCGGGCGGGGCCCCAGTAACCCCGTCTCTAATCTACTAAAAATCCACACAAAAAAACACAAAACACAATTGGTTATAGGTGGGCACTGTCTCAATGGAACCACATAGGGAACAGGGTTTTAAAGTACAAAAATAACTTTATTAGACAAATTATTGCACCAACCCATCAGACACACAAAGTGCACACAGATAAAAAATCACAACGTTGTGACATTAAGACTTGGGGGCCCCCCATGCACATGCATCAACACCTCATAACACAGCCACTACCAAGCACACGTTGCTACCTATACCATCCCGCTAGCTAGTCTAGCATATATATACACAGCTGTAATTGTTGGGCGCCATGATTATAAGTCAGTTGATTCAATGATTGAAATTCATATAGTAAGAGTCAGCTTATATCTAGACAACAGGCAGCGTCCACTCGCTCTCCAAGGGCTGGACTCACCAGATCAGGACCACCTCATATATGTATGCAGCTGCTGGGAGAGACATCACTCTGTCAGCGATCTCATTGCATCAGCCAGCATTACTTATACCACTCCAAGCCTGCACCGGCACTCCACCAAGGCACATAAATTGCTGCGTGATCTGCCAGTCCTTTTAATTTTGTTAGTCACAGACAGTTATGCTCAGGCAAGTGCAGCCAATTCAATTATGCCTGTGGTACTTAGCTGTATAGCTGCAAAGGTAACGCCATCTGCTGCGCAGGTGCGCCTCCGTCCTGTCTGGGCTGTCCTGTCTCGGCTGACGGTGCTCCAAAACAACGACACGCTGGAAAGCCGGTAACCAGTAGCACGTGGTTGAGGGACGTGAGGTGGCGTGGGGCCTCCCCTTCCGACGCGCGTTTCGCCCCGCCCACCGGGGCTTCGTCAGGGTGACGCACAGCCAATGGGGTGTCACTTTTGAAGGGTTTGACTCCTCCCTCCTAGACGTCACAAATTCCTCTCATGGGCACGAAAGCTCCTTCCTCCATTTTTATAACGGGCACTGCGGCCACACACATCGTGTCAGTACATCATGCTATAATTTTTTAAGGAGGTTCAGCTCCTCCCTCGTAAACATTACGGTCTCCTCTTAGTAACACGGAGGCTCCATCCTCCATTTTCAGCACGGGCATCTGTGGCTGCACATATCATGCCGATAAGAGAATTGCCAGCACACCAGTTGATCCAGGGGCCTTCGGGTCCACTTCATTCAATACACCCGCCATGTCTTTACCATATGTCACCTGACAATCACAAGCATGTCCCCACAGCCATTCAACACAACGCCCATTTGCAGTATCCACAGTGTTTATTTCATTCTCAACTGGAATATAATAAATATTCTCACATATATGTACTGAACATTTTTTATATATATTAGACATTTTGACTGCTTCTCAATACCTCCTATAGGGGGAGCTCATCCACTCACAAATTAACCCTTCAGTGCCCATCCCCACTGGCTGTCACAAACAACGTAACGACATAAATCTACGGCTGTATATAGGGCCAGAGGCTGAGGGCACCCCATCAAGGTCAAAAGACCGATCAAATCAAATAATTGGCTTCTGGCTAGGGACAAGACGGGAGACAAAACATGCACATTAAATATACCATCCTTCTCAATCTTGAGCTACCAATGACCTTCCTTACTCTGTATACTTTAACAGCAGACTGAACACGAAGTCAAGGGACACACTACATCACAAGGGGACCTAAAGGAATGCACTCAAGCCGTTGTCAGTATTTAACCCCAAAGGGGCCATAGTCTTTAGTTCGTATATAAATCTAGCTTCCTGCTGCAACAGCCGCTGTTCAGCAAAACCTCTCCACCCCTGTTTCTTTAAGACAAAAATTCCACACACCTGCAGGCCTTTCGGGTTTCCTCCATGCCACACTTTAAAATGCTCCGCCACCGGGCTTTTGTCATATTTATTCTTGTTTTTTATGTCGCGCACATGCTCACCCACCCTTACTCTTAGTTCACGCTTGGTTTTGCCAACATATTTTTTCTGGCATGGGCAAGTGAGCATGTACACCACCCATGGCGTGGCACAATTAATAAACCCCTTAATCCACCTAGAGGGGAATCCATTCATCCCTTCAAATTGGTTAGTCCTTACCATATATTTACAAATGTTGCAATGGCCACACTTAAAGGAGCCATTCAGTTTCTCCACCACACGGTGGCTTACATTTTCCCTGGGTTGGTATTCACTATGCACGAGTATATCCCGCACATTTTTCGCCCTACGTGCCGTAAGTAGGGGGCGCGGTCCCACTAATCTTTTCAAATTAGGGTCTAAGGCCAACACATGCCAATGGCTCTCCAGGATCCCCCGGAATCGTTCCCAGTGTGCCCCGTACTGAGCGATCAGATGGATGGGTTGGCCTTCATTTTTCCCACTGCACACTGGGGACTTCGTTCTCAGTAGATCAGGCTGCGTCGACTCAAGGGCCTTCTTAAAACATGTTCTCAACAGTCTATGGGGATACCCCCTAGCCCTAAACCTCTCCGTAAGCTGTCGCGCCTCCCTTTTGAAGTCATTGATCGTACTACAGTTCCTGCGTATCCGCAGGAACTGGCCCAACGGGATTCCCCGACGTAGTGGCATTGGGTGGTGGCTCCCCAAATGTAATAAGGTATTGCCCGCAGTTGGTTTCCGGAACGTAGTGGTAGTCAATACATTACCTTCATGTCGGATCAATAAGTCCAGAAATTCTATCTCCCGGGGCCCAATTTTATATGTCAGCCCAATATTCCTGTCATTTTGGTTCAAAGAGGCCACAAATGATACAAATTCATCAGTGGTGCCCTTCCATACAGCAAGTACATCATCGATATACCGAAGCCACAGGGCGACCCGTGCCGCAAAGTCCGCCCTCCCGAAAACCTCAAGGCGCTCCCACTGCCCGAGGTGCAGGCAGGCGTACGATGGGGCACAGGCCGCCCCCATGGCTGTCCCACAGATCTGCTGGTAGTAACGACCCTTGAAGCGGAAAAAATTATTTTTCAACACGAAGTCCAATAGTTCCACGATGAATTCATTGTAGGCCGCTTCACATGGGCCTAGCTCATCCAAAAATGAAGTGACCGCCTCCAGGCCTACCGTGTGGGGAATGGAGGTATAGAGGCTCTCCACATCAATGCTTGCCAGGAGCCACCCATCCTCCATACTGAAGGTCGACAGTTTGCGCAGGACATCACTACTGTCCTGCACGAAGGATGGGAGGATCCTGACAAGAGGTTTGAGATTTTCATCCACAAACCGGGATACACCTGCGGGATACACCAGTGATGTCCTGCGCAAACTGTCGACCTTCAGTATGGAGGATGGGTGGCTCCTGGCAAGCATTGATGTGGAGAGCCTCTATACCTCCATTCCCCACACGGTAGGCCTGGAGGCGGTCACTTCATTTTTGGATGAGCTAGGCCCATGTGAAGCGGCCTACAATGAATTCATCGTGGAACTATTGGACTTCGTGTTGAAAAATACGCTTATCCTCTCCATCTTTAAGTGTAGTGGAGTCAGGAGAATGCAACACAGAGGAATTGGATAAATTAAGCACAGGAGCATCCACCCATGAGCAGAGTATCTATTAAAAATCCAGTCTCTCAATTAATATTAATGCATAGATGGCCATTGTATGCTTGCGCACACATAGGAATTTGTCCTCCGCATTTAACCCATCCACGCAGTGAGTGTACACATGCCCAGAGCGGTGGGCACAGGTGGTGATGACCAACAGTATCAGCTGGGAAGGGATATTTCTTGTCCCAGCCCAAGGGATGCCATGAAGCCGCGCAGGCTTCCCCCATTCTTTAAGAATAATATCATAAAAATGCTTTTGATCTGGGAATTCTAACGAGGTTTAGAGGCTCCAAAGAATTCCCCTCTTTAAGGAGGGACTAATTCAGGAGAAGTAATAATCAAAACCTCAAATAACTGAGCAAGAGCTTTTGGGGTAGCCACAACACTTGCTTCACGCTGCTCAATCTCAGTACCAACAAATTGCTGTTCAACAGAAACATCTGATTCCTCATATAATTCTCCTTCTTCTAACTGAGAAGGATCAGATCAATCAAGCAATTCAGAATTGTCTGACTCACCTGCCGGAGCGGCATCAGTCAAGTGCTTTTAGCTGAGGCCTTCTTAGGCACAGAGTAGACATTAATCTTTCAAGATGAGCCAATCTGGCACATAAATCAGCATGCGACTCACCACCCATGACAATATCATTGGGGGTACGGACAAGACATGGCAGAGTAGGAGATGAGGCATTAGCCGCAGGCCCTGAAACCTGGGCCTCAGTTTGCTGCATAATAGTTAATTGCGCACAAGGGACGCAAAGAATTACGTTATCCCAACAAGGGATGCCCCACATCCAAAACATTGCCAAGTGCAGAGGGAATTGCATGTCCGTTATGCTGGAATGCCTCCATATGGTGTTTAGTATTATACTATAATTGATTATAGTCGCCAAGTATATATGGGATTTACGCAATTGCTACCCGGGATGTCCCTTTAAATAGTCCCAAGTGGGAGGATTGAAACACAAATGGACCCCCAAATAAGGTTTAAGGGCTTTATATATCTTTTTTTTTTTTATAAGGACCAGGAGAAACCCCTTTTTAAATAAGGAGTTTCCACCTACAGAAAACAAAACAGTCACCAAATGCACACAATATAAATAAAAGACAGAAAAGCTGAAGGGTACTCACAGCCCATGCGATAAGCTCACCTCATGAGGTAAGGAAACAGGAAGTCAAACAGAGCATACCAGGTGCTCTCTAGATAAAGGCATGCCAAGCCCCGCCCACTTCCAGGATCACATGGCCAAAAATGGAGGGAAAATTCAAATCTGAACACAGCTAGAAACAAAGAGCTTTAATAGGTAAGCAAAAAATGCTGCCTAGACAGAGATAGGAAAATCTAAATAAAACATTTCCTATTAAATAGTATAGTAAAACATACATAAGAAATAAAGACTTATTTTATAAGTCTTTTTTTTTTTTTTGTGTGCATGGTGACAAATAAGCCCAGATAACGCCCCCCTTTCCCCCCTCCTTTTTACCCCAGCAGGGTTAAAGGAGAACTAAAAGGGGAGAGGGTAGAAATGCACCCATAAGGTACAAGGGGATTTTAAAGGGACAAGGGCATCCCACATCGGGACACCAACCCGGAAGCCGCCTACCCAAATCTGGGTCTCACGGAGGAATAAAAACTCCTGTATACACCAAAGGTGTATGTATCTACCTTTGCCTGAACCATACAGCCAGGGCTGGGAGGCATACAATATAACCAAACAGGTTTTAAAAATTTCAGACAGAAATAGAGAAAAAAGGGCCGGGAGCAAGCCCAGCTACCTGCAGCTTGAAGGAGAGTCATCTTCTGAATGCTTCGCCGACTGCAGAGACGAAAAGACTGAGGAATAGTGGGAGGAACCCAGTACTTATGGACCAGGAGGGGCTCCTTTTTCCATGTCATCTCTGCAAGATCGTCCTCTACAGGCCGGGTTCCCAAGTGTTATGGATATCGGGAAGTGGGGTGTGTGACATACTAAGAATATAGTACTAGACTACGTCCCCGGGGATCTGAGACCAAGTATAAACAGTTCTCGACAGTCACAAGTGACTACTTCGAGTCCTCTGGGGGGTAGCCAACAATATATTTACACTATATTAATACTAATATTAATATCACAATAATCATATAAAAATACAATCAATCAATTCTGGTTTAGGTCTGTATGAGGGTGGCCGTGCGGTGGCTCGAAGCAGCAGCCCCCTGCCGGCCAGCAACCCCCGCGTCCGGCTGGGGAAGCACCGAGTGTCCACCCAGGCAGCAGAGAAAAACCGGCGACCTGGGCTCAGCACTTCGCCAAGCTGAAAATCTTGCCTCGGCCAGAAAGAGCGGTGTGCCCCTGAAGAGAACCCACCAACTTCGGCAGTGCTAGCTAGTTCGCCAAGCCTAAAACCTTTCAGCACCAGCGCCCCCTTAAAGGCGTGCACATTTTGAATTTTACAACTAGTAAAACACAATTAAAAAATGTGCAATAAAAGCAAAAAAATATTTCCATTGGTCACCCCCAATCAGGCTTCACCAGACAAAACCTGTGGCTGCTTTTTCCTGCGGCGGAATTCTCAGCACAGGAGTGTCAGCTTTTTTTCAAAAAACAAAAAGTTGACACCCCAAAGTGGCCCAAGACCCTGGCACTTACCTTTACCATCCTGATCCGAAGGCAGCTTAGCTGCGAAGGCAAAGTGGGTCCATTCAGATTAGAGGAGTATAATGGCCAAGGAACAGTCAGGTTTCCAATACCCCCACTTCCAAGGCATAATTTCTTGTAAAACAAAAAGTAAATGGGAGAGGAGTTCAGATACACCCTTACAGTTCAGTTCCAACTACAAGAAAGAAACTGGAGTGGAGGAAGTCAGCCAGGAGGATATAGGCCCGGGAGGTGGAGACACGACTTTGTTCTTGCAGTCTACGACCTTCGGGAGAAGTTAACCCATTCGTCTCCGAATTCGTCTGATGGCCTGAAGTAAAATGGAAGAGAAAAATACCATTTTGTGAGTACTCACCTGTAAAATGGATATTATCAGTGTGTCACACACCCCGCTTCCCCTTTAATTCTTACAATAGGGTTATCCTCCAGCAGGAGGCGACGTTGCAGAGAGAAGTCTTGAAAACGAGCCCCTCCCGGCCTACATATACCCGGGACCTCCCACTTAACACCCAGTGAATACAAAACAGCAGTAAGACAAGGTACCAGGAAATCCAAAGGTAACCTCAAAGAAAAATAAAGGAAAGCTTCACCATATAGAGGATCCAGGATACCAAAAAAGGGCGGGTGAAGCGGGGTGTGTGACACACTGATAATATCCATTTTACAGGTGAGTACTCACAAAATGGTATTATTCTCAGTGTGCCACACACCCCGCTTCCCCTTTAATTCTTACGATAGGGACATCCAAAAGTGTCCACAAGGGGTGGGTATCCGACAGCAAAATGAAGCATAACTTAACGACTGCGATCTGCAGAACTTTGCGGCCAAAAACAGCATCCGCTGAGGCCCGCACATCAACCTTGTAAAACTTAGAAATAGTATGAACAGAAGACCAAGTAGCAGCCTTACAAACTTGTTCAACAGAAGCTTGGTGCTGAAAAGCCCAAGACGCTCCAACAGCACGAGTAGAATGAGCAGTGATACGAAAAGGGGGAACCTTCCCCTTGGCCAAATAGGCCCCAACAATCGCCTGACGAATCCATTTGCTAATGGAAGACTTAGCCGGAGCCAACCCCTTCCTAGGCCCACAGGGCACAACAAAAAAGGCATCAGTCTTACGAAAAGGAGAAGTAGTAATCAAATAGTACTTAACACAGCGTACTACATCCAAACAATGAAAAACACTCTCCTTGTCATTCTTAGGCTTAGGACACAAGGAGGGAAGAACAATATCCTGATTCAAATGAAAGGCGGAAATTACCTTAGGAAGAAAGTCCGGTTTGAAACGAAAAACCACCTTGTCCTGTTGCCTCTCAAAGTAGGGTGCCTGAATCGACAAGGCCGCCAACTCCGAGACACGCCGAACCGAAGTGATAGCTACCAAGAAGGCAGTCTTCTGAGTCAAGGTAGACAAAGCAATATCCTGCAAGGGCTCAAAGGGAGGAGCCTGAAGAGCAGAAAGAACCAAGTTCAAGTCCCAAACAGGGAGAAATGGCTTCCTGGGAGGCCGCACATGCATAACCCCCTGGAAAAAAGTTTTAACTAAAGGATGAAGCGCAAAAGGCTTCTGAAAAAAGATAGACAAGGCAGAAACCTGCCCTTTCAAAGTACTCAGCTGGATACCAGAGTCCAGGCCTGATTGCAAAAAATCCAGAATTCTGGAAACCGAAAAGACCCTACAAGGCAAAGATCTAACCTCACACCAAGCGATATAGGCTCTCCAAGTCCTATAGTAGATGGCAGAAGAAGACCTCTTCCAGGCACAGATCAGAGTCTTAACAACCGAGTCAGAAAGACCCTCCTCCTTCAAGATGAAGGTTTCAGCAGCCAAGCCGTCAAACCCAGCGTTGGTAAATTGGGGTAACACAGCTGACCCTGAGTGAGCAGATCGGGCCGAAAAGGCAGAACGATCTGATCCACCGCCAGCCGAACGATGTCTGCGAACCATACTCGCCTTGGCCACCTTGGAGCCATGAAAATGGCAGACACCCTTTCCAGAGCCAGCTTCCGTACCACCTTGCCTAGCATGGGTATCGGAAGAAAAAGGTACAGAAACCCCAGATCCCCCCAGCTCAGGGACATGGCGTCCACCGCCAGAGCAAGAGGATCCTGGGAGAGCGACACGAAGGTCAGAAGCCTGCAATTGTGACGAGGGGCAAACAGGTACACCTCCGGTGTCCCCCACCGGAGACACAGAGACCGAAAAACTTGAGAATGGAGAGCCCATTCTCCCAGACAGGAAAAGCACCTGCTCAACAGATCCGCTTCCCTGTTTTCCACACCCGGAATGTAAACTGCCGAGAGACAAAGAACATGGGCCTCGGCCCAGGTCAGGATCAGGGACACCTCTCTGAGGGCACCCAGACTGCGAGTCCCTCCCTGATGATTGATGTAAGCAACCGCTGTCCGATTGTCCGAGCGAACCTGAACCGGAAGGCCCAGAACATGCTGAGTCAAATGAACAAGAACCAGACGGATGGCTCTCAGTTCCAGAACATTGATGGGCAAGTGGGCCTCTCGAGGTCCCCACTGCCCCCGAAACTGAAGATCCTTCCAGAATCCCCCCCATCCCGAAAGACTGGCGTCCGTGGTGACAATTTCCCAGAGAGGAGTCAGGAAAGACCTGCCCCTCAAGAGATTGGTCGAGACCAACCACCATTGAAGGGACTGCCGGACCCAGGATGACAACTGGAAGGGGCAATCCAACGACCGTGGTCGCCGGTCCCAAGACGCCAACAGATGAAGCTGAAGCGTCCTTGTGTGAAATTGAGCAAAAGGAACTGCCTCGAAAGAGGCAACCATCAACCCTACCAGTCTCATCCCCAGACGAATGGACGGTCGAGGATTGGAAAGAAGGAACCGAGCCAATTCCTGAATCAGAAAAATCTTGGATTGAGGCAGAAACGCCCTGTGTTGACAAGAATCCAACCGCATTCCCAGAAAGGACACCACCCTGGCCGGGGCGAGGGAGGACTTGGGAAAGTTGATCACCCAACCGAAACTTTCCAGCGTGGAGACCACCGTCCTGGTGTCCGTCTCCGATTGATTGAGAGAAGGAGCCATGATGAGAAGATCATCCAGATAAGGTACGACGTGAATGCCTTGAGATCTGAGAATGGCCATCACCCCTGCCAGCACCTTGGTGAACACTCTTGGAGCCGAGGTAAGGCCAAACGGAAGTGCCACGAATTGAAAATGCCGATCTTTCATTACGAACCTTAGAAAACGTTGATGAGCCTGGCAGATGGGAACATGAAGGTAAGCATCCTTGATGTCTATGGACGTCATGAAGTCCCCCTGCCGAAGAGAAACGATGGCCGATCACAGAGTTTCCATGCGAAACTTCCGAGTACGGATGAACCTGTTGAGGAACTTCAGATCCAGAACGGGGCGAACCGACCCGTCTTTCTTGGGGACTGTGAAAAGATTGGAGTAAAACCCGAGGCCCACCTCCAAGTGCGGCACCGGCCGGATGACCGCCATTTCCAGAAGATTCTTCACCGACGCCAGGAGCCCCTGCGCGGCCAAAGGATCGGCGGGCACCCGAGACCGGAAATACCGTGAAGGAGGGCGAGACTCGAACTCCAGCTTGTAACCGGACGACACCACCTCCCGGATCCATCTGTCCGGAACCTCCTGGTCCCACACCAGGGAGAAGTGTCGCAATCGTCCCCCCACCCGCACGGGTTAGGGCACCCCCTCATTGCTGAGCGGGCTTACCAGCAGGCTTGGGCTTGGTGCCCCAGGACTGACCGGGACGGCCACGGCCCCTCCCCCGGGTCCAACCTGCACCCCTGGTAGCGGGAAAGGAGGCCCCTCTGCCCGCTCTAACTCCCCGAAAGGAGGGACTAAAGGAAGCCGCTCCCCGAAAGGAACGACACGGCCTCTTGCGTTGAGGCAACTTACCATCCTTGGTAACTGAATCCAATTTGTCGCCAAACAGGCGCAAACCTACAAAAGGAAGAGCTGTAAGCGACTTCTTAGAGTTTAAGTCCGCCGTCCACACCGACCGACGAATAGCAACCAACAGGGCCGCGGTCCTGCTACACATCGCAAGCGCATCGTCCTGGGCGGTCATGACAAAGGAAATAAACTACTCACACTGCTTGAGAGAACCGAACTCATCACAAGTGGGATCAAGATCTGCGTACAAATCTCTAACAATGGACCCAACAGCCAGAAGCGCCGAAGCACACACCGGCCGCAGTGCCGATCCAGCACTGATAAAACCATGGCGAGCCAATTGATCAATCTGACGATCCTTACCATCCTTAATGGTAGTAGTGTCAGGGGAGTGCAACACAGCCGTGTTAGACAGCCCCAACACAGGGGCATCGACGTCAGGGGGAACAGACCAAAGCTTCACCAAATCCTCCGGAAAGGGATAACGCTTATCCCAACTAGGAGGAACTCCAACAAGGCGCGTGGGTTGTTCCCATTCCAAACGCGACTGGGGCACATCAAACAACTCACCCTTTGGCGGGGGGACCGCCTCAGGCGGATCCAAAGCCAAAATTTCAAACATTTGAGCCAAAATGGAAGGAGTGTCAAGGAACACCCCCGCAGCCTGATCACCAGCGGTACCAACCAATTGCTGGTTTGCAGGCTTGTCCGACTCCTCAAAGAGCTCCCCCTCCTCAGCAGGGAGACAATCGGACCAATCCAATACTTCAAACACCTCACCCTCCAGAACAGGCCGGAGAAAGGTGCTTCTGCTTAGCCGTAGCCTTCTGAGCCACTGCGGCGGAAACTATTTTCTCGAGGCTGGCCAATCGTGCACACACCTCGGATTGCGAATCCCCACCTTTGACAACGTCACACGGGGTCCGGAATAGGTGGGGGGGGGGGGTAGGAGATGACGGAAGTTGCGAGGAGCCAGGAGCCGGAGTGCCGGACTGGCGCGCAATATTCTGCTGTGCACATGGAATACATATTATGACATCACCTGGGAGCAGAGCCCCACAACCCCCACACAGCCTGGATAGCCCCGAAGAGCCATTTCCGGTAATGTCGGAAGCCTCCATATGGTGAATTTATGGCATTCGCAATAACCCAGGGATTTACGCATTAAGCAACCCGGGATGCCCCCTTTATAATTAAAGTCCCGGGAGTGGGAGGATTTTAAAGCCTAGGAGAATCCCAATTTGGAGAATAAGACTAGACAGGTATATCAGACCGGGAGACCCACTGCAGTGAGGGGATCCCAGGATCTGTAAGGGAAAGATACCACAATCAGTCCCCCAAAGAAAGTTTGCCAGCATTCGCCACACAGACCAACACAACCAAACAGAATGTAACAGTAAAATATATAAACAATATATACAAAAGCAAGAGAAGTATATACAGCCCATGAAAAAAAAAAAAAAAAAAAAAAATATAATAATAATAATAATAATAATAATAATAATAATAATAATAATAATAATAATTATATATATATATATATATATATATATATATATATATATATATATATATATATATATATATATATATATATATAATTAATATGTGCCTCCAGGAGGGGGAAGCTATACAAAAGTGACAGGGTAACTGCGCAAGTGACTGCCATGCATTGCACAGACAACAAAGCAAGACAAACAAACAAACCCTGCTTGAATGACGGCGCCCTCCTCAGCCGAGCTAGGGACCGCTGGCCTGTTGAGTGCCTCCGTGTAGTGAGGACTCCGGGTGAGGAAGAGGAAGGAAGGCGGGCCGGGCTCAGCGCGCGAAGCGCTCCGGCCCCCGCCAGAGATCCATACAGCGTGGGCCGAGAGGGAGCGCGGCCCCGCCCCCAAAATACGAGCAGCGCGGCCCGCCGAATGGCGGCGCCGCGTGCAAACGGGCGCCAACAGACGCCCTCAGTCCCCCAACACAGACCAAGCGGGGGAAGTTTTAAAAACACTACAAGGAGCCCCGGCAGCTCGGGACACGCGCTTGCACGCCGCGGCGCTGACCCCGCCAGCTGCCAGCGCTCCCCAAACACACAGAGAATCACCACAAGTGTAAAACACCCCATACAAGCCACCCCCCCCCAACGCGAAGGGAGAAGGGACCAAGCGGGAGAAGGTGGCCAAGGGGAACACCGGGACAGGGGCATCCCAAATCCGGATCACCATGCCGGATAACCGCATTGCCCCACGAGGGGTCGAGCGGAGGAGATAAGCTCCTAGGCACCATATAGTGCCATCTACCGTTGCCCAGCCAGCAGCCTAGGCTGGGAGGCTTTCGTTATCTATCTAGGCATATAAACAATTGACTGGGCAGAAATAGACCAAGAGGGGGCTGCCGGGGTTTGACCCCGGCTACCTGCAAGCAGGAGACTTCTTTCTTCTGTCTTGTCGCATCTGCAGAGAGAAAACACTGGGTGTTAAGTGGGAGGTCCCGGGTATATGTAGGCCAGGAGGGGCTCGTTTTCAAGACTTCTCTCTGCAACGTCGCCTCCTGCTGGAGGATAACCCTATCGTAAGAATTAAAGGGGAAGTGGGGTGTGTGACACACTGAGAATACCTGTGGGCTGGAGTGCCCCTTTAACCAATCCGAGGTAGGGCCCTAGGAGCATGCTGGTCACTGGCGTAGTCGCAGCAGCACGGAAAGTGCTCCCCAGGACAGCAGGAGAACAGCGGCGGTGGCGAGGGACGCCATCAGCAGAGGCACCCACGGAAGCTCAATAGCGGCAAGGAGGAGTGCGGCGGCTAAAGTGTGCGCCACACAAGTAAAGAAGCCAAGGTGCAGCGTCAGCCAAAAGCCACAATCTTTGGACTCAGGTATGAATGCACCCAGGAAGCGAGACGGGAGAGCCCATCTCAACGGCCGACGAAAAATTCGCCCAGACTCTGCCCCCTGTCTGCCTCCCACCTGGAAGTCCACGTCCCCTTAAAGAGAACAAGCGCGAAATTCAAAATAAAATGAAAGAAATGTTAAGACATGTGGGAAGAAGGGGGAATATATAGAAATATATATTTAAAGCGGACCTTCACCCTAAATAAGCGCTTATCTTATATGTTTCCCCCACGCGGTACATACAGATTGCCAACTTTAAGAATCATCCTACCTGCATCTACTGCATTTTCTGAGACTTTAAACATCCAAGATGGCGGCCCATGGAGGTGCAGGCTGCTTGCAAACAGGAAGCGTCTTCTGACTTTGCCGCTCTGCATTCTGGGATTGCTGACCTTTTCCTGACCCCAGCTCTGCTCTGTCTGTGCAAAGCACAGTTATATCCCCGCTCCCCTGTACTTTTGACCCCTTCTTCTCTCTTCAGTAGGTGATACTACTGAGCCAAGATGGCGGTGCCCGTACAGAGTTGCAGGCCAGTGAGGGAAAAAATAAAAAGTAAATGAGTAAAAACATTAAATATATTAATTTTAGATGCTGGGGAATAGTTTTTTAAGAGTTTGGGACTTTCATTAAATTATGCTGAAGATCCGCTTTAAGGTTCCCTGACAGGTTCATCAGACAAAACCTGTGGCTGACTTTCTTTTCTTTAAGAAAGCCTGCAGCCCAGAGGGTAAGCACCCTGAAAGCGCCCCAAGCGCTAACCCTGCCACATACAGATCCCAATCAGCAGAGCTGGGGAAGCAAAATGGGTTCGGGGATCCATGGGAATAAGGGCGTGCAGGAAGCTGACGGAGTAAATCCCCCGCTTTCTGCTGAAACCTAGAAAACTTGAGAGAGAAAATCCAAGCGACCTTCACAGTCCAGTCAAACTGCAAGAATAAAACTGGCTTGGTCTGAAGCAGCCAGATGTTTTTAAGGCCTGGAGGAGCCACACCTTTTTGGTCTTGAAGTCCAAGCACTCTGGGCAGAAATTAACCCTTTCGTGAAGCCGATGGCCTGGAATGGATTGGGAGAGAAAACTCACCTTCCCCCTGCTCCCACAACAAATGTAGCAGCTCTTGTCTAATCAGCGCTTTCTGGTGAAATCCATGCACTGATCCACCAATGGTGCCATCTGTGTCACTGATTAAGCAGTTAGTGAGACCACGCCCCCCCCAACTCCTGTACTTAGCCTGCGTGCCAACTGTCATAGGAAGGAGACAGACAGCAGGGGTAGGAGGGGGGTGGGACTCATTAACTAAGGGGCATGGTAATTGATCAGGTACAAAGGGTGGTGATTAGAACCAGTTACTGTTACAAAAGATGAAATACTGGATTTACTAACGTGACACGGTACAACCAAGAAGACTGAATAAGCGTTAATGTTATTAACTTTTAAACAGGTTCCCAGGATTTGATATATGAGCTGTGCCTCTGCATGTCACCTGTTTCTGGGCATATTTCTGATGCCTGGCACGGTGGCAGTGCTGTGTGCACTGGTGAACTGAGTCTGATCAAGCAGAGCCCTATATCAGGAACCTATTGGAGATGCAGTAGCCTATCTTTGTCTAGAATTGCTGGAGTGGCTACAGTTAACATTTATGACAATAGGTGTCACCGTTACCAAATGCTTATCTGTAGTCTGACTATGCTATTTAGATTGGGTTGCATTTCTGGTACACTGAGCTGTGTCTGCACCACAAGCAGACATTCGCCAAAATAGGCCGTCCGCAAGTCAGTACTGTCAGCTTGTTTCTCACTTCCCAGGGGGCCAGAGTGAAGTCCGCCCATTTTTTTTCCTTATATCCAGGTTGCATGTCATTAGCGCAACTGCGTCAGCAGGCTCTGGAACTGCGCTGTCATGGCACTTTCTGTTGCCGCCTGGCTGTCATACGTTGCAGCCCAGTGTGGGGCAACCAGGGAAGCTTTCATCGTCTTTAATCTCTGGCCGCTCCGGCCCTGGCTATGCATTCTGGTGCACTTGTTGGGTGAAAGGGAGCTGCGTTTGGGCGCCGCAGTGCTTTTCTTTTTGTCCAGTCCAACCACCAGGATGCGCAGCCAGGGCCAGAGCAGCCCAATATTAAAGAGGAACATCAGACCTAAAATAAATCGGCCTCTACTTACCTTTTGGGAGTTGCCAGTGCCAGAGGAGGGTAAGCAGATCAGTGAGGTTTGAGGGAAGTTTTAACCTCCCCCAATGTTCCTCTGAGACCGGCAGCCATGGCTTATCAAAAAGTACCTAGGATGCAGCTTCCACAGGACCTCCTTTAATCACCTCATCCCACCGTTGTCTTTAGAACATCACATGCACTGTTCCACTCCTTTGGAATGCTTTTATACTATATGTCACTAAAAAGAAAATTCTGTGAGTACTCACCTGTAGAATAAATTTCTCTTTCATTATTACTTCTGGACATCAGAAGAATTTAGAGACGAATGGGTTAACCTTTCCCGAAGGGTGTGGTCTGCAAGAACAAAGGTGTGTCTCCACTTCCCGGGCCTAAAACCACCTGGCTGACTTGATGCACTTCAGTTTAATTGAAAAGCAGTAGAACCAGCCGCCCGGGAGGCATATCTATCATGTTGGAAACAAAAGGCTAGAGACAAAATACAAGACTCCTCTCTCCGTTAATTTATTTTTTTTCTTGTAATGCTGATCATTATTTACAGAAACTATTTACATATTTACCACTCCACAAAAATTAGGCATCCAAGACATGGACATGGTAACCTAGCAGACAGGGAGGGTCTGATGTCCTGAAGTAATAATGGAAGAGAAATTAATTCTACAGGTGAGTACTCAGAATTTTCTTTTCTCTTCCATTTAACTTCAGGCCATCAGAAGAATTCAGAGAAGGATGGGACCTCCAAAAGCATGACTCCAATTCGGGTGGGATCCCCAAACCTTAATCCTTTCAGGAATAAGACACTCCAAAAACCCTTATTCCTTTCAGGAATAAGACATTCCAAAAATCATTATTCCTTTCAGGAATAAGACATTCCAAAAACCCTTATTACTTTCAGGAATAAGACATTCCAAAACCATCTAATTACCACTGTATGTAATTCCTTTCTACCAAAGGCTCTACCTTATAGAATTTGGTAAATGTATGAGCTGAAAACCAAGTAGCGGCTTTACATACTTGTTCTATTGAAGCTTGATGCTAAAAAGCCCAAGAAGCTCCAATAGCTCTTGTCAAATGAGCAGTAGTCCTAAAGGAAGAATCCTTCCCCTTAGGGAATATAGGCTCTTACCACTGCCTGTCGAATCCATAGCTGATGGTTTTCACTACATCCAGCAATGAAGAATCCTTTCTCTATCGGACACTGGAGTAGGACATGGATGGAAACCACCTTAGGAAGAACATTCTGTTTAAAGCAGAAGACGACCTTGTCCTTATATAACACTAAATAAGGAGACTTAACTGATAAGCTAATTCAGAATCCTTCCTTACTGAGGTTCTTGCTACTAAAAAAAGATAACCTCAAGAGTCAAACTTAATGATGCATCTGCCAATAGTTCAAAAGGAGGATGCTGATAAAGAACTGATAAAACCAAGTTCAGTTCCCAAACCGCCAGAAGTAGCTTACGAGGAGGCCACACATGAGCGACTCCCTATACAAAAAGTTGTCATACATTTATTCACAGCAATGGATTTCTGAATAAAAGATACATAAAGCAGATATCTGTCCCTTTAAAAGTACTCAATTGAAAACCTTCATCAAGACCTTTCTGCCAAAAATTCAAATATTCTGGGAACAGAAATAATTCTACCAGCGAACCCTCTGGATTTGCACCAAGCGATAATGCTTGCTAGACTCTATAGTAGATCATTGATGAAGGCCTCTTCCTAGCCTGAATCATAGTCTGCATGATTATGTCAGTAGAACCCCCCTTTCTGCAAAGATAAAGGATTCAATAGCCAGGCTGTCCAAGCCAGAACATGTGAATTGGGATGCCTTATAGGCCCCTGTGTGAGAAGATCTGGATCGTCGGGTAACCTCCACGAGTTGCCCTCTGACATCCTTACTATGTCTGAGAACCAGCTTCTTCTTGCCCAGAATGGTTGGGACTCCCTTGTGAGCTAACCTTTCTTCGTACTTGACCCAGGAGTAGAATCGGAGGGAATGCATAAAGAAGCTTAAATGCTGACCCCTGAAGGACATCTGTTGCTATAGTTAGGATCCCTGGACCGAGACACAAACTTTGTAACCTTCCGATTGTGTTGTGATGCACAAAATATCTATGTCCGGAATCCCCCAGCGCATGCATAGGGATTGAAAAAACCCTCTGACTAAGAGACCATTCCCTCTGATGCAGGACCGTTCTGCTGAGATGATCGGCCTGCAAGTTGTCCACTCCAGGTATGTGTACAGCTGAAATGCATGAAACCTGTTTCTCGGGTTAAAGTAAAAACCAGCTCACTTCCATGAGGGCTTCACTGCTTCAGGTGCCCCCACGCTGGTTGATATGTACCACCGCTGTCCAATTGTCTGTTTGAATCCGGACAGGATGCCCCCTTAGATAGTATGACCAATGTCTGAGATACAATAGAATCGCTCTCAGTTCCAGGATATTTATGGAAAGTCTGCTCTCCTTCAGACTCCACTGTCCCTGGAGTGTTGGTGACTCCATGACACTCCCCCAACCAGATAGACTGGCATCCATGGTGATGATCTTCCACTGTACTGGAAGGAAGGATTTGCCAGTCTGAAGAGGCTGAGGATCAGGCTAGAGACTGCCTTGTTGACGGTGTCATGCAAAAAGAGTGATCCAGAGTGTGTGGGTCTCGATCACAGATTGTGAGCAATTCCATCCACAGGGGTATTGTGTGAACAGTGCAAAAGGTACTGGACTTAAAGCAAGATACCTTCAGGCCCAACAGACCTATTCCTTGATGAATCGTTGGGTGAGGGCAAGACAAGAGACCCTGTACCCTGGCCTGAAGTAAGAGTCACTTCTGTGTTGGAAAAACACCTTTGCCTGAGACGCGTCTAATGGCAGTCCCAGAAAAAAATAACTCTTGAAGCTATGATATGATATTTGACTTAAGAATTCGACTGGATAGTCAATTATTCAATGTCGATCATACAGTCTGTGTATTCTTCTGGGCTCCCTGACATGATGGGGCCCATATAAACAGATAGTCTAAGTAAGGGATTATATGTATATCCTGACTTCTTGGAGAAAACATGAGACCTGCCAACACCTTGGTAAACACCCTTGGTGCTGAAGATAGACCGTAGGGTAACACCACAAACTGAAGATGTAGGCCACCTACAGCAATGTAGGTATGTATCCTTATATATACACTGCCCGGCCGGAGTAACTTCACTGTGCATCAAAAGATGAGATACGGCGGATCTCAATGCTTCTGCTTTCTGCGGAATTCGTGATACCCCTGACAAAGAGAAACTCCAAGGGGGTCTGGCTCCTAATTTGATCTTGTATAGACTTCCTGCATCCAAATATCTGTTACATGAAGCCTTCAAATCTGAGCAAAATGCAGAAGCGGTCCCCCCACACCTGCAAGAGCGGGGGCGCCCCTTCATGCCTGAGGCCATGCGGAAGCAGTATTAGACTTCGGCTTCTGTGGCAGATTAGATGATTTACCACGAGTAGCATGCTTTACCATGTCAACCAAGCACTCCCCAGACACCCCACCTTAAAGGGGAGTCCTGTCATTCTTTTTTGGAGGTTATGTCAGCTGGCCTTAGCCTTAAGGCGTGCTTTATGGCTTAAGCTAACACTAGAGCTAGGCCTTTGGCACCCATCCTGCCTAATCCTTCATAGCCCGTATCATATACCTGTTGTAGCCAAACTGGTCTTGATCACCTGGGAGCATGACTTCCATGAATGACCCCTACGAGTCTTCAAGTCCATTTGTTTTAACAACCTTCTGCTCCCCAAAAATGCTATGGATGTAGCACAGGCCGGCCGCATGGCCGACCCCTTAAAAGCATGACATGCCACCTGATCCACACGCTTATCTGCTGGATCCTTTGGAGAAGTACTATCCGAGGATGGCATAACCAAAATCTTAAAAAGACCTGGCCCTAGAGCGTCCACCACAGGAGGGTGAGACCATAATTCAATCTGATCTGGAGGAAAGGGATACATAGTATCTAGTACTTTAGAAATGGTCGGAAGACAACCTGACTTCTGCCATTCCCTATTGATCAGATTAGAATAATGTGTATGCTCCCCAACATCCTCCAGAATGGAGGAAATCAAAACCATCCATCCATCTTAACTGAGCACCCCCTTGTGTGGAGGACTCTGAATGCGAGTCCCTACTCCCCAACGGAAAACTTCCTGGGAGACTATGGCAGCTACAATATCCTCTTCAAGTTATCTTTAAAAACCTTTTAAGTAGCCAATCCTTCTAAATGACTTTCTAAAGGTTTAGGACCACTTGAGGGCTGCCGACAGAGTTTAAAGACTCAGAAGGAGGCTATAGCAGCCACAATATCCTCTTCAAAACTCAGGATATTTTTTTTTTCAAAACCTTCTTAGTAACAGATATGGCTTACTAAAAGTTTTAGGTCCGCTTAAAGGCTGCCGGGGGGGGGGGTTCAAGCTCAGAGGGCACCGGCAACAAGGGTCAGAACCAGTGTTCCCTCTAAGGTGCGCGCATGCGCGGCCGCGCAGCCCCGCCTGCGTCTCCGTGCAGCCCCATCTGCCGTCCGCGCACGGGAAGCCCCCCTGTCCCGCCCCTTTAAGAAATGTCCCCTGGCTCCGCGGTGGAGCGGTGTGCCCGGGGCCAGGGTAATTTGCTGTGCGGCGGCATCAGAACTTCCGGCCAGCAGAGGTGCATTGTGGAGGCAGAGGGAAGCCCAATCACGGCTGGGCCAATGATGGAGGAGTGGGCGGGGCATAACTACGCTGTGGCCAGGCTTTGTGCTGAAGATAGGATGGCTGTAGAAGAAGGGGGGCGATAAGGTAAAGGCTCCCGCTGCCCGCAGCGCTGTCACCAGCCGCCGGGGACTTTTATTTAATCATGTCAGGCTGTCCGGGAGCTGATTGACCTCTGCCTCCCCCCTCCCCTCCCGACTGTCAGTTCCACATGACTGCACAGGGGAGGGGCTTGCAGAGTGAGGCTGTTCTCGCGTCCCCCCCCTCCTCCCCCACGCTGCGATCATCAGTGTATTGGAGGTGTCAGACTTGCAGGACACAACAATAAAGGAGAGAAAAGGCAAGTCCCACCCGTGATGAATTAGTTGTGGCCAGTCTGCCTCATTCACTTCTATGCTGTGTTTCTTTTCCATTCTGTCTTTTTCTCCCTCTCTCACTTCTTTATCACTGTCCTTTTTCTTTCTCCCTTCCTTCCCCATCTCTATCTCTCTCTTTCTCCCTGCTTTCCTTTTTTTGTCCTCTCTTGCTGCTTTTATTTGTCCATTCCTTCCTTCTTTTTCTCTTCTATCTTTCTCCCGCCGCACCTTTCTCACTGTGTTCTCTTTCTTTTTTTCTCCCTTCTTCCCTGCCTCTCTTTCTCTCTCTCCACCACGCTTTATTCTACCTCTTTCTCAACTTTCATTCTATCTATCTTTTGTTCTCTTTCCTTCATCCTTTCCCTCACTCCTTCCTTTCACCCTTCCCTTCCCTCTATCCCCTCCATCCTGTATTTCCTCTCTTTTTTCTTCCCCCACTTCCTCCCTTCCCCCCTCTCATTTCCTTACCTTTTCTTTCCTCATTACATTCTTCCCTTTCCACCTTTCACTCTCTCTTTCTCCCTCACTCCCATACTGCCTTCTTCCTTCCTTTTGTTCTTTCACTCCCCTTCCCCTTTCTTATTCCCTGTCCTGGCTCTTCTCTCTCTCCCTTTCTTCAGTTCTCACTTCCTTCCCTTCCCTCCCTGTTTCTTTTCTTACTCCATTCCTCCTCTCCTCTTTTCATCCCGTCTTCTTCCTGTCTCTTTACTCTCTTTTTTATTTATTTCTTTCTCACTCCCCCTCTCTCTCCCCTCTTTATTTTCCTTCTTCCTCCCTTTCTCTTTTCTTTCACTCACTTACCTCTCCCACTTTGTTTGTTTTCCCTCTCTTCCTTGCTTCACTCACTTCCTCCTTTTTACTTTCCCTTCTCTCTATTTCTCACCATTTTTTCTCTCCTTTTCTTTCTTTACTCTTCTTCCCAATCTCCTTTCTCCTTTTTTTCTCTTACTTTCTTTTTCCCTCTCTCTCTTTCTTCCTCCATTTTCTCCTTTCTCTTGTCTTTCTCCCTCTTCTCACACTATCACACTATTGTATGCATGTGTGCACGGGGGCTTGCCAGTTTTATTATCATTATGTAATTCTTAGGAGGTGTTTCCCTTTATGGCCGTGGCTAGGGGCGTGGCTTAATGTTAACAAAAATGCCACATTTGTCCCTCTTTCTTGCTTTCAAAAGTTGGGAGGTATGGGTAAGTGTGTGCAGGCAATCACAGGGGCTCATACAAGCCAGTAGGAGAAGGGAGACTGAAAACTGAAAGCCAGCATTCTCCTTGCCCCATGATCAAAGGGAGGGGGGCGCGGGTGATAGCGGGGCTGACAGGCATCCTTGTGGTGGCCATTGCAAGGTGTCTGGCTGGACGGCAGCTTTCCTGTATCAACTTGCTCATCATGCAGCATGTCGGGCTGTGTGTGGCAGGCTGGGGGGGCATCTAATTCAAATGCACAACTTCCAGCTCCAATCCCAACACCAGCAAGTGCAGCCTCATCAGTGGGCAGGTTACACCATAGTATGTATGTATTGCTGGAGGACACAGGTCATTTTTTATCCTATGCCCCTTCCATTTTCATCTCTGTTCTTTGCCTCTCAGCCCACACTTATCACCCCCCCCCCCCACACACACACACACACATTTTCCTACTTTTTCACATTCCCTTGTTCTCTCTCTTTCCCACATTCCCTCCATCTTTCTCTCTTCCCCACATTCCCTCCATCTTTCTCTCTTTCCCACATTCCCTCCATCTTTCTCTCTTTCCCACATTCCCTCCATCTTTCTCTCTAGTGCTGGCTACCTCAGTTTGTGCTATGTTTCACAGTGCCATGCCTCCTGGAGACCAACCCTCCATCAGTTGAGTATAGCCAACTGCAGTGCCATGCCCCCAACTGCCAATGGGGGGGAGCACTAGCATTAATAGTGCCTAGGGCAGCATGAACCTTAAATACAGCTCTGGGCTCACACAGAATGTTGTCACCATCCTCTTGGTCCAGCTTAAGGACACAGGTTGATCCTTTATCTCAGGGAAGTAAGGTAAGTAAGGGGTACAGCCTGAAAATGTACTGTTTCTTAAGTTGTAAAGTGCAGGGCATTCCAATAAATCTGATCTATAAAAAAACAGCACATAACCTTCTAATGCACAGTTAATATCTGCATTTTTATTCTTGTTTCTTTTTCAAATGAGGCCCTGACAGGCCCAAAGTCAGACAGTCCCATTGATTCCAATAGGAGGCAACCTCGTGCTGAGGGGGTGCGATTCCATTGGGGCTCCGTTAGGGAGTTAGGGGGCCCCATCATTGTTGCTTTCCCCAATATTTATCATATTTGTGTTCACTTGACATAATTTAGACTTTAGTTGTCCTATTGCATCTACTAAACTAAATATCATGTTATATCTTTTTGTTTAATGCGCTTTGCTTTTTATAGTAGATGTACCAGTGTTATCTTACTTACAGAACCCTTGCAGGGAGGAGCCAACTGTCTTCCATATCCACTACTACCGTAGCATAACCCTGCCCACCGTGCTATCCTTGTCCAGTGTCTGCATACTGGACATGGGGGTGAATCTATCTGCTAAAGGACCAGATCAGATTACCCCAGATGCCTCCATCATGGTGATTATTACTAGATTACCTCCCAGGGGGTCTAAAACCTAGTATGTGAACAGTTCCCGATAGTCGCAAGAATATTCTGAGAGCTCAGAGGGTGAACCACATCAATATATTGCCAGTTTTATCTCACAATCATATAATATATATTTTCTTTAAAGAACAATTAAAAAACATTAATATTTATATATGAATAAAATATCATTCATTAAAAAATGACCGACCTAAACATTTAGGTCCGCTTGAGGGTGGCCGTGCAGCAGCTCATAAGCAGCCCTTTTTGCCGGCCAACAACCCCAGTATCAAGCGCTGCCGGAGAGGAACCGTGAAGTCAGCGGTACATTTGTGCTCCCCCAGCCGAAAATCTTCCCATTGAAGGCGGCTGGAGAAGATCTCAGCGGTACTCGGCGCTTTGCCCGGCCGAAAATCTTCTATTGAAGGCGGCTGGAGATGAACCGCGATGTTAGCAGTACTTGCCGCTTCGTCTGTCCGAAAATCTTCCAGTGAGAGGGGGGTAAGAAAAGAGCCACACACCGGTGCTCACTGCTATGCTAAGCCAAAAATGTTTCCATAGCGGTGGGTAGATTCAATGCTTTGAGTCCCGCTTAACTCCGCCCCCTTAAAAAGAGCACACATTTTCAACCAGTAAAAACACATTGGAAGAGCAATAAAGAGGAAATGAATTCCCCTGGTCCCCTCAATCAGGCTCACCAGACAAAAACCTTATGGCTGCTTTTTCCTATGGCGGAATTCTCAGCCAGGAGTATCACTCTTTTTTAAAAAACAAAAAGGTGACACCCCACAGCGCCCCAAGACCCTGGCGCTTACCTTACCATCCTGATACGAATGCAGCTCAGCTGCGGAGGCAAAGTGGGTCCATTCAGATCCAAGGAGTATAAGGGCCAAAAAACAGTCAGGTTTCCATTACCCCCCCTTAATTCCTTTAAAACAAAAAGTAAATGGGAGAGGAGTTCAGATAAGTCCTTGCAGTTCCACTGGAAAAAAGAAAACTGAAGTGCATCAATTCAGCCAGGTGGTTATAGGCCAGGGAGGTGGAGACACACCTTTATTCTTGCAGACCACACCCTTCAGGAAAATGTAACCCATTCGTCTCTGAATTCTTCTGATGGCCTGAAGTAATATGGAAGAGAAAGTGTTCTATAAGTGTCCTCAAAACTCACCTATTCAGATGCTTATCATCTGGCTTAAACAATCTACTACAGTCTTAACATCTATTAGAGCACTTGCTACCATGCTTAATGCATACAATTTGTGACCCAACCTCCTTTATATCCCTTAATTTTAGATTGTAAGCTTGCAAGGCAGGACCCTCAGTCCAGCTGTACTCCAGTATCAATGGATATTTGTTGCATCTCTATCACACCCGAATTGTAATATCCAGATTATATTACTTGTTTTAACCGATACAGTGCCATAGAACATAATGGTGCTTGTAAAACAACAAACCCACAAGTATAAAGAAGACTGTACTGGAAAAGGTTTAAGAGGCTTTACAAACCTGTCTCCTGGATTAAACGCTCTGTAGACTTTGCTCTTTTTCTTCTTTTTGTGCTTTCTTTTTAAATTTCTTATAGACAAAGGAAAGCTCTTTTTACGGCCAATCCCACTGCCATTCTTTGAGGAGGTGGTTGAGCTAGCAGAAGAGGTCACAGAGCTAGCATCATCAGTGTCCTCTGCAGCCTCATTATCAGCATCCTGTTCATTAGGCTGAAGCGGCAAGTCCTGAAAAATCTCCTTGATGTTGCCTAGCAGTTGATCTTGGGCAGAACAATCTTCAGAGAATGACACTTTTGTTAGGTCTTTACCATTAACTTTATTTTGTGTAGTGCATGTTGCAGCCACATGAAATGCTAAAGATTGTTTCTTTAGCAGGTCAGCTGGATTTGAAGACTCCTGTGCACATGAGATGATTTTCAAAACTTGCCATTCTTGTAACTTGTTACCTTGCTAAACAAACAAAAAAATTGGACATTTTTAAAACCTTATAAGCTGAAATACTATTACTAGGCACAAAACGCTGTACTTAAAAATAGCTTTACACTAACAATTTGGTACAACAATTTCAAATAAAAATGATAAAAATCTATATATCTTATAGAATTGTATATTATGAGAATTATGGATCGACAGTCTGATGACAGGTGTACATTCATAGCAAAGATGCAAGTACTATTTTGGGCCTTGTTTTTCCCTTACTTACCCAGCTAGATATATACCATTTCCGCCTGACATCAGGACGCCCAGCTGTGTGGAACCCCACTGGGTGCCTGTAAAAACACAATTCTGTGAGGTACTCACCTGTAGAATTGTTTTTTCTGGGAATCCATTCCAGGCACGCCTTACGCTTGGGGATTACCTCCTTGCTGATCACGTGACTGCAAGAAAAAAAACAGGTGTGGCCCCTCCCGGCCCATAAGTAGCAGCTGCCTCCTCACCAAGATCAGTTTACTTAAAAAGCAGTAAAAAACAGAAAAACAGAGGCAGGCCAGGAGGGCCTATATAGGAGTCCATGTTACTTTACACCATACTCTCAGAAATTAAGTTTTGTTCTTTTCACTTTCTCTTACACTTTTTCTATTTTTTTTTTTTATTTTATTTTTTTTTATAAATGCTAATGAAATAAATGGACTAAACACCATCAAAAAAAGCATCAACAGATAGATCATGACCCAAAACGGGTGGGCCGAGTGCCTGGAATGGATTCCCAGAAAAACCAATTCTACAGGTGAGTACCTCACAGAATTGTGTTTTTTCTTCCAATCCATTCCAGGCACTCCTTACGCTTGGGATCTCCAAAAGCAGTGCCATCTATGGGCGGGATCCCCTAACGCAGAACAGCAGGTAGTTCATTTCACTACTGCCTGAAGAATCTTTCGACCAACCACAGCGTCAGCTGAGGCTCTAACATCCACCTTGTAAAATTTGGTAAATGTATGAACCGAAGCCCAGGTGGCAGTTTTGCAAGCCTGTTCCACCGAAGCCTGATGCTGAAAAGCCCAAGAAGCACCAATGGAGTGAAATGGCCATGACCCGAAAAGGGGGTTCCTTCCCCTTGGCCGAGTAGGCTCTTCCTACTGCCTGCCTAATCCACTTACTGACAGTGGCTTTAGCTGGCGGAAGCCCCTTTCTCAGCCCTTCCGATATAACCAAAAATGGAAACCCGTTTTGCGGAAGGAATCTGTAGCTGCCAATATCTTACGGCTCTGACTACATCTAAGGAATGAAGCGCCCTTTCCTTAGCATTAGCCGGAACTGGGCATAAAGAAGGTAAGTTACCTCTTGATTAAGGTGAAAGGGAGAGACAACCTTAGGTAAAAAATCAGGCTTAAAACGAAAAACTACTTTGTCTCTGTGTAACTCAAAATAAGGAGACATCATACATAACTAACTTAGCTAACTTAGAAACACGCCGCACAGAGGTGATTGCCACCAAAAATAACCCCTTAAGCGTCAAAATGCCCAATGGAGCGTCAATCATAGGATCAAGGGGAGCACCCTGCAGAGCCGACAACACCAGATTCAACACCAGATTAGGGGGCAGTTGTGGCTTAGAGGCAAGGGGAGCGCACTTGCGACCGGAGGGCTGCAGGATCGAATCCCGGTCCTGGGACAAGACCGAAGTGCTCTTGAGCAAGGCACCCAACCCCGCAACTGCTCCCCGGGCGCCACAATTAGGGCAGCCCACTGCTCCGAGCATGTGCACACTCACTGCACGGATGGGTCAAATGCGGAGGATGAATTCCTATGTGTGCGCAAGCATACAATGGCCATCTACGCGGAGCCAAGCCAAGAGAAAGGCGCACAAAGAACAGAGGACAGACTCAGCCTGATAAGAGGTACTGATCTATGCCCTCCTTTTACTGCCCGGAGGTCCCTGCCTGCAGCTGTAATACCAAGCCTCACTACATGTGATAACGGCCGGCCATTGCAAGGCTCCCTGATACACTGAACAAATAGTTTACAATTATCCCCTCATCAACTCATTCACTGACCTGAGGTACTGGGATCACCAAGGAGACAATCAGCGTGTGATTCTGTGAAGGAAGGTGACCTTTACCCTAGCAGACAGAACCTCGTAGCTGACCCCCCTCCTCCCCCTCATCGCTGGCGCGGGAGAAAGACAAAGAGTGAGAGGCTGTCAAGCACTTAACCCTCGCTGATTCCGAGCTGAGGAGACACTGTCCAGACACCCTGTCTAACCGACACCTCCTGGAGAGACCTTGCCACCCCTCACTGCTGAGTTTCACAGAAGACGAGACACCCTGCGGGAGCGTGCCAGGAGGAGACACTGCAGGTCGGTGGACGAGAAATCCAGCCTGCACTGTTTCAGAGGTCACCAAACATTTCCATCCGAGGCTGGCAGAAGGTAGGTGGATTGGTGCTGTGGGGGGACCTAGCAAGGAACTGCCAAAAGAGGGATACACTGTCCCTGTCCCACCTCATAAAGGCACACACTAAAACGACCCCCCTGGGAGAAACCTGCTGAGGCCCCTATTGTCTGGACTGAGGGACACAGGCCATCAAGTTGGGGTTTGGAGCACGGTGTGGGGACAACTACCTCCCACTTTCATTGCCATCAGCCTAGCCAGCATTCAAGCCTTCTGTGCTCTATCCTCTGGAGCAGCACCTGTGGGAGCCCCTTATAAAACCTCCAGAGCAGATAGCTGAGCCACTGGAACTGTGAACTTGCCCCGGGGTGATTGCCCCATGTAAGCTCCAGACCCATCCCCCACTCAGGAGGAACAGAACATCCTTTGGCTTAGAAAGAATCATCTGTGAGAGAGATCTTCCCCAATCTGATTCCAGTCTCACAGAGGGCTTCAGTGAAACCGAGCTGGATGCTTACCATCAACAGCAGCCAGAAATCTACAAGTCCAGAGAATTACTGACAGGATCTCTGAAGTTCAGACATACTGGACTCTGCACATATTAACAATCTTTATTACAGGTTGAACCGGAGCAACGTAACTAACATATTTTGCATTGCAGGCACAAAGCAGCAGAAATCTCAGGTGTAAATACATGCTTTGAGTCATACACAGGGAGAATCGGGGAAGGTTCCAGATCTGGTTTTCTGGGGCAGGCACTGACACCTAGTGGTGACATTTGGTGGTGCAGGCTTCGGGAGACTGGGGTGGACATTTCCTGCCACCTAGTGGTCAAATAACAGAATATTGATTAATAGCAAAAGCAAAGTTTGCAGCCGCCACTGCTGCCACCCAGTGGCCATACATTATAACACAGGGGAATTAACAACAGTCAGAAATATACCAGCCCAGAGAGCTTCTGACAGGCTCTCTAAAGCTCAAATACAGTGAATTACACATATTAACATAAATTTTATTACAGGTTGAACCGAGGTAACGTAACTAACATACCTCAAGAAAGTACACGACTTTTGATAGTCACTACAAGTGAAGGCCAGCTTACTTTTAGGAATTGCGGTCGCGCTGCAGCCTCCGGGTACAGAACCCGAATTCCAGTCCAAACATGGCTCAGAGCAACATGAGTCAAATGCCGACTAGAGGTATGGATAAGTATGTAGAGAAACTTACCCCTGCAACTCACAACAAATCTACGTCCAAATCAAAACAGAGTTCTCAGGTGGACTCTAGGCAGACTGGTACCCCACCGCCCTCGCCACCTATACCTGATCTGAGTGTATCCCCCCCCAGCGAGACTTACGAGACTCGCCTGCGGGCGGGACCAGTCTATAGCACAAGAAGTTATGGACACTCTGATACCTTACTTTGACAAAAAATTTGGTGCCCTACATCACACTCTTACGGGGGCCATGGAACAAATTAACTCACTCCCAACAGATAACTGAACTCCAACAAAGGGTCAGTGACCTGGAGGACTGCAATGCGACATATAGTGAAAAAATTGAGAAACAGGAAAGACTTTTGACCGCCCTATGTGAAAAACAGGAGGACCTAGAGAATAGGAGTCGCAGGTCAAATCTCCGATTTGTAGGCATACCAGAAAGCTATAAGGGCCAAGGGCTAAAATCTTTTCTAACAGGGGACCTTATGACAGCACTACAGCTGCCAGCATGCGACCCCAGGAAAATTGAAAGAGCGCATAGGCTGGGCCCAGATAGACAATCTGAAGGCAATAGGCCAAGAGCAACTATAGCCAAATACTTACACTTTGAAGACAAAGAAGAAATTTTGAGGGCTTACCGCAAACAGAAGGACGTGGTGGTGGCGGGAAGTAGAATCTTGATATTTCAAGATTTCTCTGTAGCTGTGACCCAGAAGCGTAAAGAGTTCTCCCCCATTTGCCAACACCTTGTACAGCAAGGAATCAGATTTGCACTGCTATACCCCGCTCTGGAGAAAATAAAACATATGACGATGTCAAGAAGGCTAAACTGGATCTATTGCCACCAAACACCTGATATGGTGGTTTTGCCCACTTTGGGCACATGGTCACGATACCATTCAACCACCCTAGATTCCAGAATGATCTATGCAGATTTTGAAGGATTGCAGGGACGCCCTTTTTCAAGGCAAAAAGTTTAAAAAAAAGTTTATGCTGTTAAAGATGTGTTTATCAACAGGCAAAAGCCAATGAAGGATGATATTGATCATAGATTAAGAGATAAGATAAGTTATAGGTTATGTTCGAAGTTTAAACGGCGCGGTGGCGCTTTGAGAGCTGTGCGGGAACGCATAGGGCCCCACGTTGAGAGGACGGGGATGGTAACTCTCTAGGAGGAGGGGACCCTATGCTTGTCTCGAGGACCCCAGTGGTCACTGTCTGTTCAAAAACCATTGATCGTTTTCTTCACCATGTTTGTTTTAGGTCAACAAATGTTCATGGGAAAAATGATAGCTCAAACTATCATTACAAATGCAAATTGTAATTCTATCTCTAGCTAGCACTGTAAAAGTAATTCATAATAATTTTCATGGTGTTAACCTTTATTCTGTGCATCGCTCAAGGTGGAGGCTGCAACTCTTGAGAATTCATGACGGGGGGTGGACATTCGGACAACCAGTACCATGGGATTTTCAGGTATGCGCTACTAAAACCGACATTATACACACCTCATGGCAACCAATGACATAATGGCAGATACAATAATAAAGGACTCACTTAAAATAGTCTCTTGGAACGTAGGGGGCCTGAATCACCCCATTAAACGCAGGAAAACTCTGGCGTCTATCCATCGCCTCAACCCAGATATTGTTGGGCTACAGGAAACTCATTGGAAGACAGGGGAAAAGGGCAATCTTAAGGCTAACTGGATAGGGGAGGAGATTACCACCACATACACGCACAAAAAAAGGGGAGTAGCCATATTAATTAGCAAAAATCTGCAATACAATATCACAGACAAATGCATTGACCCCGAAAGCAGATATATAATTCTGAAGCTTAATGTGGCAGGACAGAACATCACCCTAGCCAACATTTATGCACCTAACGGCCCTAACGCGGACTTCTACACGGAACTCACATAAAAACTACTAGCAATGCAAGCACAAAACCTAGTCATAATAGGGGATTTTAATGCCGTTATTGACCCCAAGGTAGACAGGCAGGAATCAAGAAACACACAGCACAACTCCCTTAATTTCCTACTACGGAACACAGCATTGGTGGACCCATGGAGGCTCCTGTATCCACAGCTAGAGAATACACGTGCTACTCAGTAGCTCACAAAACGCTATCGAGAATAGATTACACCCTAATAGATGAACAATTGATGAGTGGGGTTCTGGAAGCTTCCATCAAACCAATCACTATGTCTGATCATGCGCCAATCACCCTGACACTTAAACTGGAATCTGCACAAACCTTCTCTAGGATATGGAGATTCCCGAATTACCTGTACACATCCCCAAAATTTAAGGAATACCTAACAAAAAGTTGGGGAGATTTTCTAGATTATAATATTCTACATATGGACAGCCCTACACTGTTGTGGGAAACGGCAAAGGCTGTGCTGAGAACAAATTATAGCATATACTGCCAAACAAAAAAAGGGATGCAAAGGCAAAACATACACTCTTATACAATGCACTCACTAAGGCTTACAAAACCTATTTAGAACAAAACACAGCAGAAAACAAAAAGCGTTGGCTGGAGTCCTCCTTAGTACTCGACACATATCTAGGGGCAGAAGCCAAATGTAGAGTACAATTTCAGAACGCCAAATACTTTAATTTTGGCAACAAAGCTGGGGCATTATTAGCCAATATGGTGAAACCAAGGGGGCACAACAGAACTATACATATCATAAAAGATATGGCTACGGGCCATAGAACACATGACTCCAAAAGCATAGCTGAGAAATTTGAAGCCTATTTTAGAGAATTATACTCTGCTACTGCAACAGACTATGCCACCACACAAGACATACTTAACAAGGCACAGCTCCCAAAACTCACAATAGAACAGAGAACCATGTTGGAAGCAGACATCACAGATCAGGAGATAGCTAACACTATCAGAAACCTTAAAAATCAAAAAACGCCAGGCCCAGATGGTTACACAACCGAATTCTACAAGTTACTGAACCCCACGATCATACCTACGCTTAGAGAAGTGTTCCACAATATCATAAACCACGGAACTCTAAACGCCTCGATTTACTGAATCGTATACGATTTTATTGCCAAAGCCGGACAGAGACCCGGAACTGGTCAAATCTTATAGACCGATTTCATTATTGAATACGGACTATAAAATATTATCTAAAATATTGACCGATCAGCTCCAATGCTTTCTCCCAAAACTGCTTACTACACACCAATTGGGCTTTGTTAGGGGCAAGCACATCTCAATAGGCATAAGAACAGCAATAGCAGCAATTACTACTAGTAGAAATTCTAAGGGTCTCCTTCTCAGTCTGGACGCTGAAAAAGCTTTCGATAAAATTGCATGCCCATGGCTTAACGCTATATTAACGGAGAGAGCCTTTGGCGGAACATTTACGTCACTGATACAATATATATATACACAAGGCACCAACCTGCCAACTATTGGTTAATGGACAGCTCACCAACGGTGTCCAGCTGGGGAGGGGAGTCAGACAAGTATGCCCCTTGTCACCACTAATATTTAATTTGGCCATTGACCCGCTCTTTCGATTATTGGAGGGGGAGAGTGCCTTCCAAGGAATAAAAATAGGCAAAGAGGAAATAAAGATAACAGCTTTTGCAGATGATATGTAGCAAATCCCCGAACCACACTCCCACGGATATTGGAGATCATAGCCCAATTTGGTACCGTCACAGGTTACTCCATTAACTTAGAAAAATCGGCGGCCCTATATCTAAATAATTGCACAAAACCGAGCTGGGGAGACAACTTCCCGTTTAAATGGAACAAACAGTACATAAAGTACTTAGGAGTTATGCTACCTAAAAATCAGCACAAACTCTATGATATTAATATCAAACCCATTATAAGAGAGATTCAGCGAGATTTACAAACCTGGGCCGGCTTGACTCTCTCATACCTGGGACGTATTTATTTAATAAAAATGATAGCATTTCCGAAGCTGCTGTTTTATCTGCAGACACTCCCTATACTCCTTAACCATTACAGAATTAAACAAAAGATTCAGGGAATTTATATGGGGCAAGAAGAGAGCGACAATAAGTAGAAGGGTGTTACAGCAAACATGGGAGAACGCCGGAGTCAATCTTCCAGATCCTTTTAATTATAACGCAGAAGCGTTACTTGGTGTATTAAGAGATTGGATCAAGAACACCCACATACACACAGATCCGCAATTAGATCAAAGCATGGTACCAGACATCAAATTAACCTATCTGATTCACATGCAGAAAGCATTGCTACCTGAACATGTCACTCTAAATCCACTATTAATGTCCATCTGGGGTCTCTGGCAAAAACTAAGGAAGAAATAGAAGCTAAACCCCCATTTACCAACATATTACCTATTACAGGAAATCTAGATTTCCCAAACGGGAACACGACACGCCCATTCACGGACTGGGAAAAAGAAGGGATCACACACATTGGGCAGCTGTTACGGCTAAATAGCAAAAGAATGCTTACACATCAGGAATTCAATGAAAAATTCCCGTTTACAGTTCCGCACACGTTTGCCTACTTTCAATTGACATCTTATGACAAAGTCAAAAAATTTTCCACTCAGGACTGGGATAATGGGCTGGACACACTATTGAACATGACGCCACTGAATAGCAGAGCCATAGCACTGCATTATAAGTTCTTAAGACACACACTCAATTATGAGGAACTCAACACGGGAATGATTAAATGGTGCACTCACTTCCCAGAACTTGACATTGAGGAGCTGCTTAAAATGTACAAATATTCCTGGGCGACCCTACAAGCATCCTCCTACAGAGAAATGCTTCTTAGATTATATCATTACAACTATGTGTCACCTGTCCGTTCAGTACAGATGAAACTGTCTGACTCTGACCACTGTAGGAAATGTGGGGAGGAGGGGGCAAATTTATATCATTGTCTATGGGAATGTCCGGTTGTCAACCAGTTCTGGAGAAAAGTACATAGATATATGATTACAAAATTGATAAACTATCTGCCTCTCACTCCAAGATGGGCAATATTTGGCTCAATTGATACTACCACCCAGAGGATAGATAGAGGCACTAAGAAATTAATTCTGTTAACGGCTGCAGTTGCGAAAAAAGTCATTCTCCAGGGCTGGTTTGGAGACAAACCTCCCTCATTCCGACACTTTATGGAGAAGTTGCAGCAGCTCTTCAAGTTTGAATGGGCTGATGCAACCCTAGACAAAGAAAAGAAAACACCCAGTTTTTTCAATACATTGGAAAGCTTTGGTACTTAACTAGAGTGATAGAGGGAGATAGTCCAATAAATCTCGAAGAAAGAAACACCAACGTAATACGGCAGCCCCCACCTTGAGCACCAAATCTACAACATAAATAAGAATGCAATCACATTGCTGGTAGCTCGAGTTGGTTGATTTGATGTATATAGTCTTGACTTAGGGTACAATGCCTGTAGGAAAAACAATTTTCCAGATTCATGTGATACCATGTTTGTGTTGCTTCTTTTCTGATCTAAAATTATGGCAAGACCGACCTATGTACTTAGTATGTTGAAGCTACATTTGTATCAAAAAAACTCAAGTCCTACACTGGTAAAATAGACGCGTGGAGGTCGGACATGAGTGACCCCCTGAAAAAAAGTCTTAAGGAGCCTCTTACTAGCGATAGACTTCTGGAAAAAAATAGCAAAGGCCGATACATGCCCTTTTGGGGCGCTTAACTGTAGGCCCATTTCTAAGCCATCTTGTAGGAATTCTAGAATTCTAGAAATTTAATACTTTCTGCACGAAAAATTCCTAGCCTCACACCAGGATATGAACGACCGCCAGACCCTGTAGTACATCATGGAAGACGACTTCTTCCGGGCCTGAATCATGGTATGAATAACCTTGGCCGATAAACCTTTCTCTGCTAAGATCGAGGTTTCAATAGCCAAGCCGTTAAAGCCAGCATCTGTAAATTCGGGCACCGAAGCGCCCCGAGTGAGAAGATCTGGCTCGACCGGTAGGCGCCGATGGTCTACCGACCTCCTTGTTATGTCTGAAAACCAACTTCTTCTTGGCCAATGAGGAGCTACTCTAGAATGGTAGGTACCCCCTCCTGAGCTATCTTTCCTAATACACGGCTCAGTAGCGGAAGCGGGGAAAAAAAGTACAGAAGCTTGAACCTTGCCCAAGAGACTGACCGGGCATCTGTTGCTATGACCAGAGGGTCCCTTGACAGGGACATGAAATTCGTCCGTTTGTGATTGTGTCTGGATGCAAAAGATCCACTTACAGACACCCCCAGCGAAGACAAAGGGCTTGAAAGACCTTCCGACTGAGGGACCATTGTCCCCAATGCAGAACCTTCCTGCGGTGGTCGGACATGAGTCTCAGAGCGTCGGCCTCCTGGTTTTTTACCCCCGGGATGTAAACTGCCGAGATGCAGGGAACATTCTCCTCTGCCCAAATCAGAATCCGGCTTACTTCCTCTTGAGCACTCTTGCTCCGGGTACCCCCCTGATGATTGATATAGGCTACTGCCGTCCAATTGTCCGACTGGACCTGGACTGCCTGCCCCTTTAAGCTGGGGGTCAGATACTGAAGCACTAGTCGGATTGCTCTTAATTCCAATATATTTATGAGAAGCTGACACTCCTTCGGCCCCCATTGTCCCTGGATCTTCTGTGTCTGCCAGATGCCCCCCCCCCCCCCAACCTGTGAGACTGGTATCCGGGGAAACGAACTGCCACTGTGGTGTCAGAAAGGACCTGCCTACAGACAGATGAAGAGGGTCCATCCACCACAGAAGAGATTGCCTGGCCGAGGGCGTCAGAACAAAAAACTTGATCCAGCGACTGTGGGGCTCGATCCTAGTTTGCCAACAGACTCCACTGAAGAAGCCTCATGTGAAACTGGGCAAAAGGTACGGCCTCGAAGCAGGCTACCATAAGGCCTACTAGCTTCATCCCTAGCCAAATGGTCGGCTGCCGGCAAGCCAGTAAGTACTCTATTTGATTTCAAATTAGCAGAACCTTCTGCTCTGGTAGAAACACTTTGACTTGAACCGTGTCCAGAATCATTCCTAAGAATTCCTTACAGGCGCCGGAGTGATATGGGACTTTGGATAATTGATCACCCAGCCGAACTCTTCCAGAGTTGATAGCGTATCTTTCATGATCCGCTGAAGAGACCCGCTAAAATTAAAAGATTGACCAAATATGGAATGATGCATATCCCCTGGCTCCTGAAAATGAGAACTACTCGTCGCTGACCTTAGCGTCTCCATGCGGAAAGGTTTCACGCGGATATCCTGTTGAGACCCTTTAAGTCTAAAAAATGGGATGCATTGACCCGTCCTTTTTGGAAATTGTGAACAGTTTGGAGTAAAACCCCTGACCTTCCTCCTAAAAGGGTACCCGACAAATTACCCCTTTTTGAAGGAGATGCTGAACTGCGGGTCTCAGGGCATCTATCTTTGATTGGTTCCGGGATGCCCCTGACCAAAGGAACCTTGCGGGTGGTCTGGCTGCAAACTCGATCTTGTAGCCTGATGACACAACCTCTAGGATCCAAAGATCCGCCACGTGGTGCCTCCAGATATGAGCAAAATGTAAAAGCCGTTCCTCCACCTGCTCGGGTGAGGGCGCCCCCTCATGCTGGAGTGGGCTTGGCTGGAGGATTAGGCCCACTTCTCCAGGCCCCTCCTGCCCTACATGCTCTGCCTCTACCTCAAAAATCTCTACGGGAGCAAGGACGAAAGGTCCCTCTGCCAGTCCAAAAGAGTCGATATGATGAAGTCCTCTGAAAAGGCCGAGTCGTCCTCTTCCTCTGAGGCAGTTTGCCATCCTTCACCATACTGTTCAGTTTTTCTCCAAAAAATCTGCTCCCTAAAAAAGGTAGATCTATAAGAGCTTTCTTAGTGGCGGCAACCGCCAACCATTGTCTTAGCCATAAGGAACGGCGCAAGGCCACAAGCAGAGCAGAAGTTCCAGTAGCTAGCCTGACTGCATCATCCATCGCAGTGATAGCGAATGAGTTAAAGTCCAAACAATCCTTAAAAACGTTGGACTCTTGAATAAGCCTGCGAGACTTAGCCCTGGCTAAACCTTTTCTTCATCTTCTTCCTTGAAGCCAGCGACACAATGGCCATGGCACAAACAGGACGTAGAAAGGATCCTTTGATAGCAAACACATGGCGGGCCAATTGATCCATTCGTCTCCCCGTGGGATCTCTTAAAGATTCCATAGTAGCAGACGGCATGATGGAAGTATTAGACAAGCCTGCTACTGGAGAATCCACCTCAGGTGGGTAAGACCAAAGCTTAATCATGTCCGCCGGAAAGGGATACCTAGAGTCTAGTATCCTAGGAACAGCCGGTAATTTGTTAGGATTTTCCCATTCCTTTAACGCCATTTTAGAAAAGTGCGGCTGCTCCGGGAACACCTGCCTTTGCCTTACTGGCTTAAGCAGATCATCCTTCCCTCTTTTTGTCACCTCAGGAGGGGTGATATTATTATTATTGTTCATTTATATAGCGCCATCATCTTCCGTAGCGCTTTACAAAGTAGTAATTACAGACAGGGTAGAACATACAGTACACACACTATTTCAAACGCAGTTTTACAGATTTGACAGTGGATATTCTGAGTACAAGATACAATATGGGAGAGAGTGATATTCAAAGTTTCAAAAACCGAAGAGAGCAGACACTGTTTCGCCAGGCCCCTCCTCCTGCGAGGAGGGGGTCCTCATCAGAAGAGAAAAAAAGTTAATATCTTCCTCACCAGAGCGTAACTCGCCTTCTGAGAGCTGCTCATCTATATACTCTTCTTCCTCCCACTCTCCAAAAGAGGCAAATAAATCTCTTTCCTCCTCTTATAGGTGGCCTTCTTTGGAAGAACCAAGGATAACTGTCTCTCCAGGTTATCCAACCTTACATAAGGGGCAGAGCCCGCCCTGCTCAAAAGGGATGCCCGAATCACTATCCCCTGATGCCTCCCTCATGGTGTTTTTTTTTTTTTTTTTTAATTTGGCAATCAGACCTAAAAGGCCCTAAGCCTAAAACCAATCCCAAAAGGGACCGGGAGGAACCAAAAATTTCTAACCTTCTTCCAAATTCTAAAAAATAAAACAGGAGAAAAAAGGAGCATTAATAATCTCCCTTTTTTTTTTTAAACTGATAAAAAGATAAAACTGACAATCATAATAAAATATATTCATACAGATTGTAAAATATTAAAATATATATATTATAAACATATACAAATATATAATATAAATAATATAACTAACTGAAATATGAAATTGATAATGCAATTAATCAAAAAAATGTATATAAAAATTGATAATGGCGACGTCCACTCACCACCACCGCTCTTCTCTTTACCGCTATACAAAAGAAATGATCAAACACATAATATATATATCATAGCTTAGTACAAACAACGGCAAAATCAGCTTGCCCTGAGGCAGCAATATGAATAAACCAGCGGAACCCCTGAAAGCCATCCTAATCACAAGGCATTTCTAGGCCAGCACCTTGGCCCAACCGGCCGCCGCCGCAATCGCACTGCTATCTGGCCGCAATATGTATATATATATATATATATATATATATATATATATATATATATATATACCTAGCAATATGCGATTTCCTCGCCTGGGAAGAGAGACAACTAAATACACGGCCTTGTGGTTCCGGGTTAAACTCTGCCCTTGTGTGACGTCAGCCACGTCCCTTAAAGGCATACATTAAAAAAAAATTTTTTTTTTCTTTTTTTTTTCTATTTTTTTTTTTTTTTTTTCTATTAATTTCTCTTTTTTTTTTCTATTATTAATTTCTCTTGATAAAAAACCTACCTAACTGGAAGAAGGAGGGGTTGGGTAAAACATAAAAAAAAAACATTCCTCAGCAGGTACACCAGAGAAAAACCTGCGGCTGACTTGCTTGTCAAAAAAGCCTGCAGCCCAGAGCATATACACTCTGTAAGCGCCCCAAGACCCCGGCGCTTCCACCTTACCTTCATGGACCCCAAAACAGCCAACACTGTGGAGGCATAAACTTGGGTCTTGAGGGATCCATGGGAATAAGGCTACGCAGAGAGCAGACAGGGTTCAGTCCCCCGCTCGCTGCCAATCCTTGAGAGCTAGTTTCTTGAACAACCTTTACAGTCACTTGCCACTGCAAGAAAGAAAAACTGATCTTGGTGAGGAGGCAGCTGCTACTTATGGGCCGGGAGGGGCCACACCTGTTTTCTTTCTTGCAGTCATGTGATCAGCAAGGAGGTAATCCCCAAGCGTAAGGAGTGCCTGGAATGGATTGGAAGAAAAACACTCACCTTTACCCGCTCCAACAACGCATGCACGGGATCTTGTCCAGTGAGAGCCATCTGCCGTGACTACGTTGTTCAGGAAACGGCTCTCATTGTTGACAATGGGAAGCACATGGCCAGCAGGGTTCTCTCCCCATTCTAGTCAATAAGAGCCATTTATCAAATGACAGGCACATCTTTCCCCATTCTTGGTGAGAGCCTTTAATTATGAAGGGCATTCGCATCCCAATCCCTGGAGGCCACGATTGCAGTGATTCCTAAGCTGGGTAAGGACCCCTTGGCCTGTGGCAGCTACAGACCTATTTCACTACTTAACAGACCTGAAACTGTTCTCTAAAATGATTGCCTCGAGTTTGCAGCCCCCGATTCCCGATTTGATACACTTGGACCAGGTGGGGTTCGTTTCGGGCGGGGAAGTGCGAGACAACACGAGCAAGTTGCTGGACCTTATTGCGTACATCAAAGAATGAGGGATACAGGTGTGTATCCTCTCCTGCGACACCAAAAAGGCGTTCGACATGCTGAGCTGGCATTTCCTTAGTGCCACCCTGGCCTGGGCCCCAACCTCTCCTCCAAAATCATGTTGCTCCACTGAAGCCCAACAGCCAGAGCCGGGGTTAATGGGGTTCTCTCAGAACCCTTCACAATCGCTACTGGCACCTGTCAGGGTTGCCCCTTGTCATCCTTGCTGTACGTTTTGACGATGGAGCATCGTGCGATAGCTATGCAGAACAATCCGGACATTAGAGGTATTGAGTGTGGTATTGAGGTATCATTATAAGAACTCGGTTTTCGCAGATGATCTCCTCCTACACTTGACGTCCCCAGCTATATATCTTTCCCAGCCCTGTATAAAGAATTTGAGCGATTTGGCTTCCTACCCAATTTCCGAATCAACTATTCTAAATCAGAGGCAATGAACCTTACACTACCCCAACATCTGGTAGACAACCTTTAAAGTAGCTTTCCCTTTAAGTGGCAACCAACCTCGATAAAGTACCTGGCAGTCCAGATTCTCTCCGACCTGAGCAGGCTATAAGACTTGAACTTTAAAGAGCTCAAGTCCAAGACCATTCAAGATCTGTCAAAGTATGACAGGAGTTGCTACATGTGGTTTGGCAGGATCGGTATCTTAAAGATGAACGTCCTCCCTCATTTCTCTACCTCTTTCAAACGATTCCCATTCACCTCCCAAGACACTTCTTTAAAGACACTACAGGCGTTATTTGGGAAATTCATATGGGGCTCTTGGAAGCCCCACATCAGATTCAACATCCTCGCCAGATTAAAAATTGCTGGAGGCACCGGAGCCCCAGACTTGAAACTTTTTTTTTTTTTTTTTAACAATAAATCTTTATTAAGGCAGACGAGACAAGAAGGCACACAGAGCAGTACAAAGCAGTCAACAGTTTGCATCACATAGTAAAACAGTCATTGTAGGATCATTGCCGCAGGGACGCATCCCCATAACATAACCCCCCGGCTGTCCATGCCTATGCGCCTCTCCGTTCCCGCCCGCCGCATTTTCTAAATTTTTAGGAAAGGGAGATAACCGGGATTGGGGGAGGGAAAAAGAGGTGGCGGGATAGGGGGAGTAGGGAGGGAGAGGGGGTAATGGAGGGGGGAGGGAAAGTTAGCAAATAGGAGGGGCCACAGGGCCCCTCCCACTGCCGCCCACCCTCGGCCGAGACACGCGTCCGCACCCAAGTATAGCCATTGCCCGGGATAATCACCACAGGGTCATAATACCTGGCGAGGCCCGTCACCTCAGTGGGGCCCCAAAGGGAAGAAGAAGAAAAAAAAAAAAAAAAAAAAAAAAGGGGGGGGAGGGGGGACAGAACGTGCCTAGAACTCACCTCACGGGTGAGAGCATTTCCAACCGGGCTGGGCATAATATTAGCCTCCCGACCCGGCGAAGAGCGCCTTGCCCTCCGCGGACTCCATGAACATGTTCCACGGCAGCCACAAACGCCAGTGCTTATCTTCCGCGCGCCTAAGGCCAGCCGTGAGATCTTCCATTCTCCTAATGTCCTCAACCCTCCGGATCCAAGAGCCGATGGAAGGCGGTGAAGAGGATTTCCATTGGGCCGGGATACACGCCCTGGCTGCGTTAATCAGGTGCATGGTGAGAGACTTCCTGTACTTCCCAACTGGGGCCTCGGTTGCGTGTAGGAGGAGGGTCTCGGGCAATAATGGGATGTTCTCACCCACCACTTTACTAGACCATTTCACCACATCCTTCCAAAATGTCTGTATCTCCCTGCACTCCCAGAAAATGTGAAGAAGGGTGCCCCGCTCTTGCCCACATCTCCAACAGAGGGGTGAGACCGATGGGAAAAGGCGACTCAGCATGTGGGGAGTTCTGTACCAGCGGGAGAGGATCTTGTATCCTGTCTCCTGGTATGTGTTGCAAATTGACGCGCGCTGCGCGAGCTCCAGGATTTTCTTGATTTGGTTCGGACGAAAAGAGACCTGGAGATCTGCTTCCCATGCCCTAATGTAGCTTGGCACGAAATCCTCACCCGGGTCCACCAGCAGTTGGTATGTAGTAGAGAGTGCTCCCCTGATAGGCTCCGATGAGGTGCATAGCCGCTCAAAGGGTGAGAGGTCTCGACCGAATTCCCCCGGAGGGGGCAGACACCCCAAATAGTGGGAGACCTGGAGCGCCCTCCAGAACGGCAGAAGGGGGGGGTCCCCCCAAGACATAATCTCCTGTAAGGTCTTCCACCGTGAGCCATCCAGGAAGTCGCGGGCGACTCCTCTGCCAGGCGCCCTCCACCTACCAAACCCAGCATCGATCTGGCTTGGCTTAAAGTCCAGTGCCCCTAAGATCGGGAGGAGCGGAGATGGCGAGGGAGCAATTGACTCTCTGGAGGAGTATTTAGCCCATGCTTGGAGGGTGGGACCTATTGTTGGGTGAGCCTTGAGGGCGCTCGGCAAGGTGCCCGCAGACCAGGGGAGGCCCGCCAGTGGGATTGGGGACCACGTCTGTTCCAGCTGGACCCAGCGCTTTTGACCACCGTGTAGATTCCAGTCTACGATCCTGTTAAGGTGGGCCGCTGCGTGGTACAGTTTAATATCTGGCAGTCCCACCCCCCCTCTCATCTTGGGGAGCGAGAGCGTCTTTTGGGCGATCCTCGGGCTCTTGCCTCCCCACACAAATTTTATGAATTCCGAGCGGGTGGATTTCAAGAAGGAGGATGGAAGGTGGATGGGGAGCACCTGAATGGGGTAGAGCAGCCGTGGCAATACATTCATCTTGAGAACGTTACACCTGCCGAACCACGATAACGTTCTGTCCTTCCAAACATTGAGGTCCCTCTTGATAATGTTCAGCAGTGGCGGGAAGTTTTGGGCATATAAGTCTTTAAGGTGGGGCGTGATCTGTACACCCAGATATTTGATTGCCCCCGTAGACCACCGGAAAGGGAAGTTAGCTTTGATGTTTCCTAGATGCCCCTGAGGCAGCGACACGTTCAGCGCTTCAGACTTTTGCAGATTGACTTTAAAGTTTGATAACTCTGAGTACTCCCTGAGCTCCCTCAGCAGGTTAGGCAGAGACGTTACCGGCTGGGTAATGCAAAAGAGCAAGTCGTCCGCAAAGGCCGCCACTTTGTGTTCGGCCCCTCCCCTCACTATCCCTTTTATGTCCGGGTTAGCCCTTATCCGACGAAGGAAGGGTTCTAACGTGAGAACAAATATGATTGGGGAAAGCGGACAACCCTGCCTTGTCCCATTCGTAATTGGGAACGGTTCCGACAGCATTCCATTAACCTTGACACAGGCTGACGGGGCGGAGTAAAGGGACAGTATCCGGGTCCTCATGTTTTCCTGCAGACCCAGGTGTTCAAGTGTGGCCCGGATAAAGTCCCAGTGAACCCTGTCGAATGCTTTCTCTGCATCCGTTGAGAGTAGCATAGCAGGAATCCCATCCTCACGGATCAGGTGGATCAAATTAAGGACCCTGGTCACGTTGTCCCTGGCCTCTCTCCCTGGAGTAAAGCCTGCCTGGTCCGCGTCTATCAGCCCACAAAGATGAGTTATCAACCTGTTTGCGAGAATTTTCGCGAATAGTTTGAGGTCTACATTCAGCAAAGATATAGGCCTGTAGTTGGCACAGAGGAGGGGGTCCTTACCCTGTTTTGGGATTACCGTGACCTGGGCTCGTAGCATGTCGGGCGGAATGTTTTGGTCAGGGGAGATAAAATTAAACGCTGCTACTGCCCTTGGGGTCAAGATATCTCCTAGCCACTTGTAGTAGGACAGAGAGAACCCGTCGGGGCCTGGAGACTTGCCCGGTTGTGAGTCCTTGATTGCCTGGGTCCATTCCTGTCCGGAGATGGGCTCCTCCAGCGCGGCCACGACACCCGGGTCTAGTGCAGGGAGACCCGAGGACTCCACATAATCACGCGCCTCACTCAGGATGTTGGCACGATTGCCCGCCTCTCCGGATAGGTTATAAAGCTTATAGTAGAATTCCCTGAAGGCCTTGGTGATATCAATCGGGTTGGCCAGAGAGCGCCCTCCTGCGCCCAGGATATGCAGAACAGAGTTACTGGCTCTCTGCTCTCTCAGCGCCCTGGCCAGTAGGCGGCTGCACTTATTACCATATTCGTAGAATGAACGCCTAACCTTCAGGAGAGTGGCCTTGGCCTTGACCCATAGAATATCCTTCAGCCTCTCCCGTGCCAGCGCCAGCTCTTGGCCAGTCCCGACCGCGTGCTTCTTCTTGTGTTCCGCTTCAAGTCGCGATATGTTTTCCACCAACTCGCCAACCTGTCTTTCCCTCTCCTTTTTCCTCCTGGAGGCTATCTTCAAGAGAATGCCCCTGATATAGCACTTATGTGCCGCCCATAGGGTGAGGGGAGTTGTTTCGGGAGTATCGTTTAAGGAGAAGTACTCACTCAGCTCCCTCCTGACCTCAGTCAGAATGGCCTGGTCCTGGAGCAAAGATTCGTTAAGGATCCAGGTTCCAGGTGAAGACACCCATTCAGGAATTTTTATCGTAAGAGAGATCAAGGCATGGTCCGATATTGTGATTGGGTCGATCTCAGCCCTCTGTACCAACTGCAGGTGTCTATGTTCCACGAAGAGGTAGTCGATCCTGGAGTAAGAATCGTGGGGGGGAGAATAGAATGTGTAGTCCCGACAGCGCGGGTTCTGTACCCTCCACGGATCCATCAGCTGGGCAAGGCGAAGAGCTGATTTTAGTTTCTTGAGAGCAGCGAAGGAGAGATGGGATGCCCTCCTGGAGACGTCCAAGAGGGGGTCCAAGGCAACATTGAGGTCGCCCCCGAAGATCAAGATGCCCTCTGAGAACCCTTGTAGAGTTTCAAGCGTCTGCTCTATGAAGCGGATCTGGTCCGAATTGGGGGCGTAGATATTTGCGAAGGTACAGACTCGGCCGCCTAGCTTCCCTTTGAGGAAAATGTATCTACCTTCCGCATCCGACAGGCTACTCGTCAGGGTCCAAGGGAGGGACGAAGCAATCAAAATGCCCACTCCCCTAGACCTCGAGTCTGGGGAGTAGGAGTGGAATCCCATAGGGAAGCGCCTGTCCGAGAATTTGGGAGCCCTTTCTTTCTGGAAGTGGGTCTCCTGGACAAATACCACTTGCGCTCTCTTGTTCCAGAACAGATTCAGGCACATCCTCCTCTTCTCTGGGATGTTAAGGCCTTTGGCATTCAGAGAGACGATCTTTAGATCCATCTTGGCCTACTACGCTAAGCACTGGGGTAGGAGGAGGAGAAGAGAAAAAAAAAAAAAAAAAAAAAAAAAAAAAAAAAAAAGGGGGGGTGGGGGGAGGGAGCGAGGCCCCAAGAGGGGGGGGGCAGCTGGAAGGGGGTGGGGACCGGAGCCGGCTCCGAGGAAGCTACGTGGGCGGCAGGGAGGAGGGGTGGGCGGAAAGGAAGGGTGAAGAAAACGGCGGAAGGGACAAGCGGGGAGTCAGGGAAGGAGAAGGGGGAGGGGAGAGAAAAAAAGGGGGGGTGTAAGGATTGGAAAAGAGAACCAAGGAACGAGAAACGATTAGAAAAAGCCCACCTACTAGGACCAGAGGGGCCCAGGCGAGCGGCCTATGTGGGGAGTAGAAAAGAAAAAAAGGAAAAAAAACTGTGGCACGGCACAACAACGGAGGTCCCCGACCCCCTAGCCCGAAGCAGTCCCCCAGCCGAGGGACGGTCCAAGACTTATTAATATCCCTCCTAAAGGGAGCAGCGAGTAAATCAATACGCATATATCACACCTTAAACCCAGGTAACGTATAACAATTAACAGTGTCAGCCCACACGTATGTACCAGACTTATTAATATCCCTACTGCAGGGGACAGTAAGTAAATCCATTCCCATATATCACACCTTAAACCGAGGTTGCATTTAGAAATTGACAGTGTCAGCCCACACGTACGTGGGGGTCCCCGACTACGACCTCTCCCGTGTCACAGGCCCCACCCAGCCCTCTCCGAGATCCTAGAACAGCCCACACCGGTCCGCCACCCCCCGCCCGAGCACGGCCCGCGACTAGAGAGACGCCCACCTCGACAGCCACCGGGGCCCATCAGCGCGGGCCACGAATCACGGGCCAAGCGTCAGCACCGCCCCGGGCCGAAGGGAAGGCGCCCCCCCAAAGGGCCGGGCCACAGCGCCGCCCCCAATAATCCCCAAGGGAGACCGTCAGGGACCAGGCCCCCCCCGCGCCGGGCGGGCCGCCAAAACCAACACGGCGAGGAGACCAGGCACCCACCGCGGGAGACCGGCCGCGCCGACCCGAGGGAAGCCCAGGCACCAGAGCACATCCCATAAGAAGTCTGAGCACCAGTACCACTAGCCCCAGAAAGCGCGCGGGCAGCGCTGCGGCCCAGGACGACCCCCCCCCCAGGACGGGACCCGCCAGAGCCACCACAGACGCCACCCCCCCGGGTCGCCGCGCAGGCACCGCCCAACACCAGGCACACCGGTAGCGGCCCGACGCCGACAGCGCCCACCCGGCGGCCAAGGGAGGCGGCAATCCCAGAGCCAGAGAGCCAGCCGGCACATTTCGTCCAACAATCCCCCCCAAAGGGCACCAGGGGCCCACCAAGGGGCCGCCACCGCGCCGCGCGCCAGCCCCCCCACCCGCCGCCGGGGCGCCGCCCAGCACCGGGCCGAGGCCCGAGCAGGGGCGCCAACCCCGGCGACCAGCGGGGGAGGAGCGCAGCGCCCGGACCCATCACATCACAGCCGGCAGTCGCCGCGAAAAGGCACCGGAGGCCGGTCACCCCCAGGCCCGACCAGGCCGCCCACGCCAGGAGGAAGGCCCGGCGGCCCCAGCCGGCCCGGGGGGGGGGGCCCAGGCGCCGAATAGTCACTCAGGAAGTCCAGGGAGAAGGGCTAACGCCCCGCACGAGCAGCACCGCAGGCAGGGGGGCGAGCAGCACCCCCCCGACCCGGACCCCAGGCCCCACAAAGGCCGCGCCAAGAGCCCCGCCCGAGCAGGGCGGCGCCCCCACGGAGCCCGGGCAGAGCGCCACGTCCAACAGATCCGGAAGCGTTGCAAGACACGAGGAAGGGCCGGGACTCAGAGTCCCACATCAGGAAAGTCGCATCAAGGGACCATAGACAGATGGATCGTTATTCTTCCAGGGGAGGGGGCGGGCTCCCCCCCCTTGGCGGCCCCCGTCTGAGCCGGGCCCCCCTCCGCCGAATCCTCTGTGGTAAAGGTTGGAAGGCAGGAAAGTCCAACCAGTTAGGGACCTCCAGCGGGGTAGTGTCCAAGAACACAAAGAGGTTATCCAGGTCTCCAGGAGCCCGCAGAGTGAAGGAGCCTCCATTCTTTCTAATGATGAGGTGGAAAGGGTATCCCCACCTGTAAACTGCTCCACAGTCTCTTATTTTCTGAAGTAGAGGTTTCAACTGCCTTCTCATCCAGAGGGTGGAGCGGGACAGGTCTGGTAGGATGGTGATCGGCCTGTGGTCATGGACTACTTGTCTTGCCTCCCAGGCCCTGCGCAGGATGTCTTCTTTAATCTTGAAGTGATGGACTCTGCACAGGATATCACGGGGTCCATCCGGATTGCCCGGAGGGCGGCCAGACACTCTGTGGATCCTGTCAAGTTTAATGACGGTGCCCGGGGGATTCCCTAGGAGCGAGTTGAAAATAGAGGAGGCTATCGATTCCAGGTCTGCATATTGGGGAGTTTCAGGGAGCCCCCGGAGGCGCAGATTGTTCCGCCTATTTCTATTCTCCAGATCATCATACTGTAACTTCAGGTGGGAAATATGGGCTGCTTGCGAGTCGCTTGCGCGTTCCAGGCGAGTGAGGCGCTCTTCAGTCGTATCTCTCGCGTTCTCTAGAGTCATGACCCGGTCTTCCACTGCCGCTACGTTGTGTTGGACGGCATCTAACTCCTTCCGGAACGATTTCTCAATCCTCGAGATCATAGCCTCCATGTCTGCCCTGGTGGGGATCGCCTGCAAGTCCGCCTTAGTGGGGAGGGAAAGGAGCACCGACCGCAGGTCTAGGTCGAGATCCCGCTGGGGTGCCTGTGCAGTCGCCCTGTATGATGGCTCCCCACCTTTCAGTTGTGACGTCCGGGAGCTGGTACCGGGAGACGGTGATGCAGCCGCAGTACGAGGGGCCCGGGGGCTCCCGCCCCAGGAGCCGGAGAGCTGAGAGACGGAGCACGGCTCCCGAGGGCCGCCAGTCAGGAGATCACGCCTGGCGGGCGCGTCAGGGATTTCTGTTCCCCCATGCACATTGCGACTCCCATATGTTGGATGACGATCAGGGATGCCCTCCTGGTCAGGCTGTGAGGTCAACGCATGTGCCCCGTCGTCACTGGGGAGCATCTCCACTGGTGAGCACCAATCCCCATGCTGTGGGGGCAAGGAGGGGGGGTGTAACTGGGGGCAGCCGCTCCGTGTGTCTGTCCCTTTAAGTGTCATCCGGGAGTGACACTGCTCCATAGGGCTCCCGTCCCCACTGCTTCCTCCGCTGCTGGACAAGAAGGAGGCCGGGGAGATCCTTCCCTCCTCTCCCTCTGCAAGGACCGGTGTGAACAGGTGAGGGGGAGAGTCCAAGCTGGGGGAAGGGCTCGGGCTGGGCCTACGCACCCCATCCCGTCTCGTGTCTTCTAGGTCTCCCCGAGTGCCTAGACCCGATCGCCTCCCCGACGACCACAGTACCTTGTGAAGTGCCTCAGGCAGTCTCTCCTCCGGGGCCGCCGGCTCCGCACGCCCGTGGCTCCTCTCAGCTGCGGCCGCCGTCTCGCTCCGCCCGGCGCCTGGCTCCCTGTCGCTCCCCGCCCGCTCATTGCTGCCTGGGTGTGGGGGAGAGGGGGCAGACAGCGGCTCCGTCGCTCCGTGCCCCTCCTCACGGCGGCGCCTCTCGCGGCGGCCGCCCAGCAGCCCCCGATCCTCCGACACTGTGTCTTCTGAGTGGCTCGCCGCCATCCCGCTCCACCTGGCATCGCGCTCACCGGCGCTCCCCGCCCGCACGCTGCCGCCTGGGTGCGGTGATGAAGGGACGGGCGCCGATCCCGTCCCGCTGAGTTCCTCCTCCTGTCGCTGCTTCGCATGGCGGCTGCCTGGCGTCCCCCGATCCTCCTTCATCGCGCCCCCAGGCTGGTCCGCCGCCATCTTGGATCGGCTCCCGGGGAGGTCCGGCCTGAGAAACCGGGCAATTCCTCGCTCCCCGCCGACACTAGCGCTCTCCCGGTGACTCCTCTTCTTCCCCATCGTGTAGGGGACAAAGAGGGAAAATGAAAAATAAAAAAACTCCCGTATTATGGGCTTCTGGGCAGGGGGTCAGTAGGAGCCTCACAAAATGCGACCTCACGCTGCCATGCCGCGGCCACGCCCCCCCAGACTTGAAACTTTACCACACTGCCGCAGTGACGGGTGACGGACTGAAAATACAGGGGGAGAAACAAGAGAACCTTGCTCCACTCCTTGGCTCACCTCTCTAGGTGAGCCTGGAAATAAGGCTCTACCTTTTCTGTCTCAGCACTTCGTGTTGAACTGGTCTAGGCTCCAGTGGCAGTGTGGGATGGTTCACAGCCCGGGCCCCCTTACCCCACTGTTCAGCAACCCTGACTAAATACCGGGGTCTCCATGTTGCCCGCTTCTTGGTGTGGAATGTCTCAGAGGACGTCAGAGTCAGGAATATCCTAACAAACGGGAGAATACCCACGTTAACAGAGCTAAAAGGCATAAATGTAGGGGCGCCATCTCTTGTGGCTTCTCCACAGGAAGCTTGAGGCGTTCCTCTCCTCAGGAGATGTAATGCTCCCCTTGACGCCTTTTGAAGAGCTGTTGGTACAATCGGAACCGCCAGAGCATGTCACTAGTCTACAAGCTACACCCCTGGAATTTCTATCCAAGTGGGAAACAGACCATAATATAACATTTACAGGGGAAGACGTGAAAAATACTTACTCTAACCCACAAACTTTCAGTAGCCAGAACTGCACAAGAGAAGAATTACAAATTGCTCACAAGGTGGTATAGGTGCCCGGCAGAGATGGCAGTTTACAACCCAAGTGAACCAGGCACCTGCTGGAGATGCAATGCAGTGGTGGGAAGCATGCTTTATATCTGGTGGGAGTGTCCCAGGATCCACCAGCTCTGGGACACAATCCTGAAGATCCACGAGGAGGTGGAGGGCTATTTGCTATCTTACTCCCTCGAGGTGGTTCTCTTTTTGATACCAGGCCTCTAGCCAAAACAAAAAGAAGAGTCCGTAAGTAGTTCTTAATAGCAGGGAGAATGATCATACCCAGGCATTGGAAAACCCCCAGTACCCCAAGCCTAGGAGAGTGGTTTCAGGAAATGGACTCAATCACGAGAATGGAGGAGATGGTTCTGGGGGACAAAGAGGCCACAGAGAAATTCCTGGCTACCTGGAAAAACTGGATAAGAAGGAGAAGGCCTTCCTGGAAACAAGCAATGCTTAGTGCAACAAGCCCTGCCGGTCTTCGGGCAGGCAACAAACATCAACCAACGAGCCTGCCACCGACCACCATCTGCCCCCTGGTTGCCAGTAAGCCCGGCGCCCCAATTCCTCTCTCCCCTCCTCCTCCTTTTTTGTTGGGTGCATGGGATGCAACTCGGTGTGCCAACATGGCACGTCAATCATTCTCTTGACTGACCCTGGGTGGATTCGGGGCAGGAGGGCAACAGGAAGGGGACAACACCATTAAATCCCAAGCGGCAGGTGAGTTCTGTGGATGGTCAGTTTTCTCTATACATGCTCAAATTTGTATATTGGAATGTAACTATTCGCTCATGTACCTCCTGCTTTGTCCCATGGTTTTATTTTTGTTTTCTTCTGTATGACAAAAAACTTAAATAAAGCAAGATTAAACTAAAACAGAAGCTGGCCTTGTCCTTATGTAACACTAAATAAGGATGCTTAACTGAAAAAGCTGCTAATTCAGAAACCCACCTTACTGAGGTTATTGCCACTAAAAAGAGAACCTTAAGAGTCATTAGACTTAATGATGCATCTACCAATGGTTCAAAAGGAGGATCCCAAAGAGCTATGGGTTTCTGAATAAGGATAGATAAAGCAGATATTTGTCCTTTTAAAGTACTCAACTGAAGACCCACATCAAGACCTTTTGCAAAAAAAACAAAATTCTGGCAACAGGAAAAGTTCTGCCAAAGAACCCTCTGGATTTGCACTAATGGATAAATGCTCGCCAGACTCTATAGTAGATCATTGATTGAGACTTCTTCCTGGCCTGAATCATAGTCAGAAAGACTCTGGCATAGAAGCCTCTTTCTGCCAAGATGGAGGTTTCAATAGCCAGGCGGTCAGAGACAGAACTCGTAAATTGGGATGCCTTAGAGGCCCCTGTGTGAGAAAATCTGGATCGTCTGGTAACCTCCACGGGTTGCCCTGTGACATCCTTACTATGTCTGAGAACCAGCTTCTCCTTGGCCACAGAGGAGCCACCAGAATGGCTGGAACTCCCTCACGAGCCAACATTTTTTAGTACTCGACCCAGGAGTGGAATCAGAGGGAATGCATAAAGAAGCTTGAATGCGGACCACTGAAGAGTCAGGGCATCTGTTCCTATTGCTAGAGGATCTCTGGAACGGGACACAAACTTCGTAACCTTTCGATTGTGCCGTGATGCAACGAGATCTACATCCGGAATCCCCAGCGCATGCATAGGAATTGAAAAACCTTCTGACTGAGAGACCATTCCCCCTGATGCAGGACCGCTCTGCTGAGATGATCGGTATGTAAATTGTCTACCCCTGGTATGTGTACTGTCGAGAGTCAAGGAGCCCGTTTCTCGGCCGAAGTAAAATCCGTCTAACCTCCATGAGGGCTTTCCTGCTTTTGGTGCCCTCCTGGTGGCTGATATATGCCACCGCCGTCCGATTGTCTGAATCCGGACAGGATGCCCCTCAGATGGCATGTCCAACGTCTGAGCCACAATAGCTCTCAGTTCCAGGATATTTATAGGGAGTCTGCTCTACATAGTAACATAGTATGTAAGGCTGAATAAAGACTTTAGTCCATCCAGTTCAGCCTGTTTAACTCCTTCCAGTGGTCTAGTAGCCATAGCCGGAAATGTTATTACATGCCAGGAAGGCATCAAGGCCACTTTTGAACATTTTTAATGTATCCCTCATTACTACCTCCTCTGGCAGCGAGTTCCATAGTCTCACTGCTCTTACAGAGAAGAATCCCCTCCTATGTCGGTGGAGAAAGCACCTTTCCTCTAACCTTAGTGGATGCCCCCGGGTTATGGTTACACTCCGGGGTATAAATAGATTGTGGGACAGATCCTTGTATTGACCCCGAATATATTTATACATAGTTATTAGATCACCCCTCAATCGTCTTTTTTCTAGACTAAATAAACCTAACTTGGACAATCTTTCCGGGTACTCTAGCCCCCGCACTCCTTTTATTAACTTTGTTGCCCTTCTTTGAACGTGCTCCAGTTCTGATATGTCCTTTTTAAGCACAGGTGCCCAGAACTGTACACAGTATTCCATATGGGGTCTGACCAGTGACTTGTATAGGGGTAAAATGATGCTCTGGTCATGAGCACCCATGCCCCTCCTGATGCACCCCTCTCCTTCGGACTCCTGTCCCTGTATCGTCCATGACACATCCCCAACCATTTAGATTGGCATCTGTGATGAAGATCTTCCACTGTACTGGAAGGAAGGATTTGCCAATCTGAAGAGGCTGAGGACTCAGCCACCAAGCGACTGCCTTATTGACTGTGTCATGCAAAGGGTCTGTGGGTCTCGATACCAGATCCTGAGCAATTCATAGTGACATAGTATGTAAGGCTGAATAAAAACTTTAGTCCATCCAGTTCAGCCTTCCGTCCGCAGGGGTTGTGTGTGAAACTGTGCAAGAGCACTGCCTCGAAGCAAGAAACCATCAGGCTCAACAGACACATTCCTTGATGAATCGTCGGGTGAGGGCAGGTCAAGAGACCCTGTAACCTGGCCTGAAGTAAAAGTCTCTACAGGTCTGGAATAAACTTTGGCCTGAGACGTGTCTAACGACATTCCCAGGAAAGAAATAATTCCAGAAAGTATCAGATCTTAGAAGAATCTGACTGGATAGTCAGTTTTCCCAATGTCGATGGGCATCCTTCTGGGCCTCCTGACACGATGGGGCCCATATCAACAGATAGTCTACGTAAGGGATTATATGTATACCCTGACTTTTTAGAAAAACATGAGACCTGCCAACACTATGGTAAACATCCTTGTGCTGACTATAGACCGAAGGGTAGCGCCGAGAACTGAAGTTGTAGGCCACCTACTGCAATATTTCTGATGACCCATTGGAATGTGTAGGTACGCATTCTTGTATACACTGTGGTTATAAAAACTCCCGGATGGAGTGACAATCACTGTGGATCAAACTACTCCAATCTCTAAAAGGAGAAATAAGGCAGATTTAATTGCCTCTTTCTGCGGTGCTTGGGATGCCCCTGACAAGGAGAATATCTGAGGAGGTCTGGCTCCTAATTCAAACTTATAACCTGAGGATACAACTTCCTGTATCCAAAGATCTGTTACATGGAGCCTCCAATTGTGTGCAAAATGCAGAAGCTGCCCCCCCCCCCCCCAAAGGGCAGGAGCGTCCCTTCATGCCTGAGCAGGCTTTAAAGGGCATTTGGCTTTATTCCGCCAGACACCTCTTGCCTTAATTTGGGACTTTGTCTTATTCCAAAAAAACTCTTTGTATCCCCCAAGAGGCCGAACCTCTACCCCCAGGATCAAAGGCACTACAGAAAGCTTCGACTAAGGCTTCTGTGGCAGATTAGAAAATTTACCACCAGAAGCCTCCTTTACCATGTCGACCAGGCACTCTCCAAACAGACGCCCCCCCCCATAAAGGGGGGTCCCGTCAGATTCTTTTTAGAGGCTGTGTCAGCTGGCCATTGCTTAAAGCGGACCTTCACCCTGAATAAGAGCATATCTTATATGTTTCCCACAACATGTATATACAGATTGCCCACATTAAAAATCAGCCTACCTTTTTATGAGCCTTTAAACTTCCAAGATGGCGGCTCATGGCAGCCTGCAAACAAGAAGTACCTTCTGACTGTCGCTCTGCATTTTGGGATTGCTGTCCTTTCCCTGACCCCAGCTCTGCTCTTTCTGGGCAAAGCACAGCTATAACCCCGCCCCCTGCACTTTATCCGGCTCTCCTCTCCTCTGTATGTGTGATGCTTCTGAATCAAGATGGCAGCACCTGTATCCTAAAGTCCTGAACAGAGTGCAGAACGGTGGGGGAAAAAATAAGTGACTAAACTTAAAATATATTAATTTAAGATGCTGGGAATAGTTTTTTTTAAGGGTTTGGGCTGTTCATTAAATCATGCTGAAGGTCCGGTTCTAGCCATAAAGCACGCCTTAAGGCTACCACCAGAGCTAGGCCTGATAACTCTTCCTGGGAGACTATGGCAGACAAAATATCCTCTTCAAACTCAGAAGAATCTTTTCTTTATAACCTTCTTAGTAGCCAATACTTCTTGAATAACTCACTGAATCTTTTTGACACTTGGAGGGCTGCCAACAGAGTTTTAAGACTCAGAGGGAGACTATGGCAGCCACCGTATCCTCTTCAAAAACTCTGAGGAAAGGTTTTCTTTATAACCTTCTTAGTAGCCAATACTTCTTGAATTACTCACTGAAGGTTTAGGTCCACTGACTGGTTTAGGGCTGCCGAGGGGGCCTTAAGCATCAGAAGGCACTGGCGACAGGGGTCAGAACCCTTGCAGGGGGAAGACAACTGTCTTCCATATTTATCCACTACTATCGTAGCAAAATCCCTGCACACCGTGCTATCCTCGTCCAGTGCCACCTGTATGCATACTGGACATGGGGTAATCTATCTGTTAAGGACCAGATCAGACTACCCCAGATGCCTCCGTCATGGTGAAAATAATACTAGTCTACATCCCTGGAGATCCGAGACCAAGTATATAACAGTTCTCGATAGCCACCACTCCGAGATCTTAGGGTGTGACCACACAACATATTGCCTGCCCTTTCCAACACTCTATGAAACAAATCAAAATAAAATCAAATTTAACCTACCTAAAGGTTTAGGTCAGCATGAACAATATTAATTAACATAATATACACAATAATTTAGACAGAAAGGAAGCGGATCGCACCAGTACTTTGATAAGCAGTAATATGGGGGTGTGCTCACTAAACTTGGTACTAAAGATGCCCACAAAGGGAGAAAAGAATTGCTGTATAGGGTCCCCACACACCCCAGGATTTGTACCAAGACAGGTGGTAAAGAAATAGGGCACTACCCTCTTAGTACATATAAAAATATATAAATTTATTGTATTTAACACATAATGTAAAACAATTACCCAACAAACATGTTAAAAAACATATATGACAGTTCTACAACAAACACACTAGGGGGCGCCAGGGTATCGCATTAGATATCATAGTAACAATGTTCCAATAAATATCTCTGCTAGGCTGGGAACATATATATATATATATATATATATATATATATACACACACACACACACACAAGTGCAATATCTACTGAATTAATTCAATACCATCCGTGTAAAAAATATATACATATATACATGTGCAAATAATTCAAGCAGCAATAACAGTAACAGAAAAAAGTGCCTGTGCAATGAGGACTGTGCAACACAATGATTATAAATCCAACTAATCCATATCTAAATAGAGGCCAGCCAGGGTGGTTGGAAAAGTCATGGAACAATCAATATAGTATAAGTAAGTGTACCAACTGGACCTACCCCCACTGTAAATCCGCCAACGCGTGTCGCAGCGGCCACACCCTGCTTCCTCAGGGCGATATTATATCAGGGAGCCATGCATTGTTCCCTATATACATCTATCCCACCAATCAGGCCAGGTGGGCGTCCCATAACAGACCAGGTTTAATTAACATACACCTGTCATACCCCACCTCTCCACAGTCATGTTCCTAGGGGATCAGCGTAGCCAAACACAGGTGCAACATAGATAGCCATCAAGGTCAGCATAGCTGTATAATGTGGCAAAGTCAGTTGTCGTGCGACGCGCTCCAGGGTTGCCATGCAACGCCACCGGCCGGAAGCACGTCACACAGCAACCAGGAACAATTACAAGAAAAAGTTCTTCACCCGTCATGGTTTATATTAACCCCAATGGCAATATGGAGAGGGGAGGGAAGAGAAGCGAGGGAAAAAATATAAGTAATGGTTATGGCGCGCATGCGCGATACCATCTGGCCTCACAGGTACAGTGCGCATAGTCGGATGTGCGCCGATATGGGTCTGAAGGACGCACGGACTTGGCCAGTGTCCCGCGCCTGCGCGATCGCGCCAGTGCAAAGGTGCAAAGACAAAGGTTTAGGTCCGCTTGAGGGTGGCCGTGCAGTGGCTCAGAAACAGCCTTTTGCCGGCCAACAACCCCAGCAAACATGCTCTGCCGGAAGAGAACCATCGTTGTCGGCCAGGCTCGGCACTTGACCTAGCCAAAATCAGTCCAGAGGCAGCGGGTAGAGAAGCAGTGGCACATAGGAGGCATAGTGGGTCTATCCAGATCAGAAGAGCATAAGGGACCTAGGAAAACCTAGTAAGACAGAGAGGGTCTCTGCCGCCGCTTCCAAAGTATAATCTTAAAAAACAAAAATAAATGGGCGAGTAGTTCAGATACAGCCCTGCAGTCCAGTCCAGCTGCAAGAAAGAAACTGGAGTGGAGGAAGTCAGCTGGAAGGATATAGGCTGGGAGGTGGAGCCACGCCTTTGTCTTGCAGTCCACGCCCTTCAGTCTCGAGAGGTTAACCCTATCGTTACTGAATAACTCTGACGGCCTGAAGTAAAATGGTAGAGAAAGGACACGGGGTCCCCCCTACCTGGAATAACCAGCCCAGGACCAGCTATGCAGGGCTTGTATGAACAGGGTGCAGGGGGTCAGCTTTGGTGGCCCTGCAGCCTACAAGCCCGTATAGCCTCTGTGGCCCCGGGCTCTTCTGCCCCCCCGGGCTTTGGGGAGGCAGGTAATTGGGGGTGCCGGGGGTTAATGGCAAGTCACCCGCTAGCCACAGGTGACTTGCCAGCCCCCAGCCCTGTGAACTGGTATAGGTGGTCTCATGGACCCCTTACCAGTTCACAAGGGGTTAACAGTAAAATATATACACACACAGAAAAATGTCATTTATCAGTTTTTTCTTTACTCACGTCCGATCCTCAGCTGTCCCCCAGAAATAATATCTCACGAAGCTCCGATGACAGCTCTCAGGTGATCGGTGGAGGAGGGCTGGGGGGGTGAGAGATCAGGGCCATCTCGCCCGCTCCAGCCTTCCTCCTCCGATCACCCGGAACAACTGTGCTTCTCGGGGCAAATGAGAAATGCCGGCTGTCGAGTGACGTCAGATGATGTCATCCACCCCGCCCACAAAGGGCGGGACTAGCAGCCGGTGACCCAGGAAGAGAGGGTTGCCCTCTCCTCACCATTGAAGAGCCTGGAGGGGGTGATCGGAGTCCCCTCCAGTGAAGAGGAGACCCGGCGGGAGGGATCATTGCCGCAGGTGATTAAATGTCTTTTTTCTTCAGTTAGCAGCGGCCACTGCTGAAGCGGGGGGCGCTATTTCGGGCACTCTCCCAAAGCGAGTAGAGCCCCAAGGCGGGATCGGATGGCACCAGATTAAAGAGGAGACCCGGCCAGATCGATAGAGGGGTCAGGTGAGTTTCTTTTGGCCGCTAGCGGGGGCAAATGCCAGGCACGTGAATTTTATGTGGTTGGCACTAAAGGGACGGTGAGGCAACCATGTAAAATTCACGTGCTTTGCACTTAAAGGGTTAAAGAGACACCGGAGCAGGAAGTGGTCCATAATCTCCATCTCATCCTGACACTCCTAATGGAGACAAAGGATCTCTGCCAGGCTGCACCGTTTCCGGATCCCCCTAAGGTAGAGTTTTCCTTGGAAAGAGAGAGACAGGCTATATGCCAGAAATTCAAAGAATTCTTGCGTTAATAAGCCTCAAACCCTCCCTCATAATGCAGCCTGGGCAATCCCAGAGGGACAATGGCTCATGAAAAGCTAGACCCAGGAGCTGACTCACCAGGAGCTTCCTCTGAGTAGATCTCGTGTCCTCCGCTGTCAATTGCCATTGCCAAAGTATTTCAAGCACGGGGCATCATAGGCCGAGAGCTGTCCCTGAGGAACTCGATGGATTTTCACCCGGCCAACATTCTCTTCTCTTTCTGTATCCTCCCTTATACCCTAATAGATTGTAAGCTCTTCTTCTGCATCCTCCCTCATACCCTAATAGATAGTAAGCTCAGAGCGGCAAGGAGATCTGAATCTAGCGAGCACCACCGGTCGCGTCCATACTCACCTATGTGGGTATGCCAGTGTTGACCATTCAGAAAGGCCTGTATCTCAGATAGGATGTGAGCTGGGGATCAGGCCACGCAACTGAGAGGCAGAAAGGGAAGAGGCAAGTTAAACCAAGTAATTCCAGCTCTCCGGGACATGACGATTTGTGATGCTGTGTGAAACCCCAAAATCCCCTATCCAACGACACATACACTGTATAAACACCAACACCCACAAGAGTCTTTTAAAGTAGAAAAAAAAACCCTGCATTGCCAGCCATGGCCTTCCCCCGGGCCATCTCAAATTGTGAACACAGGCACGGCAAACAGCTCTGACTGAATGAGAGACTGTGCATGTGCTGTTGGACAGAGGAGAGGTGAGTGAATACTAATGACCTGAGGGGTCATGCCAACAAAGGATGCCCCGAGGGAAGGCCAGCAGCTGGTCCTGGGAGCTTTTCAATTCAGTATTTCTTTATTTTTTTCATTTTTTATCCTGGTTACCAAATGTGTGTTTTTTTTGAAAGTGCAATTTACCCTGTCTGCTGGTGTATTGAATTACAATAGATTCAATTACAATAGACTATCGTATTGTCTTGTGTTTACCTACAGTAGCTGAGTTGAGTAAAAGTCCCCCAACTACTTTACAAGATATAATACCCTCGGATAGCATTACAATATTTCATAGTGATTAAAGGATAAGTCCACTTTCCTTGGCATTTTTGAAAGTGTATATTTTCAGGTCCTCAATGTGTTGAGCTGATCTAGCATTTATTTTTTCTTATGTTAGCAAATGTGTGTTTTAGGGAAGCAGTTTTCACTATCTGCAATCTGTTATTGGCAACTGTACACCAGAATTCCCATGAGATGCCACAGGAAAACTGATCTTGTAAAATGTATGTAAATGTATTATAAATCTTGATATGTACACTTTAAAGAATTACTTTCTTAGGAATCTCATCCCTCACTTAAAAAGTGGCAATTGTTGGCTGTCTGGTTTATGTTCTGCTTTAAAAAATATTTGTTTTATTCTTGGAAGCAGTTTTTACTACCTGTTGCTAGTGGCATCTGTACACCAAGATATACAAGAAGTGATCCCTGTACACACAGAGCACTGCTGCTATGGCCACTGCTAAGGTGAGGGTGCTCGCTCAACCTCACACATGCCCAGCAGCGTGTTCTGTGTGTAGGAGTCAATCCAATTTTTTAAATTTATGGTTACCAGTATCAACATATTTTAGTAGTGAAAAGGTTTTAGGCACAAAAAAAATACACTTTCAAGTACTTCTGGGCATCCCAAATCAGGATACTAGACTGCGTGAGCCACCTGCACAGCACCACACAAAAGCATCATATTTTACCATAAATGTCATGTGTGTAACTAGGAGCAGAGGGGTCTCACCGGCAGAGAAGTTCAATATTAATAAACAGAAATGTCATGGGTGTCAGTGTGAGCAGAGGGGGTGTCACCAGCATGGGAGCCCCAATTTCATCTAACAGAAATGTCATGGCTGTTAATGGGAGCAGAGTGGGTGTTACCAGCATGGGACACTTCCATGTTAATCTAACAGAAATGCCATGGGTGTCGCCTGCAGCAGAGGGGGTGTAACTCCGTCCAGGAGAGGCCAAAATACCATTTTGTGAGTACTCACCTGAAAAATGGATATTGTTGGTGTGCCACACACCCCGCTTCACTTCTTAAATATTCATCCATTATTGGGTTAATCCACCGCCAGGTGACGTAGTGCAGAGAGGAAGTCTTGTAACGAGCCCCCTTCCGGCCTATATATACCTGGTACCTCCCTTCAATCACCAGTATATTTAAAAAGCAGAAAGACAAGGTACCAGTATTCCACCGGTAACCTCAAAAATCAATTTTGATATAAATAAAAAAGGGCTTCACCATATAAATGCTTCGGTAATACCGAAAAGGGTGGGGGTGAAGCGGGGTGTGTGGCACACCAACAACATCCATTTTTCAGGTGAGTACTCACAAAATGGTATTATTCTTGGTGTGCCACACACCCCGCTTCACTTCTTAAATATTCATCACTTCATGGGACATCCAAAAGCAGTGTCCACAAGGGAAGGGCATCTCAAGGCCAGGTGAAGCATAACTTAAATGACTGCAGTCTGCAGAACTTTACGGCCAAAAACAGCATCCGCTGAGGCTCGCACATCAACTTTGTAAAACTTAGAAAAAGTGTGAACAGAAGACCAAGTGGCGGCCTTACAAACTTGTTCATCAGAAGCTTGGTGCTGAAATGCCCAAGACGCCCCAACAGTGCGAGTGGAATGAGCAGTGATACGAAAAGGGGGAACTCTTCCCTTAGCAGAATAGGCCGCAGTAACGGCCTGACGTATCCACTTGCTAATGGCAGATTTGGCTGGTGCCAAACCCTTCTTAGGCCCATGGGGCACAACAAAAAAGGAATCCGTCCTACAAAAAGGAGGCGTGATAATCAAGTAGTACTTAACACAGCGTACTACATCTAAACAATGCAAAACCCTCTCTTTGTCATACTTAGGATTAGGACACAAGGAGGGAAGAACAATATCTTGGTTCAAATGAAAAGCAGAAACAACCTTAGGAAGAAAGTCTGGCCTGAACCGAAAGACCACTTTATCCTGATGCCTCTCAAAGTAAGGCGCCTGGATAGTTAAGGCCGCCAACTCTGAGACACGCCGGACAGAAGTGATAGCTACCAAGAAGACAATCTTCTGAGTCAGGGTAGACAAAGCAATATCTTGCAAAGGCTCAAAAGGAGGAGCCTGAAGAGCAGAAAGAACCAAATTCAAATCCCAAACAGGGAGTAATGGTTTCCAGGGAGGCCGCACATGCGTAACCCCCTGGAAAAAAGTTTTAACTAAAGGTTTAAGCGCAACACGCTTCTGAAAAAAGATAGATAAGGCAGAGACCTGCCCTTTCAACGTACTTAGCTGGAGACCAGAGTCCAGCCCTGATTGTAAAAACTCCAGAATCCTGGAGACCGAAAAGACCCTACAAGGAAAAGATCTTATCTCACACCAAGCGATATAGGCTTTCCAAGTCCTATAGTAGGTGATGGAAGAAGACCTCTTCCGGGCACTGATCAGAGTCCTAATGACTGAATCAGAAAGACCCTCCTCCTTCAGGATGGAGGTTTCAGCAGCCAGGCCATCAAACCCAGCGCTGGTAAATTGGGGTAACACAATTGACCCCGAGTGCGCAGACCGGGCCGAAGAGGCAGAACGAACTGGTCCACTGCCAGCCGAACGATGTCTGCGAACCTTACTCGTCTTGGCCACCTTGGGGCCACGAGAACGGCGTACACCTTTTCCAGAGCCAAATTCTGAAGAACCCTGCCCAGCATGGGCAACGGAGGAAACAGGTATAGAAATCCCAGAGCTCCCCAGTTCAGGGACATAGCGTCCACTGCCAGAGCCAGAGGATCCTGGGAGAGCGACACGAAGTTCGGGAGTCTGTGATAGTGGAGAGGGGCCAACAGGTCCACCTCCGGGGTCTCCCATTGGAGACACAGTAAGCGAACCACCCGAGGATGGAGAGCCTATTCTTCCAGACGGGGAGAGCCCTTGCTCAACCGGCCCCCTACCTGTTTCATCAACTCTGGAACGTAAACCGCCGAGAGACAGGGAACATGGAACACTGCCCAGGTCCGGATAAGGGACACTTCTCTGAGAGTACTCAAGACTGCGCGTCCTTCCCTAAAGACAGACGTAAGCAACCGCTGATCGATTGTCTGAACACATCTGGACCAGAAGGCCCAGAACGTACTGAGTCAGGAGAGCAAGCACCTGACGGATGGTTCTCAGTTTCAGAATATTGATGGTTAAGTGGGGCCTTTAAGGTCTCCACTGCCCCTAAAACCGCAGCTCCTTCCAGAATCTGCCCCATCCCGACAGACTGGCGTCCGTGGTGACACTTTTCAAAAGGGGGGTCAGGAAAGGCCTGCCCTACACAAGATTGGTCGAGACCAAGCACCACAGGAGGGACTGCCGTACACGGGAGGACAACTGGAAGAACTGATCCAGCGACTGAGGTTGCTGGTCCTAACACGCTAACAGAAATAGCTGAAGCGTTCTCGTGTGAATTTGGGCAAAAGAAAGACACACTCCGTCTTGATGAGAGTTCAGGCCGGGATGAACCGACCCATGAACGGACCGTGAAGGAGGGTGAGACTCGAATTCCAGGTCGTAACCGGGCAACACTACCTCCTGGATCCATCTGCCTGGAACCACTTGGGTCCAATGGTAGAAGTGTCGCAATAGTCCCCCCACCCGCACGGGTGAGGGCAGCCCCTCATTGCTGAGTGAGCTTATCAGCAGGTTTGGGCTTGGTGCCCCAGGACTGAGTGGGCCGGCCACGGCCTCTCCCCCGAGTCCAACCTGCGCCACTGGTAGCGGGAAAGGACGCACCCCTGCCCGCTCTGAATCCTCGAAAGGAAGGCCTACCGGAACTTGTCCCCCTGAAGGGACCACGAGGCCTCTTGCATTGTGGCATCTTACCACCCTTTGCGACTGAATCAATTTTCTCCCCGAACAGACACAACCCCAAAAAGGGGAGAGCTGTGAGCACCTTTTTGGAAGCCGTGTCTGCTGACCACTGATGCAGCCATACTGACCTGCGAATAGCCACCAGCATAGCTGCTGCCTTGCTACTCATACTCAGCGCATTGTCCTGAGCAGCCAGGACATAAGCCACAAAAGATTCACACTGCTTAAGCGCAGTGAACTGTTTGCAAGCGGGATTAAGATCCTCGTATAGCCCCTGAATTAAGGACTTAATTGCCAATAGAAGAAGGGCTGAAGCACATACCGGGCGCAACGCTGACCCGGAATAGATAAAACCATGTTGAGCGTATTGGTCAATCCGACGATCTTCCCCATCTTTAGGGACAGTGGTCTCAGCAGATTGTACCATAGCCGAGCTGGAGAGCCCTAGTACAGGGGTATCGACGTCAGGAGGGACAGACCAAAGCTTCACCAATTCTGGTGGAAAAGGATAACGCTTTTCCCAACTGGAAGGAATTCCAGATAACCGCGTGGGATGTTCCCATTCCTTAAGAACCACCCTCTCAAAGTGGTGTTGTCTGGGAAAAACCAAACTCGGCTGAGGCTCTTTAAACAACTGACCCTTTGGCGGGGTGGCCGCCTCAGGCGTATCTAAACTCAACATTTTAAACATTTGAGCCAGAATAGAGGGGGTGTGAAAAACAACCCCCTCTGACCAATCGCCAATCTCATCAGCCACAAGCTGACCTGTCAGCTCATCTGACTCCGACGGGAATTCATCCTCGTCCGGGGATCCATCGGACCATTCCACAGGTTCACATAACTCGTCCTGTGGAGCCGAAGGTACCGGAGTCAGGTGCCTTCGTTTTGCAGCGGCCTTTAACGCTGCTTTAACGGGCATTACTTTCCGGGGGCTGGGCTGTGCTGCCGCCTCGGAATGCGAATCCCCACTTTTGACAGTGTCATGCAGGGTCCAGAATAGGGAGGGAGAGGTAGGAGATGATGAAGGATGCGATGGCCCCGCAGCCAAAGCAACGGACTGGCGCGCAATAGTCTGTTTTGCACAAGGGATGCAAATAAAGACATCATCAGCTGGGAGTGGAACCCCACAACCTACGCACCCCCCCGAACGGCTCAGCATAACCGTTTCCGGAAATTACGGAAGCCTCCAAATGGTGATTTATGGTATTCACAATACTGGGACTTTTAAGGCATAAGCCAACCCGGGATGCCCCTTAATTAGTAATGTCCCGGAAGGGAGGGTTTTTTTTTTTTTTTTTTTTTTTAGTTTAATCTCTTTTTATTGGTAATTTTTCAAATACAAGCAAAAATAACAATACAAGAAAAGGAAATACAGTCGAGTAAACATAAAGACAGTCCGTGCTCCCCCCCCCCGTCCCCAGGCACAGCTGGGCCGACCCAAGTCCCCCCCCCAGCCACACGCTCCCAAGTATAAAACTTGCACTCGAAAGCACGCCGCGCCTGCATCTCTCCATCTTTCCGGTGGCCCGCAGAGTCGCCAGCGTACAGGCTTCCAGTAATCCATCTCCAACGCGTCTAAGGCCACCATTGGGGGGCGCCTCGGCGCCTCAGCGCACACGTAGGGGGCCCCAGGGCCGCACCGCGCCGGGCCCCCCCATCCGCCCCAGGCAACAGACCCCCCAACCCGGAGGGGAATGACAGGAATTCCATCACACGTAGCACCAGTAAAGGGCTCAGGCACCGCCCTGGAGGGCGCCAACTGGGGGGAAAGGAAGGCCCGAAGCGCGCACGCCCCAGAGGAGGCCCCCAGATCAGTCCGGGTCGTAGGGAGACCAGCGTGGAGGGGCCAACCCAGTCGGAGGGAGGGGGGAATCCACGGCACAAAAAGAAAATGTGTAAGGTGAGTAGGATATTAAGAAAGTGAGATGAACAGAAGGGGGGGGGGGGAGGGGGGGAAGGCAAGGATAGTGGGGGGAGGGAAAGCAGTACACGGGGAGGGGAGGAAGCAGGTAGTGGATCCCACACCGATGGCCTGTTGACACGTGTATTAGGAAGGTCTTTCCAGCCTCGAACCTCATCCGAGAGGCCTCTCATTCACCGCCGACTCCTGGCCTCATGTAGGCCTTTGCCGCGTCCGACTCCCTGAACCTGATCCAGTTCATCCAGGTTGTCCAGTGTCCTTCTGCTCTCTCTCTATCTACTGCTATCCGTTCCTCCATTCTAAGTACATGGTCCATTTCAGCGAACCATTCTGCTATGTTTGGAGGAACGGGGGATTTCCAGTGCCTGGGGATTTTTTTTTTTTTTTTTTTTTAAGTTAAGGTCCTCTTTAATAAACTATATATATATATTTATATATAGTCTATGTATATATACATTAAATAGATATCCCAATAATTAGCCAGGCACATAGAGCCGGAGGGCCACCATAAGCAGGGATCCCAGGATCTGCAAGGAAAAGAAAAACCATCAGATCCTCACATGTGTATAAAAAAACATATAAGCATGGCACTAAAGTGCCCTTAAATAAGAGCCAAATCACGCCCCCTTAATACAAAGTGACTCCCCACTATATTACTGCAAGGAAATGCATTCCCCATTTAACGGCCCCAACGGGTGGGGCCGCTTACCTGGTCAGCGAAGGCAGCAGCCGGAACAAGACTGCAGCCAGCAGCCAGCACGGAAGACAAAGTGCGGCCGTGCGCCCACGCGACTTCCTGCATTTGAAGGAAGCAAAAGCTGGGCCCGCCGCAAGACGCCGCATGACGTCGGCGCCGCGCCCCCGACGCCGCGTCAGCGGGACCCGCCCCCCCCTACGCCGATCAGCTGGAAATCACTCTCAGCTGGGCCACTACACGTGCGCCCAGGCGGCGGAGGGGGGAGGGTAAAGACCGCATGGCGCTGCCTAATGAATACATAAAATGCCAGGCGGGGAGAGGGGAGAGGAGAGGGGGTAGGGGGCCACAAAGCAACAGTCTGCAAAGAAAAGTGGCCAGCCCCTACCCAGCGCAGCCCTTCAAGCAGACCAAAAGTATACACATGCTGAATACAGTGAAGGCATAATCATGAACACACACACGTTGAAATGAAGTGATACAAGTGAAACACACATACTTAAAGCACACCCTCACACCCCCCCCCCCCCCATAGTGAAGGGACCGTAACGGGAGAGTAAGGGGCTACGGGGACCCTCGGGACAGGGGCATCCCATTTCCGGATCACCATGACGGATAGCCGCATTGCCCCACGCATGAGGTCGAGCGGTAGGAGATAAGCTCCTAGGCACTTAAAGTGCCATCTACCATTTGCCCGGTGAGCAGCCTAGGCTGGGAGGCTTCCATTTCACCATAAAGGTATACAAACTCAAACCGGGCAGAAATAGACCAAAAGGGGGGTGGCGGGGTAAGAATACCCCGGCCTACCTGTAAGCAGGAGACTTCCATCTTCTGACTTGTCAGCAAGCAGAGAGAAAAAATACTGGTGATTGAAGGGAGGTACCAGGTATATATAGGCCGGAAGGGGGCTCGTTACAAGACTTCCTCTCTGCACTACATCACCTGGCGGTGGATTAACCCAATAATGGATGAATATTTAAGAAGTGAAGCGGGGTGTGTGGCACACCAAGAATAAGATGAGTGTATTTGGTGGCCACCAGAGTCTCAGACAATGGGGCATCACAATTTGGGAGGCCCCATATAAGAGGGAAAACTACTGACCCTAGGTTTGTGGTTGGTAATATTTAAACAAATGTCAGGGGCCCACTTTTAAAGAGGACTAAAACTCAGCCTGGAGTCTGAGACTCCAGAGCAGGCATACTCGCTCACCCTAGGGCACCCCAATCGGGGGGGGGGCCCTGCTGTGTGAAACCCCCCAAGTCGCCCGAAAACTCATCTTCGTTACCGCTCCAGCGGTACAGAGCAAGCGCAAGAGGCATTTGTAATGGCCGGCGTAGGCACACTCCCTGTTAGAGGGTAGCGGGGGATGCGTACAGTGAGCTCCTGGACAAGGAGGCTCTAAATGCGCTGATTGGACGAATGGCCGGGCGTCATAGGACCAGGAAGCTGTAAGTTTGTTCACACAGCGGGGCACCCTGACTGGGGGAAAGGACCAAAACCTAGGATAGTCAAAAACCTGGGTTTTGGTCCAGTAGGTTACATTGAAATAACAAGTAATTGATGTATGGAATGGAAACTTTGCAATGTGACTGCAGCAGGAAAAATACAGTAAGGATTTGGGAATTGCATTTTTCCCCAAAAGAAAAAATGTATGAATTGTCCAGTGCGTGATTTTGTAACTTTATGAAACGTTTTCAGTATACTGCTCTCCTTTTCAGAGATATGAAATCCTAACGTGGAGGCACCTACTAGGGGTGATGCTATTCTAGATCTTGTAATATCAAATAATGATGACCTGATGGGGGCAGTAACAGTCCGTGAAAATCTTGGTAACAGTGACCACAATATAATTGTATTTAACAAACTGTAAGAAAGATTTTCTGCCTGGGAAGGCAAAAACATAAAATTTTAGAAAGGCCAACTTCCCCAGGCTCAGAGCTGCACTCAAGGACATTGACTGGGAGCATCTGTTTAGGAAAAAGGATACAGATGCCAAATGGGAGTGCTTTAAATCAATTGTGAGTAGCAACGTTGCAAAATGTATTCCTACGGGTAACAAATATAAGCGGCTAAAATTAAACCCCTCATGGCTGAGACCTGCGGTTAAAAGGGCAATAAAGAACAAAAAAAGGGCATTTAAACATTACAAGGCTGAACTCTCAGCTGCAACACTTGAGAAGTATAAACTAGTAAATAAAATGTGTAAGAAAGAAATAAGGTTGGCAAAAGCACAGAATGAAAGAAATGTGGCCAAAGAAAGCAAAACAAACCCTAAAATATTTTTTTAAATAAATTAATTCGAAGAAAACTAAATCAGAACAGGTAGGTGCCCTAATTAATAACGGGGAAATGGTCACTGGGGATGAAGATAAGGTGGAGCTGTTAAATGGATTCTTTAGCTCTGTGTACACAAGAGAAGAGCAAGGAGCCAACACAGGAGATGCCACTGATAGCAATAGCCCAAGTATAATAATTAACAAGCTAAATGTCGATATCATCCAAGAAAAACTAAATAATTTAAATGTGAATAAGACTGGAGGACCAGATGGACTTCACCCAAGAGTTCTCAAAGAACTCAGTTCCATTATCTCGTCATCTCTGTTGTTGATCTTTAAAGACTCACTAGCAACTGGTATAGTGCCAAGGGACTGGCGCAAGGCAAATGTGGTGCCCATTTTTAAAAAGGGCTCTAGGTCTTCTCCGGGCAATTACAGACCTGTTAGCTTAACATCCATTGTGGGGAAATTGCTTGAGGGACTATTAAGGGACAACATACACGAATATGTAACTATCCATAATATTATAAGTGACAACCAACACAGTTTTACTAAGGACAGAAGCTGCCAGACTAACCTGATTGGCTTCTATGAGGAGGTGAGTAGAAGCCTGGACAGAGGGGCGGCTGTGGATATAGTTTTTCTGGATTTTGCAAAAGCATTTGACACTGTCCCCCATAGACGCTTATTGGGGAAATTGAGATCTTCAGGATTAGAAAATGCAGTTTGTAACTGGATTGAAAACTGGCTGAAGGATCGTGTGCAGAGAGTTGTTAATGATACCTACTCTGAATGGTTACCGGTTGTAAGTGGCGTACCCCCGGGTTCAGTGCTGGGCCCACTATTATTTAACTTGTTTATAAACGACATAGAAGATGGAATTAAAAGCACTGTCTCTATTTTTGCAGATGACACAAAGATATGTAGCACAGTTCAGTCTATTGAAGATGTTCACAAGCTTCAGGCTGACTTGGACACATTGAGTGTCTGGGCATCCACTTGGCAAATGAAGTTCAATGTGGAAAAATGCAAAGTCATGCACTTGGGGTCTAATAACCTGAAGGCCATATATGTCCTCGGGGGGGGTAAAACTGGGAGAGTCACTTGTTGAGAAGGATCTGGGGGTACTGGTAGATCACAGACTAAATAACAGCATGCAATGCCAAGCAGCTGCTTCCAAGGCCACCAAGATACTACCATGCATTAAAAGAGGCATGGAATCACAGGATAGAGATGTAATTTTGCCTCTTTACAAGGCACGGGTGCGGCCTCACCTGGAATATGCCGTCCAGTTCTGGGCGCCCATTCATAGAAAGGACGCTCTGACTCTGGAAAGGGTGCACAGGAGAGCCACCAAACTAATAAAGGGAATGAAAGATCTTCGTTATGAGGAAAGATTACGAGAATTAAATCTGTTTAGTCTTGAAAGGAGGCGATTGAGGGGGGACATGATTAACTTGTATAAATATATAAATGGACCATACAAAAAATATGGGGGAACACCGTTTCATGTAAAATCCTCTCTAAGGACAAGGGGACACTGCCTTCGATTGGAAAAAAAGAAATTTAGTCTCCGGAGGGGACAATCGTTTTTTACCATAAGAACTATAAATCTATGGAATAGCCTCCCACAGAAGCTTGTTACAGCATCAACCGCTGACAGCTTCAAAAAAGGATTAGATGCTTATTTAGAAGAAAATAACATTAACAGTTTCTATTAGCGGTTATCAGTAAAAAAAATAAAAAATAAAATAAATAGCTTCCCCTATAAAATAAAAAATAACTTCCCCAACACCCTTGGTTGAACTTGATGGACATATGTCTTTTTTCAACCGTATTAACTATGTAATTAAAGGAGCACTATCACGAAAAAATGGCCCAAGAATAAAAAATACCGTTTTGTGAGTACTCACCTTTAAAACGGGTATTATGAGTGTGCCATACACTCCACTTCGATCTTCATGACATGTGGGTAATCTCCAGTAGAGGGCGAACTTCTGCAGAGATGAATATGCAAAAAAGAAAACCCCTCCCGGTCCATATATACCTGGGACCTCCCACCAATTCTCCAGTGTAAAAAAGCAGTAAGGGGACCAGGAAGAACCAATTATAACCTTAAAAATCAAAACCAATGGTTCACCACATAAAAGCCCCAGAATACCTGAAAAAAAAGGGGTGGGGCGAAGTGGAGTGTATGGCACACTCATAATACCTGTTTTTAAGGTGAGCACTCACAAAACGGTATTATTCTAAGTGTGCCATACACTCCTCTTCGGTCTTCATGACATCTGGGACATCCAATAGCAGTGTCCGTCATGGGTGGGAACCAGAAACAGTAAAGAATGTACCAACTCAAACCACTGCAGCTTGTAGAACCTTGCGGCCAAAAACAGCATCCGCTGAAGCCCGCACATCAACCTTGTAAAACTTGGAAAAAGTATGAACGGAAGACCAAGTAGCAGCCTTACAAACTTGTTCAACAGAAGCCTGGTGCTGAAAAGCCCAGGACGCACCAACCGCACGAGTAGAGTGCACAGTGACCCTAAAAGGAGGAGTCCTCCCCTTAGCAGAATAGGCCCCAACAATGGCCTGACAAATCCATTTGCTAATCGTAGACTTAGCAGGCGCCAAACCTTTCCTGGGCCCACAGGGCACCACGAAAAAAGTGTCCGTCTTGCGGAAGGAAGAAGTAGTCACCAAATAAGTACTTCACACAGCGAACAACATACAAATTGTGCAGAACCCTCTCCTTGTCATTGTTAGGCTTAGGACACAAGGAAGGGAGAACAATATCCTGATTGAGGTGGAAAGCAGACACCACCATAGGAAGGAAATCCGGCTTAAAACGAAAAACCACCTTATCCTGGTGTCTCTCAAAGTAAGGGGCCTGAATCGACAGAGCCGCCAACTCAGAGACACGCCAAACAGAGGTAATAGCCACCAAGAAAGCAACCTTCTGAGTGAGAACCGAAAGAGCAATATCCTGTAGCGTCTCAAAAGGAGGACCCTGCAGAGCCGAAAAAACCAAATTCAAAACCGGAACCACAGCCTTCCGATGGGGCCGCACATGCGCGACCCCTTGGAAAAAGGTCTTAACCAGCGGGTGTAAGGCAAAAGACCTCTGGAAGAAAACCGACAGAGCAGAAACCTGTCCTTTCAAAGTACTAAGCTGGAACCCAAGATCCAGATTATGCTGAAGAAACTCCAAAATCCTGGGTATCGAAAACACCCTGCAAGGCAAGGCCCTAGCCTCACACCAATCAATATAGGACCTCCAAGTCCTATAGTAAATGCCAGAAGAGGACCGCTTCCTAGCCCTAATCAAGGTCTGAACAACAGCCTCAGACAAACCTTCCTCTTTCAAGAGGAATGTTTCAGCAGCCAAGCCGTCAAAGCCAGCGTTTGTAAATTGGGGTAAAGAAGATGACCCTGAGATAGCAGATCCGGCAACAAGGGAAGCCGGTACTGTTCTACGGCCATCCTTACCACATCTGCGTACCAAACCCTTCTTGGCCACCTTGGACCCACCAGAATCACTGGTGCCCCTTCTAGAACCAGTTTGCGAACTACCTTGTCCAGCATGGAGACGGGCGGAAACAGGTACAGAAAACCCAGCTCCTTCCAAGCCAGGGACAAGGCATCCACTGCCAGAGACAGAGGATCCTGAGAAAGAGACACAAAGGCCGGAAGTTTGTGATTGTGTCTCGAGGCAAAGAGATCCACCTCCGGAGTCCCCCACTTGCGGCAAAGATCCAGAAAAACCTCGGGGTTGAGAGACCACTCTCCTTGGCGAGAGGATCCCCTGCTCAGGGAATCCGCCTCCGTGTTCTCCACTCCCGGAATGTAGACTGCCGAAATGCAAGGAACATAGCTCTCCGCTCAGTGCAGGATCAGAGAGACTTCCCTGAGGGCACTCCTGCTGCGAGTCCCTCCTTGGTGATTGATGCCGTTCGGTTGTCTGAACGAACCTGAACCGGTAGACCCTGTAAATGTGAGGTCAGCCGAGCCAGAACCAGTCGGATGGCTCTGAGTTCCAAGACATTGATGGGGGTGTGAGCCTTCTGGAGGACCCCACACCCCGCTGAACTGATTACTTTTTCAATAACCTCCCCAGCCCGACAGGCTGGCATCCGTGGTAACTGTCTCCTAACAAGGGACCAGAAAGGATCTGCCCTTCAACAGGTTGCTCGATTCCAGCCACATGCTCGATTTGGCCCCAACGTACGCCGTCCACTGGCGGAGCCAGACCGATCTGCGCATAGCCACCAGTAAGGCTGAAGTCCTACTACACACGACAATAGAATCTTCCATAGCAGCCATGACAAAATCCATGAACAATTCGCATCTCTTATGTATAGCGAACTCAGCGCAAGCTGGATCAAACTGAGCGTTATTCAGCCAGTCCCTGATAAGAGACCTGGTAGCAAGCGACGCCAGGGCAGATGCACAAACAGGCCGCAGGGCCGAGCCCACGCTGGCAAATGCATGGCAGGCCATCTGATCAAGGATCAGCGGATCAAATGACCCTGGGTAGGGAATTCCAGACGGGGCTTGCGGACCCCAAAAAATTCCCCCTTCTTGAGAGGGGGCGCCTCAGGCGGTTCAATATCCAACACCTCCAATAGATGTGACAACAGTGGCCGTATCTACGGCATCCCCCAGCGCCTGCCCGACATCGGCATCCCCAGACTGAACATAGTCAGCCTCTGTTTCCTGATACAATTCCCCCTCCTCTAACGGGGAATAATCTGACAAATCAATGGAATCGTCGCCCACATCCCACATGGGCTGGGCCGACGACAAATGTCTCTTTTTAGCCTGGGCCTTCTTGCCCACCGTGCTAGCAATAATTTTCTCGATACTGGCCAACCTAGCCCAAACATCAGAGTGCGATTCTCCCCACTGGCACCAAAGTCACTTGGGGTACGGATAAGGCGGGGAGGGGAAGGCGATGAAGAGGGAGGAGCCGACCCAGATGGCTGGGTACCAGACTGCCGCGTTATGGCCTTTTGTGCGTATGGTATACAGATCAGCACATTCTCCCCGTAAGGGATACCCCACACATGGCCCGGATTGTCCCAGAGGGAGCCCGAGCCCAGTATCCTGCGGAGCCTCCATATGGTGATTTTCGTGGTCAGTCGCAAGACCGCAGGGAATTTACGCCTAAGCAACCCAGGATGCCCCTTAAAAGTCCCGGTGGGAGGATTTGAGCTGATCAAATTTACACTAGGGACCCCAGGACCAGGAGGAACCCCTTAATATGCACAAATACAATGCAATCTGTAACACACAAACAGGCAACATAAGTGCAATCCTACATATATAAGGCAATAACACATACATAATTGTAATATATATTATATATCCCAACTCCAGACAAGCATAACCAAAAACAAATATACACACACACATGCCCGCAATCAGTGGGGGGCCCCCACATAAGATAAAGAAGTGATCACCCGGCCCTTACCACCAGGAGCGCAGCTCAGCAACAGCATCCAAGATGGCCCCCGAGAAGTGTCTCATGTAGAAAGACAGGAAGAGAAGGGGGAGGGCGGGCCAGCGCAGAACGTGCGCTCGCCAGGCCACGCCCCCCTCCCAGCAGCGCGGATCCCCAGGAGTGAGCCACAGAATCGCGCCAAAGAAGGGGGCGGGCCCTGAACAAAGCATGAAGTGGAGAAGCTCCCCCAGGCTAAATCAAAGCACCAGATATGGTCCCAGAAGTGAAAAACATCCTGTCAGTCTCACACACACACACACACACACAGTGAAACTCACACACCCACACACACAGGGGAATAGGAGAACAAAACCAAATTAACGGCCAGGCAACCCCCCCCCCCCCCAGAGGGGAATAAGGGACCCAGAAGGGGGGGAACCCTGCCAGAATCCGGCCATAAGCATCCCACACCAGGATCACCAAAACCTGGATAACCGCCTACCCCATAGTGAGGTCTCACGATGGAGCAGTGCTCCTTCCGCACCCAGAGGGTGCTGCCTACCTTCACCAGGACCCGCAGCCTAAGCTGGGAGGCTCAAATAGGGGAAATTTAGAAAGGGTCCTGGCAGCAATAGGGACAATAAACGGCCGGGCGTGGGCCCGGCTTACCTGTAAGTAAAGAAGTCATCTTCTGTCTTGTCGCCTTCCCTGCAGAGAAGGAACTGGGTAATTGGTGGGAGGTCCCAGGTATATATGGACCGGGAGGGGCTTTTTTGCATATTCATCTCTGCAGAAGTTCGCCCTCTACTGGAGATTACCCACATGTCATGAAGATCGAAGTGGAGTGTATGGCACACTTAGAATATCCATATAAATATGCTGGATGGAAGGAGGAGGGGTCACTTATACACCCGACATCAAGAAATATCCAGCCAGGCTTGTTTTTTTTATTTTAATGAAAGGAAAAAGGACATCTCGGGTGACAGACTGTCACCCCTCATAGAATAAACTTTTAACCCCAGGATTTTATTCCTACCAGGGGAAGAAAACCACAAGCTTTGCTGGAGTTTTATTCAGTTCGGGTGTATAAGTGACCCCTCCTCTCATTAGCTAAAGTGTTTATATGGATTTTTTAATATTACACAATTTCGCGATAGTGCTACTTTAAGTGATGGGACTAATCTTACAACAAAGGGCTCAATGTAACCAATTTGGAGATAAGGTGAGCCTCACTAGATCTGTAAATGATAAGTTATTGTGCACACTCATATATGAACACATGATGTGTGCACTGGGAACAAACGCACTCCAGTGGGTAGACACTTCCATTTAAATCATAAAAATAATCCAGATAATCTAAAATTTCAGGTTATAGCCAGCATACACCAACATGAAAGCGTGTCAGACATGGAGAATAGGATTTTACAACTAGAAACTAATTTTCTATACCAACTGAGAGCACACACTGTACATACCCTGGCCTGAATGAAACATCAAATTACACCTCTTTTTTTACCAAGGGATTTAAAGCTGACCAACATTAAAAAATGACTTAAACCAGACCAACACAATAAACAGTGCTCATAGGCAATTAAGATTACACATAAATAATTTATCTTTTTCTAACTTCAGTTGTGGTATTTACAAAAAAAAAATGGTGGCTCATGGACTTGCAGGCCACATGCAAACAGGAAGTGCTGCTGGGCTTCCTGTTACTGTGCATTGTCTGTTTTGTCAGTTATTTCCTTTAGAAACAAACAGTGCCCATTAAAAGGTTAAAGTTATTCCATGAGTCTCACCCTATGCATGGGGTGCAGAAGCTGCACGGTGTTGCCCAAACCGCTAAGGTCATTTGCAGGGCTGGAGGAGGGAAAGCCGCATGAAATCAGGCAATTCATTTCCTGTACTTCTAGCAATGTAGTGTACCTCATTTGGTGCCCCTGTGGACTCCGTTATGTTGGAAGGACCACAAGAATGTTAAAAGTAAGAATTAGGGAGCACATTTATAATGTGAAGAGAGGTTTTGAATTACACAGCCTCTCGGCACATTTTAAGCAGAAACATAATAGTGACCCAAAGCTGATGACTTTCTTTGGAATAGATAAGTTGGAGAAGCACTGGAGAGGCTCTCATGTGGAAAGGGACCTTTCTAAAAAAGAGACTCAATGGATTTTTAATCTCGACACTTTAGCCCCCAGGGGGCTAAATATTGATTTAGATCTTAATTGTTTTATTGATACTTCGTGATTTCTTTTGGATGTTGTTTTTAACATGCAGTCATGTTTTATGTATGTATTTTAAAAAAAAAACAGTTGACATATGCTTATGTTTATATTTTGTGCTTTTTGAGGGGTTTTAGGGTGCTCCTTTTCCCCTACCGCTGGCTATGGGATTTGAGAGTTCCTTTCTGTCCCCCCTTTCTATTGGGAGGATTAGAGGAGAGGTTGTGCACCATGTCACGTTTTCGTTCTAATTGATATTACATTATTATTAATTAATGCTGCCAACTCGGGGTCTATATAACCTGGAGTTTCTTAATCATCGTCCTGAGATCTCTATTCAAACCGAGGGGCGGGCTTAACCCACCCCTCCTTGGCAGTTTTCGGCTGGGCTCTGGCCATGCCGGCTTGTGACAGCATCATTCTGTCCCTGTCTATTATTCACCGGCGGGGGGTGTGATTCACAGGCCCCTTCGGCGCTTTTCGGCTCTTTCCGGACGCGCTTGCGCAGAGTCTCCTGCGCGCGCGTCATTGGATTATGCAGCGGCGCGTCTCCACTTCCGGCTGTCGCAGCCGCGATCAGGGCGGGCAGGGGTAAGTCCCTTCTTCCTTTTTCCTATATATTGAATCTGTTTTCCCCTTACCTGTGCCTTTGAAAAAGTTGTTTAACAACAAAACGCGTTAGGCGGCAGGTCACGGGGAATCTTCATATGTGCACGCGTTTTTCTATATGTTAGAAGACATCAGCTTCACCCTCCCAGCGGCTGCGGTGGGGAAGCGTGGGAACATCCTGCTGACTTTTTAATGTATAAGTGCTGAGATCAAGACTATTGTTTTGTGAGTAGTTTTAAACATTATTAAAAATTCGTTTGAATCTTATTGCTGGGTTGCACTAGATTCTTCTTCCTTTTCTCTCCTATGGGATATGGTCTGAATGAGCCTATTAGACATTTCTCCAATTGAAGAGTACACGGTTGTGATCTTGGATTAAATGTATTGGAACCCCAAAGGGAAGACTTGGATAATGATTGGTTCTCTAACCGTGGAGGAGATCATGTTGGAATAAGAAGTTTGATTTTTTATTTCACATTGGTAAGAGTATATAGAAGAGGTGGTGGGCACGTGTGGAAGTGTGCATGCCTTTTTGGACCTTTTGGTACACCCTCGACTGATGAACATTTGCTTAGAGGAAAATTTGCTCTGTGCTTATTGACTACTACTATGCATACATATGTTGTGAAATGTACAAAGTTACTGTATTATGTGTCAGTAGAATGTTTAAAAATGCATTGGATTAGCTTTATGAAGTTTATGGCAATGTGGAACTGAAAATGTAAGATCTTTGACCAAAGTTTTGAAATCATTAATAGGGATACTATTGTTGATTTCGGATGGAGTTAATCCTTTGGGTGTTATGGTGTCCCCGTCGCCCTCAGGGGCTGACTGCCTGAGCTAGTCTTTAACACAGCTGCCCCGGGTGCCGTCCTTTGTATATTGCACCCCAGCCACGGGAGGACTGTCCTCTAGTGCACATGATGTGCTCTCACACTGTGCCTTGGGCTGTGGCACTATTGGGAAGTGGTTGGCCGGCCCCACCCAGGTGATGTCAGGGTAGGTCAGGCTGGCAGTGTTCAACCATTTATGGCCATTATTTTACATCCTGTATATGTTGGTGAAGCTTAACAACATAACACATACCATGTGTGGGCACCTGTTGTATTGGTCCACATCATTTGTGTCTTAGATATAGTGCTTTAAAGGTATAAGTAGATATGTTATATGAGAATTACATAATCTTTGTGCCTTATTTGAGTTTATAGTTCCATGCTCCAGTGCTGGAACCAAGAATGTGATGTTATCCTCATATCGGGGATCCAGCAGGGTAGCCACCCAGTAATCGGCTCTGCAGTTGTTGTGCAGGTACTGGAGTGTGTAGTGGCTGCCCTGAGTCAAGAAAAAGTTGTTCTTGGTGGGAGGAGTCTCCTCCTCTGCATGCCCCCAGCCATACTCCAGTGATGCTGTGCTGGATTCCACCCTACTGTGAGGAAAATTCCTCCTCCTTTAAAGCCAGTCCAGCACCAACCTGTGAGCCCCATGTGACACCTGTGCAACGGTGACTTCCTTATCCGCCTCTGCTTCCTCCTGTGCCACCATTTTGTCCTCAGTCATAGCCTGAGGTGTTTTTTTGCTAGCAGGAAAAGGATGGGGATGGATATTGGTGGCATACTGGAAGCACTGCAGCACGGCACAAATGTCCATCATGGAGACTCACCCAGGCATTTTGTTGCTGTAGCTGTTACTCACTTATTGCCTGCTGCTGCTCACACACCCTTTCCAACATGTGTAAAGAGGAATTCCACCTAGTTGGCAAATCACTTATGAGGAGGGGGGTGGGAAGGTCAAAGTTCCTCTGCAGTGCAGCTAGGCGAGCAGCAGCAGAGAGTGCACGCCAAAAGTGCAAACACATGGCACACACTGTATGCAGCAGCTCTGGTATGTCTGGATAAATGGTCAGTAAGTTTTGAACAACCAAGTTGGGTACAGGCCAGGGATGTATGCTAACCCAGCTAGACCCAAGGTTACTACTAGGTTCTACCCATTGTTGCATACCACCATGCCATGCTTAAGGTTTAGCGGCGTCATCTCTGCTCCTGAATGCTAGTCCAAAGCTTCTGCCCGGTGTGGTCTTTCACCCAGGCAGAGGCGTTTCAGCGTGACTGTATCACCATGGCTGTGTTCAAAATGGTGGTGCAGGAGCTGCACTGACTGCATGAGGAGGCAGGAGAGGAGGAAGCTCCAGCAATCCTGGGTGGTAAAAGCATATATGCCAAAATTCTTCGCGGCTCAGGCCCAGCCACCATTACATTAGGCCAGTAGGTAGTTAAAGAGATGTAATGTCTCCGTTAGCCAACCGTCCCTCTTGCCATATGATTTTTAAAGTTCAACCAGCTGTAATGGGAGTATTTGTAAGGCCAGTCATTTTCAAATGCTTGCATTCAAGACCAGGGCTCTTAAGTGAGCTGGGCCAAACGTTCACCATTTTTGGGGAATAGAAAGTAGAACACTTTCCTGGGATGATATGGACAGGCTAGGTTGTGGTCTCACAACCTCCCTTTTGGGGGAAACAAGTGACATCATCTTCGGGGAGGAGGTGGCTGAGGCTGAGACAACTGAAGCAGCAGAGGTAGCCTTGGGTGTCTATTTTTTTTCTTAGACCTAACCTACAAGCTCCTTTCAACATTTCATCGCTAGAGTCCAAAGGCACCAACACCAATCAGCTCATGACTTCCTTCTGTTCTCAACCCTAATCACCCCCCCCCCCCTGTTGTGTCTAGGATTTTACACGTGCCACTCTGCTCCTTTGGAATGCCATTCCCCATACAATTGGACACTCCCCAATGCACAAAACCTTCAAAAGCACCCTCAAAACAGCAGCACTTGGGTTTCATCCTCATCGTAGGTGTCCTGCCATGGTCCACTGTCCACGTCCTGAACACAAGTTGCTGGGCACTTGGAAACAATTTCTGAAATTGGGGCAAGGGCAGGTTAATGGCCCACAGAATCCCAGCTGGGAGTTACATCATAAAGTATTAGACTGCTATGTGTGGCCGAGGCCACCTTACGAATTTGAAGAGGGTGAGGTGGAGGGCCCTGTACTTTCAGCAGAACTGGAGTGGGTTGAAGGCAACCTGATGTAACTTGAAGCCCTGTATGCTGCTTTTTTCAATTTTGGACACTTGCAGTTACTTAAAGTGTCCGGAAAAGGGCGACTAGCAGATATTTATTCATAGATATTTATTGAACTTTTAGGTAGCATTACAAAATCAAAGTGGACAGTCTAAGCAGTTTGACCATAACAATACAGAAATGTAAGAAACCGTTGAAAGCCTCTTAGATATGTTTCATCAGGAATGATCAAATACTCATGCAGTTGTCAAAAACTATAAGCTAATATGCTGTATTTCAGCTTAAAAATGTAACTACTACTCAACTTAGATTACCTAGGGAGAGAAATAAGGGTCGATCAGGATAGATAAGGAAAAAAAAATAATAAAAAAGGGGTGTGGGAGAGGAGGAAAAAAGAAAGAAAAAAAGGAAGTACTATACTGAATAATAATATAATAGATGTTCCTTACATCAAACACAGAACATAACAGGTTTTCACACCTTATATAGTTAGGGCTACTCTGTCCACACTATCCACCAATATCACTCAATTCCATGGGTCCCATATATCCTGAAAGTATTGTACAGAGTCCTCGATGGAAGCAGAGATTTTTTTTTTTGTTGTATTGACCATAATGTCGACCATTCTAGAAAACACTTCCTAGCAAAGAATATTCTGCCTACTCCATGCCTTAGCAAGCATTCGTCTAAGAGCAGTCAAAATGTCCCGGGTCAATATTCTGTGATTCCTAGAACAGCTAATTGGTTTAACTCCCAGTAGGGCTACCTGGGTTTTTTTTTGCAGCTTGTGACCAAAGATAATAGAAAATATCCAGAAAACCACCTACCAAAATCGTTGTGCCACTGGACAATCCCACCAGATATGGAGAAAAGAACCCTCCTTACCAACAGTAGCAGATATTTCTTTGTCCCTACCTTTCCCTCAGTATAAGAGCCACCTGCCCCTGGAAGTGGCCTGAAAAGGACAAATAACATAGGCTTTTTTGTACCTAGCTATCCCTTAATATATCACAGCCACCTTTCCATAGGAGTGCAATGAAATGGACAATTGGCAGATTATTTTCTATGAGGCCTGTTCCGGGACCTGCAATGAAATGGACAATTAGCTTTGGAAATCATGGACAATCCACCTCCCCCAGTCACCAGAAAGAACAAGGAGAAACAAAATTGATGAATCAATTTGCAGCCCGCGACCCCTTACCAACCAAATTTTACAGCAATTTTTGGGGTCCCGATGTCGGCAGAAATTGACGAACTTCAACAGGTTTGCTCATCACTACTTACATACAATCAGTTGGTCAAAATGATACAAGTAGAGGAAGCTATTATGGAGGAAAAGAGTGTTAAACTATAAATGGTTGTAGCTATGAATGTAGCTATGAAGAGGTAGCCATGTTAAAGGAGCAAATATCAAGATTGTTTGGAACGGTGCACTGGATAATGAAGTCACTAACTCTGTCAAACAATGTGGCTCAGACAGTCCTTTCAGAAACTATTCCTCAGAAGGGGAGAAAAGGAAAGGATGATATGTGCTATGAATGCAGACGAATGGTGAATTTTAAGAAGAATGCTCAAGCCCAGACAACCCCAGAATATCCCAAAAACTTTAGAGGAACCCAGTAATTTAACCAACTACAGCAGTTATGAGCTCAAGACTCATACCCAAAACTAGGACCTACAACAATCCTTACAAGCAAGCTCTGAAATGGGTGAGAGATCAGAATAGGACGGTGGGCCGAGAACTGCCTAGCAAGAAAGAGATCCATATTTCTAAGCCCATTCAGAAGGCAATCAGACTAGAACACAATGGGAGGTTGTGTCTAACATCTAGAGAGACAACAGACCTAGAATACCTCCCAGAACCCTCTCCTTTAGTGCTGGTTAAGATTGAGAAGGTATATGATAAAGCTTTGTTAGACACTAGAACTCAAATGGCAGTGCTCTATAGAGACTTTTACTAGAAACTCTTCTGTGGTGAGATCAATGAATAATTTTGAGACATTTATTATCGTGTGCCCAAGGTCCATATAAGATGCTGGAATGGATATTCTAGTAGGCATCAACACAGTTTGCGTTAAGAATGTTGACACCTCAGATAGCACAAAGACTGTACATGACACCATGTTAAGACCTATATTCCTTGCCCTGAAATCGCATAAAAGGGGAAAGGAAGGATGATATGATAATCCTCTACAGACCGGTACAGAACAAATGGTTTTACCTGGCAGAGTTACCAGCTTGAGAGACAAGCTCAAGATGTGCAGTGACACTGCAGTGTGCAGTGTCCACCCAATATAGGTTGGTGCCAGAAATCTAGCCTGCAAGCTAGTTGAAGCATTCATGGGAAACCCTGTTTGCGGGACTGAGGAACACTGGTTGGAAAGGTATATGTTGCTACCCCTTTCTCTAAAGCTCCATGAGCTTGACTCCATGATTGACAAAGTGGACATTGGAGGCGGTCCAATATCACCAGAGTGGGCGGAAGAAAAATGTTTTTTTCCACACATGAATTGGATATGGGAGGTGCAAAGAGTGCTCAGCATAAGATATGGCTAAAAAATGATAGACCTTCAGGGAACGCTCCAGAAGAGTCATCCCTGTGGACTTGTGTAAGCACTTAGGGTAACTTCAACTAGCCAGGATATTTTAAGCATCCCGAAATCCCTATGCCTCACCAATTGTGGTAGTGTGGAAAAAGAATTTCCATATTTGTATGTGTTTTGAAATCAACGAACCATCCCGGATAAGTATGTCACCCATCAAGAGGGGTTCACAAGAAAGCAAAGGGTCCCAGAAGTTCTAAGGAATGAACTGAAGATCACTGGTGTCCTAAATGTGAACAGGCTATTGAACAGTTGAAGCATTGCCGAATTCATGGCCCAGTGTTAGCCTATCCTGACTCTTCCAAGCCTTATGTGCTTCATGTGGATGCCAGCAGAGAAGGTCTTAGAGAAGTGTTACACTAACAGGACAAGAAACTAAGACCTATGGCATTTGTAAGCCAAAGTTTATCTCCCACTGATAAGAACCACCAAGCCCAAAAACTACTTGTACAGGGCTAAATTTGAGGTTCACACTGAAAAGAATCCCCTGACTTACATTCAAATGACTGTCAAGCTGGATGCCATGGGACATCAGTGGATGGCTGGTTTTTCAAACTTCAATTTCAATGTCTCAAATACAGTATTGCCCGTTAAAGGAAAATGGGGATGCTGATGGACTGTCCAGAAGATCACTTACATCCAGATAATGGAGATAGATATCCTTAATCACAGCATCAAAACTACAGAATTTGCCAGTGTTCTGCTAGCAGCAGTGTTTGTTAGCAGCAAAGTGAATGCTGGGCCCAGAAATCAGGGTTGACTAATAAGAGCGTACCCCTGGCCTACTGCAGCCATGTGATGTTACAGGATTCTTCATTGCCCTGTCATCAATAAACACTTAAAGAGGACCAACAGTCAAAAAATACAATTCTGTGATTACTCACCTGTAGAATTGGTATTATTGGTATACAGTACATCCTGCTCCAAATCTAATACTTACAGTTGGGATATACTCCGCCAGATGGTGCTGGACTGCAGAGACATCGAAAATAGGCTCCTCCCGGCCCCTCAAATACCCAGGGACCTCCCACAAATTCCCAGTATTGAAAAGCAGTTAAGGAGAAGCCGGGAGAATTAAACAATCCAAACTATCAACTATAACAATGATAACAATCACCATACAGGGGATCCGAGAAAATGCAAACCAAGGGTGGGTTGGAGCAGGACGTACTGTATACTCATAATACCAATTCTACAGGTGAGTAATCACAGAATTGTATTATTCTTAGTATACAGTACGTCCTGCTCCAAATCTAATACTTACAGTTGAAACATCCAATAGCAGTGCCCATAAAGTAGGGTGGGATCCCCAAGAAAAATCAGCAGCAGGCAGTTTAAACCACTGCCGCCTGCAGAACCTTGCGGCCAAAAACAGCGTCAGCTGAGGCCCTAACATCAAACTTGTAAAACTTTGAAAAAGGTATGAACAGAAGACCAAGTAGCGGCCTTGCAAACTTGTTCAACAGAAGCCTGGTGCTGAAAAGCCCAAGAGGCACCAATAGCACGAGTGGAATGAGCAGTAAGGCGGAAGGGAGGATTCTTCCCCTTAGCAGAGTAGGCCTGAATCACAGCCTGACAAATCCACTTGCTAATAGTAGACTTGGCAGGAGCCAAACCCTTCCTAGGACCAGAAGGGACCACAAAAAGAGCATCAGTTTTCCTGAAAGGTGCAGTAGCCACCAGATAGTACTTCAGACACCTATGTAAATAATGGGCCTTTATGGAAAATCAATATTGTTAAAATTGGTGCATATATATATATATATATATATATATATATATATATATATATATATATATATTATAGGAATATACAGCATGGCATGACATGAAGTGGGAAGGCCTAAGGCAGGTTCTCCAAGCTAGATAATATCTGCATTCCGAAACCAGAAAATAGAACAAAAGACACATCTGAGAGGGCACTAGATAATATCAACATTCTGTGACCATACCATAAATATGTTGTAAATAGACATATAGACCTGAAATAGCAGATGCACCCTCTTAGCAAAACGACTGGACATCAAAGGGTTAGACAGATTTCCGTGATGGACCCTTTTAGCATAACCGGTAGGACAGGAGAAAGGGGGGAGGACAGCAGGACGGGAGATCAAAGGGCAGGGAAGTATAATTGAGGTGAGGGCAGACAGGAGAGGGAGGCAGAAGGGAGAAGAAAGGGGCAGAAGGGAGGAGACGGCTTGGACCGGAGACTGCTTGGACATGAGAAGCTTGTGAGTGCCGTTTCAGGAGGGTAATGTGTTTTTCCCTGTATATATGTATGCCAGTCTCATAACTGGATTGAATTGTGTTTGATTTGAGATTTGATTGCATTATTGTGTTATTTTGTCAACAATATATCTCTTTATTTACTACTTGTCCCAGTGTCTCTTGCATATACCAGAAGTCAAAAGAACTACAATCTTATAGTCTTATGCGTGTATCCATTGTGTGATCATTGGCCAGATATTCATAATATTGGTATATGTGTATGCCTATTTGAGTCGAGCCGGGCAGGATATAAATATATACATAATATTATTAATATTTTAGTTATTAATATATTAATATTGTTTACAAAGTGGCGACCCAGGCAGGAGATTTATAGTTATAAATTAATATCTAGATATTGATATATTATTATTCTATTGTTTACATTTGGCCAGCCATTCAGGAGAGGTTCTATTGTTTACATTTGCCGAGCGGCAGGCAGGAGATTAATATGATATTGTTTACACCTAACCACATCCAAAGAGTGCAAAACTCTCTCCTTAGCATTGCTAGGATTAGGGCACAAAGAAGGAAGAACAATATCCTGATTCAAATGAAAGGCAGACACTACCTTAGGCAGAAAATCAGGTTTGAAACGAAACGCCACCTTGTCCTGGTGTCTCTCATAGTAGGGGGGCTGAATGGACAGCGCCGCCAACTCAGACACACGCCTGACAGAAGTGATAGCCATCAGTAACACAACCTTGAGTGTAAGAATGGCCAAGGCAGCATCCTGCACAGGTTCAAAGGGAGCACTCTGCAAGGCTGACAGAACCAAGTTCAAATCCCAACAGGCACCATAGGTTTACGTGGGGGACACACATGAGTGACCCCCTGGAAAAAAGTCCTGATCAAAGAGTGCTGAGCAAAGGACTTCTGGAAAAAAATAGCCAGGGCAGAAACCTGACCCTTCAGAGTACTGAGTTGGAGCCCCATCTCCAACCCATGCTGCAGAACTCCAGAATTCTGGGAATAGAGAACACACGACAGGGAAGAGACCTAAACTCACACCAGTCAATGTAGGCACGCCAAACCCTGTAATAAATGCAAGAGGAAGACTTCTTCCTAGCTTTAATCAAAGTATCCACAACTGAGGAAGACAGCCCCTTTTCCATCAAGATGGAGGTTTCAGCAGCCAAGCCGTCAAAGCCAGAGTTTGTAAATTGGGATGGCGTAGTGAGCCCTGAGTGATCAGATCTGGCACCAAGGGCGTACTGATCTACTGCCAGCTGTACCACGTCTGCAAACCACACTCTTCTTGGCCACCTGGGGGCCACCAGAATTGCTGGCACCCCTTCCAAAGCAATCTTGCGCAGAACCCTGCCCAGCAGGGGAATTGGGGGAAAGACATACAGGAACTGAAAGTCCTTCCATGACATTGCTAGCGCATCCGAGGTCAGAGCCAGAGGATCCCTGGACAGAGAGACAAAAGCTGGAAGCTTGTGATTGTGGCGGGACGCAAACAGATCCACATCTGGTTGGCACTAACGGTGACACAGAGATTGAAACACCCTGCTGCATAGGGACCATTCTCCCTGGTGAGAGGCCCCCCTGCTCAGAGAGTCCGCCAGGTGATTTTCCACCCACGGGATGTACACAGCTGAACTGCAGGGGACATTGGCCTCCGCCCAAGTCAGGATCAGAAACGCTTCCTGGAGGGCCCCCTTGCTCCGGGTCCCTCCCTGATGATTGATGTAGGCAACTGCCGTCTGGTTGTCCGAGCGCACCTGAACAGGCAGGCCCTGAAGATGAGTAGTCAAGCGAGCCAGAACTAACCTGATCGCTCGCAGCTCCAAGACATTGATAGGTGTGTGGGCCTCCTGCGGGCCCCACCTCCCCTGGAACCGCAGGGACTTCCAGAAACCCCCCCAACCTGACAGACTGGCATCCGTGGGGCAAGAAAGGATCTGCCCCCCAACAGGTTCCTTGAGTCCATCCACCACAAGAGGGACCTCCTGACCAGGGGGGAGAGCACACAGACCCTGTCCAGGGACGCTGGGTCCTTGTCCCATACAGACAATAGGTGAAGTTGCAGAGGCCTCAAGTGGAACTAAGCATAAGGGACCGCTTCGAAGCACGCCACCATCAGGCCCACCAGCTGCATCCCCTGCCTGATGGAGGGATGGGGACAAGCTAGGAGGGACCGAGCCTGTGCAATCAGACTGTCCACCATCTGCTGAGGAAGGAAGATGCTTGCCTGAACTGTATCCAGATTCATTCCTAGGAATGGAGTTACCAAGGAAGGGGACAGTGAGGACTTGGGGTGGTTGATCACCCATCCAAATGACTCCAGAGTGGACACCACCAGCTGAGTATCCAACTCTGCCTGATGTAGAGACTGGGAAGTGATGAGGATGTCGTCCAGATAGGGAAGCACGCGGACGCCCTGACATCTGAGCAGAGACATCACGCCAGCCAGCACCTTGGTGAACACCCTGGGAACTGAAGTGAGGCCGAAGGGCAAGGCCACAAATTAGTAGTGTTGTTCCATCAGAGCGAACCTGAGGAACCTTTGATGACCTAGGAACACAGGAATAATACCATTTTGTGAGTACTCACCTGAAAAATGGATATTGTCAGTGTGTCACACACCCCGCTTCCCCTTTAATTCTTACGATCGGGTTATTCCACCAGCAGGTGGCGACGTTGCAGAGAGAAGTCTTGAAAACGAGCCCCCTTCCGGCCTATATATACCTGGGACCTCCCACTTAACACCCAGTGAATTCAAAAGCAGAAAGACAAGGTACCAGGAAATCCATTGGTAACCTCAAAATAAAGAAAAGCTTCACCATATAAAGGATCCAGGATACCAAAAAGGGCGGGTGAAGCGGGGTGTGTGACACACTGACAATATCCATTTTTCAGGTGAGTACTCACAAAATGGTATTATTCTCAGTGTGTCACACACCCCACTTCCCCTTTAATTCTTACGATCGGGACATCCAAAAGCAGTGTACACAAGGGATGGGTATCCAAAGGCAAAATGAAGCATAACTTAAATGACTGTAGTCTGCAGAACTTTGCGGCCAAACACAGCATCCGCTGAGGCCCGCACATCAACCTTGTAAAACTTAGAAAAAGTATGAACAGAAGACCAAGTAGCAGCCTTACAAACTTGTTCAACAGAAGCTTGGTGCTGAAAAGCCCAAGACGCTCCAATGGCGCGAGTAGAATGAGCAGTTATACGAGAAGGGGGAACTTTCCCCTTAGCAGAATAGGCCCCAATAACGGCCTGACGTATCCATTTGCTTTCCTAGGCCCACAGGGCACAACAGGGAGAAGTAATAATCAAATAGTCCTTAACACAGCGTACTACATCCAAACAATGCAAAACCCTCTCCTTGTCATTCTTAGGCTTAGGACACAAGGAGGGGAGAACAATATCCTGATTCAAATGAAAAGCAGAAACAACCTTAGGAAGAAAGTCCGGTTTGAACCGAAAGACCACCTTGTCCTGATGCCTCTCAAAGTAGGGCGCCTGAATCGACAAGGCCGCCAACTCCGAGACACGCCGAACCGAAGTGATAGCTACCAAGAAGGCAGTCTTCTGAGTCAAGGTAGACAAAGCAATATCCTGCAAAGGCTCAAAGGGAGGAGCCTGAAGAGCAGAGAGAACCAAGTTCAAGTCCAAACAGGGAGTAATGGTTTCCTGGGAGGCCGCACATGCGTAACCCCCTGGAAAAAGGTTTTAACTAAAGGATGAAGCGCAAAACGCTTCTGAAAAAAGATAGACAAGGCAGAAACCTGCCCTTTCAAAGTACTCAGCTGAAGACCAGAGTCCAGCCCTGATTGCAAAAACTCCAGCACCCTGGAGACCGAAAAGACCCTACAAGGCAAAGATCTAACCTCACACCAAGCGATATAGGCCTTCCAAGTCCTATAGTAGATGATAGAAGAAGACCTCTTCCGGGCACCGATCAGAGTCTAAACCGAGTCAGAAAGACCCTCCTCCTTCAAGATGGAGGTTTCAGCAGCCAAGCCGTCAAACCCAGCGTTGGTAAATTGGGGTAACAAAGCTGACCCTGAGTGAGCAGATCGGGCCGAAGAGGCAGAACGAACTGAACCACTGCCAGCCGAACGATGTCTGTGAACCATACTCGCCTTGGCCACCTTGAAGCCACGAGAATGGCAGACACCCTTTCCAGAGCCAGCTTCCGTATCACCCTGCCTAGCATGGGTATCGGAGGAAACAGGTACAGAAACCCCAGATCCCCCCGGCTCCGGGACATGGCGTCCACCACCAGGACACCGGAGACCCAGCAACCGAAAAATTTGAGGATGGAGAGCCCATTCTCCCAGACGGGAAGAGCACCTGCACAACAGGTCCGCTTCCCTGTTTTCCACACCCGGAATGTAAACTGCCGAGAGACAAGGAACCAGACGGATGGCTCTCAGTTCCAGAACATTGAGGGGCAGGTGGGCCTCTCGAGGTCCCCACTGGCCCCGGAACTGAAGATCCCTCCAGAATCCCCCCGTCCCGAAAGAATGGCATCCGAGGTGACAATTTCCCAAAGAGGAATCAGGAAAGACCTGCCCCTCCAGAGATTGGCCGAGACCAACCACCACTGAAGGGACTGCCGGACCCGGGAGGACAACTGGAAGGGCCGATCCAACGACCGCGGTCGCCGGTCCCAGGATGCCAACCGATGAAGCTGAAGCGACCTCGTGCGAATTTGAGTGAAATGAACTGCCTCGAAAGAGGCAACCATCAACCCTACCAGCCTCATCCCCAGACGGATGGACAGCCGAGGATTGGAAAGGAGGACCCGAGCCAACTCCTGAACCAGACAAATTTTGGACTGAGGGAGAAACACCCTGTGTTGACCGGAATCCAACCGCATTCCCAGAAAGGACACCACCCTGGCCGGAGCGAGGGAGGACTAGCAAAGGTTGAACACCCAACCGAAGCTTTCCAGCGTGGAGACCACCATCCTGGTGTCTGTCTCCGACTGATTGAGGGAAGGAGCCAGGAGCCCCTGTGCGGCCAAAGGAACGGTGAGCACCCGAGACCGGAAAAACCGTGAAGGAGGGCGAGACTCGAACTTCAGCTTGTAACTGGACGACACCACCTCCCGGATCCATCTGTCCGGAACCGCCTGGTCCCAAACCAGGGAGAAGTGTCGCAATCGTCCCCCCACCCGCACGGGTGAGGGCAGCCCCTCATTGCTGAGCGGGCTTACCAGTAGGCTTGGGCTTGGCGCCCCAGGACTGACCGGGACGGCCACGGCCCCTCCCCCGGGTCCAACCTACACCCCCGGTAGTGGGGAAAGGAAGCCCCTCTGCCCGCTCTGGCTCCCCGAAAGGAGGGACTAAAGGAACTCGCACCCCGAAAGGAGTGACGAGGCCTCTTGCGTTCAGGCAATTTACCATCCTTGGTAACTGCATCCAATTTGTCGCCAAACAGGCGCAAACCTAAAAAAGGTAGCGCTGTAAGCGCCCTCTTAGAGTGGCCCGTCCACTGGCGCAGCCAAACTGACCGACAAATAGCAACCAGCAGTGCCGCTGTCCTGCTACTCATCGCAAGAGCATCGTCCTGGGCGGTCAAGACAAAGGAAATAAACGACTCACACTGCTTGAGAGAACTAAACATATCACAAGCGGGATCAAGACCTGCGTACAGATCCCTAATAATGGACCTAACTGCCAACAGAAGAAGTGCCGAAGCACAAACCGGCCACAGTGTTGATCCGGCACTGAAAAAAGCCATGGCGAGCCAATTGATCAATCCGACAATCCTCACCATCTTTAATGGTTGTAGTGTCAGAGGAGTGTAACACAGCCGTGCTAGACAGCCCCAACACAGGGGCATCGACGTCAGGGGGAACTGACCAAAGCCTCACCAAAACCTCCGGAAAGGATTAACGTTTATCCCAACTAGGAGGAATTCCAGCCAGGCGCGTGGGTTGTTCCCATTCCTTAAACCGGACCTTCACCATGATTTAATGAAAAGCCCAAACTCTTAAAAAACAATTCCTCAGCATCTAAAATTAATATATTTTACATGTTTAGTCACTAATTTATTATACTTTCCCCCACTGGGCTGCAACTCTGTTCGGGAATTTAGGATACGGGCGCCGCCATCTTGACTCAGAAGCATCACACTTACTGAGGAGAGGAGAGTGGGATAAGGTACAGGGGGGCGGGTTATAGCTGTGCTTTGCTCAGACAGAGCAGAGCTGGGGTCAGGGAAAGGTCAGCAGTCCCAGAATGCAGAGCAGCACAGTCACTTCCTGTTTGCAGGCACTTCCTGTTTGCAGGCTGCCTGCAAAAATGGCAGCTTCCATAAGCCGCCATCTTGGATGTTTAAAGGCTTATAAAATGCAGTAGATGCAGGTAGGATGATTTTTAATGTGAGCAATCTGTATGTACAGGGTGTGGGAAACATAAGATAGACTCTTATTTAGAGTGAAGGTCCGCTTTAAGGACAACCCTCACAAAGTGTTGTTGCCTGGAAAACACCAAACGCAGCTGGGGTACATCAAACAACTCACCCTTTGGCGGGGGGACCACCGCGGGCGGATCCAAACCCAAAATTTCAAACATTTGAGCCAAAATGGAAGGAGTGTCAAGGGACACCCCCACGGCCCGATTGCCAGCAGTGTCAACCAATAGCTGGTCTGCAGGCTCATCCGACTCCTCAAGGAGTTCCCCCTCCTCACCAGGGGGATAATCGGACCAATCCAATATTTCAACTACCTCATCCTCCGAAGCAGGCGCTGCCGGAGAAAGGTGCTTCCGCTTTGCCGTAGCCTTCTGAGCTACCGTGGCGGAAATTATCTTCTCGAGGTTGGCCAAACGCGCACGCACCTCGGAATGCGAGTCCCCATTCTTGACAATGTCACACGGGGTCCGGAATAAGGGAGGGGGGGTAGGAGATGACGGAAGTTGCGAGGAGCCAGAGCGACGGACTGGCGCGCAATATTCTGCTTTGCACATGGAACGCATAATATCGCCTGGGAGCGGAGCCCCACAACCCCCACACAGCCTGGATAGCCCCGAAGAGCCATTTCCGGTAACGTCGGAAGCCTCCATATGGTGAAATTATGGTATTCGCAACAACCCTGGGTTTTACGCATTAAGCAACCCGGGATGCCCCTTTATAATTAAAGTCCCGGGAGTGGGAGATTTTTTTTAAGCCTAGGAAAATCCCAATTTAGAGACTAAGACTAGCCAGGTATAACAGACCGGGAGAGCCACTGCAGTGAGGGGATCCCAGGATCTGTGGGGGAAAAAGAGACCACAGTCAGTCCCCCAGGGGAATTAGCCAGTATGCACCACACTCATACATAAAACAATCATGGTAAACCATACATGAACAGTATATACATAATGAATACACTTAAACATGTCACATGCTGCTTAGGGCCAACAGAAGCCAGAGAGGTAATCAATATAAATATCTAAATAATACCATTTTGTGAGTACTCACCTGAAAAATGGATATTGTTGGTGTGCCACACACCCCGCTTCACCTTTAATATTCTTCACGATTGGGTTACTCACCGCCAGGTGACGCTGTTGCAGAGAGGAAGTCTTGTAACGAGCCCCCTTCCGGCCTATATATACCTGGTACCTCCCATTTATCACCAGTGTATTAAAAAGCAGAAAGACAAGGTACCAGTAATTTAACGGTAACCTCAAAATAAATCAAAATAAATAAAAGCTTCACCATATAAAGGATTTGGGATACCGAAAAGGGTGGGAGTGAAGCGGGGTGTGTGGCACACCAACAATATCCATTTTTTAGGTGAGTACTCACAAAATGGTATTAATTCTTGGTGTGCCACACACCCCGCTTCACCTTTAATATTCTTCACGATTGGGACATCCAAAAGCAGTGTCCACAAGGGATGGGCATCCCAAGGCAAGGTGAAGCATAACTTAAATGACTGCAGTCTGCAGAACTTTGCGGCCAAAAACAGCATCCGCTGAGGCTCGCACATCAACTTTATAAAACTTAGAAAAAGTATGAACAGAAGACCAAGTAGCAGCCTTACAAACCTGCTCAACAGAAGCCTGGTGCTGAAAAGCCCAAGAAGCCCCAACAGCACGAGTAGAATGAGCAGTAACCCGAAAAGGGGGAACCTTCCCCTTTGCAGAATAGGCCCCAACAATGGCCTGACGTATCCATTTACTAATGGAAGACTTGGCGGGCGCAAAACCCTTCCTAGGCCCAGAGGGCACAACAAAAAAAACATCCGTCTTACGGAAAGCAGAAGTAGTCACCAAATAATACTTAACACAACGAACCACATCCAAAGAATGCAAAACCCTTTCCTTGTTATTACTAGGATTAGGGCAAAGTGAAGGAAGAACTATATCCTGATTAAGGTGGAAAACAGACACCACCTTAGGAAGGAAATCCGGTTTAAAACGGAAAACCCCCTTATCCTGATGCCTTTCAAAATAAGGGGCCTGGATTGACAGGGCCGCCAATTCAGAAACTCGACGGACAGAAGTAATAGCAACCAAAAAAGCAACCTTCTGAGTAAGAATATGAAGAGGAACATCCTGCAATGGCTCAAAAGGAGCAGCCTGCATGGCAGAAAGCACCAAGTTAAGATCCCAAACTGGAAGCAAGGGCTTTCTAGGAGGCCGCACATGCGTGACCCCCTGGAAAAAGGTCTTAACCAAAGGATGAAGAGCAAAAGATCTTTGAAAGAAAATAGCCAAAGCAGAAACCTGCCCCTTCAAAGTACTAATCTGGAAACCCAAATCCAGACCATGTTGCAAAAACTCCAAAATCCTAGGGATAGAAAATACTCTACAGGGCAAGACCCTAGACTCACGCCAATCAATATAGGACCTCCAAGTCCTGTAGTAAACAACAGAGGAAGACTTTTTCCTAGCTCTAACAAGAGTCTGAATGACCGCGTCAAAAAGACCTTCCTCTTTTAAGATGGAGATTTCAGCAGCCACGCCGTCAAAGCCAGCGTTGGTAAATTGGGGTAACAGTTGACACTGGGTGATGAGATCTGAAAGAAGAGGCAGATGCAACTGATCCTCTGCCAGCCTTGTGATGTCTGCGAACCACAGACGTCTTGGCCATCTTGGAGCCACCAGGATTGCTGGCGCCCCTTCCAGAACTAGCTTGCGCACCACCCTGCTTATCATGGAGAATGGGGGAAACAGATACAGGAACCCCAGATCCTTCCAGGCCAGAGACATGGCATCCACTGCCACTGCCAGAGGATCCTGGGATAGAGACACAAACACTGGAAGTTTGTGGTTGTGACGAGAAGCAAACAGGTCCAACCGTGGAGTCCCCCACTTGTGACAAAGAAACTAAAAGACCCTGGGATTGAGAGACCTCTCTCCCTGTCGAGCGCATGCTCTGCTCAGGGAGTCTGCCTCCACATTCTCTATCCCCGGAATGTAAACTGCTGATATGCAGGGAACATTGATCTATGCCCAATGGAGGATCAGAGACACTTCCCGGAGAGCACCCCAACTGCGAGTCCCTCCTTGGTGATTGATGTATGCAACCGCTGTTCGGTTGTCTGACCGAATCTGAACCAGCAGACCCCGCAAGAAATGAGTTAATCGAAGTAGGACTAAACGAATGGCCCGAAGCTCCAATAAATTGATTGGAGAGTGAGCCTCCTGCGGCCCCCACAAACCCTGTAACCGATGTTCCCTCCAGATGCCCCCCCCAGCCCATGAGACTGGCATCTGTGGTGACCAATTCCCAACAGGGGGTCAGAAATGACTTGCCGCTTCTGAGATTGCTCAAAGTCAGCCACCACTGAAGGGACTGCAGAACATGGGGAGACAACAGACAAACCCGATTCAAAGACAGCGGGCGCTTGTCCCACCTTGCCAAGAGAAAGAGCTGAAGAGACCTCATGTGAAACTGTGCAAACGGGACCGCTTCGAATGTGGCCACCATCAGCCCCACTAGCCTCATCCCCAGGAGGATAGGCTGACGAGGATTGGACAAGAACAGATTAATTAAATCCTGAATCAGAACAACCTTGGACTGAGGAAGAAATACCCTGGCCTGAAGGGTATCCAGTATCAGACCCAGAAAGGGAATCTCCCTGACGGGGCAAAGAGAAGATTTGGTATGGTTTATCACCCAACCGAATCTCTCTAGTGTCGCCACCACCGTTCTGGTGTCCAATTCCGCATGATTGAAGGACGGGGCTGTGATGAGAAGGTCGTCCAGGAATGGCACAATGCAAATGCCTTGGACACTGAAAATAGCCATTACGCCTGCCAACACCTTGGTAAACACTCTTGGGGACGAAGACCGAATAGAAGGGCCACAAACTGAAAATGCTTGTCTTCTACTGTGAACCTGAGAAATCTCTGGTGAGCGGAACTGATGGGAATGTGCAGATAAGCATCCTTTATGTCTATAGACGTCATAAAGTCTCCCTGACGGAGAGCGTCGACCGTTGAACGCAATGATTCCATGCGGAACTTTCTGAAACGGATAAATAGATTGAGTCGCCTTAGATCTAGAATAGGCCGAACAGAGCCGTCCTTTTTGGGTACCGTAAAAAGGTTGGAATAAAAGCCCAGACCCTTTTCCGCTGGAGGCACCAGACGGATGACATCCATGTTTAAGAGGTTTGCCACCGTCGCCAGGAGCCCTTGCGCGATCACCGGATCCGTGGCCATCCGGGACCTGAAAAATCTGGGAGGAGGCCTGAACTCTAATTCCAGCTTGTAACCGGAGGACACAACTTCCAGAATCCATCTGTCTGATTCCTCCTTGACCCAAGCCTGGAAGAAAAACTGCAGCAGTCCCCCCACCCGTAAGGTTGGGGGCGCCTCCTCATTGCTGGGCAGGCTTGGAAGTAGACTTAGACTTGGACCCCCAACTCTGACCTGGACGCCCACGTCCCCTACCTCTGTTCCATGCAGTCCCCCTTGGGGCCGAAAAGGCCGATCCTCTACCAGATCTGGAACCACGAAAGGAAGGGTTAAAGGAGGCCAATCCCCGAAAGGAACGACGCTGCCTCTTACGCTGAGGCAATTTGCCTCCTTTAATGACAGAATCCAACTTTTCACCAAAAAGGCGCAATCCCCCAAAGGAAAGTGCGGTAAGTGACTTCTTAGCCACAATATCAGCCGCCCACTGGCGTAACCATATAGACCGCCGAATAGCAACTAGCAAGGCGGAAGTTCTGCTGCACATGGCCAAGGAATCATCCAAAGCAGAAAGTACAAAAGACACAAACAATTCACAACGCTTGAGAGCGACAAACTCATCAGAGGCTGGATCAAGCCCTGAGGTATTCAATAGGTCTCTAACAACAGACCTAATAGCAACTGCCATAAGTGCCGAAGCACCCACAGGCCGCAAGGCCGAGCCAACGCTAGCAAAAGCGTGACAGGCCATTTGATCAATACGTTTGTTTTCCCCATCCTTAAGAGTAGTAGATTCCAGGGAATGTAAAATAGAGGAATTGGACAAACTGAGCACAGGAGCATCCACTTCGGGGGGGGGGGGGGGGGGTGACCAACGCTTAACAGTGTCTGCTGGAAAGGAATATTTCTTATCCCAGCCTAAAGGAACACCAGGAAGCTGCGCAGGCTTCTCCCATTCCTTAAGAATGATGTCCTCAAAATGCTTTTGATTAGGAAATTCTAAACGAGGCTTGGAGGCTCCAAAGAACTCCCCTTTCTGAGGAGGGACTGCTTCAGGAGGAGCGATTGCCAATACCTCATACAATTGAGAAAGAGCTTTAGGGGTGTCAAAAACGTCCCCCTTCTCCTAGTTCAGCGTCAATACCCACAAATTGCTGAGCATCAGAAATATCAGATCCCTCAAAAAATTCCCCTTCCTCCAATGGAGAAAGGTCCGACCAATCAAGGCGATCGCAACTATCAAACTCACTAGCCGAAGCAGCAGGAGTTAAATGTTTTTTCTTAGCTGAGGCATTCTTGGCCACAGAGCTAGACATTATTTTTTCAATGTGAGCCAATCTGGCACATACATCAGAAAGCGACTCTCCACCCATGACACTATCACTGGGGGTATGGACAAGACAAGATGGTGTGGGGGAAGAGGCAGGAGCCACCGACCCTGAGGCTTGGGCCCCTGACTGCTGCATTATAACCAAATGAGCACAAGATACACAAAGAAATGCATTATCCCCAACAAGGGATGCCCCACAACGTAAACACTGCAGAGGCTGTCCCAAGGGCACTGAAAGCCCAGTATCCTGAGATGCCTCCATATGGTGTTTATTAAGAAATACTTATTTATAGTCGCCAAGTATGTGGGATTTACGCAAAAAGCTACCCGGGATGCCCCTAAATAATTCCAAGTGGGGGATTTAATAAAGGACCAGGAGAAACCCCTAATGAAGAGTTTCCACCTAGAAGAAGATACAATAATAAACCTTATGCACATAAAGAGTAAAGAGACCAACAAAAACATCCCTTTAGCAGGGCTAAAGGGAACTCACAGCACCAGCAACAGGATAAGCGACAGGACCAAGCGACCGGGACCAGCGAACCAGCAGGCAAAACCGCGTATACGCAGAGAGAAAATGCCATCCATATGCGGCGCAGTCGAGAAGCCCCGCCCACCACACAGAACTGCAGAGAACGGAGGGCGGGCCAAAAAGAAACGACTGCCAGGACACAATAGAACGGGGCCGGACGCCGCGCGCCAAGCCCCGCCCACATCCAGGTCCGCACGCTGCAAAAAGAGGGAAATTTAAATCCCTCACCAGGAAAGAACCACAGGTAGGCCAGAAAACAAAAGGAAAATCTACCAGATCTTATCCTCTCTACTTTACTCTTTTCACTTATATTTTCAAAAGTGCATAGGACAACAACACTCCCTTCCAATAAAGACCCCCCCCCCCCCTTACTTTGCTCTCCTGGACCCTGCAGGGGTGATAAGGGGGAAGGCACAGGGAAGCACCCTAAGGCACAGGGAGTTTTATAGGGATAGGGCATCCCATGCCGGGGGACACCAACCCGGATACCGCCTACCCCTTATTTGAGGTTTCACAGGGGAGAAGCTCCCATATACACCCAAGGGTGTATCTACCCTTGCCCGAGCCCTTCAGCCAAGGCCGGGAGGCATATCGTAAGCATAACAGTAAAAAACGAGGTTCAGGCAGAAAAAGAGAAAGGCCGACTACCTGCAAGGAGGAGAGAGTCATCTTCTGACTTGCTTCGCCGATCTGCAGAGACGAAAAGACTGGGGATTAGTGGGAGGTCGCAGGTACTTTTTCCATGTCATCTCTGCAAGATCGCCCTCTACAGGCCGGTTTCCCAAGTGTCATGGATGTTGGAAGCGGGGTGTGTGACATACTAGGAATAACGTCCAGGTGGTCTCCAAACAGACAGTCCTTTAAAGGGAAAACCAGTGAGGGCCTTCTTGGCAGCGTTGTCAGCAGCCCACTGGCACAGCCAAACCGAGTGGCGTATAGCCACCACGAGGGCAGAAGTTCTGGCACACATTCTGATGGTGTCATCCAATGCTGATAGTACAAAGTTTATAAAAACATCACAACTGGAGAGTGCATTAAACACCTCACAAGGCAATTCATCAGGGGCACTATCAAGCATATTTCTAATAAGGGTGCTAGTGGCCACAGCAGTAATGGCACAGACCGGGCGCAGCGCCGTCCCCGCACATGCAAAGGCGTGGGATGCCAGCTGATCAATACGCCGGTCTTCGGCATCCCGCAGGGTAGTAGAATCAGGGGAATGCATGACAGAGGTGTTGGATAGCCCAAGGATCGGGGCATCCACCTTGGGGGGGGGGGGGGGCGGATGACCAACATGTAACTACCTCAGCAGGAAAGGGATACTTCCTATCCCAACTCTTTGGAACCCCGGGAAGTTTACTGGGGTGTTACCATTCCTTGAGCACAAGGTTATGGAAATGTGCATGCTCTGGAATTTCCAAACGTGATCTTGCTGTATGGAAAAGCTCCCCTCTTTGCCTGGGAGCCTCAACAGGGAGAGAGATAGACAGAACCTCAAAAATCTGGGTCAATAATCTGTCAGTGTCATCCGGGGCCCAGGGGTCAGAGCCAGAATCGTCATGACCCCTTGGTCTCTCATCAGATGAGCCTGAATCAGAAAAGAACTCCCCTTCATCAGACGGGGTATAGCCACACAGATTCCAAAACTCCTCAGTTCCCATGGAGAAAACAGTAACATTAGGCGTCAAGTGCCGCTTCTTAGCAGGGGTCTTACGCGCTAAAGACTTCGCAATAATCTGTTCAACAGTAGCCAGACTAGAAGACACATCAGGCTGAGAATCCCCACTAGTATGCAACTCAACAGGAGTGCGATTTAAGCTTGGGGGAGTAGGTGAAGTGAAACGAGGTGCAGCCACTGGCAGGCCAGATTGCAATGCAAGCACCTGCTGAGCACAGGGTACACAGACCCGCGCCTTGTCAGTGTCAGCATGAGGCTGCCCACACGCTACACACAGCCGGTCTTGTCCCAAAGGGACCCCGGTAACATTATCCTGGGATGCCTCCATATGGTGATTATAGCGGCGCTATACGCCGATAGGGAATAACGCTATATAGCAACCCTGGATACCCCAATAACCCGCTAGTAACGTGGGAGTATAATTTTTACAAGGCCTACAAGCAATATACTAAAACAGGGCCGGGAGAAGCCAAGAAGGGTTCTTCCCGCCTGAAAGACATAAGCAGACAAGACCTTAAGTACATCGTAACAAAAGTGAAGCAGATAAAGCCGCCCGCGAGTGCACTTACGGACCGCGGTAGGTAGGAGTCCGTCGCGCATAGGCCAACCAAGTCAGAAAAGATGGCGTTGGTATACCTCGAGGGCCAATGATAGTGATGACGCGGAACGCGCCAAAGACGGGCCCCGCCCCTCCGAAGAGCGCGAAGCCAGAAAGGCCAACAGCCAATGATGGCGCACCAGCACCTGAGGTAATGCCGCCGCCAAGCGCGGAACAAAGTCAGCGCGCGGCGGCGGTAATTTTAAAAGACAAGTCAGCTGACAAAGGAATAAAGACATGTGAAAAGTGAAAGCACAGACTGCATAACATACATATATATACACATACACCCCCCCCCCTTTTCCCCCGAAGACTACAAGAAGGATGAGGGAGGACGGCGGCCACTTAAATAGGGCCCACCGATAGGTAGGGGCAATAGTGCAGGAGGGGCATCCCATAGAGGCTCACCATAAGCCTGAACCGCCTACCCTTTGGTGGGGGATTGCGCTGGAGCAGCGCTCCTAAGCACCAACGGCGGTGCTGCCTGCCTTCACCCGACCAGCGCAGCCAAGGCTGGGAGGCATATTACTAGTGGAACGGGTGGGAAAAGTCCTACAGGGCCGCAGGTTAATAACCCCGCTCACCTGCGAGTAGAGAGCCAATTTCTCGTCCTTCGCAGCCAGACTGCAGAGAAATTCTGGGGATTTGTGGGAGGTCCCTGGGTATTTGAGGGGCCGGGAGGAGCCTATTTTCGATGTCTCTGCAGTCCAGCGCCATCTGGCGGAGTATATCCCAACTGTAAATATTAGATTTGGAGCAGGACGTACTGTATACTAAGAATATGAATTAAATCAGAGCAATACAACAGACAGGGCTCATATGAATCCCTCTCCAGTGAAATTTAGATTGCTGCACATACAAATTAACCCTTTTCTAATGCCTACTGGGATGAATTTAAAAAAGCAAGATGGCAACTCATGGATTTGCAGGCCACCTGCAAACAGGAAGTTGTGCTGAACTTCCTGTTACTGTGCATTTCAGTTATGTCAGTTGGGAGAGAAAGCTCTGAAATGGGTGCTACCTTTCTTTTTCCAACTGTACCAGGCTGTGGGTCCAGTTTAAGGAAAGATCAAGAAGACCTTTGTCAGCTTGCTGTAAAAGCTCTTCAGAGAAAACAACAAGACATCTTAAGGATTGATACTCGCCCACGAAAATAGGAGTGGACGTGGAAACACCACACATCTCTCCCAATGAGGAGCACCAACACCAATGTACAACAATCAAATAATTAATACTAATCAACACCTTTATTTAAAAAGACAGCTCATTAAAAATTGCACATACAACACAAGACATTTAAAACCAGGATGCTCCTCCCCATTATTTACAGTGAATATATACAATCATAAATTGCCATAATAGAGAAAATCTCAATACACATCAATGACTGACTGTCCTACATGACCCTATCCAGAATGTTTAACCGTGTTTCATAAAGAAGCCGATTGCAAATTCCTATGTGTGTATCTCAGAGAATCACAAATAATAAGTGCACACAATATATCGCAAACTATGCTGAATAATACATAAATAACCACTAAAGCGCAGTGCATTATAATAAAGTGACTAGTGCATGAAAAAGCCCTAATCAAAATTAATTTCCAAATATACAAAATATACAAATGTATGTTGCACAAAACTTCTACTTATAAATAAACCATGCCCTCAAAAAATATCAACAATAAAGACAAAAACAACAATACATTATGCCAGTAAGCAATCAAAGGGTCACCTATAGATCAACGGACAGTCTGCAAGAGTAAAGCATCAGGGGGGAATCGCATCAAACACCCGCGGATCCCATGCCGCTTCAAAGGGTGAGGGTAAGATTTAAATACGTGCTATGACCTTTAGATACTTACCCCTCCACCTGTGCACTCATGTCAACTCCCCGCCGCCGGCTCGGCGCATTCCGCCGCCGGAAGTCACGCTCCTAAGTTGTAGTGACGTACCTGTGCATCTCCGCTCACGTGATAATTACACCAGCCGCGTCATGCAGACACTCGCCTGCATATCACTGAGGCAACGGAGGATGCACTGCCGAGGCCAAAGCCACACCTATTAACCCTTACGGCACCAATCTAATAGCAAGGCGTCGGCTGGGCACACAGGCTTCGGGGGAGATTTAATTTTACATAACGGTTATTTGGGTACAAAAATTAGAACCTGAGCAATAGCATCACTTAAAATAAATATGGGTACACATGACAATTTAATCATTCAGTAGGACAGTACCTATTCAAAAAATATATACAGCTCAAAAAGGGATCAGTTGAATTTGGCAGATTTCATGTGACAATTGGTATTGAAAACACTGCATAGGGACACACACTGTACCCAAAACCATGCATTAACCGCCAATCACTTGTAAGGAACAGATGAAGAATCTACGCTGTACCCTTCCCCCATATATCAGTGGGGGTCCATAGCTGCATATGATCACCAGTACCGCACCATGCTTTAGTAACCAGCGCCCAACCGTAGCACAAAAAAAACGTGCATGAAGTGAAGCCAAATCCACGTCTCGCCTGGCCAGTCTGATGTTCGACAAATGTCCTTGTATGCGCTTTGTGTTTCATCTATATACAACTTGGGGCAATCACAGCAGATCTGGTAGATGAGTGAGCGGGTCCACTTTGGGTGGGTATCCCCGTTCCAAAAATCTGTTCTCCAAATTCGAAGCTTGATATTCAAAATTCTCAACGTGGGTACAGTTGCGTCGAGCTCTGAGAAACTGGCCATAGGGTATGGCATTCTTGAGATGCGTGATGTATGAGCTGTTCCTGTAAAGGTCTGTACTGATCGACCCATGGGTTTCCAAGATAAGTCTCAAGTCCAGGAACGTAACCTCTCAAGCATGGATCTAAAGGTACATCTGGGTCTTGTTCCTTTAACAAGGTGTGTAAGTTCAGGAGTGCACTTCGGTCAGCCGGGCCCAATGTAACCACCGGATCCCCGGTGTTGGACGTTCCAGTTTTTTTTAACAAAAAGAAAATTACTACTCACCTGTAGAATAAATTTCTCTTCCATTATTACTAAAGGACATCAGAAGAATTCAGAGACTGGATAGGTTACCCTCTCCCCAAGGGTGTGGTCTGCAAGAACAAAGGTGTGTCTCCACCTCCCGGGCCTATATCCACCTGGCTGACTTGATGCACTTCAGTTTAATTAAAAAGCAGTAGAACCAGCCGCCCAGGAGGCATACCTATCCTGTTGGAAACAAAAGGCTGGAGACGAAATACAAGACTCCTCTCTCCGTCTAATTTTTTTTTTTATTATGCTTATTATTATTTAAAGCAAACTATTTACATATTTACCACTCCATTAAAACTATGCATCCAACACATGGACATAGTAACCTAGCAGACAGGGAGGGTCTGATGTCCCCAAATTCTACAGGTGAGTACTCACAGAATTTTCTTTTCTCTTCCATTTTACTTCAGGCTATCAGAATAATTCAGAGACTGAATGGGACCTTCAAAAGCAGTACCCTAATTCGGGTGGGATCCCCAAATCTTATTCCTTTCAGGAACAAGACATTCCAAAAGACCCTTATTCCTTCCAGGAATAAGACATCTCAAAAACCCTTATTCCATTCAGGAATAAGACATTCCAAAAACCCTTATTCCTTTCACGAATAAGACATTCCAAAACCATCTAATTACCACTGTATGTAATTCCGACAAAAGGCTGTACCTTATAGAATTTGATAAATGTATGCGCTGAAAACCAAGTAGCAGCTTTGCATACTTGTTCTATTGAAGCTTGATGCTAAAAAGCCCAAGAAGCTCCAATAGCTGTTGTCGAATGAGCAGGAGTCCCAAAAAGAGAATGCTTCCCCTTAGGGAATATAAGCTCTTACCACTGCCTGTCTAATCCATCGCTGATGGTAGACTTAGATGGTGGAAGACCTTTGCGTGGACCCTCAGGTATGACAATATAAGGAGTCTGACCTACGGAAAGATTGTTTAGCAGTGAGATGGTATCTTAGTGCTTTTCCCTACATCCAGCAATGAAGAATCTTTTCTCTATCAGACACTGGAGTAGGACATAAGGAAGACAATTCACCTCTTCATTAAGATGGGAACCACCTTAGGAAGAACATCCTGTTTAAAGCAGAAGACGAACTTGTCCTTATGTAACACTAAATAAGGAGACTTAACTGATAAGCTGCTAATTCAGAACCCTTAAGAGTCCATAAACTTAATGATGCATATGCCAATAGTTCAAAAGGAGGACGCTGATAAAGAGCTGATAAAACCAAGTTCAGGTCCCAAACCGGCAGAAGTAGCTTACGAGGAGGCCACACATGAGCGACTCCCTATACAAAAAGTTGTCATACATTTATTCACAGCAATGTGTTTCGGAATAAAAAGATAGATAAGGCAGATATCTGTCCCTTTAAAGTACTCGATTGAAAACCTTCATCAAGACCTTTCTGCCAAAAAAAAAATTTCTGGGAACAGAAAAAATTTTACCGGCGAACCTTCTTATTCGCACCAAGCGATTATGCTTGCCAGACTCTATAGTAGATCATTGATGAAGGCTTCTTCCTGGCCTGAATCATAGTCTGCATCACTATGTCAGAAGAACCCCCCTTTCTGCCAAGATAAATGATTCAATAGCCAGGCTGTCCAAGCCAGAACTTGTGAATTGGGATGCCTTAGAGGCCCCTGTGTGAGAAGATCTGGATCGTCGGGAAACCTCCACGAGTTGCCCTCTGACATCCTTACTATGTCTGAGAACCAGCTTCTTCTTGGCCACCGAGGAGCCACCAAAATGGTTGGGACTCCCTTGTGAGCTAACCTTCCTTCGTACTTGACCCAGGAGTGGAATCGGAGGGAATGTATAAAGAAGCTTGAATGCTGACCCCTAAAGAGTCAGGACATCTGTTGCTATAATTAGAGGATCCCTGGACCCAGACACAAACTTTGTAACCTTCCGATTGTGTTGTGATGCACAAGAGATCTATGTCCGGAATCCCCCAGCGCATGCATAGGGATTGAAAAAAACCTCTGACTAAGAACCCTTTTCCTCGGATGCAGAACCGTTCTGTTGAGATGATCGGCCTGCAGGTTGTCCACTCCATGTATGTGTACAGCCGAAATGCATGAAACCTGTTTCTCGGCCCAAAGTAAAAACCAGCTCACTTCCATCAGGGCTTCACTGCTTCAGGTGCCCCCATAGTGGTTGATATATACCACCGCCATCCGATTGTTTGAATCCGGACAGGATTCCCCTTCAGATGATATGTCCAATGACTGAGATACAATAGAATCGCTCTCAGTTCCAGGATATTTATGGAGAGTTTGCTCTCCTTCAGACTCCACTGTCCCTGGAGCGTTGGTGACTCCATGACACTCCCTCAACCCGATAGACTGGCATCCATGGTGATGATCTTCCACTACTGGAAGGAAGGATTTGCCAGTCTGAAGAGGCTGAGGACCAGGCTAGAGACTGCCTTGTTGACAGTGTCATGCAAAAAGAGTGATCCAGAGTGTGTGGGTCTCGATTACAGATTGTGAGCAATTCCATCTGCAGGGGTCTTGTGTGAACAGTGCAAAAGGTATTGACTCAAAGCAGGATACCATCAGGCCCAACAGACATATTCCTTGATGAATCGTCGCGTGAGGGCAAGACAAGAGACCCTGTACCCTGGCCTGGAATAAGAATCACTTCTGTGTTGGAAAAAACACTTTTGCCTGAGACGTGTCTAATGACAGTCCCAGAAAGAATAACTCTTGAAGCTATATATTTGACTTAAAAATTCGACTGGATAGTCAATTATCCAAAGTCGATCAGACAGTCTGTGTATTCTTCTGGGCCCCCTGACATGATGGGGCCCATATAAACAGATAGTCTAAGTAAGGGATTATATGTATATCCTGACTTCTTGGAGAAAACATGAGACCTGCCAACACCTTGGTAAACACCCTTGGTGCTGAAAATAGACTGAAGGGTAACGCCACAAACTGAAGATGTAGGCCACCTACAGCAATGTAGGTATGTATCCTTATATATACACTACCCGGCTGGAGTAACTTCACTGTGGATCAACAACTCCAATCTCTAAAAAGGTGAGATATGGCAGATCTCAATGCTTCTGCTTTCTGCGGAATTCGGGATACCCCTGACCAAGAGAATCTCCAAGGGGGTCTGGCTCCTAATTTCATTTTGTAACTTGAGGATACAATGTCCTGTATCCAAATATCTGTTACATGAAGCCTCCAAAAATGAGCAAAATGCAGAAGCGGTCCCCCCACACCTGCAAGTGCGGGGCCGTCCCTTCATGCCTGAACAGGCTCTGAAGGGGGTCTGGCTTTATTCTGCCAGACACCTGTTGCCTTAATTTGGAACTTTGTCTTATTCCAAAAATCTCTTCGGTATCCCGAAGAGGCCGAACCTCTAACCGGAACCCCGGAGCATTAAAGGCCCTGCGGAAGCAGTATTCGACTTCAGCTTCTGTGGCAGATTTACCACTAGCAGCATGCTTTACCATGTCAACCAAGCACTCCCCAAACAGACACCCCACCTTAAAGGGACTTCTGAATACGAGTCCCTACTGGATAAATCCTCCCGACGGATAACTTCCTGGGAGACTATGGCAGCTACAATATCCTCTTCAAGTTAGAGGATAAATCTTTTCCTTAAAAACCTTTTTAGTAGCCAATACTAAATGACTCTCTAAAAGGTTTAGGACCACTTGAGGGCTGCCGACAGAGTTTAAAGACTCTGAAGGAGGCTATGGCAGCCACAATGTCCTCTTCAAAACTCAAAGGAATTTTTATTTATTTTTTTCAAAACCTTCTTAGTAGCTCATATGACTTAAAGGTTTTAGGTCCGCTTGAAGGCTGCCAGGGGGGTTTTTAAGCTCAGAGGGCACCGGCAAAAAGGGTCAGAGCCCTTGCAGGGAGGAGACAATTGTCTTCCATATCCACTACTACAGTAGCATAACCCTACACACCGTGCTACATCCAGTGTCTGTTTGCATACTGGACATGGGGTGAATCTATCTGCTAAAGGACCAGATCCGATTACCCCAGATGCCTCCGTCATGGTGAATAATACTAGATTACCTCCCAGATATTCGCAAGACTATTCTGCGAGCTCAGAGGGTGAACCACATCAATATATTGCCTAATATATTGTCTTATCCCACAACTATATATATATCTCAATATGTATATATGAATGAATAACATTAATACACAATTAAAAAATTACCTACCTAAAGATTTACGTCCGCTTCAGGGTGGCCGTGCAGCGGCTCACTGTATTTTTGCGCTTCCCCCAGCCGAAAATCTTCCAGTGCAGGCGGCCGGAGGAGAACCGCGATGTTAGTGGTTCTTGCCGCTTAGTCCCGGCCGAAAATGTTGCAGTGCGAGCGGCCAGAGGAGAACCGTGATGTTAGCGGTGCTTGCCGTTTCACCCGGCTGAAAATCTTCCAGCGCGAGCGGGGTAGAAAAGGAGCAGCACACCGATGCTCGCTGCTATGCCAAGCGGAAAATGTTTCCATAGCGGCGGGCGCAAATTTTGAATTTTTCAACCAGTAAAAAAACACATGGGCAATAAAGAGGAAATGAATTCCCCTGGTTCCCCTCAATCAGGCTCACCAGACAAAAGCCTTATGGCTGCTTTTTCCTGTGGCGGAATTCTCAGCCAGGGAGTGTCACTCTTTTTTAAAAACAAAAAGGTGACACCCCACAGCGCCCCAAGACCCTGGCGCTTACCTTACCATCCTGATCCAAATGCAGCTTAGCTGCGGAGGCAAAGTGGGTCCATTCAGATCCAAGGAGTATAAGGGCCAAGGAACAGTCAGGTTTCCATTACCCTCACTTCCAAGGCATAATTCCTTTAAAACAAAAAGGGAGAGGAGTTCAGATAAGTCCTTGCAGTGACCACTGCAAGAAAGAAAACTGAAGTGCATCAAGTCAGCCAGGTGGAGACACACCTTTGTTCTTGCAGACCACACCCTTCGGGAGAGGTTAGCCTATTCAGTCTCTGAATTCTTCAATGGCCTGAAGTAAAATGGAAGAGAAATTCGCTGTTCTGTCGATGTGAGGGTATGTCCGGAAAATACCGTTTTGTGAGTACTCACCTTTAAAACGGGTATTATGAGTGTGCCATACACTCCACTTCGGTCTTCATGACATCTGGGTAATCTCCACTAGAGGGCGAACTTCTGCACAGATGAATATGCAAAAAAAAAAGAAAGCCCCTCCCGGTCCATATATACCTGGGACCTCCCACCAATTCCCCAGTGTATAAAAGCAGTAAGAGGACCAGGAAAAACCAACTATGACCCAACAATCAAAACCAATGGTTCACCATATAAAAGCCCCAGAATACCTGAAAGGGGTGGGGCGAAGTGGAGTGTATGGCACACTCATAATACCCGTTTTAAAGGCGAGTACTCACAAAACGGTATTATTCTAAGTGTGCCATACACTCCACTTCGGTCTTCATGACTTCTGGAACATCCAATAGCAGTGTCCGTCATGGGTGGGAACCAGAAACAGTCAAGAAAGTACCAACTCAAACAACTGCAGCTTGCAGAACCTTGCGGACAAAAACAGCATCCGCTGAAGCCAAGTAGCAGCCTTGCAAACTTGTTCAACAGAAGCCTGGTGCTGAAAAGCCCAGGACACTCCAACAGCACGAGTAGAATGTGCAGTGACCCTAAAAGGGGGAGTCTCCCCTTAGCAGAAAAGGCCCCAACAATGGCCTGACGAATCCATTTGCTAATGATAGACTTGGCGGGCGCCAAACCTTCCCTGGGCCCGCAGGGCACCACGAAAAAGGCATCCGTCTTGCGGAAGAAGTAGTAGTCACCAAATAGTACTTCACACAGCGGACAACATCCAAATTGTGCAGAACCCTCTCCTTGTCATTGTTAGGCTTAGGACACAAGGAAGGGAGAACAATATCCTGATTGAGGTGGAAAGCAGACACCACCATAGGAAGGAAATCCGGCTTAAAATGAAAAACCACCTTATCCTGGTGTCTCTCAAAGTAAGGGGCCTGAATCGACAGAGCCGCCAACTCAGAGACACGCCGAACAGAGGTAATAGCCACCAAGAAAACAACCTTCTGAGTGAAAACCGAAAGAGCAATATCCTGTAGCGGCTCAAAAGGAGGACCCTGCAGAGCCGAAAGACCAAATTCAAATCCCAAACAGGCACTACAGCCTTCCGAGGGGGCCGCACATGCGCCACCCCTTGGAAAAAAGTCTTAACCAGCGGGTGTAAAGCAAAAAACCTCTGGAAGAAAACAGACAAAGCAGAAAACTGTCCGTTCAAAGTACTAAGCTGGAACCCAAGATCCAGATTATGCTGAAGAAACACCAAAATTCTGGGTATAGAAAAAACCCTGCAAAGCAAGGCCCTAGCCTCACACCAATCAATATAGGACCTCCAAGTCCTATAGTAAATGCCAGAAGAGGACCGCTTCCTAGCCCTAATCAGGGTTTGAACAACAGCCTCAGACAAAACTTCCTCCATCAAGATGAAGGTTTCAGCAGCCAAGCCGTCAAAGCCAGCGATTGTAAATTGGTAAAGTAGATGACCCTGAGATAGCAGGTCCAGCAACAAGGGAAGCCGGTACTGATCTATGGCCATCCTTACAACGTCTGCGTACCAAACCCTTCTTGGCCACCTTGGAGCCACCAGAATCTCTGGTGCCCCTTCTAGAACCAGTTTGCGAACTACCTTGCCCAGCATGGAGACGGGCGGAAACAGGTACAGAAAACCCAACTCCTTCCAAACCAGTGACAAGGCATCCACTGCCAGAGACAGAGGATCCTGAGAAAGAGACACAAAGGCCGGAAGTTTGTGATTGTGCCTCGAGGCAAAGAGATCCACCTCCGGAGTCCCCCACTTGCGGCAAAGATCCAGAAAAACCTCGGGGTTGAGAGACCACTCTCCGTGGCAAGAGGATCCCCTGCTCAGGAAATCCGCCTCCATGGTCTCCACTCCCAGAATGTAGACTGCCGAAATGCAAGGAACATTGCTCTCCGCCCAGTGCAGGATCACAGAGACTTCCCTGAGGGCACTCCTGCTGCGAGTCCCTCCTTGGTGATTGATGTAAGCTACCGCCGTTCGGTTGTCCGAACGAACCTGAACCGGTAGACCCCGTAAACGTGAGGTCAGCCGAGCCAGAACCAGTCGGATGGCTCTGAGCTCCAAGACTTTGATGGGGGTGTGAGCCTCCTGGGGACCCCACACCCCGCTGAACTGATGACTTTTCCAATAACCTCCCCAGCCCGACAGGCTGGCATCCGTGGTAACCGTCTCCCAACAAGGGACCAGAAAGGATCTGCCCTTCACCAGATTGCTCAAGGCCAGCCACCACCGAAAGGACTGCCGAACCCTGGGAGACATCCTGAAAGGTTGATTCAATGACCGCGGGCACCTGTCCCAATGCGTCAATAGGTGAAGTTGAAGAGATCTCATGTGAAACTGTGCAAACGGTACCGCCTCAAAGGAAGATACCATCAAGCCTACCAGTTTCATCCCCTGTCGGATAGAGGGACAAGGACTGGCCAGAAGAAGACGGATCAGGCCCTGAATCCCCTGCACCTTGGTCTGGGGCAGAAACACTCTGGCCTGAATGGTATCCAGATTCATGCCCAGAAATGAAATCACACGAGACGGGGAGAGAAGACTTGGTGCGGTTGATGACCCACCCGAACCTCTCCAGGGTCGACACCACCTGGTGGGTGTCCAGCTCCGCCTGACGGAGGGAAGAAACTGAGATCAACAGGTCGTCCAGATAAGGCACAATGCGAATGCCCTGAGCAGAGCCATTATGCCCACCAAGACCTTGGTGAAGACCCTCGGCGCCGAGGTCAGACCGAAGGGAAGAGCTAAAAATGGATAATGATGATCCTACACCGCAAACCGGAGGAATTTCTGATGTGCCTGAAAAATCGGAACATGCAGATACACATCCTTGATGTCTATGGATGTCATAAAATCCCCTTGGCGAAGGGAATTGATAGCCGAGCGCAGAGTCTCCATAAGGAACTTTTTGGCTCTGATAAACCTGTTGAGAACCTTGAGATCTAGAATGGGTCTCACCGAACCCCCCTTTTTGGGAACCGTGAAAAGGTTAGAGTAGTAACCCCTGCCTCTCTCTGACGGAGGCACCGGGCATATAACCCCCATGTCCAGAAGGTTTTTCACTGCTAACAGGAGCCCCTGTGCAGCCTGAGGGTCGGGGGGCACCCGAGACCTTAAGAATCTTGGGGGCGGCCAGTACTCGAACTCCAGTTTGTACCCGGAGACCACTTCCAAGATTCAATTGTCTGTGACCTCCCGGGCCCAGACCTGGAAGAAGAGCCGCAGCCGTCCCCCCACCCAGGCGGGTGAGGGTGCCCCTTCATTGCTGAGCCGGATTAACGGCAGGCTTGGGCTTGGAACCCCAGGCAGCCGCGGGACGTGCCCAACCTCTGCCCCTGTTCCAGGACGAGCCCCTAACACCTGAGAAGGCCAAACCCCTCGAAAGGGACGGCGCTGTTTCTTCCGCTGAGGTAACTTACCTCCCTTAACAACAGCATCCAATTTATCTCCAAACAGCCGCGTACCCAAGAAGGGAAGAGCTGTGAGCGACTTCTTGGCCCCAAAGTCCACCGTCCACTGGCGGAACCAGACCGATCTGCGCATAGCCACCAATAAGGCTGAAGTCCTACCACATCTCTTAAGGGTAGCGAACTCAGCGCTAGCTGGATCAAACTGAGCGTCATTCAGTCAGTCCCTGCTAAGAGACCAGGTAGCAAGCCACACCAGGGCAGATGCACAACCAGGCCGCAGGGCCGAGCCCACGCTGGCAAATGCGTAGCACGCCATCTGCTCAAGGCGCTTATCCTCGCCATCCTCAAGGGAAGTGGCGTCAGGGGTGTTCAGCGCAGAAGAGTTGGTCACACCTAAAACAGGCGCGTTGACCTCGGGAGGAGAAGACCAGCGCTTAACCGCCTCCACCGGGAAAGGATAAATCTTATCCCATTCCTGAGGAGCACCAGGAAGCCAACTGGGCCTCTCCCATTCTCTAAGGATCAGTAAAACATGGTTTCCCACACGCATGTGCGTGTCCTCCTTGCACAGTGAGACTGCTAATCTTGTCCAGTTCCACTCAGGACCGCATCAAAGTGACCCTGGGTAGGGAATTCCAGATGGGGCTTCTTGAGAGGAGGCGCCTCAGGCGGTTCAATATCCAACACCTCCAATAGATGAGACAAAACAGTGGCCGTATCCACGGCATCCCCCAGCGCCTGCCCGTCATCGGCATCACCAGACTGAACATAGTAAGCCTCTGTTTCCTCATACAATTCCCCAAACGGGGAATAATCTGACAAAACAACGGAATCGTCGTCCACATCCCACAAGGGCTGGGCCAACGACAAATGTCTCTTTTTAGCCTGAGCTTCTTGCCCACCGTGCTAGCAATAAATTTCTCAATGCTGGCCAACCTAGCACAAACAGAGTGTGACTTCCCCGCTGGCACCAATGCCACTTGGGGTACGGATAAGGCGGGGAGGGGAAGACGATGAAGCGGGAGGAGCCGACCCAGAAGGCTGGGTACCAGACTGCCGCGTTATGGCCTTTTGTGCGCATGGTATACAGATCAGCACATTCTCCCCCGTAAGGGATACCCCACACCCCACACATGGCCCGGATTGTCCCAGAGGGAGCCCGAGCCCAGTATCCTGGGAAGCCTCCATAAGGTGATTTTAATGGTAGTCGCAATGACCAGAGGGAATTACGCTGGTAAGCAACCCAGGATGCCCCTTGAAGTCCCGCGTGGGAGGATTTTAATGATACCCAATTTGGACCCAAGGGACCCTAGGAACGGGAGAATCCCCCTTAATACAAGTGAAAGGGATCCTTCTGAAGGGCACAACCAAGGGAGGCCATGAACTCCAAATAGTACATAAAACACACACTCAAATATCAAGCGCCCAGCCAATCTAACAGACAGGGCGCACACAGTAGAATAATAAGGAAGGGCCCGTAGGGGCACTCACGGCACAGCAATGGCGTCCCCCTGTCAAGCTGGAGAACAAGCCTGGGAAGAAGAGGGGCGGGCCAGCGCAGAACGCGGGACGCGCCCGGCCCCGCCCCCCCGTTACCATGGACACTCGCTCCCAGCCCGCGGCTGGGTTCCATTCAGGCGCAAGGAGGAGAGGGGGCGGGCCGCACGCCAAGTGCCCGGCCCCGCCCCCCCACAGAACAGAATCCATGCCTGAGGGGGGAGAAGTTCCCCCGCAGAACCGAGTGTGCAACCAATTCATGAGGGATAACAGCCAGCATGCCTCCAAGTGCGCACCAAGCACCACACACTCACACACACAACAATAAAATAAAACAATAAAGGGACAAGAGGTAGGGACAGCGCCCCCCCCCAAGGGACGAGGGCCCAGGAGGGGAATCCGCACCACCAAGTGGAGGGAATAATGGCCAGGGCATCCCAAACCGGGATCAACAACCCGGAACCGCCTACCTCAAATGAGGTCTCACGGGGGAGCATGGCTCCCTAACACACCACGGAGGTGTATCCTACCTTCGCCCGGACCAGAGCAGCCAAGGCTGGGAGGCATGATATAGGTTAAGGTAAAGAGGTCCTGACAGTAATAGGAAAATATGCCGGGGTAACCCGGCTACCTTTCTCCAAGCAGACTGCAAGGAGGAGATATCCATCTTCTGACTTGCTCGACATCCTGCAGAGAAGGAACTGGGGAATTGGTGCGAGGTCCCAGGGGTATATATGGACCGGGAGGGGCTTTCTTTTTTTTGCAAATTCATCTTTGCAAAAGTTCACCCTCTAGTGGAGATTACCCAGATGTCATGAAGACCGAAGTGGAGTGTATGGCACACTTAGAATATGTTAACTGCTTGGAGTGAGCTGTTGTCATCCAATTCGACGTGGTGCTAACCGCTTGTAACCCCATCGGTCCATGCTCCTTAAAGTGGACCAACACCCACGGGTGATCGGCCCGGGAATCTATAAGATTCCCGGTCCGATCACCTCCCTCCCCGCGGGACATCCGAGATCGGGATGTCCCGCGGGGTGAAACCCCCCCAAACTCCTTACCTTATCTTCGGCGGCGGCCGGCCGCCGCCTCCCTCGCGCCCCTCTAGACGTGCGCGCGCGCCCGCGCCGGCCGTCTGTGAATGGCCGGCGCGGGCACGCGCGCGTCAAGAGTGACGCGCGGGAGGCGGCGGCGGAGGAGCCGCTTGTCCGGGGCTTGTCCGTCGGCGCTGGGAGCGGGGAGAGGTGAGTTTTTCTTGGGGTTCGGGGGGGGTTTCACACAGCGGGGCACCCCGATCGGGGGTGCCCCACCGAAGTGGACCAAGACCCAGGATAGTCAAAATCCTGGGTGTTGGTCCACTTTAATGACCTTTGGGCGTCGCCTGCCCCCCCCCCCCCCTTCCGGGTTCCTCGTGCAGCTCGTTGCCTGATAAAAAATGATAGGCATCACTCATTGAACTGTTTTGGGAGCTAGAGGAAGGTCCCGGGGTTGGCTGAATCTTGTTCCCCTGCTTCCCCCTGCATGCATTGCCCACATGATGCCACCTGTAGGCACTGCACTGTGCGTAGTCAGAGGTATCCCTAAGAAGCTTACTTTTTTTGTCTCCATGACCTCTTATTCATATTTATTGAGGTCATCGGTTAGGGTATCCAGAAAAGGCCTGACCTGGGTCTGTTGGTCGAACTGCTCAAGTTTGGCCAGTAAGTCAACCAATTCTAATTTAGTAGCCTTGAGCAGCATCTTCAGAATGATATGGGATGCCTGTAAAAGGCCTCTCTCCCAAGTTTCACTAAAGGAAATATCTGCCTCCCAAGCCGGAAATAGCTGGATTCTCAAACCCCTAGGGCAGATGTTTTGTGCAACATATGTCTCCAGAGAGTGTACATTCCACCACAAGCGTGTATACTGTTTATGTGCCTGTCTGATTCGTCTAGTCAACAATAAAAAATCATCTGTCCTTTCATTCTCAATCCCATTGCTGCTTCCTAATAGTTCCTGCAATTTCTTGGCCCACCGGGCATCTCTGTCCTTAAAGTCGAAAGCCATGTGTATGTGCAACACCCAAACCAAGAAGGAAGAAATATAGGAATGGGTATATACCCCTCCTATATAAACCCTGAAACCAAAATAAATCCACTGGGGTGCACTACTTGTTATACACAGCTATTTTATGTGCTCACTCTATACAACCAAACCACGAAAATAGGAGTGGACGTGGAAACACCACACCTCTCTCCCAATGAGGAGCACCAACACCAATGTACAACAATCAAATAATTAATACTAAACACCTTTATTCAAAAAGACAGCTCATTAAAAATTACATATACAACACAAGACATTTAAAACCAGGATGCTCCTCCCCATTATTTACAGTGAATATATACAATCATAAGTTGCCATAATAGAGAAAATCTCAATACACATCAATGACTGACTGTCCTACATGACCCTATACAGAATGTTTTTGTGCCGGCACAAAAAAGAAAAAAAATTTTTTTTAACCGTGTTTCATAAAGAAGCCGATTGCAAATTACTACGTGTGTATCTCAGAGAATCACAAATAATAAGTGCACACAATATATTTCAATAAACTATGCTGAATAATACATAATACAATTCTGTGAAGTACTCACCTGTAGAATTGGTATTATACGTATACAGTACGTCCTGCTCCAGATATAATACTTACACTTGGGCTATCCTCCGCCAGAGGGCGCTGTGCACTGCAGACATGCAAAAACATGCTCCTCCTGGCCCTACCATATACCCAGGGACCTCCCACAAATCCCCAGCATTGAAAAGCAGTGAAACAGAAGCCGGGAGAATCCAACCACCAAAAACAACTGGTAATGATAACAATAACAATCACCATAAAGGGGATCCAGAATAATGCAAAGACCAGGGTGAGGTGGAGCAGGACGTACTGTATACGTATAATACCAATTCTACAGGTGAGTACTTCACAGAATTGTATTATTCCAAGTATACAGTACGTCCTGCTCCAGATATAATACTTACACTTGGGACATCCAATAGCAGTGTCCGTAAGTAGGGTGGGATCCCCAACAAAAAGGCACAGCAGGCAGTAGAGACACTGTCACCTGCAACCTTGCCACCGAAAGCGACAGGAGCAAAGGCTCCAGCGTCAAATCGTAAAAACCCTTGAAAGGGTATGAACCAAAAACCAAGGTAGCTGTTTAGCAAACTTGTACAACAAAACCTAGTGATGAAAGGCCAAAGGATACCTACTCACCGGTAGAATCAAAATAAGGCGAAAGAAGCTCAGCACCTCAAAGGAATAGGCCTGAGTAACAGCCTGACAAGATCAAACGCTAACAATTATTCCAGGAAGAAGCCAATCTTCCCTAAGACCAGAAGGGAAAACCATCCAAGTAAAGGCTAGGCCAAGGGCTGCGTAACCCCTGGAAGCAGACAAGATCAGGCACATACAGAGGTAGGTGCCCACAAACCCCAAGGGGCATCAGTCCCCCTAAGGGACAAGAAACAATCCAGGAAAAAAATTCCAGCACCTGATGGGGGAAAAGAAATCCCCTTGCCTCAGAGTTACTAGGAATAAGGCACAAAAGAAAGGCGATGTCTTAAATACATGAGCCTAAGCCACCACCAGAGGTAACAACATTAAAAAGAGGGGAGATCCCAATATTATCAGCCAGTGCACTGCCCAGTGATCTAGGCATCCCACAAACCACAATATACTATATATTCAATACACACAGAAGGACAAGGTTGAGAGTGGGACTGGCACATAAGGCTCTTCACAAATTAAATGAAGTTAATGGTATTAATGGAATATCAAAAATGGGCACACTACACATACCACAAATACATAGAATAAAAAACACATAAGTGACATTAAAAGAACGGGGCCCCCCCCATACAGCCTCAACAGCCACACACTGGCGCCACACCTGCTCCCAAACTCACTATCTCACATGCTTTAAATGGGAGATCCGGGTATAAATCCACCCCTAACAGGGTATGTAAAGAGTGTCTCTCCCAACGCTGTTTAAAGTTCTGGCCAGACCAAAATCAGTAGAAGTAAAGATGAATCCAGCTGTAAACATCAAACCGGGTCTGGGGGTATGTATGCCCCGTATCCAATGTGCGGGTATAGCCGCAGGATAGAAGCCTGCTATATTCAATGGCCTGCTGCAACCGAGGCAAATAAACAATCCCCGCCCGTGGAGGTACTTAGCTTAATATGTTCCTTTGTCTGTTCAAAGTGTCCACACCGGTAACCGCCGCTGCCGCTTGTCAGGGGCCTACCGCGCACGTGTCACGTGCTGCGCTGCGGTATACAAGGAGACTTCCACCGGCCAGCAATAGAACATCAGCGCCAATGCATGGAGCGTGTGAGTCTGAAGAGCGGTGACGCGGGTGGGCCAGCCGTCAGCCGACACGTGTTTCGCCCCGCCCACCGGAGCTTCGTCAGGGTGGGGGGTGGGCGAATCCGGCGTGTATTTGGCTGCCATCTCACTCCTCCTCTCATATCCCGCTGCCAATCAATTTCACAGACTGTGTTACGTGACACATAGTCTGCAAGTGGCGCGGACTAAGGGTCCCAGCAGAACTTCACATACAAGCACCGCCACAGCTCCCCACTAAAGAGAGGCTAAATTGCTCAGCAGAGCGCCCATATGGGAGGGCCGCCCATTTTAAAGTCTGTATCAACAATTGTAATTCCATGGTTGCTTTATGCCGGATAACGGAAAGGATCCTTGATCAGGCTTACTAGATCAAAACGCTGTTGGAAAATACCCAGCACATATGATTCTTTTCTGTTGTCAGCCATACTTAGAATTGAATGCCATGAAGAATAATAATAAGGTCATGATCACAGCCATACCACTGGGCTGGACACAAACACACACATCAATGGAGCATGCCTGTTCACCAATGCTCACGACACACACAGACGTCCACATCACATTTAACAGTTCAACTCTACAGCTCTATGCATGCATTTTTTGTCATTGACAGTTGCAACTGGGAGTTTCAATTCTTATTTGCAGTATTTGCCACATATAGAGGCCAATCAAATTGGCCCCATTGCAGTCCTGCCCAAAAGGGGCCTACTTGATGTTGACCCATCTATAAGTAAATAAAGGTAAGGAAGAGAAACCGCCCAGGGGGAAAGAAGGGACCCTCCCCTAACTTCATCATGCCTCTATAGGTATTATTTTATTATACTCACTATATTTACCTTAAACGGAACAAAATCTTGGCAGCACTCTAGGATCCTTATCTAACCTCCAAGCTTTATAGCCTCAACTCCCAAAGAAATTATTATGCATCATTAGCCCCCAGCTCTCATAGAAATGCATTGAGCCCAGTCTCTGTATTGAGTCCATCGGGGGACAATGTACCCATCTCAAAGATCAGTCAGGCCTCCTGCTGTAATAGGCGTTGGTCTTTAAAGCCCCTTCTACCTCCCGTTGGGAGGACATATATCCCACAGGCTTTTAAACACGTGGGGTTACCCCGATGGAACTGACGGAAATGCTCTGCCACTGGGCTCCACTCACTGCCCTTCCTGATGTCCCGCACATGCTCACCTACCCGCACGCGAAGCTCACGCTTCGTCTTACCAACGTATTTCTTGCCGCATGGGCAGGTGAGCATGTACACCACCAGGGGCGTGGAGCAATTAATGAACCCCTTGATGGTACGTGGCTTCTCAGCACACTTAGGTCCCCAGAACACTGTCATCCTCTCCATGAACGGACATATCCTGCAATGACCGCACTTAAAAGATCCATTCAACTTGTTTCTAGAGCTTATCTTAACGTCATCTCTCAAATCACTATGGACTAAGAGGTCACGGATGTTGGTGGCTCGTCGTGCAGTTAGCAGTGGCCTAGGGCCTACTATTCCAGCAATTGTGGGGTCCATACATAGAATGTGCCAGTTTGCTCCCAAAATTGAGCGAAAATTATCCCAGTGCGAGCCAAACTGGGTAATGATTCTTACATGCTGATCAATTGGAGAACCATCTCTTTTTACCCTTTTTGCTCCATCATTGCCTCTCAACAGATCTTCCCTCTTCTTATCTTGCGCTTTTTTAAGGCATGTCCTCAGCAATCTATGTGGGTAGCCCCTTTCTCGAAACCTTCTGGTTAATTCACGGGCTTCCTGCGAGAATTCCTGTTCAGACCCACAATTTTTGCGTATGCGCAGGAACTGGATGGTGACTAGTGAAATGCAGTAGTGTGTTGCCCGCCGTGGGCTTCCTAAACGTAGTGGTGAGGAGTCTATCCCCTTCTCGTCTGATCACTAGATCTAGAAATTCCAGTTCATTGGGGCATATCTTAGAGGTAAGGCGTATATTACGCCCATTCCGATTTAGAAGGGTGACAAAAGACTCAAAAGCCTCCGGGGTACCCCTCCATACCACCAGGATGTCGATGTAACGCAACCAGAGGGCGACCTGCGCCCCAAAATCCGCCCGCCCAAACACCTCCTCCTCCTCCCACTTACCGAGGTGTAGGCAAGCGTACGATGGCGCGCAGGCCGCCCCCATGGCGGTGCCCCGAATCTGGTGATAAATGTCCCTGTGAAAGCGGAAAAAGTTGTTATTGAGAATGAACGGGAGTAATTCCACCACCAGTTCATTGTAAGCCGCATCACAGGGACCCAGGTCATCCAGAAATTGGGACACCGCCTTTAGGCCCACCGTATGGGGAATGGAGGTATAGAGGCTCTCCACATCTATACTAGCGAGTAGCCAGTCCCCTGCCAGATGAAAAGGCGAAATCTTCCCATCACCACCAGAGGTAGAAGGTCCGGCGTAAGGCGGAGCACCACCTTATCCTGGTGCATAACAAAGAACGAGGGCTAGCAAAACTGAGCCACCTGCTCAGACACACGTCTGACTGAGACCCAACAGAGGCACTTTGGCGTAGTGGTGCAGCTTAAGCATACTTCTGCAGATGTGTGTGACCGAGTCCTCTGTTTTTAACCAAGTTTACAGACAGATTATAGGCTGGAGACCTGAGGGGGGCGGAGCTTGCCATGGTTCAGTGAGGACACGCGGGCGGACTGCTCCCGACAACCTTAAGCAAATCCTAGAGCCTTGTGATTTCTCCATGGATCTTACAGCTTTCGCGGTATGAGAAATCTACCCGACTTACCTTGACGTGAAGGAGGTATTTGCGGTGAGGCGGTGGGGCCCTGCAGCTTGAGAGCGGAGCTGGCCGGGATGTGAAATGGCGAGATAGTGACTGCTTCCTTTTGCGCTCCCGACGGCTGAGCTGTGTGGACTGAAGGCGGTGGAGAAGCGTGTTCGGGCGGTGGGTGCAGGGCGCCTGTGCTACGCCCGTGGAAACAGCTAGTTTGTCCCGGCTTGGAGGCGGCGAGACGGCGGACTCCCGTGATTTGGGAGTGAATCCGGTCAAGAAGGGGGGCGGTGAGGCAGCGGCTGTTCCTTCCCCCTGCATCTCTGGTGTGTGAGCGGAGTGGATTGGAGGCGGCAGAGGCCGGGTGCAGTCGGCGGGTCCCGGATTCTATGGGGTTCCTGTGCAGCTCCGCTCCCGTGACACGTGCGGGAGCTTCAGGGGCAGCATTCAGTCCCCGGGCCTGAATGCTGGAAACGGATCTGTGCGTTCATCGGGACCCGTCGCCATTGTTGCTGTGTGGTGGCTGGAGGCAGAGGCGTGCAGAGGAAAACGGAGAAAGAGCAAGTAGCAAAATCTGAACAGCTAAACTTGTATTGCAGAGGCTGATACATTTAGCTTCAGAGAAGCAAAATTGTATCCATCAGTGTATCTGCCAATGTTTATATATTGCAATGCTCCTCTATCTTGTAACCTGCCTGTTTGAGGTCAGCTGGCATTAACTTTCAGATGATAATATTTTGATACAGCTTTGCCTACTGCAGCCTTTATCATTAGCTGGCCTAGAACCCAGACACTCCATATTCACCAGCTAATATATATTATATAGACTGGCCGGCATTGATTCATTAACCTGCTTTATCTTAGCCAGACCGTTTTGCATCAGCTAGCTGGTATATCTGCCTCCCGGAGCTATTGGAGGATAGATATAAGATACCATCAAAATAATTATTCTTAAAACCGCAACAGTTAGTAGTCAGAGCACCTGAGATCCAACTAGCAAATACACTAATTGAGCGGCATTAGTGGAAGATAGATACAAGACAATTGCTAAATACTCCTATGTGGAAACTCCTTCTCTTGCTTTGTAAGGATTATTTATAAAGGGAGATGGGGTTTATGTAATTCTTAAGACAGAATTGGATATATCTGTTCTATCAAATCCTCAACTAATAATAGCAGATTTGGAGCAGAAGTGGAACTGAACTAAATTCTATAATACCTGAGATCTGCCCTATTCTAGTTTTTATAGCTTCTGTCTCCCCGCGACTCCTAGAAGCATTTCTTGCCATTGTCCCCTATTTATGTACCTAACGTCTCTGGTTGTAAATTGAAATTGTACTTGAACCTGGATTGGGAGCTCCAGAAATGGGAGGAGGCTCTAAACCTAAAGATAAAGGTCAGACCAGAAGCACAGCAGCCTCTACCCAAGGAGACCTAAATCGATATATATCAAAGCCTACAGAAACTACTCGAGATTCAAGCTTCATTGGAGGGACTCCCCGGGGGGGACGCATGAAAGATTTGGCAGCCGGGGAAGAAGAATCCATGAATCTAGGCTGTTCTGCCCCCGGTAATACCTTAGCTGATATTTGGGCATTTATGCGGTCTATGCCGACTAAAGAGGATCTCTCATTGATCACCCGCTCCATTGGCGAGAAGTTATCTGAAGAAGTGGGCCTCTTACGTGGAGACCTTAAACAGCTAGATGCTAGGCTTGCTGGGGTTGAACAGCAACGTGAAGAGGATAGAGCTACTATTCAACACCTCACACAACGCCTTCAAGTGCAAGAATCTGTAACCGCTACAATGGCTCTCCATCTTGAGGATATGGAGAATCGTAACCGACGTAATAATATACGCATAAGGGGACTCCCTGAAGCTACACAAATGGAAGACCTTCTCTCCACTTTACAAGGAATTTTCTCCACATTATTGGGGGAATCAATAGGCAGCGATGCAAAAATAGAAATTGATAGAGCACACAGAGCAAATATATCCCCGCCTCGTCAGAATGATCCACCAAGGGATGTTATATGTAAAATCCATTATTCAAGAAAAAGAAGCAATTATGGCAGCAGCCAGAAGTAAAGGTTCACTGGATTTTGACGGGGCAACTCTCTATTTCTACTCAGATCTCTCAAAAGCCACATTGGCGAGACGAAGAGCTCTACGGCCATTGCTTGAGGTTCTCAAGCAAAATAATATTACCTATAGATGGGGATATCCCTTTGCCTTAACGGCTGTAAAGCATGGCAAGACTTTTACTATTCGCAGATATGAAGGTCTCTCAGGTATCTTCAAACATTTTGACTTGCGTCCTGTTCAAGTACCGGACTGGCTTACATATCCCCCGAAGTTTAACGCTTGGCGAACTAGAAGAGAAATGGAACCCCAATCTAGTGCCTCATAAGAAAATTTGAATAGATATGGAAAAACACGATAATTGAGCTGAGAATATATCTTCCCCTGGAACCCCTTCCCTCTCCTTTTCCTTCCCATCCTTCCCCCCCCCCCCCTTTCCTCCCCTCCCCCCTTTTTTTTTTGTAATGTAATCTAATTTAATTATTTAATTGTTTATTATTTACTGTTAATTGTTGATGATTGATGATTAGTGATCAACAATAGCAATTGTTGATTATTGATTATCAATAATTCTGCTGATATATAAGTTTGGATGATTTAATGGCTTGGTACATATAATTTGGTTGGACTGGTGAGAGGGCCGCACATTTACTGCAGCACGGACCCTCCCCGAGTGGTGCGCGGGTGGTGGGGGCGCGGGCGTCTCGGCCCACACAGGGACTGGCATGGGGGGCCGGGCCTTTGGGGGGCTGGGGAGGGGGGTGGGGGGGGCTGGGACGTGGGGGGTTGGGTTTGTCCAGTCCGGGAGCCTGGTTATATTTGGGTGTTGAAGGGTGTGGAATTGAGTGAGGGGGTCGGCGGGGGTCGCAGGGTGGATAAGTCGAGGGGAGAACCATATCACTTTTTCACCTTTGTTACTCACTTAAGATAATTACACATTCCACTGCCATCCATTCCACTGTATATAATCCTTTATTATATTAATCACCTGTATAATATAACAATATAATATCTCACTTATAGCTTATTAATAAGATTGCACTGGATGTTGCACTCGATGGGTGTAGGCCTCAATGTTGGTTTTTTTTTTTTTTTTTCTTCTCCCCCTCTTCTAGATCACAATGTTCAATGCTCGCCGATGGCCCCTTGAATGGAGTGGTGTGGGGGGATGTGTGAAGGGGGGTGAGCTCTTGGATTGGATGCGCACAACCCCTTTTGATGCTTCCCTGCCACTTCCTCGATCCCGGTTCCCCGGGAGCTTGGGGTGGCTTCGGAATAGCATTGATGGTGGCCCGGCGGGTATCGGGACGCCGGCGCCCCTTACTGCGCAGGTGCTGGGTGGCTGGTATTCGTGATGTGAGGTATGCGGATGAGCAGCCTCGGTTTCAGGCATAGGGAGATGGCTTTTGGGTCCTCTCTCTGTGACATAAATAGGAGGCCCCCTTTTTTCTTTTTTTTTTTTTTTTTTTTGTTTGTCGGGATACGACCATAAAGTTAATTTGTATTTGTCTCCAGGGGAATGGGTGTAATATTAGTAGTATTCCATAGAAAAGAGTATTCCTGAAATTAGATTGTAATGGGCTATTGACATGAGCAGGGGCATTTTCGGTTAGATGAGTAATAGAATAGAACATGGATTTGATATGTGATAAATTATAGGCTCTTAGGATTAAAAGATAATAAACATTCTAATAGTATATATAGCAAATTAGGAAAAGGATTGGTTGCCGGGAGCGGGTACTGGTTCTGTATCAGTAAATTACTTGATCACTGCCCCGGTCAGTGGTCTTCTTGGACCGTGGTCTCTTTGTCCCTACATTTTCTACGGGCGCCGGGAGTCGAAGACCGGAATCAGATGGTTGGTTGCGGCCTCGTTTTTCCGGTAAGCCCCTAGGGTAATTTCGTCACGGGCAGTGCCCGTCTCGGTGATCAACGAATAGTTCTTTAAATAAAGAGGGTGCTCCCTCTTTTATTTCTTCTTTTCTTCTTCTCTTTCCTTTTATCTTTTCCCCCCTACCCCCCTCTCCCCCTTCCCTTTTTTTTTTTCTCTTCTTTCCTCCCTTGACCCTCTCCCTAGAACCAGGGGGTACTCCAATTTAAATCATTAAGATGTCTAGCAATAGAGGTAGTCTACGAGGGACTCGAACGATTAAGGATTTGGCATCCTGTTTGGTGCAAAACTTTAAGGCGATATTGATTAATGCAAAGGGGTTAAATACCCCATTAAAAAGATCTAAATTGTTTCAGGAATTAACTAGACTTAAAGCAAATATTGCATTCATTCAAGAAACGCATTTTAGGGGAAGAGGGGCTCCGAGACTGTCCTCTAGATCTTTCCCCCCAGTCATTTACAAGTAATGCGCCAGATGTTAAAGCGAGAGGGGTGGCGATTTTGATCGCTAAGAATACCCCCTTTCGGGTTCAGGACGGAATAGCAGATGAACAAGGGAGGTACCTGATTCTTAAGGGCTCCCTGTATAATAAAAAATATACTCTGGGCGTGGTATATGCCCCTAACTCGGGACAGGTGACTTTTATTGAGTCCTTTCTGAATAAACTTATGGAAGTACAGGAAGGCCCTATTCTGGGAGGAGATCTAAATGTGGCATTGGATCCATTAATGGACTCCTCAACGGGGCGGTCAGCAATGACATATGGGGCTTTAAAGAGAATTAAGAAAGCCCTCCATAGGGCTCAACTCTGTGATCCTTGGCGTATTAAGTACCCTAGTGTTAAAGATTATTCTTTTTATTCTTCAGCACACGCCACGTATTCCAGAATTGATTATATTTTGATATCTCATAGCCTTTTGCCCCAGGTAGTGAATTCCAATATAGAGATCATGGCTATGTCCGACCATGCACCAGTAACCCTTACCTTAGCTTTAACCGGAGGTTCAAAGGGAGAGTGGACATGGAGAATGAACGACTCCTTATTACAAAATGAGACGCTAATTCAAAAATTCCAGAATACGATTAAAAATTATTTCGAAATTAATAGAAGCCCGGACACCTCTCCGTTTAATAACTGGCAGGCTCATAAGGCAGTAATTAGAGGCGAGTTTATTAGATATGCAACTGAGAAGAAGAGGGAACGAGAGCAAGAGCTACAGAAACAAATAGAAAGAGTCCAGAAATTAGAAGAAGCTCATAAAGCATCATTGGCAAAAAATAATCTTTTAGCACTTACTGAAGCTAGACTAACATTGAACTCACTTTTGTCCCTAAGGGCGGCTTATATTATAAAGCGGTGCAGAAGGTTTTATTTTGAATGGGGCAACAAAAGTAGCGCCTTATTGGCAAGGGTGCTTAGGAAACAGCAAACTTTAAATTTTGTAGAAACCATTGTTGATGCACAACAAAAAAAGCTGCATAGTACACCAGATATAGCTAAGACCTTCCAGCTCTTTTATCAGAAGCTATATAATATCCGCCCTGATGGACCAGCTTCAGCCCAAGATCATATGGCATTGTTAAAGAAGTACATTGAGGAATCGGGGATGCCTAAGCTTGAAGTGGATGAGAGAGAGAGACTGGAAAGCCCCATCTCTATATAGGAGCCGAGTGCCGCGGTTAAGGTTTCTCCAAATGGAAAAGCGCCGGGGCCAGATGGATTTACTATAGCATATTATAAGCAATTTTTTTCACTCCTAGCCCCGCACTTTCTTTCGGCATTTAATTCCTTAACTGCATCCTCTGTTCAGACTAGGATCCCAAGTGAGGCATTAGCTGCACATGCGACGATAATTCAGAAGCCGGGAAAGGACCCGCTCTCATGCGGAAGTTATAGGCCAATTTCATTATTAAATGTAGATTTAAAATTATACGCAAAAATCTTATCAAGCAGATTACTAGGGATGCTTCCGAAGCTAGTGGATGGGGACCAGTCTGGATTTATACCAGGTAGAGAAGCTCGCGATAATACAACCAGAGTACTGAATTTGCTGCATAGGATTAAGCAAACTAAAGAACCGGTCATTTTTCTGTCTACTGATGCCGAGAAGGCATTCGACCGGGTAAATTGGCAATATATCAGAGCAGTTCTCGAGCATATTGGTTTGGGCCCTAAGGCTATACAGATGATTATGGTGCTATACAGATGATTATGGCACTATATAAGGACCCGACAGCTAGGATTAAGGTGAATGGCACCCTCTCAGAACAAGTTGATATTAGAAATGGTACCAGACAGGGTTGCCCCCTTTCCCCAGTAATTTTTGTTTTATCTATGGAGCCTTTTCTATGCAGGATTAGAGGACAAGGAGACATACGAGGAATTTTAGTAGACTCATATATACATAAGATCTCAGCGTATGCTGATGATCTCTTGTTTTTTCTTGCAAATCCGATAGTTGGTCTACCAATTTTGTTGAGGGAATTTGAGCATTTCGGCAGGCTCTCTTTTCTGAAAATAAATTATGATAAATCAGAAGCTCTAGGGTTAAACCTTCCTTTAGAAATAGAGACTCAATTAAGAACATCATTTCCTTTTAAGTGGCCTTCTTCGGCTATTACATATCTAGGCACAAAGATTACGAAAACGGTAGATGAGATCTATACAGCAAATTTCGGCCCTCTCTTCTCCAAAATTAAAAACGACCTGGCGAACTGGGATTTACCCACTTTTACGTGGCTAGGGAGGATTAGCATTCTTAAAATGTCCGTATTGCCCAAAATTTTATACTTACTCCAGGCCCTCCCGATTTGGATCCCCAGAGCATATTTCAAGTCTTTTAACTCAATATTTAGTAAATTTATCTGGAGGGGTCGTAAACCCAGATTGAAACTTCGGGTTTTATTTAGAACTAAACAGTCAGGAGGGCTGGCTTGCGATATTGGCGAGCGATTCATCTTCAACGCATAGCAGATTGGCACCATCAAACTACGAAGAAGAAATGGGTAACTCTTGAGGCGTCTTGGCTCCACACCCCTTTAAAAGAGGCCCCGTGGGTGATCAGAGCAGGGAAGAGGTTGTGTAAAGATCATCCACTTATCTCTACTACATTAAAAATTTTTGAAAAATTAAGAGATAGAAAAGAAATATCTCCTTGGCCAACTCCTCTGATGCCATTGATTCATAACCCATCTCTTCCTATAGATATACTTCCAAGTCTTCGTAAAAGCTTCGAGGAAAGGGGTGTCCCTAGAGGACTACATTTTATCCTATCTTCTGGATGGGCACAATTGGATGATCTGAGAGATAAATGGGATACACCATTATTCTATCAGTGGCTTCTGTTTGTCTTTCAAAATTTTCTCTTGAGCCTAGGACCCAGACAGGCATACCTTAGACCCCTCACCCCATTCGAACGATTGGCAAGAGAGGGGGATTCCCCCACGCACTTAATTTCTAAAATATATGCCCTGTTGGAAGAAGATGGGGAAGATGAAATACCGCGTTTTTGTACGAATTGGGAAAGAGATTTGGATAAGCATTTTACGATAGATCAGTGGAAGTATATTTTCCTGGCTACACATAAGACCTCAGTCTCATCTAAAATCCAGGAAACGAATTATAAGTACCTTACAAGATGGTACTATACTCCGAAGAGATTACATGGTTTCTCCCCGACTCATCCCGCTGAATGTTGGAGATGTCAAGGAGCAGTAGGAAGCTTTCTCCATATTTTCTGGAATTGTCCAAAAGTTGTCCCTTTCTGGCAGGCAGTAACTGATCTCTCTAGAGAGATTTTGGGGCGATCGATAGATCGAGATCCCTCTCTATTTCTTCTACACTTGTCAGATATGCCTTTGAAGACTTATAAGAGATCTCTTATGAGACATCTTATAAATGCAGCAAAGATAATAATACCTAGGTTATGGAGATCTGAAGCGGTTCCATCGGTGAAGGAGTGGATGGGGGGAGATTAATTATATTATGGAGATGGAAGAGCTCATTGCTGCGGTCCATGAGACTAAGATACAACATCAGCAGGTATGGACGCCATGGCTCATTTTTAAAGAAACAGTAAGATTTGAGCAAGTAATGACTGTTGATGCTTCTCCTTTCCATCCCTCTCAGCCCCACGGACTAGCTGATGAATGTTATAATTTAATTTAAAGAGATAAAATCTTCAGAGAATGAGATAGAAAATAGACACATGCTTTGAATATGCTAGAATGATGATTTAAGATAAGAGTTACCTCCCTGGATAATTATCTTCTTTTCCCCTTCCCCCTCCTTTCTCCCTTCTTTATTTCTCCTTTTTCTTTTTCCTTTTCCCCTCCCCCCCCTTTTTTTTTTTTTTTTTTTGTTAATATTACTATTTTATTTTTATTTTATTTCATTTTTATCTTATTTCATTTCTTTTCTCTACTTTATACTTTCGACATAAAAGATGAATTATCTTAGTTTATAGAGATACTATAGAATTGTAAAATAAGTTTATCAATATGAGACTCCAGTAAGTTTATCAGAAAACAAGCATTTTTCGCTTATAGACTTGAGTCTCTTTTGTTTTTCTCTTTCTTAATGTATGCTTTATTGTAGTAGCAAGAATAACATTAAGAATAATAGAGTTCAAAAATCAGTTGGTTTACTTTATGATGATTAGTGATGTATGATAACTATGATTATGTTTGATGACTAAGATATTGATGATTGTACCAAATATTTTATATATGTGTATATAAGAATAAGAAAAGAAAAAAAGGAAAATAAAGAATTAAAAAAAAAAAAAAAAAAAAAAAAAAAAAAAAGATTATAGGCTGGACTGCAAGCTAACAGGGTTGAGTGCTGTGGCTCCTTTAAGACTTTTGTATCCTAATTGCCCTGCTAACGTGCACCTCCCAGGTTAGTTATAAAATGGTCTGAGCGGCTGCCACCCCCCCCTTTGTTTCTTTTGAATTTGTGCAAGCACATGGTGTGTGGGGTCTAGGCTGTATTGCAATGTCTTTGACCCTTCCACCCCATGGCTTGCACTTGAGAGGTTTAGGGCAACCTCAGGTAAGCCTGCTCCCAATTTATCCATTGCACTGTATGTCCCAAATGGGCTCTCAGCCTCCTGAATCGGTCCAAAAGGAACGTCCCACAAGGCAAATGGAATAAAAAATTCAAATCCCAACAGTGACCGTAGAATTAAATGGGGCGCGCAGTGAGCAACCCCCGAAAGAAAGCTTAGCCGAGGGAAATAAGCAAAAGACTTCTGCCGGAAGGCGGAAAGGGTAGAACCTGACCCTTCAGAGTACCGAGTTGGGGAGCCAACTCCAAGCCATGCTGTAATAAACTCTAGAGCCCTGGTGACAGAGAATGCCCAACAGGGAAGAGACCTAGACTAACACCAATCCATATGGGTAAGCCATGCCTCATAAGAATGGAAGAAGAAGAAGAAGAGCGCTGCTCTTAGACTTCCATTAGCCACAAACACAGAGGAGAGAATCCCGTCTCCATAAGGACGGAACAACCAGCAGTCAGGCCCGCTAGGCCAGAGACTGTAGAATTGGAATGACGTAACGGAGGCCCTGAGCGAAAAAGGGCGACACCCCTAGCAGAAGGTACAGAACTACTACCCTAAGGTATCATGTCTGCGAATCCACACTCCACTAGGCCACCAGTATCAATGGTCCCCCCACCAGATTCTGCACAGAAACCTGCCTAGCAGGGGGAAGGGAGACAAGGCATACAGGCCAGAATGTCCCGTCATAAAAATACTAAATCCTCATGACCACGGCCATAGGAGCCAGGGGCAGGGAGACGAGTGGCAAGAGCTTGAAAAAGTGACGGTGCACAAAACAATCCATACTGGTTGAACTCATAGTGATTCAAGAATTAGCACATCCTATCACAGAGGAACCTCCACAGGAGCGAATACCAATGATAAGCAGGCAACATTATCCCCCACCCAGAACAGGAACATATACCTTCCTGGGGAACCCTCCTGCACTAGGTCCCACACAGATGATTAAGGTAGGCCACAGTCAGACAGACCGAGCACTGCCCAACAGGCAGACCTGGCAGAGTAGAAGACAGGCGAGATAGCGTCAGCCTGAAAACTCACTGTTTCAATACTAAGAGGTACAAGGACCTCCTAAAAGGCCCCACCTTCCCCACACCCGCATGAGGTTACAGAAGAAAAACCTCCCCATCACCTGATAGGTTGGCATCCACGGTGATAGTCTGTGGAAGGGGCAAGAAAGGAACTGTCCCCAGACAGGTTCCTAGAGGAAATCCACTCAAAGAGGGACTCCTAACCAAGGGGAAGGGCACACATGATCCCGCTCCAGGGATGCTGGGTCCCAGTCCAGTATTAAGAATAGAAGTTGCAGAAAAAATCCTGGTAGAGGAATATAAGGAACTTCAACTAAGCAGATCACCAACGGGCCCACCAGCTGCATTCCTGCCTGGTGAAGGGACTGGAACAGCAAGTAGGGACTGAACCCACGCAACCAGATTGTCCACCTTATGTACAGAGATAAATGTAAGGTTATGCACATGGGAAGGAGAAATCTGTGTCATGATTACACATTAAATAAAGAAACACTTGGTAAAACAACAATGGAAAAGGACCTAGGGGTTTTAGTTGACAATAAGCTCAACTGTAGTAATCAATGCCAGGCAGCTGCTGCCAAGGCAAATAGGATCATGGGGTGCATCAGGAGGGGCATAGGTGCTCATGACCAGAGCATCATTTTAACCCTGTACAAGTCACTGGTCAGACCCCATATGGAGTACTGTGTACAGTTCTGAGCACCTGTGCTTAAGAGGAACATATCAGAACTGGAGCGTGTTCAAAGAAGGGCAACAAAGTTAATAAAAGGAGTGCGGGGGCTAGAGTACCCGGAAAGATTGTCCAAGTTAGGTTTATTTAGTCTAGAAAAAAGACGATTGAGGGGTGATCTAATAACTATGTATAAATATATTCGGGGTCAATACAAAGATCTGTCCCACAATCTATTTATACCCCGGAGTGTAACCATAACCCGGGGGCATCCACTAAGGTTAGAGAAAGGTGCTTTCTCCACAGACATAGGAGGGGATTCTTCTCTGTAAGAGCAGTGAGACTATGGAACTCGCTGCCAGAGGAGGTAGTAATGATGGATACAGTAAAAACGTTCAAAAGTGGCCTTGATGCCTTCCTGGCATGTAATAACATTTCCAGCTATGGCTACTAGACCACTGGAAGGAATTAAACAGGCTGAACTGGATGGACTAAAGTCTTTATTCAGCCTTACATACTATGTTACTATGTAGAGGGAGGAAGATTCTCGCTTGAACCAAGACTAGATTCATCCCTAGGAATGGAGATACCAATCAAGAGGACAAGGAGGACAAGAGGTGAAGAAACACCCATCCAAATGACTCCCAAGGGACGCCACCAGCCGAGTAGCTAACTCGACCTGACAGAGATTGGGAAGCGAGAAGGACCACCTGGCAGGCCTCTCGCGGACTCCCCTTGGTCTCATCAGAGACATAGCTTCCATTAGTACCCTGGTGAACACTGTGGGGGCAGAAGAGAGGCCAGATAACAAGGCCACGGGTTAGCGGTGTTGGACATCAACACAATCCAGAAGAGCCTAGGTGTCTAGAAGACACGGGGAAGTGAGCATAAGCATCCTTGATCTCCCCAGAAGGCAAGGACCCACTAGGCGCAAGGTGCTAGTGGCCCATCCCAGATTTTTCATGCAGAAACTGCCTGAATAGTAGAATTGCCGACAACCTGTGAAATCAGAAGGGCAGACAAACTCATCCTTTTGGGAGAATGTGAAGGGGTTGGTGTAGCGGCACCTGCCTCTGCCTGAGGCAAAATGCCTCCTGATAGGAGCAAGATGCTGCAGTCATCCCCTTGCCCAGGCGGGGGAGGGCGCCCCCATCATGCTTGAGGGGATTTGTTGGAAGATTTAGGTTTAACCCCGCCGGAGGGCCCAGAGCGTTGTCTGTTGCTCTTGGGGCAGGGGTCTGTACTAAGACTCCGGGAGGACACCCCCGGTTCTTGTGGTATGGTATGGAGGGGCAGGGGTGTCCCTGTCCTGAGGGGGCCGAGACGGGCACCTGCACCGGGGTGACTTGCCCTTCTTTCCAAACAGGTCCAGACAGGCCCCAAACAGGTGATGCCCTTTAAAGGGGAACCTGGTAAGAGTCCTTTTAGCAGCATAGTCAGCACCCCACTCTCGCAGCCAGACCAAGCGACGCATAGCCACCACAAGGGCGGAAGTTCTTGCACACATTCTAATGGTGTCATCCATAGCTAAAAGGATAAATCTTACAAATACATCACAACTGGAGAGAGCATTAAACACCTCCCAGGAGAGATCGTTAACGTGATGCTCAAGCATCTGTCCGATGAGGGTTTTGGCGGCCACTGCAGTGATGGCCGCGGCACAGACCGGGCGCAGCGCCGTTCCTGCACAGGAAAAAGCGTGTGAAGCCAGCTTATCCATGCGCCAGTTCTCGGCGTCCCAAAGGGTACTGTAAGCAGGAGCTGCAATAAAGGGGGGGTTAGGAACCCCAATGATCGGTGCGTCTACCACAGGGGGCGATGACCAACAATCAACCATCTCAGGGGGGAAAGGGTATTTCCAATCCAAGTCCCCTGGGGCCCCTGGAAGTTTACCGGGGTGTTCCCATTCCTCGAGTACGAGAGCATGGAAGTGAGCCTGCTCTAGGAAATCCAAGCGCGGTGTCGCTGTATGGAAACGCTCCCCTCTCGGCTGGGGAGCGGCGTTAGGGAGGGAGATAGACAGGGTCTTAAAGATCCTACTCAACAAACCAACGGTATCAAACTGGTTCCAGTCTTTGAGGTTAGAATCGTCATGACTCCTCGGCTCCTCATCGGATGAGCCCAAGTCAGAGAACTACCTTCCTTCATCAGAAGTGGTGCCCTTTTCTGGCCTGCTTGTGCCTCGGCAATTGTTTCACTAGCCAACAGGAGAAAGGTTAAACGCCTTGTGGCGAAGGCTAAATCTCGAAAACGGGCGGAAGAGTATAAGGAACTCAAGGCCTGCCTGGATTTCATTGGCTTTGTTGTTACGGCCATGGATGATGTGGTCAGGCTTGATGCCAGAATTTCGGCCTTGCTTGTAGCTTTACGCCGCTCGCAGTGGTTGAAGCAGTGGTCGGCCGATGCGGCTGCCAAGAAGTCCCTCACAAGTCTACCTTTTGTGGGAAGCCGGCCGTTTGGGGAGTGACTGGACCTTTTGGTCAAGGATGGTAAGCTCCCTCAGAGAAGAAAGCCTGCTCGGTCCTTTCGGAACTCCTCTTCTTATCGGTCCTTTTGGGGAGGAAGGGGTTCCTGATTTCCCGATGCCCGCACAGATACCTGGGGCAGAGGTAGGTCCCGCAGCCGGCCCAACCCCTCCTGGGGAACTAAGCCCAAAACCCCAGCCAAGCCTACTCAGGCATGAGGGGGCACCCTCACCCACATGGGTGGGGGGACGACTTCTGCTGTTTGCTCCGATCTGGAGACGTCACGTCTCGGATCATTGGATTCAGGAGGTGGTGTCCTCCGGTTACAAGATAGAGCAGACAGCCAGACCACCCACGAAATTCTTATGTTCAAGGATATCCTGAAACCCGCTAAAAGCTCAGGCTTTGAGAACAGCTGTTCAACGCCTTCTGCGGATAGGTGTGATTTGCCCTGTGCCCCGGCAGGAACAGGGTCAGGGGCTCTTCTCCAACCTGTTCACGGTTCCCAAGAAGGACGGAACGCTGCGGTCGATCTTGGACCTGAAGGGTCTCAACAAATTTGTAAAGGTCAGACATTTCCGCATGGAAACGTTGCGGTCGGCGGTGAGATCGCTTTGGCCCGGCGACTTCATGACCACGATTGACATCAGGGACGCTTATCTGCACATCCCGATTTTCCAAGGACAACAGAAGTTCTTGAGGTTTGCACTGGAGGATCAACATTACCAGTTTGTAGCACTCCCCTTCGTCATATCCTCAGCTCCCAGAACTCCCAATGTGCTGGCGGGCCTCATGGCTATCCTGAGGAGTCAGGGTATTCGTGTGTTACCCCATCTAGACGACCTTCTGATATCGGCCCGGTCCCTTCAGGAGGCCGTGAGCGACACCCGGACTGTACTGTCAACCCTGGAGGCCTTCAGTTGGGTGATCAATTACCCCAAGTCGTTTATCACGCCTTCAACAGTGAGATCCTTCCTCGGAATGACGCCAGACACCAGTCAGGTCAAAGTCCTTCTGCCACAGCAGAAGGTTTTGGGACTCCAGACGCAAGTGCAGGCCTTGATGGCTTGTCAACAGTCGTCGGTACGTCTGGGGATGAGATTGGTGGGCCTAATGGTGTCATGCTTCGAGGCAGTGCCCTTTGCCCAGTTTCACATGAGACCTCTACAGTTGAACCTACTGACCGTCTGGAATCCGTTGCAGGAATCTCTGGAACAAGAATTTTTGCTGCCCCCCCCCTGGCCAGGCAGTCCCTCTTGTGGTGGTTGGACTCTTGGAACCTGCTGGTAGGCAAGTCCTTCCCGACTTCCCATTGGGAGATAGTTACCACGGACGCCAGTCTTACAGGATGGGGAGGAGTTTGGCAGACCCAGAAGATCCAGGGTCAGTAGGGTTGGAAGGAGAACTGGTTACCCATAAATCTCTTGCAGCTGAGAGCAATCTCGTTGGTTCTTCTACACCCGACTCCCCATTTAAAAGGCCATGCGATCCAGGTCCGCTCGGACAATAAGACAGCTGTAGCCTACATCAACCACCAGGGCGGGACTCGGAGCAAGAGATCCCTCAAAGAGGTAAGCCGGATTCTGACTTGGGCAGAGGAGAATGTTCCCTGCATCTCGGCGGTTTACATCCCCGGGGTGGAAAACCAGGAGGCAGACTCCCTGAGCAGGAGTTCCTTGCGCCTGGGGGAATAGCCCCTCAGCAGCGAGACTTTTCAGGCTCTGTGCCTCCGGTGGGGTCAACCAGACGTGGATCTTTTTGCGTCCAGACACAATCACAAGCTTCCAATGTTCGTCTCTCTCTCAAGAGATCCTCTGGCCATCGCAACAGACGCTCTGGCGATCCTTTGGGCGGAGTTCAAATTTCTGTATGCATTCCCTCTGTTTCCACTTCTGGGCAGAGTGCTGTGCAAGATAGCCCAGGAGGGGGTGCCAGCCATCCTGGTGGCTCCTCGCTGACCGAGAAGGAGTTGGTTTGCGGACATAGTACAGATGTCAATAGATCACTACATCATGCCCGACGACCCAGGCCTTCTCACACTGGGGTCGCTAGGGCACCCGAATTCACGGATGCTGGCCTTGACGGCCTGGCTATTGAAACCTCGATCCTGACGGAGAAGGGTTTATTGGCCACAGTTATTCACACAATGATTTAGGCACAGAAGAAGTCTTCTTTCATGATCTACTACAGAGTTTGGTGGGCCTATTTCGCTTGGTGCGAGGCTAAGAGCCTTCCTTGCTGGAAATGTTCTATTTCTATAATTCTGGAGTTTCTACAACACAGTCTAGACTTGGGCCTCCAACTGAGCACCCTCAAGGGTCAGGTCTCTGCCTTATCCATTTTTTTTCCAGAGGTTGATCAAGACTTTTTTTCCAGGGAGTCACCCATGTCCGTCCACCGTGTAAATCAGTCTTACCGGTGTGGGACTTGAATCTACTGCTGTCTGCTCTCTGGGGTCCTCCCTTCAAGCCATTGAATGATGCTACATTGTCTATGCTAACTCTCAAAGTGTTTTTTCTGGTGGCCATCACCTCGTATCAGAGCTGGCCGCGCTTTGTAGGAAACCACCCTACTTTGAGTTGCACAGAGATAAGGTGGTTTTTCGTATTAAACCTGATTTTTTGCCTAAGGTCGTTTCTCCCTTTCACCTTAATGAATAAGTTGTCTTACCTTCCTTGTGTCCAGCACCGACTAATTCCAAAGAACGGACCCTCCATGCTTTGGATGTGGTCAGAGCCATAAGGTATTACCTGGCTGTGACTGAATCCTTCAGGAAATCGGATTTGCTTTTTGTCCTAACAGAAGGCTCTAGGAAAGGTTTACCACCAGCCAAGTCCACTCTCAGTAAGTGGATTAGACAGTACAAGCCTATTCTGCCAGAGGTAAGGAACCCCCTTTTCGGATCACAGCTCATTCTAATAGGGCTATTGGTGCCTCTTGGGCTTTTCAGCATCAGGCATTGGTGGAACAAGTTTGTAAGGCTGCCACTTGGTCTTCTGTTCATACTCTTACAAAGGTTTACAAGGTGGATGTCAGGGCCTAAGCTGACGCTGTTTTTGGCCGAAAGGTGCTTCAGGCGGTAGTGAAATGAACTACATGCTGTTCCGCACTGGGGATCCCGCCCATATGGACACTGCTTTTGGATGTCCCATTTGTAAGTACTTCTGGACGGCCTGGAGGAGAAAAACACAAATCTGTGAAACTCACCTGTAGGATTGTTTTTGTATCTATCCATTCCAGGCCATCCACCCCACCCTTGTGTTCATTATGTCCTGCATGCCTGTTATGGTGATGAACCATTTTTGCTCATAGGACACTAGTTATATACATTTTTAGTCTTGATTCGAGAGAGAGTACAAGCGGAGGCTATGTGAGGTAACATGGTCTCCTATTTTTTTGTTTGGACCTCTTTTATTCAGTACTGCTTTTATAGGGGGGCCGGGAGGAGCTACATCATTTGATCTTGCAGTCAGCACCTCCTAGAGGGCGAACACCCATCTGTAAGTACTTCTGGACGGCCTGGAATGGATGGATACAAAAACAATTCTACAGGTGATTTTCACAGAATTGTGTTATCTTCTTGTTATCAATAAGATTTATATAACATGTACTTTCACAGATAATATTCACAGTTCCTCTGGTGAAGTATAAAGTTATATACAAGTATACAGGGACTTACAGCATTTGCCATACAAAGTATTTTTCTTAACTTATAACATCACATACTCATAGTATTAGTTGTTTATAACAACATATCAAGTCCAAAAGACAGAGGACCAAAATAAAATTGTTTTTAAGCAACATTATTGTATTGTGAAAATATATATATATATAATTTTTGAATGTGAGCCATCTCCAAATTTGTGCTGTTATAACCACCAACCTAGATGTTTACACATATATACAAGTCTTTACAGATCTATGTTCTCTACTAGTTGATAGTAATACCATACCTTTCTGGTGTTTAATTCCCCAAGAAGGCAGTTTTTTTCTAGGCTTTCACACAATATTTTAGTAGGCTCTATCATGGTTGGGAAGATGTAGAGGCACCTCTCTCCTAGTTGCCTTTGGGTATGATCAAATGACCCAAGTCTCTTTACCCTAAAACATAGAAATATAAAGTAAAAAAACTAAGTCTCTATATACATTTATTTTAGGGTGGCAGATACGTTATCAGTAACACAAGCTATAGAAAACATCTCTGACAAAACACAACCCTGTATTACACCAATTGTAACTCCTCACTCTTCAGAAAGCATGTCATCATCAATACTCTAATTCCAATTCTTTAACCAAAAGTAAACGCAAGGAACTATATTAGGAAGTCAAATTTTCATTAACTTGTTGATAAGCTTTGTGTGGAACAGTGTGAAAGACGTCCGTGAAATAAGCAATAATCAAAGCACTAGGTGGGCAACTGTCTTTTTAGGCACGTTTCTATTTTTACCATTATAGATGTTAAGATATCTAGCCTGCAGCTGCCAAATTCTCATTACTACCCGTCTCATAAATGGGTACAACACTAGCCATTCTCCAATCATCAGAAACTGCACCTGTTTAATTAAATGGCCTGTTAGATGTGCAGCAATGATTAATTGGAGTCAATTAGGAACTTTGGAGTCGATACCTTATTTACCTTTAATCCTTTCTGTGCCAAGCACCTAGTTCCTACGTGCTTGCTTCCTTTCTGTTTTAGTGGAAAGCACTTACAATATATGTGCCTGGCCTTCCCACCTGCTACAGTAAAAAATATGTAAACAAAAAAATATGTAAAAAAAAAAAAAAAAAAACACTCACCTGACCACTCATTCGATCCGGACGGGTATTTTTCACCTGGAGGGCCTCCAATACCTCCTGGGCTGCTAGTTGCTGTGCACATACAAAAGAAAATTACATTTAGTTACTCACCTGCGGCTGCGATTCCTCCCACCAGGTCTTCTCTTTACCTGGGGCGCCTCCGATCACCTGTCCGGACTCTTCTAGCGAGGCCTGACAATCTCTCCATCCCGTTTCCACCTTCGCAGCTCTAGCCCCGTCTTCTTGGGGGTGGGCGGATGACGTCATACCATGTACGTAATTTCGTTCCTGCCTGACCGTCCATCAGATGCGATGATCACTGGGCAAATGGGTGGAGGGCCCAGGGATCCCCCGTCTCCCCAACCCCCTCCTGCGATCACCACATCTGTAATCGGATCCTCGAGGGAGACAGGAGCCGATGATCGGAAGTGATTAAAGAAAAAAAATGTTTTTTAATAAATATCTTTTTTAACTAAAAGGTGTGTGCTGTCTTTTTTACATTTAACCCTGTGAGAACTGGTAAGCGATCCATGAGGCCCCTATATCAGTTCACAAGGCTTGGGGGTCGGGCAAGTCACCAGCTAGCGGGTGACATGCCATTAACTCCAGCCCCCCTATTACCTGACTAGCCAAAGCCCAGGCGGTGCAGAAGAGCCCGGGGCCATTAGTCGGGGGGGGGGGGGGCAGCGAGGCTGGCACCTGCGCCCTGTTCTACAAGCCCTCATATAGCTGGCCCCCCATGATATTTTGGGGGATTTTAAGGGTTTTTAACCGGTATTTTAATTAACCCTTTATATCCCACCACTTAGCAGGTTAAAAGGCTTCCAGCAGCAGCAGGAGAGCAGAAACCAGAGTGATAATCGTGGGAATCAGTTTTTCTTATATGTTTCTCAGACCCTGTACGTACAGATTGCCCACATTAAAAATTCATTCTACCTGCATCTACTGCATGTTATGAGCCTTTTAACATCCAAGACGGCGCCTCATGGAGCATCAGGCAGCCTGCAAACAGGAAGTGTCTTCTGACTGTGCCGCTCTGCATTCTGGGATTGGTGTCCTTTCCCTGACACCAGCTCTGCTCTGTCTGCACATTATCCCACTCTCCTCTACTTAGCATGTGTGATGCTGTTGAATCAAGATGGCGGTGCCCGTATCCTAGAGTCCTGAACAGAGTTGCAGCCCAGCGGAGGAAATAATAATAAGTGACTAAAAAATGAAAATATATTCATTTTAGATGCTGAGAAATATTTTTTAAAGGTTTGGTCTTTTCATTAAATCATGCTAAAGGTCCAGTTTCAGTGATGGATTGATGGGAGGCAAGTATTAAAAAATGTAATTTTTTTCTGAAGGGGAGAGGAATCCCACACCAATGGTTATTTAACCCTTTCTAGAGAGGAATCCCACACCAATGTTTATTTAACCCTTTCTAGTGTGGATAGTAGTTGTATTTTATTTGTAAATGTTATAAAGTACGTCTTTCAGTTTGGGGATCCCCTTGGCAGGAATGGGGGCTACCGATACATATAAGGTACTGTTGTTCACTTGCAATATGGTTTTCTTGAATACTTTTTTTAAAATAAATGACACATTTAACTCTCACCGCAGCAGACCGATTCCCAGGAAAGAGACTGTCCTGGCCATTCTTTACATCCCTGCCAGAGCTGTCTAACCAGGGAGGAAATCATCCGACACCTCCTGGAGAGACCTTGCCGACCCCCCTCCCTCACTGCTGAGCTTCACAGGAGAGAGACACCCTGCGGGAGCGTGCCAGGTGGGGAAGAGAAATCCAGCCTGTGCTGTCTCAGGGGACACCAGACATCTCCATCCAGAGTTGGCAGAAGGTAGGGGGATTGGTGCTGTGTGGTGACCTAGCGAAGAAACTGCCAAAAGAGGGATACACTGTCCCTGTCCCACCCCATAAGGACACACACTAAAAGGAACCCCCTGGGAGAAGCCTGCTGAAGCCCCTAGTGTTTGGACTGAGGGACACAAGCCATCAAGCTAAGGCTTGGAGCACAGTGTAAGGACAACTCCCTACCACTTTCACTGCCATCATCCTAGCCAGCATTCAAGCCTGTTGTGCTCTATCCCCTGGGGCAGCACCTGTGGGAGCCCCTTATAAAACTTCCAGAACAGCTAGCTGAGCCACTGGAACTGTGAACTTGCCCCGGGGTGATTACCCCATGTAAGCTCCAGACCCATCCCCCACTCAGAGGAACAGAACATCCCTTGGCTTATAAAGAATTGGCTGTGAGAGAGATCTCCCCCAATCAAACTCCCAATTTCACAGAGGGCTTCAGTGAAACCGAGCTAGACACTTACCATCAACAGCAGCTAGAAATCTACAAGTCCAGAGAATTACTGACAGGATCTCTGAAGTTCAGACACACTGGACTCTGCACATATTAACATAATCTTTATTGCAGGTTGAACCGGAGCAATGTAACTAACATATTTTACATTGCAGGCATAAAGCAGCACAAATCTGAGGTGTAAATACTTGCTTTGAGTCATACACAGGGGGGATCAGGGAAGGTTCCAGATCTGGCTTTCTGGGGCAGGCACTGACACCTAGTGGTGATATTTGGTGGTGCAGGCTTTGGGAGACTGGGGTGGACATTTCCTGCCCCCTAGTGGTCAAATAACAGAATATTGATTAATAGCAGAAGCAAAGTTTGCCGCTGCTGCCACCCGGTGGCCATACGTTACAATACAGGGGAATTAACTCACCCTCAACAACAGTCAGAAATATACCAGCCCAGAGAGCTACTGACAGGCTCTCTAAAGCTCAAACACACTGGATTACACATATTAACATAAATTTTATTACAGGTTGAACCGAAGTAACGTAACTAACATACCTCACATTGCAGGCATAAAGCAGCACAAATCTGAGGTGTAACTATTTGCTTTAAGTCACACAAAAAAAAAAAAAAAAAAAAAAAAAAAAAAAATCGGAAAGTTCCAAATCTGCCTGATTTAAACACATCTCCCCAACAGGATTTGCCCGACTCACCTAAGGGTAGGGATGATAAATCTATAGCACAAGAAGTCATGGCCACCTTGGTGCCATACTTTGATAAAAAATTTGAGGCCCTACATCACACGCTTGCGGGGGCCATGGAACTAATTATATCCCACTCCAAATACCTGAACTCCAACAAAGGGTTAGTGACCTGGAGGATTGTAATGTGACATAAAGTACTAAAATTAACTCACAAGAATAGCTGCTGGCGCTCTAAGTGAGAAACAGGAAGACCTGGAAAACAGAAGTCGCAGGTCAAACCTCAGATTTCTGGGCATCCCGGAAACCTATAGAGGCCAAGGGCTAAGATTTTTCTTAACAGGAGACCTCATGACGGCCCTGCAGCTACCGGCGTGTAATCCCAGAAAGATTGAAAGAGCTCACAGACTGGGCCCAGAAAGGCAGACTGAGGGCAACAGGCCGAGAGCAACAATAGCCAAATACTTATACTTTGAAGATAAAGAAGCAATCTTAACTGCATACCGCAAACAGAAGGAGGTGGTGGTGGCAGGTAATAGGATTCTAATTTTCCAAGTTTTCTCGGCGGCAGCGACTCAAAAACGCAAAGAATTCACCCCTATATGCAAACACCTGGTGCAGCAGGGAATTAGGTTTGCCTTGCTGTACCCAGCAAAACAGAGTCTTCAACTCTGGAGAAACAAAACTATATGACGACGCCAAAAAAGCAAAATTTGACTTACTGCCTCCAAATACTTGACACAGTGGACTCGCCCAAAAGGGCAAGGGGTCATGGTATCACTTAGTCACCCCTGATCCCAAAGCAAAATATGCATAGATTAAGGGATAATAGGGGCTACCTTTACCAAGGTAAACAGTTTGAAACAGTTTGGAATGTTAAAAGTATTTTAAGAGTAAGACAAGCAATCATGAAGAAAAATACTTGATTATGTTAAGGTTAATGTTTGTGGATCTCTCTGGTGCTCCGGGGGAACGCCTTGGGGCTCAATGCAGGAAGCTGGGGATAGAAATCCCCCCGCGGAGGGTCCTGGGCCTGTCCTGGCCATTCTGGCGGAGATTAACAGATTCAAAATCGCAACTGGGTCTAATCATTGTTTCTGTTTCTACTCAACAAAGTTACATAGGCAATTTTACAGCTCGAACCACTGTGGGATGTCTAGAATATACTGATGAAAAGTGTACTAGATTTGGCTGTATGCATCACTCGAGGTGGGGGCTGCGACAACTAAACACCCGGCACGGGGGAGAACAAAAAAACCAAATCAATACCCCCAGGTATGTTTAGCTAAATGACATTCCTATTTGACATATGACCACTGACGGCACAACCTCTCAAACAATAGCAAAAAATACATTCAAAATCGTCTCATGGAATGTAGGGGGCTTAAATCACCCCATCAAACGTAGAAAAACGACATCCATACGACGATTCATCCCAGACATATTAAGTTTACAGGAAATACATTGGAAGGAGGGGGGAAAAGGCAACCTCAGAGCTAGCTGGATAGGGGAGGAATTGCTACTACATACAAAAAAAAAAAAAAAAGGAGTGGCATACTGATACTGACAATGCAGTTTTTTTTTATTTTTTTTTTTAACAATAAATCTGAGAAGAGCAAGGCAGCGATACAGGTCACAATCGTCAGAGCATCTCTATCGTTTCTACAGAATAATAAACACACGATAATATGAGCTTTTGTATTGACATGTTCTATGTCACCTGGGTTGACTGTTCCCAGCTGTCGTGTATAAGGACCCATCCCACTGCCCTCGGCCCCTCATTTTCCATAAACTAATAGAAAAGAACAAGGGAGAAAGAGGGTTTTGCAGAGGAAGAAGGAGAGGAACAGAGAAGGGTGGGAAGGGAGGGTAGGAAGGGAGCAAATACAAAAAGGGTGAAGAGGGAGTGGGAAGGAAGGGATAGATGGAAGGGAGGGGGGGGACCACAGTCCCCAGGCCAGGCCCTCCACTCCCGGCAGCAGTAAAAGAGTCCCGCACCCCCCTGCCCCACGGGGTGCATCTGCGTCCACGTCCCCGACTAGGGCAAGGGGGGAAATGGGGGCAGACACCCCCCCCAGTCAGGAATCCACATGGGTCAAGGGCAGTGTCGCATGGTCCAGATCGAGCGCCCAACCCCGACGACATCACCCAACCATCCTCCGAACAGCTCAGGCACCATCCCGTAGTGTTTTACCTTCATCTGATTCTATGAACAGGGACCATTGCATCCATCGGAGTCTGTGTTTCTCTTCCGTTTGCTGAAGAAGAACCGTCAGGTCTTCTATTCGTCCTCCACCCTTCGTATCCACGAGGGTAGGTGAGGTAGGTGATTTCCACCTGGCTGGAATGCATGCCCTGGCTGCGTTTATAAAGTGGATTGTCAAGGACTTCCTGTACTTCCCTACCAAGCCTTTGGTGGAATGCAGAAGAAAGACCTCCGGGGAGAGTACCATGGTCTCTCCCGTTATTCTGTGAATTCATTTTGCAACCTCCTCCCAGAAGCCCTTTATCTTTTCGCAGCCCCAGAAGATATGTGCAAGGGAGCCTGGGGCCCTCTCGCACCTCCAGCAGAGGGGGTACAATGATGGGTAGAAACGGTATAGCACCTGCTGAGGCCTATACCAGCGACTCAGTATTTTGTAGCCCGCCTCCTGATACAGGTTGCTGATTGAGGCTCATTGCACCAACTTGAGAATTTTCTTTATTTGGGTTGGTGAGAGCGTCACATTGAGTTCCGTTTCCCATGCCGTGATGATGTTGGGCACATGGGTTTCTCCTGGATCTACTAACAGTTTGTATATTGCAGATAATGCTCCCCCAGCTGTCTCCCCCCTTGCACACATCCGCTCGAAGGGTGTCAGCTCTCTGCCGTATTCTCTGGGTGGGAGTAAGCTCGGAAGCTCGGATGGAGATCTGCAATGCCCTCCAATAGGAGAGGTGAGGAGGGTCCCCCCAGTCCTGCAGTTCCTGTAGGGATCTCCATCTAGAGCCGCATAGAAAATCCTGAGCGGCACCTCGCCCCGGCGTCTTCCACTTCGCAAATCCCACGTCGAGCCGGTTTGGCATGAAGTCTAATGCCCCTGTGATTGGGCGGAGCGGGGAGGGCAAAGGGACTATGCTCTCTTTCATCGCGTGTCTTGCCCATACCCTGAGGGTTGGGCCTATGGTAGGATGTGACTTAAGCGTGCTCGGGACTTCTCCAGGGGACCAAGGGAGGCCCGAAAGTGGGACCGGCGACCATAATTGTTCTAGTTGTACCCACTGCTTGCTCCCTCTGTGCCGATTTCAGTCCACGATCCTGTTTAAATGTGCCGCGACGTAGTACAATCTAATATCCTCGCCTTCGGCAGTGTGAGCGTTTGTTGGGCAATTCTCGGGACTCTTGCCCCCCTATATAAACTTTATAAATTCGGAAAGAATATCCCTCGGAAAGGAGGAGGGCAGGTGGATGGGTAGCACCTGGATGGGATAGAGCAGCCGCGGCAGCACATTCATCTTCAGCACGTTGTATCTGCCGAACCAAGATAGTGTCCTATCTTTCCAAATGTTGAGGTCTCTTTTGATAATGTTCAGTAGGGGTGGAAAATTCTTGACAAATAAATATTTGAGTTGAGGCATTATCAGTACTCCCAGGTACTTAATCGCTCCGGACGCCCATCGGAGAGGGAAGTTTGTTTGGATGTTGTCCAAGTGTCTCTGCCATAAGGAGACATTCAAATCTTCAGAAGGTTAATCTTGAAGTTCGAGAGCTCAGTATATTCTCTAACTTCTCTCAGTAAGTTAGGAATGGTTGTCACTGGTATTCTTCGCTCCCTCCCATCAGGCCCTTTATGTCTGGGTTTTCATAAGTACAAACATGCAAAAAGTAGTATGACCGTAGAACAAAATCACATGTATACGGTAGCAAAAGGATCAAACATATCCAGATAATGTCAGTTATGTTTAACAGCATGTCACAGTCAGTTAGATTCCGGTCCCTACAGACAAACTACTAATGAGAGAGCGGGGGGGGGGGGGGGGGGGAGTGTGGGGGGGCAGACAGGCGTCCTGACCTCACCTAGCAGCATACGACACTCATCTGATCCAGAAAATCTTAACCAGTCAAACCAAGTGCACGTGAAGTTCTCAATTATCCCGGGAGAGGATCACACTCCCGAATCGCATAAGTTAATTGACCCTTAGAATCCACATTGCGATCGAGGGGGGGTCTGGGCTTTTCCATTTTTGGGGAATACAAATCTTAGCCGCGTTCAGAAGATGACACAGTAAGGATTTCTTATATGACTTCAGCGGAGCAGCCGACAGGTGAAGGAGACAGGAAGCTGGGTCATCGGCTACCTCCATTCCCGTCACCTCGCTCGCTAGGCGCCTCACCGAATCCCAAAAGGGCCTAAGGGTAGGGCAATCCCAGAAGATGTGCATCATATCTCCCCTCGCCATGCCGCACCTCCAACAGTTGTCTGGGACATCCTGGCACCACTTGCTAATCGATGCTGGTACTCTGTACCATCGTGATAAAAGTTTATAGTTGCACTCTTGATAGCGAGTGCAGATGGAAGTTTTGTGCGGCATAGCGAGTAATCTCCTGCGATGGTCTGGTGTGAAGGAGATACCAAGATCGCTCTCCCATTTCCCAAGAAAAGAGGGCACTGCTCCCTCCGGGGGTGAAACCAGTATGCTTAACCGCTTGCTTACTGGAGCAAAGGCTTTCAAAGAGCATCAGCTTCCTCATCCCATCAGAGTATTCCCGGAGTGAGTGCAGAAAATGCATGCACTGGCTTCTCTGCCAGTCTGACCATTCCGTTAAGCCTTCGACGGATGCTAGATCCTTCAGATTAGCCCAGCCTCTTTCCGCCCAGAAATGTAACGCTCTGTAAACGCCCGCCTCTCTCCATTTTTTCGCCTTTGACCCTTCGTTGCCTGGGGGAAATCTAGGATTTCGGATCTATAGGATTACCCAGAATTGGGAGCATTGGGGAAGGAGCAGGGGAAATGTCCTGGTGTCCCAAGTGCCGCTGAAATACTTTAAGAGTGGCCCCTATTGTGGGATGCTTAGCTGCCGGAGGGATATCTGAGATACGTAGCCAGGGGGCCGCAGTAATCGGAACCCCGAGAAATCCCTGCTCCAGACTCACCCATTGTTTATGACTTCTATGTAAACACCAGTCTACGATCCTGTTAAGGTGGACCGCAACATGGTACCTAATAGGATCTGGAAAACCTAGCCCTCCACTCTCTTTGAACCATGAAAGTAGGGTTCTGTTTAATCTGGGCTTCTTGCCCCCCCCAAGTGAACCTGATAAAGAGCGCTCTGGCCTTCCTTAAGAAGCTCTGAGGGACTGCCATCGGGAGAGCCTGTAGTACATATAGCAAGCGCGGGAGTAAATTCATTTTGGTGGCATTGCATCTGCCAAACCGCGACAACCTAGCTTTCCCCCACCTAGCTATTTCCTCTTCAAATTTCCTCAAAAGCGGCGGAAAGTTTAACTCAAACATTTTTGTCAGGTTACTGCCTATCTCCGTGCCTAAGTAGGTGACACTATCTCTCGCTCATTTAAACGGAAATTAATTCTGTATGGCCCGAAAATGTGTTGAGGGAATGTTAACATTAAGAACCTCAGACTTGATAATCTTATAGCCTGCTAGCTCGCCAAATACTTTCAGTTCTGACATGAGATTTGGGAGGGACACTTCAGGGCAGGTTAGGCTAAAGATTAGGTCATCTGCGTAGGCAGCAACCTTGTAGTGGGCAGGGGCATTAGTTAGACCTTTAATGTTTGGGTTTCTTCTGATCCGACAGAGAAAGGGCTCCAAGGTGAGTATGAAGATTAGGGGCGAGAGTGGGCAGTCCTGTCTCGTACCATTAGTAATCTTAAAGGGGGATGAGAGAACACCATTCACACGTACCACGACGGATGGGGAGTCATACAAACCTCCGATCCAGTTAACCATGTTAGGGCCAAACCCCACATGTCTGATCGTGGCCCGCATGAATTCCCAGTCTACCCGATCAAAGGCTTTTTCAGCGTCCGTCGCTAGAGCGAAGGTATCCCCCTCCTCTGTGCTAAGTGGATCAAGTTCAGTACTTTTACCGTATTATCCCGTGCCTCCCTGTGTGCAATTAATCCTGCCTGGTCCAGCCCAATCACGTGATGAAGATGAGGAGAGAGCCTAGAGGCCAAAATCTTAGCAAACAATTTTAAATCAGTATTCAAGAGGGAGATAGGCCTATAACTGGCGCACTGAGCAGGGTCTTTGCCTTCTTTCGGGATAACAGAGATGTGCTCTCAAAGTGTCCGCCGGGAATGCCTTCCCGTCCTTAATGGAGTTAAAGAGGCTCAAGAGTTTAGGGGCCAGGATTGGGAACAGTTTTTTTATAGTATTGTGGGCTCAGGCCATCGGGTCCCGGTGCTTTCCCATTTGCTGCTCCCGATACCGCCTTTTGAAGTTCGGTCACAGATATGGGGTCCTCAAGCTCCTCCAATACCTCCCTCGGTAGCTTAGGCATTCCCGAGTCCGCTATATACTGGTCTAGTCTCCCCTCAGCGTCTGGCCTCTGTTGTTCTCCCCTATTACTTTCTTCACCTGCTCCGCTTTATCCTTCTTGATTCTAGTTCCAACTTTTATGAAAAACCCCCTGATGACGCATTTATGGGCCTCCCACAGGGTCCCGGGCTTATGTCTGGTGTCGAATTAGTTTGAAAAAAGTTTTTAATTTCCGTCTGCACTTCCGCTAAGATGGCCTGGTCATCGAGCAGTGAAGCGTTTAGCCTCCAAGACCAACTCCTCGGGATAGGCTGCGGACAAATAACAGTCAACGTAATGGGTGCATGATCAGAGACAGTTATATTGCCCATAGAAGCGCTAGACACTCGGCACAGGGAGGCATGGGGTACCAGGAACCAGTCTATCCTAGAATAAGACCCGTGAGGTGGAGAATAGTAGGTGTAGTGGCGCTCATGCGGGTGAATAATCCTCCAGGGGTCAACCAGCTGATGTTGAGCGAGCAGGCCTTTCAACTTTTTAAGTCTGGCATAGGACTCGTGCGGGCACCCTTTAGAGGTATCCAGGAGGAGGACTAGGGCCAGATTAAAATCCCCCCCCGGTATAAGCTCGCCCTCTTTAAATGAAGATAACACCTCAAGCACTTCCCCAAAAAAGCCACCTGACCCGCATTCGGCACATAGATTTGCGAACGTAAAGCTGCAGGAGGCAATCTTCCCTTTAAGGAAGATCCATTTAACTTCTTCGTCCATAAGGAAGTCCCCTAATTCCCAGGGGAGGGAGGCATCCAAAATGATACTTACCCCCCTGGCCCTGGAATCGGAGGAGTAACTATGATAAGATCTCGTAAAGTATCTGTTGCCGAACCAGGGTGGGTTTTTAACTTTTAAGTGGGTCTCCTGTATAAAGGCCACCTGCGCTCTCAGACTTCTCAGGTCCCCAAGCACAAGAGATCTCTTTTCGGGACTGTAAAGGCCCTTGGCATTAAGGGACACCACTCGGATTTCAGTCATATTGTTTAGGTGCAAAGCTCCCACAGTCGATGCACCTAACAATACCCGGGAATCCGCTCCTGGGACAGTAGGTGAGAGGGGCTGGGGAAGGTCTAGGGGCGGGGAAGGTACCGGTAAGGGGGGTAGGGGACTAAATAAGAACAAAAAAGACTAAACAAGTCTAACTCACCCCACAACGGGGGCGCCTGCAGTCTATGGGGTCACAAAGCGGCCCCTGGACCGAACCTACTGGGGGTGCTGCATCCGACAGAGGAGAAGTGCGATCAAGAATCTCAGCCCAGCGCTTCTCGACCCATTCTGACACATCTCTCCCAGCGGCCGGGCGACAAGAAAAAGAACCCAGCCTAAACAAGGCAAAGAGTTATTAATATCAGAGTCCCCCCGCCCCAACCCGCACCATCAGGCACAACATCAACCCAGGTATGTCCACTGGGGATTCCGCCACTCAGGCCCAAAGGGATAGAGTGGCCCTGTGTCCATGTGCAGGAGGGTCAAGGGGTCTCCCCAGCCCAGACCCGTGCAACCATCAAACCATTAAGATAACGAGACAGCAATACTCAGGATAATCCCCCTTCACAAAGGAAGAGGGTAGGCATTCCACAATAAGACAGATCTTTACCGGAGTGTTATGGCATAACAAGCCACTAGGCACCTTTCAGGCCCTCGTTCCCTCTCCCTCCCCAGACGGACGGACCAAGGGAGAGAGGGAACCTCTGGACCCGGCACCTTTAAAGTCCACCGACCTATGATCAGGGAGTGCACCATGAAAGAGGGGCCATACTTCCGGTTTCCGCAGGACGCTTCAGCGGGCCTCTAAGATGCTTGAGATCTCGAAAGTTCCTCGGACCACTGCTCCTCTTGCTAGTAGATCGCGGCCGAAGGGGCAGCGCCCCAGGGTCCAGCCAATCCAGGACGGCAACGGGGTCACATTGTAAGAAGTCGAACAGCTCCTCCAGGTCTCGATGTGTCCTCTGCTGGAAAACACCTTGCGAACATCTGACAATCAAATGAAATGGGAATCCCCATCTATATGTGGCTCCTTTGCTTATGATGATGTCAAGAGGATCTGGACCTCTTTTCCTTTGTAAAGCACAGTTCCTCTTTTCCAGGCCTTCCTCAGGATCTCCTCTAAATGTGAAGGGGTGAACCTTACAGACTGGGGTACGCAGGGTCAGCTCTCTTCAGGCCCAGCGTTCTATGCGCCCTATCCAAAACAAATGAAGTGGACAGATCTTTCTCCAGGATGCCATCAAAGATGGTTGTCACCACAGCTCTCACATCCTCTTCATTTTGGGACTCCGGGACACCTCTAATTCTTAGGTTATTCCGCCTGCTGCGATTTTCCAGATTATCTAGATGTAAGTGGCAGCTTTTAATAAATGCTTCTTGTTTGTTGCAGCGCTCCTCCAATGCTCTCGTTCGGTCGTCAGTTGAGCTGCCAGCTCTTTCCAAAACATTTACTCTAAATTGGACCTCAGAGACTTCATGTCTAACCGCAGCGATTTCACACTTGTGAGCCGCTTCGTATTTCTCAACCAGTTTCTCAATATCCATTTTAGTTGGATAGTTTCCAAGCGGATCTGCTGGTCACTGGGGTCCCCAGATTCAGGTATATCAGGCGTCGACGTGACTCTCCAGCGGTCCACGGGGGACATCGGCGCAGGACTGTCGCCAGTCCCAGTTATTGATTTGACGGGGGAGGGCAGAAGCAGGGACACGGGAGACCCCAACAAAGCGGGGCCCGGCACTAGTCACACCTCTTGCAGCTCTTCTGTCTTCCTGATGCTTAGGCAGTCTCAGCTGCCATCTTGAAGCTCCCCCTCATCATAGCACTGCTGCTGCTGGGGCCTCCCCCTGCTCTGTGCTCAGGCTCCGTGCTCACATATGTCTCCCCCATCTCTCCATCACCTTCTACCTGCTCTCCGCGCCGTCCGGCTCTCTTCAACTGGACCTCATCTTCTGCGGGTGCCGTGTTCTGAGCAGTCACGGCCGCCATCTTGGTACACCCTGCCCTCCGCTCCGCACATCCAGCGTTCTCCGCTCCCCCGGGTCTTGCGTCGCAGCGCCACAGGCATCTGACAGCCTCCCCCGTTCTGCGCCGCTCTCACTGCTGCCTTCATAGGAAGCCGAGTTCGCCCTCACTCCTCGCTCCTATCTCGGGATGCTCACGCCGCCGCCATCTTGGAAATCTCTGCCCTCTCCAATCTTCACACGCCTGGTCATCCCTTGGTCGCCGCTCAGATCGCCCGGTAAGTGGTCCTTCTATGGGGTCTGAAAGCAGGAGCTCAATCACACGCTCCTCATCGCTAAAAAGGTCGGGACACGCCCCCCGCCCTGACCCTTCTGAGGAAGGGCTCCAGTGTCAAATTGAATATAATCGGGATATCCCCGTCTTGTGCCATTTGTTATCGGGATATCCCCGTCTTGTGCCATTTGTTATCGGGATATCCACGTCTTGTGCCATTTGTTATCGGGAAGGGGTCTGATAAGACTCCATTGGCTTTGACGCATGCTGAGGGAGAAGAATACAGGGACAACATCCAAGACCTCATGCTCGCCTGTAAGCCTATATGCTCCAAGGTAGCCTGTATGAAGTCCCATTGGACCCCATCAAAAGCTTTCTCTGCATCAGTGGAGAGCAGAAAGTAGGGATCCCCTTCTCATGTGCCAAGTGGATCAGGTTTAAGATTCTGGTCACGTTATCCCTTGCCAGGAGTGAACCCTACCTGGTCTGTGCCTATCAAATTGCCCAGGTGTGGAAGCAACCTGTTCGCAAGAATTTTCGCAAAGAGCTTTAGGTCCACGTTTAGCAGCGATATCAGCCTATAATTGGAGCAGAGAAGTGGGTCTCTTCCCTGCTTGGGTATAATCGCGATCAGTGCCCTAAGCATGTCTGTTGGTATGTTCTGCTTGGGGGAGATGGAATTGAAAGCTGCCACCGCTCTTGGGGTCAGGATGTCACTCATCCATTTGTAGTAGGATAGCATGAATCCAACAGGGCTCGGAGATTTGTCTGTCTGGGAGGACTTTATTGCCTGGGACCATTCCTGTGTTGTTATTGGTCCCTCCATATCCTCCACTATCTCTTGACTTAGTGCAGGTAGGCCTGATGTCGCAATGTATCTTTTAGCCTCCCGCAATTGGCCCAGCGGGTCCCCCCCACCCCCCAAAATATAGAGTTTGTGATAGAAGTCTCTGAAGGTTCTGGCAATGTCAGTCGGTGCCGAAAGCAGCCGACCTCCAGTCCCCTGTACCTGAGGTACAAAGTTGCATTTGGCTGCATTTGTTCCCATATTCGTAAAAGGATCGTCTATCTTTCACTAACAATCTTAGCCTTTGTAAACAAGATGTCCCTCAGCCTCTCACGCGTTGCCACCAGCTCCTGCCTGGTCCTCTCTGCTTGTGGTTTCTTATGTTTGGAGTCTAGTCGAGCTATTTTATCTACCAGTTACCCCACAATTTTCTCCCTCTCTCTTTTCTTTCTGGAGACCATCTTCAGGATGATACCTCTGATGTAACATTTGTGGGGAGAGTGTGGGGGAAGGGAAAGGAAAGGAAAGGATAAGAGAGCGGGAAAGGAATATACAAGAAAAAAGCAAAGAAACGCCTGCCTTAGGCCCGATGGGTCACCGGTGCGCTGGCCTTTGTGGAGTAAAAAGAGAAGAACTGTGGCGCTGCACGGCTAAGGTCTCCCACCCCCCAGCCCGGTTCAGCCCCTCCTAGGAGGGACGGCCCAAAACGTAGATTCCCCATGAGGGACACGAAGAGAGAAAACAAGGGAAGAGCGAAAACAAAAAAGTGGTCTATAACAAATTTAACAAACCACTCGCCAGAGTCACATAAGCAAAGAGAGCAACCAAGGTCAGTTTTAACTCTAAATATTACTCTATGACAATCTTAACCGCCCATTCACTGGGATCACATAATGCACCAAGATACCCGCCAAGGTCCAGCAGCAGGGGCAATCAGCAAGGGGCGACGGAGAAGGCCACTCCCGCCCCCACGACCCATCCAAACCGACAGCCAAGAGATCCGCCCCTCATCTTCTCGCTAGGGCAGAGTTTTTCCAGAAAAACAACCCGTTACATTTTAAATACCCCCAACAAACTATATATTCTCTGGAAGTACACACCTCAAGCTTTCTAGGTGTACCAGGCTTGTTGATGTGGCCATAGTTTTCTGGAAGTAATCCCTCAATGTAATCTTTGGTTGCAAAGAGTTTCCCTAAAAAAAGGAAAAAAAAAGCAGAATCAAAGCCACATTTTCCTAAAAAAACTATATACAAACAAAAAAAAGTTTAATCTGAAAAAGCAACATCCCCTGAACAGAACGATGCCCAACATGCATAGCTACTGTCAAGGGAAGAGTTGCCAAACACCCCAAAGTAAAGCATATGCGTAACAGTAATTTTACTTGAAAATTTCAGCTCTGCAGACAAAGTGCGCACCTTGCGTTTTTTCAACCAAAACCACCCTTTACATTTGGAATATCCCCCATAAACCATATGTTCCCTGAAAATGAACATGTTAAGCATTCTAAGCATACCCAGCTTGTTGTAGTTGGCTCATCTTTCTGGAATTAATCCCTCAAAGTATTCTTTGGTAGCGCAGGGTTTCACTAAAAAAAGTATAAAAAAGCTGAATAAAAAACACCTTTTCCTAAAATATAAATATACAAACAAGAAAATACAAGCTAAGTCTGAAAGCGCAAGGTCCCTCAAACAGAACAATACCCAACATGCATAGCTACTTTTAACCCTTTTAATTGCCAGCCTACTTGAGATTTTGTCACCCTTGGTTGACAGGTCATTTTTCCCCATTTTGCACCATTTTTGCTGGAATTTTCTGGAAAATTATATATATTTTTTTGGCAGCAGAGTTTAGGCTTTAACATGAAATGTCTTGTTTGTAAATTTTATTCAGTTTTTTACAATATTATTATTAAGTAACAAAACATGGGGGGCGTGGCCGGCGATGAGCGAGTGAAGACGTGCACCTCCTGAGCTCCCTCCGGCTGACCCGTTTTACTAGCGTTTTCTGGGGCTTTCTCCCACCCAGACCTGTTACCAGGCACCATGGCAAAAGAAAGGAAGGGGGCAAAGACCAAATCACCCCCGCTACACAGGAAAATAAGCTCCTACCTGGCCCCGGACCGCACGAGGGGCGGAGGAGAGGAGGCGTCCAAGATGGCGGCGATGGAGGATGGCGGGCCGCGACCCGCAGCGCATGTGGGGACCCCCCTGATCAGGGAGGAGGAAGGACGGCTCCTGCGCCGGTGAGTGCCCGGGACGTAGGTAGGGCAGCTTGGCCTTCGCCGGGGAGGTCGGGTCCCCCCGGCGGCACTGACGAGGGCGGAAGAGACGACGCCGTGGAGCGACGCTGGTCCTCGCTGCCTGTGAGGAGCGCGGGCAGCCCAGCACAGACGGAGGAGGAGGACGGAGAGGAGTGCCGCCCTGAACGGCGCTCCGCAGACAGGAGCAGTGGCTCGGCACCTGCGAGCTCCCCCGCGATCGGTGCTCCCTCGTTGACTGGTGAGAGGGGAATGCCTGGGGAAAATGACAGCTGTGCAGGCGAGGGGGGGACTGGTCGGATAACAACCCCTGCGTCACCTGCGGACTCAAAGGATGGGGGGCAGAGGAGTCCAGCCTCAGGGGGCCACACAGATGACATATTAAAGAGGGGGGGCGTACCTGTGGGATCCCCCGGTGCCCCGCCACTACAACCCCCGGGGAGGGGACTCAATATACCGACAGGCCCCGCTGGACTGTGGGGGGCTGACATGTGGCCACGGGAGACGGCCATACCCCCTCATCGTGGGAGAAGCCCTGCCAGGCAATGGGGAGGCTCATCCCCCAAATCAACTGGGAGCAGCGCAGCGCCTCCCGGACCCAGAATCTCCCATCCAAGCCCAGAGTCCATGGCTATGGATGGGCCGCCGCAAAGCCCCCACAGGGACTGGTTTACCCCCGGAGCCCGAAACGAGACACAAAGATCCCCATTGTGGCTTTCATGCAGCAGCTCCGTGGGGGCCACATGGTGCAGGGGCAGGGAGGGTCTGGGAAGGGGCGCGGCGCCCCCTGCTTCGCCCTCTGAACCCGGCGAGATGCCTAAAATGCGGCTAAACCCCACAGGGGGCTACAGAAGAGAACACGGCACCAGTGATCAGACTGGATCCCATGCAGAGGGGGGGACCGCGCCCTTGCAATACACCTGCGGTGGGTGGTGGCCAGCTGATCGATTCGGTCGGCGCCTCTCCTGCCTGCCTCATCCTCTCACGACCCAATCCTGGCAGACATCAGTGCGGAACTCCCGACCAAAGCTGACCCTGAATCCTTTATTACAAGAGTAGAGAGTTCATTCAAGAAAGATATATCCGACCTGCAAAACTCTGTGGAAGGCCTGGGCTCTTCAGTTGCCGGTCTAGAACAATCCCACCTTACGACCATACGAAGAATTGAAGCTCTGGAAAAGAACCTGTCGCTCCAACAAGCTATTTCTCAAGCAACGGTCCTCCACCTGGACGACCTTGAAAATAGGAGCAGACGCAACAATATCAGGGTGAGGGGCCTGCCAGAGGCGACCGGCCAGGACCAGCTTCTGCCTACAGTCGTGGGCATCTTCAACGGCATTCTCAGCCGCCCGCCAAACACAGAAATTGTGATCGACTGCCTCCACAGGGCCTTAGGGCCGAGAGCAACAGACCCCAACCGCCCGCGAGACGTGATCTGCCGCTTACACTATTACTCAGTCAAGGAGGAGATCCTCAGACGTGCCTGGGACAGAGAGAGAATCATGTTGGTTGGGGCAACAATCCAGGTGTTTCCGGATGTTTCTAGAAGAAAACTCCAGATGTGCCGCTGCTTGAAGCCCCTTCTTCTCAGAATCCAGGAGTGCGGAGCCACCTACCGGTGGGGGTACCCCTTCCACCTGCTCGTCCGAAAGAACCAGAGGGTCTTCGCCCTAAGATCCCGCGCCGACCTCCCGGATCTGTTTGCCTTTTTGGACTCCCCCCCCCCCCCCCCCCCCAATGGAGGTACGGGACTGGTTGGACCCTTCTCCTTTGCCTCCTCAGGCCTTCGTGGGCAGCGACTACCCGCAGAGGCCACGAGCGAGGAGAGCTCCATCTGCCTCGCGCTCAAGACGGCCAAGAAGACCTCCTGAGGGGCCAGCTCCACTGCCGAATGAGCCTTGACGAGGGTTGCCGTCGCATGTTACGATACGGGACTGTTTTGATCCCCTGATATCCTTTGCCTCATATTTGTTTTTCTATGCCTGACCCATTATGTGCTATTGTTTTATTGCCTATTGACCACATGATTAACCATCTTTCTTTACGTTGCTCTCCATTTGTGGTGTGTTCCTTTGGCGCTCTCCTGTGCGGCCGGGCGGTCCCGCTCCTGCCGCCTGCAGCGGGTGGCGGGCGGCGCTGGGGGCGTCGGAGGTCACATCTCCATATCCTGGGTTTCATGGGTGGGTGATGCCGCAGGGAAATCTCCTTGGAACCCACGATGGGGTCTTCAGGGAGCCCACTATGCACCGCTTGGGTTGGCTGGAAGGACTCCCCGTGCCTCTCTGACCCGTCGCGTTCCCACATTAGGCCGTAACCCCCCCCCCTCCACTCCCTTGTGAAGCGAGGCGGGGGTGGTTTTTGGGAAACAATAACTTGTTCCCCAACCGGGTGGTGGCGTTCTTAGGTTGCTCCCGACCCGGTTTAGTTGGTTAGTTTTTGTCTTTTTTTAAGTGTCTCCCTCCCCCTCTTCGTGTCTCGTCTTTCCCCCTGTAGTCCACTTACATCCCATCACTTCCCCCATCTAACCTACCCCGCCTCCTTCCTCGCATCCCCCGCTCGGACCGGCGTATTGATCTGGGCTCCCCCGGTGATACAGGAGGTGGGGGCTTGGAGGTCTTGTTATGTCCCGGGTGAAGCTTACTTCCCTCAATGTGAAGGGACTCAACTCCCCTTTGAAGAGAGATGTGGTCCTCAGAGAGTTGAGGCGCTTACATACTCAGGTCGCCTTCCTGCAGGAGACTCACCTCAAGGTAGGCAGATCACATAATGTCTCCAACCGCTACTATAAGACCCAATACCACTCCCTTTCTCCAGACTCTAAATCTCGGGGTGTAGCCATCCTGCTAGCTGGGTCCCTGCCGTGGACACATCTGGCGACGCTTCCGGAGGGTAGATTCCTGTATGTGCGGGGAACCCTCTTCTCCCTGAAGGTGACGCTGGCAACATGCTACTGCCCCAACACCAACCAATTCAAATTTATACGTTCCACACTGAACAAACTTGATGGGTTTGTGGAAGGGGTTCTCCTGCTTGGGGGCGACTTTAATACGGTTCTCGACCCGGCTTGGGATACTTCCCGTGGATCCTCCCATGCCCCCTCCTCCTCCCTGAAAGAACTCAGATCACTGCTCTTCAAGCACCAGCTGATGGATGCGTGGCGGATCCTTAATCCTCGGGGGAGAGATTATACGTTTTTCTCCGCTCCCCACAACTCCTACTCGCGCATCGACTGGTTCTTGATCCCGCACAGGTTCCTGCACCTTGTCACCGACATGGATATTGGGCAGATAGCTGTCTCAGACCATGCCCCTGTCCCCCTGACCATCGCCATCCTCGATACGGCCCCACTGAGAGGTCAATGGAGGTTGAATAGCTCCCTCTTACAGGACCCAGAGGTAAAAGCTGACATCCATAAGGCTATCACAGAGTACTTCGCAACTAACGACACAGGAGAGGTTTCGCGGATGTCTCTGTGGGAGGCCCACAAGTGCGTGGTTCGGGGCGTGTTGATTAAGCACAGTGCGCGTCTCAAGAGAGAAAGGAACAAACAAATTGAGCTTTTGACCCGAGAAATTTTTGAGATTGAGACCATGCACAAGAAGTCCCTGGATGCGGCGCTAGGCGCAAAATTGACACGCCTTCGGGAGTCCCTCAGGGACGTTTGCCTCACCGAAGCCAAAAGTACGGCGGCCAGGTGTCGGCGATTTTTCTATGAATACAGCAACAAATGTGGTAAGGCCTTGGCTAGAGCTCTGAAGGCGCAGCGAGCTAGAAATTTCATTTCTCACGTCCAAGATCAGGGAGGTAGAAGACTCCATTTGACAAAGGATATAGCGAGGTCATTTAGGGAGTTCTATGAAAAGCTATATAATTTACCATCGAGTCACCAGGCTCCCACAGCGAACAGCATAGAAAGGTACATTTGAGAATCTGGACTCCCTCGACTCAGACGCGAGGTGGCAGAGGCTCTTGAGGGAGACAGAGCTGGGGGAATTTTTGGGAGCCATCAGGAACACCAGGCCAGGTAGAGCCCCGGGCCCCGATGGATTCAGCTTAGATTATTACAAGGAGTTTGCTGAGATTCTCGGCCCTCACTTTATCACATCGTTTGGCTCCTTGAGGGACGGGAATCCGCCTCCTAGAGATACCCTGAGAGCAAACATCACCGTAATCCCCAAACCTGGGAAGGACCCGGCGCAGTGTGGGAATTATAGACCCATCTCACTGTTGAACAGCGACATCAAGTTGTTTAATAAGATAATAGCAGACAGGTTAGCACCATATATCCCATCCCTCATTCACTGGGATCAGGTTGGCTTTGTTCCCTCGAGAGAGGGAAGAGAACACCACTAGGGTCATCAATCTGATCCATCGGGCTCGTTCGGGGGGGCCGGCTGCGATGCTTCTCTCGACGGACGTCGAGGCGGCTTTTGACAGGGTGAGCTGGGCCTTTATCTCCGCTACCCTTCGTCAGGTTGGCTTGGGGAAAAACATGACCCGTTGGCTCATGGCTTCCTATTCGTGCCCCTCGGTGTCCGTCGTGGTTAACGGGATGGCTTCGGAGCCATTCAAGCTGGCAAACGGGACCCGTCAGGGATGCCCCCTCTCCCCCCTGATATTCATTCTGACACTTGAGCCCTTCCTGCGATATGTTAGGAAAAACTATGACATTGCTGGCATCAGGGCAGGGCGAGGGGAACACAAGGTCGCGGCATATGCCGACGACGTGATATTTTTTATCTCTAGACCTGAGACATCCCTCCCCATCCTTTTAGCAGAACTTAAAGCCTTCCAAACAGTTTCCAATTACAAGATTAATTACCAAAAGTCCTCCGCCCTCAACATCAGCCTGCCCCCTGGGAGATTAAAGCAGATTGCTGAAAATTTCCCATTTAAGTGGGAAAGAGAAGCCATAACGTATTTGGGGACACAGATATCGGTCATTCCACAAAAATTATACAACATGAACTTCCCCCCATTGTTGGAGAGTGGAGGAGGACCTGCAGAGATGGAACAAAAACGCCTTCTCTTGGTTTGGCAGGTCCAATATCATTAAGATGAACATCCTGCCAAGGGTTCTCTATCTCTTCCAGGCCCTCCCGATCATGGTTCCACATACTTTCTTCAAACGCCTGACGGGGATCTGTTCCAGGTTTGTCTGGGCGGGGAAACCGCATCGATTGGCGGCCCCCTCCTAGCTCTCCCCAAGGAGAGGGGAGGATTGGGCCTCCCGGATTGGAGGGCGTACCATGCGGCAGCCCACTTGTCATGGGTGATTGACTGGTGTAGACACTCCTCTCTGAAGCAATGGACACTTGTCGAACAGGAGGCCTCGGAGATCCCCTTGCCGGGGCACCCGTGGATTCCACTCGATCGGGTCCCCACCTTGAACAAATATCCCACAATAGGCCCTACCCGAAAAATAGTGAGCAGATTCTTCCCGAAGCGGAGCATTCTTCCCTCTGCTTCGCCTATGACCCCTGTACTGGGGCACCCGGACTTTCCGGCAGGCCTGACAGCACCTTTCGCGCGTGGGTAAAAAGACACTGCTTCAGGGTTTTGCATTTTCGAGAGGGTCAGGATTGGGTTGGGGCGGAGGTCCTGGCGACAAGACACTCACTTACCCCCTGAATGCCTGGCAGACCCTGCAGATCTCACACTATCAGAGCTCCCTGACCGGAGCTATGGAAGTCGTGGGTCCTATCACCCCCTTTGAACAGTCCTGCACGGGTAGCGGCCACTTCAGAGGAGCCATGTCTTATGCATATTCTCTGCTGATGGCCCCCCCAGACTCTTACAAACCCCCGTATATAGAGGCCTGGGAGAGGGAGCTAAATAGGAGTTTCACGAAGGAACAGACGCAGGCCATGCTGCAGGTAGCTCACAAGTCATCTATGTCGTGTAGATATCAGGAGGCCTCCTATAAAGTTCTCTCACATTGGTACCTGGTACCGTCCAGGCTAGCGAGAATATTCCCCTCCTCCTCCCCCCTGTGTTGGAGGTGTTCAGGGGCCAGGGGCACAATGATACACATCTTCTGGGAATGTGGGGCACTAGCTAGGTTCTGGAGCAACGTCAGGAAAATTATCCTGATTTTGACTGATATAGACTTGGGTGAGGATCCGGCAGGATACCTCCTGGGCTTGGCTCCTACATCCCTCAGGAGGAGGACCAAGTCTTTACTGGCTCCCCTTCTGAATGCGGCCAGGACTTGCATTCCATCCTGCTGGAAATCGACGGCACCTCCCACGACGGCCATGTGGCTCACCAGGGTGGCCGATATTAGTAGGATGGAGGAGATGACGGCCTCGCTGAGAGGGAGGGTAGACGCGCATAGAGATCGGTGGCGGGTGTGGGAACAATTCACCTTCTCGGCAGAATACCTGAACTTTCTGCAGGAGTAGAGGCATGTACCCAGGCTAGGGAGCGGTCTTCCCTTGAGGTCTTTAACTTTATTTTAAATAAAAAATTTACTTTATTAAAGAAAACCATATTGCATGTGAAAGCCCTATTTCTACCGATTAGAACGGTACCACATATTTATCGGTAGCCCCCTGTTCCTGCCCAGGAGACCCCCCAAACTGAAACAAGTACTTTAGAACATTTACAAATAAAACTACCACCAAATCTACCATCCACACTACAAAGGGTTAAATCGAGAAAAAAAATCGAGGTTAAAAACCCTTAAAAATCCAAAACAAAATGACATGGGGTCCCCCTTACCCGAAGTAACCAGCCCGGGACCAGCTATGCAGGGCTTGTAGAAACAGGGCACAAGGGCCAGCTTTTGTGGCCCCTGGCCCTGCAGGCTACAAGCCCGCATAGCCCATGGCCACGGGCTCTTCTGCCCCCCCCCCCGGGCTTTGGGGAGGCAGGTAATTGGGGGTGCCGGGGGGGTTAATGGCAAGTCTCTCTTGGACCCCTTACCAGTTCACAAGGGGTTAAGTGCAAAAAAAAAAAACCCACACAATTTTTTTTTTTTTTTTTTTTTTAATACCTCCCATCCATCCTGGAGCACAGCACTGTGTCCCTCGGCAATCACTGGCTTCTGCTCACCTGCTGGAAGTCTTTTATAGCTGCTGGGTGACAGAACATAAGGGGTTAATTAAAAAAAAAAAAAAAAAAAAAAAAAAGACATAGGGTCCCCCCTCCCAGGGTTAAAAACCCTTACAAATTCCCCCCAAAAAATGACATGGGATCCCCCTTACCCGAAGTAACCAGCCCGGGACCAGCTATGCAGGGCTTGTAGACAGCTTTTGTGGCCCCTGGCCCTGCAGGCTACAAGCCCGCATAGCCCATGGCCACGGGCTCTTCTGCCCCCCCTGGGCTTTGGGGAGGCAGGTAATGGGGGTGCCGGGGGTTAATGGCAAGTCACCCGCTAGCCGCAGGTGACTTGCCAGACCCCCGAGCCTTGTGAACTGGTATAAGGGGTCTCATGAACCCCTTACCAGTTCACAAGGAGTTAGCAGTAAAAAAAAAAAAAACAGAATAAAAAATGACTTTATTAAAAAATAAACTTTTTTTTTACTTTACTCACCTCTGATCCTCAGCTCCTGTGTCCCTCGCAGCTCTGATGACAGTTGGTGTCATCGCTGGCCAGTGGAGGAGGGAGGCAGCCGACCAGATCATCACCTGCCTTCCTCCTCCTGTGGCCAGCGATGACAAGTGAAAAAAGGGGCGGGGCTTAGCGGCAAGATGGTGGCGCCCAGCGAGGAGGACATGGAGAGGGCCTTTCAGGCCCTCTCCTGAAGCTGGAGAGCCGGGGGGGGGGGCAATCAGAGGCCCCCCTGGTGAAGAGGAGACCCTGCGGGAGCAATTGGACATTGAGGTAAGTAAATGTAATTTTTATTTTTATTTTTACATGTATTTCGGCGGCTGCTGAAGGGGGGTGGTGGCTATTCCGGGCCCTCCCCTGCACCCGGGGGGGGGCTTGGGTGGGGGATCGAAGCCCCCCAGATGAAGAGGAGACTCGGCCGGATCAAACAAGGGGTCAGGTGAGTGTTTTTGTTATTTTACTTTTACTGTAGCAGGGGGCAAAGTCAAGCACGTAGATTCTACGTGCTTGGCACTTAAGTGGAGTGGAAGCGAGCACGTAGAACCTACATGCTTGGCACTGAAAGGGTTAAGCTAATTACTCTATCAGACCATGCACCAATCTCATTGACATTCAAGCTGGACTCCACACAATCACACTCAAAAATATGGAGATTCCCAAACTATTTATATACCTCCCAAAACTTCCCCAAAGAATTTATAACGAAAAATTGGGCAGACTTCATAGATTATGGGAAATGGCGAAGGCTGTTCTGAGGGGGCAAATCATAGCCTACACAGCCAGATTGTATTTTAAGTGTATTATACAATACACTTACAAAGGCATACAAAACATACCTAGAAAACAAGAAGTGATGGCTGGAGGCGTCCTTTATATTGGATACGCACATAGGAGCGTAGGCCAAAAGCAAACTACATTTTCAAAGAGCCAAATATTTTAGATTCGGCAACAAAGCGGGTGCATTGTTAGTCAACATGGCAAAACCAAGGGGACATAAAAGAACTATAAATATCATAAGGGACACAGACACGGGTCAAAGGACGCACGATTCCAAAGTTATAAACAATGCTTTTGAAAGCTACTTTAAAGAATCATACACCGCCACTGCATCAAACTACACCACAACAGAAGAATTACTGAGTAAAGCAAGACTTCCAAAACTTACAGCAGAGCAAAGGGCCACATTAAAGGCAGACATCACAGAGCAGGAAATAGCAAACACTATCAAAAATTTTAAGAACCAAAAAACACCAGCTCCAGACGGATACACGACTGAATTCTATAAAATATTAAGCCCTATGATCGTTCCCCACACTCAAAGAGGTATTTCATAAAATACACCATGGAACCCAGATGCCTCGATTTACTGAATCCTATACAATTCTATTGCCAAAACCAGACCGAGACCCAGACCTGGTTAAGTCTTACAGACCAATATCACTATTGAACACAGACTATAAAATACTATCCAAGATAATGGCGGATTGACTCCAGTGTTTTCTCCTGAAGCTACATACTAAACACCAGCTGGGCTTTGTGAGGGGCAAACATTTCAATAGGCATAAGAACTGCATTAACAGCGATTACTACTAAAAGAAACTCGAAAGAACTACTTCTCAGTTTAGATGCTGAGAAAGCTTTCGATAAGATATCATGGCCATGGCTAAACGCTCTACAAATGGAAAGAGCCTTTGGTAAGTCGTTCCCCTCATTGATACAATATATATACAGGGCACCAACATGCCGACTAATAGTTAACGGGCAACCCACGGACAACATCTTACTGGGTAGGGGAGTCAAACGGAAGCCCCCTTTCACCATTATTGTTTAAATTGGCCATTGATCCGCTCTTTCGACTATTGGAAGGGGAAGCTACATTTCAGGGCATAAAGGTAGGAGGAGAGGAGATAAAGATAACAGCGTTTGCAGACGATGTCCTCTTGTATATCACAAACCCCAAAAACACACTACCACGGATACTGGTAATTATAGCCCAATTTGGCTCGGTTACAGGTTACTCGATAAACTTAGAAAAATCAGCTGCCCTGTAGCTGAGCAGATGCACAAAGCCCAGCTGGGGGAACAATTTTCCATTTAAATTGAATAAACAGCATATAAAATACCTGGGAGTCTTGCTGCCTAAAAACCAGCAAAAACTCTATGACATCAACATTAAACCCGTAATAAGAGAAATTCAACGGGATTTGCAAACCTGGTCCAGTTTGACACTCTCATATTTGGGTTGTGTCTCCCTAATAAAAATGATCGCATTTCCAAAGCTGTTATTTTATATACAAACGCTCCCTCTTAAGAGGTAAGGAGATTACGGAACTAAACAAAAAATTCAGAAAGTTCATCTAGGCTAAGAAAAGGGCAACAATAAGCATAAGGGTGTTGCAGAAGCCTAGGGAGAACGCTGGAGTCAACCTACCAGACCTTTATAACTATAATGCAGCGGTGTTACTTGGGGTATTAAGAGATTGGATTAAAAATACTCAAACATTCACAAACCCACAGTTAGACCAAAACATGATACCAAATATCGAACTAACCTACCTAATACACATGCACAAAGCACTGCTACCTGAACACGTTACATTGAACCCACTATTAATGTCTATCTGGGAACTCTGGTAAAAATTAAGGAAAAGACACAATCTGAACCCCCACTCATCTACGCTTCTACCCATAACAGGAAAATACCATTTTGTGAGTACTCATCTGAAAAATGGATATTGTCAGTGTGCCACACACCCCGCTTCCCCTTTAATTCTTCACGATTGGGACATCCAAAAGCAGTGTCCACAAGGGATGGGTATCCGAAGGCAAAAATGAAGCATAACTTAAATGACTGCAGTCTGCAGAACTTTGCGGCCAAAAACAGCATCCGCTGAGGCTCGCACATCAACTTTGTAAAACTTAGAAAAAGTATGAACAGAAGACCAAGTGGCGGCCTTACAAACTTGTTCAACAGAAGCTTGGTGCTGAAAAGCCCAAGACGCTCCAACGGCGCGAGTAGAATGAGCAGTGATACGAAAAGGGGGAACTTTCCCCTTAGCAGAATAGGCCGCAATAACGGCCTGACGTATCTACTTGCTAATGGAAGATTTGGGCGGCGCCAAACCCTTCTTAGGCCCACAGGGCACAACAAAAAAGGCATCCGTCTTACGAAAAGGAGACGTAATAATCAAGTAGTACTTAACACAGCGTACTACATCCAAACAATGCAAAACCCTCTCTTTGTCATTCTTAGGATTAGGACACAAGGAGGAAAGAACAATATCCTGATTCAAATGAAAAGCAGAAACAACCTTAGGAAGAAAGTCTGGTTTAAACCGAAAGACCACTTTATCCTGATGCCTCTCAAAGTAAGGCACCTGGATAGACAAGGCCGCCAACTCCGAGACACGCCGGACCGAAGTGATAGCTACCAAGAAGACAATCTTCTGAGTCAGGGTAGACAAAGCAATATCTTGCAAAGGCTCAAAGGGAGGAGCCTGAAGAGCAGAAAGAACCAAATTCAAATCCCAAACTGGGAGTAATGGTTTCCTGGGGCGCCGCACATGCGTAACCCCCTGGAAAAAAGTTTTAACTAAAGGATGAAGAGCAAAACGCTTCTGAAAAAAGATAAGGCAGAAACTTGCCCTTTCAACGTACTTAGCTGAAGACCAGAGTCTAGGCCAGATTGTAAAAACTCCAGAATCCTGGAGACCGAAAAGACCCTACAAAGAAAGGATCTAATCTCACACCAAGCGATATAGGCTTTCCAAGTCCTATAGCAGATGATAGAAGAAGACCTCTTCCGGGCACTGATCAGAGTCTTGACAACTGAGTCAGAAAGACCCTCCTCCAAGATGGAGGTTTCAGCAGCCAGGCCGTCAAACCCAGCGCTGGTAAATTGGGGTAACACAACCGGCCCTGAGTGAGCAGATCGGGCTGAAGAGGCAGAACGAACTGGTCCACTGCCAGACCAACGATGTCTGCGAACCACACTCGCCTTGGCCACTTTGGGGCCACAAGAACGGCGGACACCCTTTCCAGAGCCATCTTCCGAACCACCCTGCCCAGCATGGGTATCGGAGGAAACAGGTGTAGAAATCCCAGATCCCCCCAGCTCAGGGACATGGCGTCCACTGCCAGAGCCAGAGGATCCTGGGAGAGCGACACAAAGTTCGGGAGCCTGTAATTGTGACGAGAGGCAAACAGGTCCACCTCCGGCGTCCCCCATCGGAGACACAGTGAGCGAAAAACCTGAGGATGGAGAGCCCATTCTCCCAGACGGGAAGAGCCCCTGCTCAACCGGTCCGCTTCCTGGTTCTCCACTCCTGGAATGTACACTGCCGAGAGACAAGGAACATGGGCCTCCGCCCAGATCAGGATCAGGGACACCTCTCAGAGCACCCAGACTGCGAGTCCCTCCCTGATGATTGATGTAAGCAACCGCTGTTCGATTGTCTGAACGCACTTGGACCGGAAGGCCCAGAACGTGTTGAGTCAGGAGAGCAAGAACCCGACGGATGGCTCTCAGTTCCAGAACATTGATGGGTAAGTGGGCCTCTTGAGGTCCCCACTGCCCCTGGAACTGAAGCTCCTTCCAGAATCCGCCCCATCCCGAAAGACTGGCGTCCGTGGTGACAACTTCCCAAAGAGGGGTCAGGAAAGACCTGCCCTTCACGAGATTGGCCGAGACCAACCACCACTGGAGGGACTGCCGGACCCGGGAGGACAACTGGAAGGGCTGATCCAGCGACCGAGGCTGCCGGTCCCAGGACGCCAACAGATAAAGCTGAAGCGTCCTCGTGTGAAATTGAGCAAAAGGAACTGCCTCGAAGGAGGCAACCATCAACCCTACCAGCCTCATCCCCAGACGGATGGATGGCCGAGGATTGGAAAGGAGGACCCGAGCCAACTCCTGAATCAGATGAATTTTGAACTGGGGGAGAAACACCCTGTGTTGACGAGAGTCCAACTGCATCCCCAGAAAGGACACCCCCCTGGCCGGAGCGAGGGAGGACTTGGGGAAGTTGATCACCCAACCAAAGCTTTCCAGCGTGGAGACCACCATCCTGGTGTCTGTCTCCGATTGATTGATTGACGGAGCCATGATGAGAAGGTCGTCCAAATAAGGTACGACACGAATGCCCCGAGATCTGAAAATGGCCATCACCCCTGCCAGCACCTTGGTGAACACTCTTGGAGCCGAGGTAAGGCCAAACGGAAGTGCCACGAATTGAAAATGCTGATTTTTCATCACAAAATCGAAGAAACCGCTGATGAGCCTGGCAGATGGGAACATGAAGATAAGCATCCTTGATGTCCATGGACGTCATGAAGTCCCCCTGCCGAAGGGAACCGACGGCCGTACGCAAAGTTTCCATGTGAAACTTCCGAATACGGATGAACTTGTTGAGTAATTTCAGGTCCAGGACGGGACGAACCGACCCGTCCTTTTTGGGGACTGCGAATAGATTGGAGTAGAAACTGAGGCCCATCTCTAAGCACGGTACCGGCCGGATGACCGCCATTTCTAACAGATTCTTTACCGGCGCCAGGAGCTCCTGTGCGGCCAAAGGATCGATGGGCACCCGAGACCGAAAGAACCGTGAAGGAGGGCGAGACTCGAATTCCAGTTTGTAACCGGACGACACCACCTCCAGGATCCATCTGTCCGGAACCTTCTGGTCCCAAACCTGGGAGAAGTGTCACAATCGTCCCCCCACCAGCACGGGTGAGGGCAGCCCCTCATTGCTGAGCGGGCTTACCGGTAGGCTTGGGCTTGGTGCCCCAGGACTGAGTGGGACGGCCCCTCCCCCGGGTCCAACCTGCACCTCTGGTAGCGGGAAAGGAAGCCCCCCTACCCGCTCTGAATCCCCGAAATGAAGGCCTACCAGAACTTGCCCCCCTAAAGGGACGACGAGGCCTCTTGCGTTGCGGCATTTTACCACCTTTTGCGACTGAATCAATTTTTTCACCAAACAGTCACAAGCCCAAAAAGGGGAGAGCTGTGAGCACCTTTTTAGAAGCCGAGTCCGCCGACCACTGACGCAGCCACACTGACCGCCGAATAGCCACCAGCATTGCCGCTGTCCTGCTACTCATAGCCAGCGCATCGTCCTGAGCGGTCAGAACATAGGAAATAAAAGACTCACACTGCTTAAGAGCACTAAACTCACTACAAGCGGGATCAAGATCCACGCATAGATCCTGAACAGACCTAACCGCCAATAGAAGAAGCGCCGAAGCACACACCGGGCGCATCGTCGATCTGGCACTAATAAAACCATGGCGAGCATACTGGTCAATCCGACGATCCTCACCATCCTTAAGGGCAGTGGTCTCAGAAGACTGCACCATAGCCGTGCTAGAGAGCCCTAGCACAGGGGTATCGACGTCAGGGGGAACCGACCAAAGCTTCACCAATTCTGGCGGAAAAGGATAGCGTTTATCCGTGGGTCGAGCGGAGGAGATAAGCTCCTAGGCACCTATAGTGCCATCTACCAATTGCCCAGTGAGCAGCCTGGGCTGGGAGGCTTCCATTTAACCATATAGGTAACAAACAAACTGGGCAGAAATAGACCCAAAGGGGTGCCGGGGTAAGACCCCGGCTACCTGCAAGCAGGAGACTTCATTCTTCTGTCTTGTCGTCATGCAGAGAGAAAAACACTGGTGTTAAATGGGAGGTACCAGGTATATATAGGCCGGAAGGGGGCTTTCTGCAACAGCGTCCTGGCGGTGAGTAACCCAATCGTGAAGAATTAAAGGGGAAGTGGGGTGAGTGGCACACAGAATATTTAGAATTCTTAAATGGGGACACAACACGCCCATATACAGATTGGGAAAGGGCAGAAATCACTCAAATTAGACAAATATTAGTACCAAGTAGAGAGAATGCTCACCTACCAAGAACTCAAAGAAAAAATCCAATTTATGGCCTCACATACTTTTGCATGGTTCCAAATATCATCCTATGTCAAAAAAAATTTAAAAATTATCCGCTAGGGACTGGGACAATGAACTGGACACACTCTTAAAGTGGTCCTTCACTCTGAATAAGAGTCTATCTTATATGTTTCCCACACACTGTACATACAGATTGCTCACATAAAAAAATCATACTACCTGCATCTACTGCATGTTATGAGCCTTTAAACATCCAAGATGGCGGCTCATGGAACATCAGGCAGCCTGCAAACAGGAAGTGCCTTCTGACTGTGCTGCTCTGCATTCTGGGATTGCTGACCTTTTCCTGACCCCAGCTCTGCTCTGTGTGAGCAAAGCACAGCTATAAGCCACCCCCTGTACTTTATCCCACTCTCCTCAGTAAGTGTGATGCTTCCGAGTCAAGATGGCGGCGCCCGTATCCTAAAGTCCTGAACAGAGTTGCCGGCCAGTGGGGGAAAGAATAATAAGTGACTAAAAACATAAAATATATGAACTTTAGATGCTGGGGAATCGTTTTTAAGGTTTTGGGCTTTTCAATAAATCATGGTGAAGGTCCGGTTTTTAACACGACTGCCACGAATCGTAGAGCTATAGCGAGTATATATAGCGAGTATATAGCGAGTAATAGCGAGTTTCTTAAGACAGCCACTACAATATGAGGAACTCAATACAGGGATGATCAAATGGTGCACTTACCTCCCGGAGCTAGAAATTGATGATCTGCTAAGAATGTACAAATAATCTTGGGCAACCTTACAGGCCTCTACATATAGGGAAATGCTCCTCAGACTATATCATTACAACTATGTCACCCGCCCGATTGGTACAGATGGAACTATCGGATTCAGACAAGTGTAAAAAGTGTAGGGAGGAGGGGGCAAATCTATACCACTGTCTGTGGGAATGCCCCGCCATCAACCAATTTTGGAGAATACATATATACATGACCACGAAATTGATAAATTACTTACCTTTAACACCAAAATGGGTGATATTTGGCTCAATAGATTCAGTCAACCTGAGAGTGGATAGCGGTACTAAGAGGTTAATACAGATAGTATCAGTGGTTGCAAAAAAAGTCATGCTCCAAAATTGGATTGGTGCCAACCCCCCCTCCTTCCGACACTTCATGGAAAAGTTACAACAGGTTTTTAAATTTGATTGGACAGATGCAACATTGGACAAGGAGAAAAAGACGCCCAATTTTTTCAAAGCTTTATTGACACCTTACATATAGAAGTCAAGCAGAAATTATATCAAACATTTAGAGACACCACATGGTATATGACTAGGACGATAGTAGGAGATAACTCGGTGGATCTTACTGGGAGAAACTTCGCTGGGGTGTCACAGCCCTCACCTTGACAAAGTGAATCCATGGGGTAGACAAGAATGCACGCAACAATCACATGGGTAACGTATGATAAATGCTAATCCACAGTTTGATATAGAAAAGGAAAACATAGCCGTGGTTTCATATGACATTGTAAAAGCTTTATTTTTCTGTGATATACCAAAATAACTATGTAACAATTTTGTATTATGTACATTGTAGCTATGTTGATAAACCCAATAAAAAAAAAAAAACGACACAAAAAACTTTTTAAATCTAGTGAAAAATGACTTGTCAACAGAGGGTGACAACAGAAGAAGAGTTAAAAGTAGCTATGCATGTTGGGTATTGTTCTGTTCTGGGGACCTTGTGCTTTCAGATTTAGCTTGTTTTATCTTGCTCACATATTTTAGAAAAATTTGTTTATTCTGTTTTGTACAATTATACAATTAATGTTTTTATACATTTTTTTAGGGAAACCCTGTGCAACGTAAGAATTCTTCAAGGGATTACTTCCAGAAAGATGAGCCCACTACAACAAGCTGGGTACGCCTAAAAAGAATCCTTCAGCATGACCCACGGAGAGTAAAAGGATAGGGTCCCTTATGATAAGATTTAACGGGCCCCTCATGATAGGACTTAGCACTGCTGCTTTAAGAAGATTTAGCTATAAGAATATGCATTCATTTTGTGTGAAATGCTGTTTTAGATCCTTATCCCCCCCACTGCTCACAGGAATGTGCCTAATCACGATGACCTTGTACAGTTCTGTCTATGCAAACTTCTTGATTTGTTACTGTACTAAGGAAGTCCTCCCTAAACGATGGTTTACGAGGAGTGCTTGACCACCCCCCATGAGTTATGTTTTCCTGCTGACACTGTTGAACTCTAGTTCTTGCTGAAACTGCTGAACTCTAGATGTACCCCTACTCTTGCAAGGGTGGGGGCAAGTATCCCGTGACAATACAATAAAGATTCATTGCTCGTACGCTCTCCGATCTAGATCGTGGTTACTCCACTGAAGGACAATCACAAGGGGTCTAGGGCGTCTTGGGCCACAAACCCAGGGATAGAAACAAATACCCCAACAGAGAGAAGGCTCCACCCCCTTGGAGTTAACACACTGAAACAGAGGTTAAACGCCCCACCTTACCCCTTCCTCCCCACCTCAGTCTTTATAAAGTAACCCCTCAGACTATACTATGGGTGAGTAAAAAGGTGTCCTGCTGAAGGATTCTTAAAAAATCCACTACCGGTAAGTCTAATGGGGTTTTTTTCTAATCATCCTTCAGCATGGCCCATGGAGAGGATTAGGCGAGTAATTATACCTTAAGGGTGGGAAGCCGCAAGTAGTACCCTTCTACCTGATGCTTTGCATATAGTAGATCAAGTCTATAATGTTTGAGGAAGGTGTGGGGTAAAGACCACATTGCTGCTTTGCAGATCTCTTCCTAAGAGGTGCCTGTCTTCTCTGCCCATAGAATGGGCAGACACCTCTGGGGAGAGGCTCCCAAAGAAGAATAGGCTTGTGCAATAGCCTGTTTTATCTATCTGGCTATAGCAGACTTCGAGGCTGCTAAGCCTTTTTTTTTTACTGCTGAAAGTTACATAGTTAATACAGTTGAAAAAAGACATATGGAGACTACTGATAAGCGGGCCCTGCATGGTTTCATCTTAGATTTACTAGATTTTGTGCTAAGTCACAATATCTGTTTTTGACATGGGATATTATAGACAAATCAGAGGCGTTGCCATGGGAGCTCGCTGTGCCCCTTCGGTTGCTAATCTTTTCTTAGGCTGGTCAGAGAGGGAGGTTGTATGGGCAGATGAATTTGCTGATTACCATCAACATATCCTTGGATGGTTTCGTTATATCGATGATGTGCTCATCCTATGGCATGGGCCCGAGGATTTGGGCAGTACATTTATTGATTGCCTAAATAAAAATAATTATAACATATTCTTTACCCATACAACCTCTTCCCACCAGGCCACTTTCTTGGATTTGACCTTGACACTCGAGGGGGATGGCACTATACGGACTACACTCTTTAGAAAGGCTACCGCAACCAACAGTTTATTGCATTTCATGAGTGCCCATCCTAAGAACCTAAAGAAGGGGATACCCACTGGTCAGTTTCTCAGGCTGAAAAGAAATTGTTCAAGGACGAAGCTATTAAATTGGAGCATTGTTTTGTACAACGGGGTTATCCGAAAAAAATTCTGAACAGAGCGCAATGGAGAGCAGAAGAAACCACAAGGGAAGATCTATTGAGATATCGACATCGCAAACGCAACGAAGAGGTGAGGTTTTCGTCTGAATATAATAATGATTGACATCTACTCAAAGGCATTTTTAAAAAGCATTGGCCAGTCCTGAAAACAGACCCATATTTAGCAAGGTGGGTAAGGAAGGGACCATTGATGACTCCGCGACGAGCGCCTACCCTAAGAGATCACCTCTGTAAAAGCCACTACACACGTCCGCGTACGTGGCTATCTAGTAAAAACATGGGTTCGAGTAGGCCTTGCGGGCAATGCAATATTTGCAAATACGGCGTTACCTGTAATAATTTTAGTGGTTTACATTCTCCCAAAAGGTATCGGATTTACCAACATTTAAATTGTCGAACAGAGGGTATCATTTATATGATACAGTGTAAGTGCCCTAAGCGAAACAAAAAACTCAGGAAGAAATAGAATACAGGGACATTTATCGAATATAAAGCTGGCAAAAAGGGATATGGAGGCAGGAAAAACCTTGACCCCTATGGCTGCACACTTTTTGACGTACCATAATGGGAATATGGAAGGAACGCGTATTACCCTCATTGAAAAGGTGAGTTTGGGGGGGAGGGGTGGCAATCTAAAAAGACGACTGGAACAAAAGGAGTTGGAGTGGATCTATAAATTAAACACTAGAGCATCTCATGGAATTAATGAGGATTTTAGTTCTATTTCTTTTTTGGGGCGGGAAGGATAAATTGGGGTTATTTTTGCCTTTGAAGCATATATGGGTAGATAAATTTATTGTCAATGTATACTACATTATGAGCACCATTAATTGTTTGCGGTTGTTGTTTTTCATGTTATAGATCATGGTAGTTGATTTTGGAGGATCCGTCCACTCTGTACTTATAATATACCTGGAATTCAAGTTTCATCAAAGACCAGGCCATATATTTGTCTAGCTTTCGGGATGTCGCCCACCCCCGCCGCTGAAGTACTCACCTGCTGTCTCCGCTCCTTGAATTGTGCAGGATCCTAGGCTGTCTTAGTATCACATTATTGTATGCATCCAGATAAAAGGGGTTGAATGGGATGTTAAATGCTCTGTCAATATTAGAGTAGTTTGGTCCCCTTCATCACCTTATTCCATCTCTGGGTATAAATTCATCAATTTACATATTGTTTTATTTATGATATCATACGGCCTTTGAGGTACCCATATTGTTATGCAATGGACCTAGTTAATTTATAATCTAAAAAATTAAAAAATGAAATAATCAAAATCTAATGGAGGTACAAGATGTTTGGTGCCTCATGAATGGGCATACAGTAATGTAGTTTTTCTTTTATATTTTGCGTTATTTTTTAATAGTCATTAATATATTGTAGAGGTTTATAATGTTCGATATGTCAGTGAGATGGATTAGATTAAATTATTATATTAACATCAATGTGCCCCATATCTTTAGCCTAATCGGCATTTTTTCATTATATTTTTCCATTCTGTCCCCATACACATTTGTACATATATATCACTATATTTGAATTAATGTTGTAAGTAATTTGTTTACACACGATTAATTATGTGGTTATTAATGTTTTGTATATATCGTTGTTTCTGCCCGTACCACCTTCCTCTCCTTTAAATCTCAATGGAGTGTTGTTGCTTGCCATGAGATGAGAGGACGGGGTGGCGCGCTGCGCGCGCATGACGACCTGGAGCCGATGCTCCGGCACCTCCTACTGCAGGGGAGAGTGTCGAGGCGAGAGGTAGAAGGGCGCATGCGAGCGCCACGTCCGTAGCTTGTGCGTTCCATGGCTGCGGGTAGGCGGCGGCCTGCCACGTCATCCCCACGCACCTCCCGACGGACGCGCGGACGGGGCGTGGTTTGGCGCGCTGCAGCCCCGCTGTCCGTTTGGCGTTCATTATGCTGAGGGGTTTAAATACGGGAAATCAGCATAATATCACATCCTGAAGAAGTGGGGCGGTTAGTTCCCACGCAACGCGTCGGTGTGTTTTGAGGGATATCAGGACGGGACTCTTCATACATGGTGATATAATATATATTTTCTTTATGTAAATGTTTCCTCCTTACCTCTGACTTTTTGATTGTTGTCAGTCTATCTTTTGCAGCTGGCACAGTGTTTTGGTATTTTTCTTCATAGCACTTAGCACTTTAATGAAATAGCAATAGTTTTCCTTTTATGTATTGGCACATGATCATAATCAAGTTTTGGGTTTGTTTTGCACAATTTTTATAGCACATGTAGATACACGTTTATTAATGTTATGATTTTTGAGTATTGTAAATGTATTTTAGCACTCTAAATATTTTGGTAATAGCTGCTTATTAATTGGATTTTAAATAGGAGGGTTTTTGACTAGTGAGATCTTTGATAATACAATTAGTCCCTGCGTCCTAGGATACCCTTGTATATAGTTTTAATTTATTTTAAATGTATGTGTCTTTCATGTATTAATTGATCTTGGTGTAAATAAACAAATATTCAGTTTATTTTTTTATAATTCTTCGGTGTGCAGCTGTATATTGTGACAGCCATTTTTGGGGTTGATCTGGCGCCCCCCCCCCCCTTGAGTTGTGAAAAAAAGACATATGTCGGGGGCGTGGTTTGCCGATGGCGGAGTAGGCAGCTAACCTGTGGATCTCTGCACAGTGACAACCCGGACAGACACATAAGGCACCAGGCAGCAGCTCCCTTTCTTTGATGTCCCCACGCCGGAAGATTTCGGGCACAGTGAGGCAGAAATCAGCCTCTATCGCCCACTACTTTGAAGCAGCGGGCCGGACAGCAGAGGGAGACAGTGCCGGCAACATGGCGGTGATGCGTCAAGAGGACGACGCACATGGAGGGAGAGGAGGCTGAGGCGTGCTGGGGTCTCCCTCCATGACCCCGGCTGACGCGGAGAAGAGATGCGTGCGGGAGCCCCGAGCAGCGTCTGCCCCTGCTTGTGCCGAGGAGAAAGCTCGGGGGACATGCCCTGTTCCCCAACTTGATCTGGATGGACCCCTGGAAGGCAGGCTGATAGATGTGTCCAGCAGTGCCCAGCAGCCACATGCTACAGTAGCGGCCGTCCCTGTGGAGCGAGTTTGGGATGCCCCTGGAGCGGGGGGTAAAACCCCGCAATCAATCCGCCAGTCCCCTGAAAGGTCCTGGAGCACGGGCCCCACCCGATGAAGACTGGCCCCCCAAGGCCCTCCCCCCCCAGAAACGACAATAGGTCACCAGCAGAAGCATTTGTGGCCCTCCCCTATGGGATTCCCTCGGATATGCAGCAGGTGCCCCCGTCACTGATCTCGGCCCTGGTTGACGTGGTTCGATCCAACATTTCTGACTCCCTTCCCGCTCAAACTTTGATGGATACATCACACAAATGGCGAACACTCTCTGTAAAGAGCTCAGCACACTGCAGGAATTCTATCTCTGAAGTCTCTCACAAAGTGGATTCAATTGAGCAAGATCAATCCACGCTGACCCAGAGAGTGGCAGCCCTGGAACAACTGCAGCAAGAGGACAGGAGACACTTCCGCTCTCTACCTTAGCCTGGATGACCTGGAGAACCGAAGCAGACGCAACAACGTCAGGCTGAGGGGGCTCTCAGAAACGGTTGCCCAGCCAGATCTAGAACTTACGGCAAAAATCATCTTCAACATGATCCTGGGGTCCCCTCCTGCGGACGACATCAGCATCGACAGAATCCATCGTGCCCTTGGCCCCAGACCAGCAGATCTGCAGCGACCTAGGGACGTGATCTGTAGAATTCACTACTACCAAATCAAGAACATCCTGAGAAAGGCGTGGGAGAAAGGGCCGATCAGATTTTAGGGCTCGTCCGTGACAGTCCTGCCTGACCTCTCTTCCAGGACACTTCAAATGAGGCGAGCCCTGAGACCCTTGCTTGAGGTGATTCAGCGCCAGGGGGCCTCCTATCGATGGGGGTTCCCGTTTCACCTTATTGTCCGCCGGAACAGGAGATCTTTTGCCTTGAAGACGGTCGATCAGCTTCCGCAGCTTTTTGCCTTCCTGGACACTGACCCAATCAGAGTTCCGGACTGGCTCGCGCCGACTCATGTTGTTACATGGTAGGCAATTTGAGAGGGGGCCACGTGGACCGCCTAGGAGAGCGAGGGGGGCCCCAAGACGCCGGGAGCCCCTGCCCGGTAAGAGCCTGAAAGATAGACCACCATTGAGCTGTGACTTTTTCCTGCTGCGGGCCATCCCAGGGTTGTCCCGTTCCTCGACCTCCCCGATGACGAAGATGATCTAGCTGACCCGGACGGGCGATTGCCGCCCTTGCCCCCCCCCCTACTAGATTGGTGAGGACCGGTGGCCCCGAGAAGCTGGGAGGAAGGACATACAGGGGCTGGGGGGAGGGAGGGTGCCGGTTGAGAGATGGTGCTTGGGGTGGGCGGGGATGGGGGGTCCGGCTCAAGCTGCTTTTTGTTGCTCTTTGTCATGATGTCCTTAAGTGCCTAACCCTTCCTGGTCCATGGTTTGACGGCAGATCTGCTGGGCGGCTGCTGCTGTGGGTGTCACGTTCGTGGGGAGGCCCGTACAGATCAATCCACCGCCCTGGACGTCGGGCCCCGTTCGCATCCTCGCCTGTGCTGGGTCGTGGGCGGGGCTGGGTGGCCAGGGGGACATGCTCCCCTGCTTATGCGGGGGGGGTGCCCGATCATGCAATGCCCCGGGGTCGGCTTTAGATCTCGTGGTTGTCTTTGGGCATATTCCCACAAGCGGGTGATGCCTGCAGGTTTAAAAGTGTTAAAGTATAAAAAGTTAAAATGTTGGTTGTACTTGTTGCAGGGCTGCTATTAAATTTAAAAATCATAAAAATGTCTGATGTGTGCATCTTCTGGGCTTGAGGCCGGGAGATTTGGCCCTGGTGGTGCGGACCCTGGCCGCCCGCCCTGCCCCCCCAGGTTAATGGGATCCTGGGCACACGCGAGACGAAGCGTGGGGGGCATCCCCCCTCGTCCATACGAACTGTTCCCGGTGCCTCCTTTGGACCTTGTGCCCACAAGACGACATAATGATACATTGCTGTCTGTACCTTTTATAGAGTTATAGAGTAGTTTTTTTTTCTCTCTCTTTTAGTCCTTATATGATGTGACAATGTTTTTAAGTGTGTGCATCTCCTACGCCTATACTGCACTCGTCTTACACTCCCCCATCTGTACTGGCGCTAACTTAAACAGGGAAACGAGGGTGCTCGTGGTCCTTGTGCACCGCGAGACCCCCCCGTAACAGAGTCTCTGACCCCGGTGCCCTGCTACCCTGAATAACCCCTTCCCGAATAACGCTCTCCCTGAATACTCCCTCCCTTTGCCCACCACTTATCTTTACGGGTACATTGCTCCTACCCACCTAACCCCAAATGCACCCCCCCTCCGTGTGCTAGGAACCCCTACCCACAACCGAGCCCTCCCTCCTACCCCCCCTTTTTTTTTCCTCTTTTCCTATCTCCTTTTCCTCTCCCCCCTCCCTCCTTTTATTTATTTATTTTTTCTCTTCCTCTTTCCCGCTCTCTTCCTCTCTCTCCCCCTCCCTCTCCTCCCTTTTGTCTACCTACCCCTCCTTCCAAACCTTGCCTAAGGCACTACCCTCTCCTCCTTGCAGCCCGTATACCTGTACTCCCCGTCCGATATCTGGCATCCTTAGCTGTTGTGCCCGGTGCTCATTCCATGGCTGGCGCCTTTTGCTCGATATGGTAAAGCTGACAGTCTGCTCTTTGAACATCAAATGATTCAATGTTCCCAAAAAGCGCTCCAAGGTTCTATATGACCTGCACAAGCAAAGAGTTAGCATTCTCCTTCTCCAGGAGACTCATTTTCAGGGAGAAAAGGTGCCTAACCTGTGCCATAAATATTTCACATCCTGGTACCATAGTACCAACCCACAAAGCAAATCACGGGGTGCATCCATAGCAATCCACAAATCCCTGCCCTTCAAAGAGATGGACCACCTTGCAGACCCCAAGCGGAGGTTTGTCTTTCTAAAGGTGACGATACACCAGAAAATTTACACGGTGGCGAACGTGTATTTACTGAATTATGACCAGGCTGGGGCACTTCAGAAGTACCTCAGGAAACTGGAGGAGTTTGCTGACGGAATTTTAATATTTGGGGGAGATTTCAATCTCACGTTGAACCCCCCCCCCCCCCTTGGATTCTTCATCCGGGAGGTCCTCAGTGCCATTGGGGAGGTTGCAGTTCCTGCGGAGGGTGCTTCATGGCATGCAGTTGATGGATGTATGGAGACTGGAACATGGACAGGCTAGAGACTACACATACTTCTCGCCCATGCACGGATCTTATAGTCGTATCGGCTATATCCTCCTAAGCCACCACGCCTTGCAATGGCATCCCGAGTCCCGCATTGGCCCCTTTCTGTGGTCGGACCATGCGCCGTTTTTTGTTTCATTTGTCCTACCAAATGCAGCACCGAAATGCTGGAACTGGCGCTTAAACGATAATCTTCTGAGGGACACGGTATGCATGAATAGAGTGAAGGAGGCGATCATCAACTTTGCAGCCGACCACGAGCGGGACGACTGCGCACCAGCAATTCAATGGGAGGCACTTAAATGTGTCCTTAGGGGAGTCTTAATTCAGGAAGGCTCAAGACTGAAGCGTGAGAAAGCGGCTTTTATCACCAAGATGTTGCAGACTATTTACGACTTGGAGTCTAGGCATAAACAAGACCCCACTCCAGAGTTGCTCTTTGAGCTCTCGCTCAACAGAAGCAAGTTACTTAAACTATATGATCAAGCCCATCTCAGTTACAGGGACAGGCTATAATGTATGAACACGCGAACAAATGCGGGAAGCTTTTGGCCAGATCGCTCCACAGCAGGTCAGAAACAACGTTCATCCCAAGCATCAACATGGGGAGAGGAGAGAACATCACGGACCCATCTAAGATACCGGAAGTGTTTAGAAGTTTTTACAGCAACTTGTACAACCTCCAAACAGGACTCACCCAAGTCTCAGCTGCGGCACTGGAGGCGAATATAAGTGATTACATAGCAGAGACTCCACTTCCAACAATCCCCGAGGACTCTTCGACAGACCTAGAGATCCCGTTTACGGAACCTGAGGTTCTGAAAGCCATCAAAGAGGCCCCTGCAGGAAAAAGCCCAGGGCCAGAAGGCTTCACGCCAAGATTTTTCAAGGCCTTGGCTCCTCAGCTCGTTCCCTGGTTGGCGAGAGCATACAACGATATAGGGGCGGAGTGCCCTTTCCCGAAGCAAGCCCTGGAGGCCACAATTACAGTGATCCCTAAGCCAGGTAAGGATCCTGCAGCGTGCAGCAGCTACAGGCCTATTTCATTACTTAATGTTGACCTGAATTTATACGCAAAAGTAATAGCCACAAGAATCAAACTATTCATCCCTCAACGGATATTTGGACCAAGTAGCTTTCCCTCGCGAAGCCAGGGACAATACCAATAAAATACTGGACCTCACTGCCCATGTCGGCATCCCGGCATGTGTCTTATCCTGCGACGCCGAGAAGGCATTCGATAGGGTAAGCTGGAGCTTCCTCAAAGCAACCTTCTCCCAGATTGGCATGGGCCCCATTATTATCTCCAAGATCCTGGCTCTATACCAGGAACCTTCAGCCCGTGTTAGGGCCAACGGTATAACGGTATCAGAACCATTCATAATCACAAATGGCACTCGCCAGGGCTGCCCTCTCTCACCCCTGCTGTACATACTAACAATGGAGCACTTAGCAATATCTATAAGGAACAACCCAGATGTCAAAGGGATTGAGTGCGGGGGGGAGACAATATAAAGCCTTGATTTTTGCAGATGACCAGCTCCTCCACTTAACATCTCCGGACATATCTTTCCTGGCGGCTCTCAGGGAGTTTGAGCGGGTTGGCCAGCTATACAACTTATTAATTATGCAAAATCTGAGGCGTTGAACATTACCCTGCCGCAACCCTTAGTGGAGAGGCTTTGGAGCAGTTTTCCATTTAAGTAGCAGCCCACCACAATAAAATATCTGGGTGCCCTTATCCCATCCGACTTAGACAACCTCTACGAACTAAATTTCAAGGCACTACAGGCCAAGGTCCACCAAGACATTGCAAAATATGATAGGAGGACGATATTCGTGGTTTGGAAGGATAAACATCCTGAAGATGGATATACTTCCACGGTTTTTGTATCTCTTTCAAACGATACCGATCATCCTCCCCAGGCACTTTTTCAAAACGATACAAGCGGCATTCCTGAAATTCATCTGGGGCTCGCGGAAACCACGAATCAGATTTAATATATTGGCCAGACCAAAGAGCGCGGGCGGAACTGGGGCTCCGGACCTAAGGCTGTATCATGCTGCGGCCGTCATTACAAGGATGGCGAGTACAGGAGAGAAGACAAGCTCTGGGTCCAACTGGAGCGAGATCTTCTAGGGTTTAACCCGTGTTCCCTCCCGTGGGTTTCCACTGCGGGGAATGCCAGCAGAAAAGGGTTCCCTTACCTGATCCAGCATTTCCTTTCCAGCTGGGATAGATTGCAGCGACAGGGGGAGCTGGTGAATAGACCAGAACCTCTCACCCCCATTGTTTAATAACCCAGAGTTCGCAACGGGACAGAATACTTCCCGTTTTTTGATCTGGAGGGAGGCAGAGGACACTAGATTACGAGACATACTGGCAGGTTTGCTGAAATGGACCATATTTTGAGGATGGAGGAGCTGATGGAGGAGGATGGAGGGGGAACTGAGGCACACTGGACAACTTGGATGAACTGGATCAGATTCAGTGATTCAGACGAGGCAAAGGCCTTCGTGGCGGTGGATGTGGATCAGGGATGAGATGCATCGCAATTAGAACTGGGTGAGTGGGTCGCCTTCCCGGTGCACACAGCGGCGACCCGTCGGCACACCATTCCTTTCCCTCCCCAGTCTTTTCTTTTTTCCTCTTTCTTAGGTTTTCTTCTCTCTCTCACCCCCTACCTCCCTGTCTTTTCTCTTCATCCCCTACTTCGCCCTCCTCTTCCATGATGGGTTCCCTCCCCCCCATTACGACCACCTCGGCCCGGCCCCGAGTCTTTTCTCTGACCACGCCTGTGCCTCGAGATGGAACCACTGATGGAGCACATGCGCGTCGGGCCCCCTGACCGTCCTCGGGACTGATGTGGGGATGAACTCTTGGCCCCTGACTGGGACTAGGTGTTGAGGACGCCCCCGCACTTCTCCGGGGATGGGCGTGGCGGAGGTTGACCACTGGGCCCAGCGTGGTGCTTTACAGGAGGCACCCCCATACGTGTTCAAAACAATGTAAGGCACGTCTCCTGATGGTGGCCTTGGCCTCGATATATTAGGTGGCTTGGGTAGCCCGCTTAAAGATTCCGACGCTCGCTGTCAGGGGTAAGAGATGCTAGCACGATGCGCGGTTGGATACATGTAATGTTTCGTAGGGGTGGATTGTCGGCGGCGGGGTGGGGCAGGAGCTGGGACGTTGTCCCAGCTGCAATTGGAGACGGGGGTGGATGTGAACCTGGATTGGACTCCTGTTTGAATTGCCTTTCCTCTTATACCTGTATTGTTTATTCTTTGTCTTTAAAATTGAAAATCTTAATAAACAAGAGATTAAACTAAAAAAAAACATGTGTCCATCAGGTTCAACCAAGGTTGTTGGGGTAGGGGGAAGTATAATATTTTTTATTTTATTTTAAATTATAGGTGGAAGTTATTTATCGCATTTTTTGCTTTTTTAATGATAACAGCTAATAGTAACTGTTAATGTTATTTTCTTCTAAATAAGCATCTAATCCTTTTTTGAAGCTGTCAGCAGTTGATGCTGTAACAAGCTTCTGTGGGAGGCTATTCCATAGATTTATAGTTCTTATGGTAAAAAATGATTGGTCACCTCCAGAGACTAAATTTCTTTTGCTGCGGCCGTCATTACAAGGATGGCGAGTACAGGAGAGAAGACAAGCTCTGGGTCCAACTGGAGCGAGATCTTCTAGGGTTTAACCCGTGTTCCCTCCCGTGGGTTTCCACTGCGGGGAATGCCAGCAGAAAAGGGTTCCCTTACCTGATCCAGCATTTCCTTTCCAGCTGGGATAGATTGCAGCGACAGGGGGAGCTGGTGAATAGACCAGAACCTCTCACCCCCATTGTTTAATAACCCAGAGTTCGCAACGGGACAGAATACTTCCCGTTTTTTGATCTGGAGGGAGGCAGAGGACACTAGATTACGAGACATACTGGCAGGTTTGCTGAAATGGACCATATTTTGAGGATGGAGGAGCTGATGGAGGAGGATGGAGGGGGAACTGAGGCACACTGGACAACTTGGATGAACTGGATCAGATTCAGTGATTCAGACGAGGCAAAGGCCTTCGTGGCGGTGGATGTGGATCAGGGATGAGATGCATCGCAATTAGAACTGGGTGAGTGGGTCGCCTTCCCGGTGCACACAGCGGCGACCCGTCGGCACACCATTCCTTTCCCTCCCCAGTCTTTTCTTTTTTCCTCTTTCTTAGGTTTTCTTCTCTCTCTCACCCCCTACCTCCCTGTCTTTTCTCTTCATCCCCTACTTCGCCCTCCTCTTCCATGATGGGTTCCCTCCCCCCCATTACGACCACCTCGGCCCGGCCCCGAGTCTTTTCTCTGACCACGCCTGTGCCTCGAGATGGAACCACTGATGGAGCACATGCGCGTCGTTTTTCTATTCGAAGGGAGCGCCCCCTTTTCTTAAGAGAGGATTTTACCTGAAATAGGGTAGCCCCATATTTTCGTATGGGCTACTTATATATTTATACAAGTTAATCATGTCCCCCCTGAGTTGTCTCCTCTCAAGACTAAACAGATTTAATTCTCATAATCTTTCCTCATAACCAAGTTCCTTCATTCCTCTTATTAGTTTGGTGGCTAATAGTCAGAGCGTCCTTTCTATAAATGGGTGTCCAGAACTGGACGGCATATTCCAGGTGAGGGCGCACCAGTGCCTTGTAAAGAAGCAAAATTACATCCATATCCTGTGATTCCATGCCTCTTTTAATGCATAGTACCTTGGTGGCCTTGGAAGCAGCTGCTTGGCATTGCATGCTGTTATTTAGCCTGTGATCTACCAGTACCTCCAGATCCTTCTCAACAAGTGACTCTCCCAGTTTTACTCCCCTGAGGACATATGTGGCCTTCAGGTTGTTAGACCCCAAGTACATGACTTTACATTTCTCCACACTGAACTTCATTTTCCAAGTGGATGCCCAAGTAGATGTGTCCAAGTCAGCCTGAAGCTTGTGAACATCTTCAATAGACTGCACTGTGCTACATATCACAGTGCTTATAATTCCATCTTCTATGTTGTTTATAAACAAGTTGAATAATAGTGGGCCCAGCACTGAACCCTGGGGTACACCGCTTACAACCGGTAACCAGAGTAGGAAAGTTACTAAGAGTTACTAAGAGTTGCTCCGCTATACACTATTCCCTGGATCCTTCCAGATAAATGATCAGGGCTCTCCTAACAGCTAGCAGCGAGAGATCCTCTTCCTTGCCTGTTCCTATTGGTAATGTCAGAAGGACTGCCTCCTGCGAAATGTCACTATCTTTGGCAAAATAATGGATTAGGTCTAAGTATAACTTTGGAAGTACTGCACAATAGGGCTCTTTCACAGATAAGGCCTGCAGCTCGCTCACTCGTGGCAGAAGTAATAGCTAGCAGGAAACAAAAGTCTCTAAAGGAGGTTACATTAGTCCCTTTAATACAATTGACAAGTCCCATGTAGGAAAACCCTTAAATGGTGCTGGCGTTTTGCGAATAACCGACTTCAAAAATTGATTGATTAGTTAATTCTGCCTCAATCTTTGTTTGAAGAAAAGTCTGAGTCTTTAAAGTGGACCAAAACCTAGCAGGATCGGCCTGGGAATCTTATAGATCCATTCCTTCCCTGTGGAGCATCAAAAATCGGGATGCCCTGTGTGAAATCCCCCAGGATGCCTAGCTAAGTCCCGGTCCAACAGCGCATGCGCGGGCCGCATCTCGCGCTTCTGTCTAGCAGGGCAGGTGCCTGCGCCGGCCGTTTGTGCTCCCTGTTAGAGGGAAGCACGAGATGCGGCCACCAGCATGCTCTGAGCAACTGAGCATAGACATCACATTGACGCGCATACCTCAGCGGGGCCGAGTGGCCGCGCATGCGCCATAGGAGCGGGGTGTGGTGAGTTGATCTGGGTGGTTTCACATAGAGGGGCACCCCCGATCGGGGTACCCCGGGGAAGTGGACCAAAACCCAGGATAGTCAAAATCCTGGGTTTTGGTCCACTTTAACGTGCTTACAGCTAGCTCCTAGTTGAAACTTTCCGGCAGGAATTCGAGGATTGTGTCCATTTCTTTTTTCTTCAACTTGTTAACTTCACAAAAAGAAGAAAAACATTTCCATACCTTTTCATAGATCCGCAGAGTGGTTAATATTCGGCTGGCCAGAAGAGTTTCAATCACTCTAGATGAACAGCCCTTAATTCTTAGGATGGTCCCTTCAAGATCCATGCTGTCAGTTGAAGCTTTGATGGATTCAGATGAAGAATGATGCCCTGATGAATGCCATTTGGAATGTCGGGAAGCCGCCAGGGATTGGTTGCCCCGCTCACCTGCGAAAACAGTGCCATAGAAGAGTGCCATCTTCTATCTTCGCAGTATGACTGCAGAGAAAACACTGGGGGTCTATTGGGTGATTTCTGTTTTTATATGGGGCCGGGAGGAGCCACAAATCTTCTGCAGTCCACTGCGCCACTTTGTGGTGGAATACCCAGAAGTAAGGATTAAATGAAACAGGCTGTGCACTAGGAAAAGAAAAAACAGGAATCAAGAAACACTCATATTGCTGTGAAGTCAGAAAACATACGTGCTAGAAGTTCAAAGTCCAACAATGGCTATGACAGGCTAAGGCAGAAGTCCAGGGTACAGAGTTCCAGGGTTCAGGTTCAAAAGCTCTGGGTACAGAGTTCCGGTTTCAGAAGACCGAGAAATGCTGATACACCAAAGCCATGTGCTGAACAGCTTTTATAGGCCAGGAAGTCCACCAGGTGCTGGCTGATTAACACACACCAGCAGGACAGAGCCATCTGCTGGTGGAGCAGCATAATGCAGGGGATATCAGGCTGTGGAGGAACTCCAGACCTGACACATATTTAAATAGATATAACAAATCAACAACTAATATCCAATCTTATGAGCAGGCCGATGCTGGTGGAGCGGGCTACAATAGAAGCAGCGGAATGCATGGCGCACATCAGTGATTAAGACATTACCTCAGGTGTTATATTTATGTATTGTTGCACATTGTTGATCGACAGGATAAAACATTTCTATTGAAAAGGGGGGTCACAATCAAGGACTTCAAGTGCCACTCTGGGTAGTGTGCATTAGCACAGAAATTCTTACTGTAGATTAGTTGGCTACACAACACAATCAACATGATCCTTGGTCATCAATGACTAGTGAGGCCCTGCCAAGACAACAGACGGGCACTTAAAGGCTTTTAGATTCCAGGGCCAGCCCCAGTTGGGTTTTGTTCCGCTTTAAGTTCATCATTTTGCATGTCTGCAGGTTCAACATCAGCAATGTCAAGGCATGCCTACACAGGCCGATAGGGAACATTAATCTTGGCCTCGCTGAGGCTGCTGTGCCGGGTAATATATATAATTTTTTTTTCCCCAAAGTAGGAGGTAGACAGCTAGCACTGGTTTGGGAAGGACAGAAATAGAAGCTTTAAAATAAGATTGAGAATCCAACTTTAATGTCCTCAAGACACGTTTCAGTGTTCAGTGACCATAGAGCATTAAGGAACGCGAAAAAATATATATATTTGGAAGAAAACTTCATAAACAGCATACTGCATTTGCAGCATACATTGAGTGAAATACTGTTTAGGGAAAAATACCATTTTGTGAGTACTCACCTGAAAAATGGATATTGTTGGTGTGCCACACACCCCGCTTCACCTTTAATTCTTCACGATTGGGTTACTCACCGCCAGGTGACGCTGTTGCAGAGAGGAAGTCTTGTAACGAGCCCCCTTCCGGCCTATATATACCTGGTACCTCCCATTTATCACCAGTGTATTAAAAAGCAGAAAGACAAGGTACCAGTAAATTAACGGTAACCTCAAAATAAATCAACATAAATAAAAGCTTCACCATATAAAGGATTCGGAATACCGAAAAGGGTGGGAGTGAAGCGGGGTGTGTGGCACACCAACAATATCCATTTTTCAGGTGAGTACTCACAAAATGGTATTATTCTTGGTGTGCCACACACCCCGCTTCACCTTTAATTCTTCACGATTGGGACATCCAAAAGCAGTGTCCACAAGGGATGGGCAACTCAAGGCCAGGTGAAGCATAACTTAAATGACTGCAGTCTGCAGAACTTTGCGGCCAAAAACAGCATCCGCTGAGGCTCGCACATCAACCTTGTAAAACTTAGAAAAAGTATGAACAGAAGACCAAGTGGCGGCCTTACAAACTTGTTCAACAGAAGCTTGGTGCTGAAAAGCCCAAGACGCCCCAATGGCGCGAGTAGAATGAGCAGTGATACGAAAAGATGGAACTTTCCCCTTAGCAGAATAGGCCGCAGTAACGGCCTGACGTATCCACTTGCTAATGGCAGATTTGGCTGGTGCCAAACCCTTCCTAGGTCCACAGGGCACAACAAAAAAGGCATCCGTCTTACGAAAAGGAGACGTGATAATCAAGTAGTACTTAACACAGCGTACTACATCCAAACAATGCAAAACCCTCTCTTTGTCATTCTTAGGATTAGGACACAAGGAGGGAAGAACAATATCCTGATTCAAATGAAAAGCAGAAACAAAGAAAGTCTGGCTTGAACCGAAAAACCACTTTATCCTGATGCCTCTCAAAGTAAGGCGCCTGGATAGACAAGGCCGCCAACTCCGAGACACGCCGGACCGAAGTGATCGCTACCAAGAAGACAATCTTCTGAGTCAGGGTAGACAAAGCAATATCTTGCAGAGGCTCAAAAGGAGGAGCCTGCAGAGCAGAAAGAACCAAATTCAAATCCCAAACCGGGAGTAATGGTTTCCTGGGAGGCCGCACATACGTAACCCCCTGGAAAAAAGTTTTAACTAAAGAATGAAGCGCAAAACGCTTCTGAAAAAAGATAGATAAGGCAGAAACTTGCCCTTTCAAAGTACTTAGCTGAAGACCAGAGTCCAGCCCTGATTGTAAAAACTCCAGAATCCTGGAGACCGAGAAGACCCTACAAGGAAAGGATCTAATCTCACACCAAGCGATATAGGCCTTCCAAGTCCTATAATAGATGATAGAAGAAGACCTCTTCCGGGCACTGATCAGAGTCTTGACAACTGAGTCAGAAAGACCCTCCTCCTTCAAGATGGAGGTTTCAGCAGCCAGGCCGTCAAACCCAGCGCTGGTAAATTGGGGTAACACAACCGACCCTGAGTGAGCAGATCGGGCCGAAGAGGCAGAACAAACTGGTCCACTGCCAGCCGAACGATGTCTGCGAACCACACTCGCCTTGGCCACCTTGGGGCCACGAGAACGGCGGACACCCTTTCCAGAGCCAATTTCCAAACCACCCTGCCCAGCATGGGTATCGGAGGAAACAGGTATAGAAATCCCAGATCCCCCCAGCTCAGGGACATGGCGTCCACTGCCAGAGCCAGAGGATCCCGGGAGAGCGACACGAAGTTCGAGAGCCTGTGATTGTGACGAGAGGCAAACAGGTCCACCTCCGGTGTCCCCCATCGGAGACACAGTGAGCAAAAAACCTAAGGATGGAGAGCCCATTCTCCCCGACGGGGAGAGCCCCTGCTCAACCGGTCCGCTTCCTGGTTCTCCACTCCTGGAATGTATACCGCCGAGAGACAAGGAACATGGGCCTCTGCCCAGGTCAGGATCAGGGACACCTTTCTGAGAGCACTCAGACTGCGAGTCCCTCCCTGATGATTGATGTAAGCAACCGCTGTTCGATTGTCTGAACGCACCTGGACCGGAAGGCCCAGAACGTGTTGAGCCAGGAGAGCAAGAACACGACGGTTGGCTTTCAGTTCCAAAATATCGATGGGTAAGTGGGCCTCTTGCGGCCCCCACTGCCCCTGGAACTGCAGCTCCTTCCAGAATCCGCCCCATCCCGACAGACTGGCGTCCGTGGTGACAATTTCCCAAAGAGGGGTCAGGAAAGACCTGCCCTTCACGAGATTGGTCGAGACCAACCACCACTGGAGGGACTGCCGGACCCGGGAGGACAACTGGAAGGGCTGATCCAGCGACCGAGGCTGCCGGTCCCCAGACGCCAACAGATAAAGCTGAAGCGTCCTTGTGTGAAATTGAGCAAAAGGAACTGCCTCGAAGGAGGCAACCATCAACCCTACCAGCCTCATCCCCAGACGGATGGACGGCCGAGGATTGGAAAGAAGGACCCGAGCCAACTCCTGAATCAGATGAATTTTGGACTGGGGGAGAAACACTCTGTGTTGAAGAGAGTCCAACTGCATCCCCAGAAAGGACACCACCCTGTCCAGAGCGAGGGAGGACTTGGGGAAGTTGATCACCCAACCAAAGCTTTCCAGCGTGGAGACCACCATCCTGGTGTCTGTCTCCGATTGACTGAGTGACGGAGCCATGATGAGAAGGTCGTCCAAATAAGGTACGACACGAATGTCCCGAGATCTGAAAATGGCCATCACCCCTGCCAACACCTTGGTGAACACTCTTGGAGCCGAGGTAAAGCCAAACGGAAGTGCCACGAATTGAAAATGCTGATCTTCCATCACGAATCGAAGAAAACGTTGATGAGCGTGGCAGATGGGAACATGAAGATAAGCATCCTTGATGTCTATGGACGTCATGAAGTCCCCCTACCGAAGGGAACCGACGGCCGTACGCAAAGTTTCCATGCGAAACTTCCGAAAACGGATGAACTTGTTGAGTAATTTCAGGTCCAGGACGGGACGAACTGACCCGTCTTTCTTGGGACTGCGAAAAGATTGGAGTAGAAACCGAGGCCCATTTCTAAGCACGGCACCGGCCGGATGACCGCCATTTCTAACAGATTCTTTACTGACGCCAGGAGCCCCTGCGCGGCCAAAGGATCGACGGGCACCCGAGACCGAAAGAACCGTGAAGGAGGGCGAGACTCGAATTCCAGTTTGTAACCGGACGACACCACCTCCCGGATCCATCTGTCCGGAACCTCCTGGTTCCAAACCTGGGAGAAGTGTCGCAATCGTCCCCCCACCCGCACGGGTGAGGGCAGCCCCTCATTGCTGAGCGGGCTTATCAGCAGGTTTGGGCTTGGTGCCCCAGGACTGAGTGGGACGACCACGGCCCTTCCCCCGAGTCCAACCTGCACCTCTGGTAGCGGGAAAGGAAGCCCCACTACCCGCTCCGAATCCCCGAAAGGAAGGCCTACCAGAACTTGCCCCCCGAAAGGGACGACGAGGCTTCTTACGTTGGGGCATTTTACCACCTTTGGCAACTGAATCAATTTTATCACCAAACAGCCGCAACCCCAAAAAGGGGAGAGCTGTGAGCACCTTTTTAGAAGCTGCGTCCGCCGACCACTGGCGCAGCCATACTGCCCGACGAATAGCCACCAGCATTGCAGCTGTCTTGCTACTCATAGCCAGCGCATCGTCCTGAGCGGACAGAACATAGGAAACAAAAGACTCACACTGCCCGAGAGCAATAAGCTCCTTGCAAGTGGGATCAAGATCCACACACAGACCCTGAATTACAGATCTAACCGCATCGCTGACCCGGCGTAACTAAAACCATGGCGAGCGTACTGGTCAATCCGACGATCCTCACCATCCTTAAGGGCAGTAGTCTCAGCAGACTGCACCATAGCCGTGCTGGAGAGCCCTAGCACAGGGGTATCGACGTCAGGAAAAACCGACCAAAGCTTCACCAATTCTGGCGGAAAAGGATAACGTTTCTCCCAACTGGAAGGAATTCCAGTTAAACGCGTGGGATTTTCCCATTCCTTGAGCACAATTTTCTCAAAGTGGTGTTGTCTGGGAAAAACCAAAGGCGGCTGAGGGACATTAAACAACTGACCCTTTGGCAGGGTGACAGCCTCAGGTGGATCTAAATTCAAAATTTCAAACATTTGAGCAAGAATGGAGGGGGTGTCACGAAAACCCCCCGCAGACAAATCGGCAACAGCATCAACCTCAAGCTGATCTGCAGGCTCATCTGACTCCACCAAAAATTCTCCCTCCTCGTCCAGGGAGCAATCAGACCAAACCACAGGCTCACATACATCATCCTGTGAAGCCGGAGGTATAGGAGTCAGATGCTTCCGTTTCGCAGTGGCCTTTAACCCTGCTTTAACGGAAACTATTTTCTCGAGGTTGGCCAACCATGCTGCCACCTCGGATTGCGAATCCCCAGTCTTGACAATGTCACGCGGGGTCCGGAATAGGGAGGGAGGGGTAGGGGATGATGGGAGTTGCGAAGGGCCAGCAGCCGGAGCAAAGGACTGATGCGCAATACTCCGCATACCCTAGATGGCCCAGAAGAACCATTTCCGGTAATATCGGAAGCCTCCATATGGTGATTTATGGTATTCGCAAAAATTAGGGTTTAAGGCATAAGCCACCCGGGATGCCCCTTTATGTTAATGTCCCGGGAGGGAGGATTTAATTTATAATAAAGATCCCCTTAAATAAATATATATATATACACATTTTTTTTTTTTATTTAATATATATACACATATATATATATATATATATATATATATATATATATATATGTCCCAATTTGGAGGAAAAGAAAGGACTAGCCAGGCAAAAAAGAACCGGGAGGCCGCTGTATTGAGGGAATCCCAGGAACTGTGGGGAAGAAACAAACCAACAGTAAGACCCCAAGAAACCAATGGCAACATGCAATATAACATACATACACAACACCAAGTGCTTTGAAGAGGCAAGAAAACTGGCCTCTGATTTTCCTCCTTATATATTCTTTTTTTTTTTTTTTAAATAAAAGTATTTTTCCATTAAATATATCGTATAGTCAAACACCATAAAAAAAATAGATGGCCCCACGCCAGGTGAGGCCGCTTACCTGCCCCAGTAAGGCTTACAAAAGCCCAGCACCCGACCAAAGAGGTGGTGGAGACAGGCAGCAAATGTCAGCGAAGGCAGGAGTGGCCGATTAAAACAAAGGAGATAAGCGGAGGGGGGAGAGGAGCTGGATAAAGTGAGAAAAGCGCAGGCAGCCATAAGCAAGCCTGACACCGTACAGCCCGCCCCGGTCACCCCTAAAGCTGACCCAAAGCTATGGCCCTACAGGCCAGCAGCAGCAGCCCACAAAACAGAGACTGCCATATAAGGAGGAATCAAAGTCAGGCCATATGCACACTCACTTGCGGTGCAGCCCGACAACGTTGAAATAAGCAAAACACATGAACATACAGTAAACCATACACACAATACACATCCCTCTACCCCCCCCCCCCCCCAATAGTGAAGGGAGAAGGGACCGCAATGGGAGTGTAAGGGGCTAAAGGGACCCTCGGGACAGGGGCATCCCACTTCCGGATCACCATGCCGGATAGCCGCATTGCCCCCAAAAGAGGGGGTCGAGCGGAGGAGATAAGCTCCTAGGCACCTATAGTGCCGTCTACCAATTGCCCAGTCAGCAGCCTAGGCTGGGAGGCTTCCATTCCACCATAAAGGTACAAACAATCAAAAACCGGGCAGAAATAGAACAAAAAGGGGGTGCCGGGGTAAGACCCCGGCTACCTGTAAGCAGGAGACTTCAATCTTCTGTCTTGTCGTCAAGCAGAGAGAAAAACACTGGTGATAAATGGGAGGTACCAGGTATATATAGGCCGGAAGGGGGCTCGTTACAAGACTTCCTCTCTGCACAGCGTCACCTGGCGTTGAGTAACCCAATCGTGAAGAATTAAAGGTGAAGCGGGGTGTGTGGCACACCAAGAATAAGGACTTTTATGTTGCCTGTTTTATAGGTAAAAACACAATTCTGTGAGACTCACCTGTAGAATTGGTTTTGATTTCGATCCATTCCAGGCCGTCCCTTAACCCTTTAAATGCCAAGCACGTAGTTTCTACGTGGTTGCTTCTCCTACCGTTAAGTGCCAAGCACGTAGAAACTACGTGCCTGGCATTTCCCCCTAACAGTCAAAAAATAGAAAAAATAACCCACTTACCTCTGGTATCCCCGTGAAGCTTGGGGTCCCCTCTTCGTCCTCCCCCCCCCCCTTCGTCCTCCGTTTTCAGGAGGGGGCCCGAAACCAGCCGCCCCCCGCTTCCAGCGCTGATATCGCCGCTACAAAAAAAAAAAACTCATTTACTCACCTCCGCGCCCGAGCCTTCTGCCTGGGTCTCCTCTTCACCGGTCCGATCCCCCCCCCTGGGCTGCGCAGGCTTCAGGTGAGGACCCTCTTCCGGGTCCTCACCTCTTGTAATGGCGGCGATGGCTGCCGTCCCCTGGCCCCGCCCATTGTGGGAGGAGCGGGATGATATACCCCCTCCGAGCTCCGATCGGAGCCCCCTCGCCTGTCACCTGCCCTGCGCCGATCACTACCGGCATCTGTCAGTGACATGACAGCGGCGCGGGACAGCGGCGAGGGACGCCGGATCGGAGGTGAGTACAGTAAAAAAAAAATAAAGATTTTTTTTTCTGTGTCTGTCATTTTTTTTTTACTTTTAACCCCTTGTGAACTGGTAAGAGGTCCATGACCCCTATACCAGTTCACAAGGCTGGGGGGATGGCAAGTCACCTGCGCTAGCGGGTGACTTGCTATTAACCCCCGGAACCCCCATTACCTGCCTCCCCAAAGGCCGGGGGGGGGCAGAAGAGCCCGGGCCCACGGGCTATGCGGACTTGTAGCCTGCAGGGCCAGGGGCCACAAAAGCTGGCCCCTGCGCCCTGTTCCTACAAGCCCTGCATAGCTGGTCCCGGGCTGGTTACTCTGGGTAAGGGGGACCCCACGTCAAAACCCTTAAAAATCCCCCTGGGAGGGGGGACCCTATGTCATTTTTTTTCTCGATTTAACCCTTTGTAGTGTGGATGGTATTTGTATTTTATTTGTGAATGTTATAAAGTACTTGTTTCAGTTAGGGGGGTCTCCTGGGCAGGAACGGGGGCTACCGATAAATATGCGGTACCGTTCTAATCGGTAGAAATGGGGCTCACACATGCAATATGGTTTTCCTTTTGGCTGCTCTTTTGGCTGTCTCTGTAAGTGGCTGCTTGGAAGTGGTGAGTTAAAGCAGGAGTTAAAAGAAGAAGTTACAAGCAGAAGTTCGGAAGCTGTAAGTATCTGCCTTGATTCCATATTGTTATTTTAAGTGTTGTAAATTCTACACTTGGTGTTCCCACAAATTCATACAATGGGTTCCATGCCTAACAATGCTGTTCAGTGTACATCTTGTGCTATGTAAGCACTTCTTGATCAATCGGTCGATGGTGAATATATATGCCCCGGATGCCTGCGAATCTATGATTTGGAAGCCGTGATTCACGATCTAAATAAGCGATTGGCAACACTGAGAGAAATTGTTATCATGCAAAAGAGTCTGGATCTCACTGATCTGGCACTACATGGGTCAGGGGAGGGGGAGGGTGGTAGTATGGGGGGAGAGGAAAAGCAGGAAAATGAGGCAGCTAGCTGGATAACAGTTAGAAGGCGGGGTAGGGATAAAAGTTACAGGGAGGCTAGCCCTGAACAGGCACCTCCAAACAAGTTTGCCCGGTTGGCAGATGAGGAGGAAGTTAGCTCAGAAATGGCAGAGCTGCAGCAAGACACATCTGTCGGCTCCAGTAAGGAAGGGAGGGGAAATGGGAGAACAGGGCAGGCAAGACAGGTGCTGGTAGTGGGTGACTCTATTATTAGGGGAACAGACAGGGCAATCTGTCACAAAGACCGGGATTGCCGAACAGTGTGTTGCCTTCCTGGGGCAAGAGTACGGCATGTAGCGGAGCGGGCTGACAGATTGTTGGGAGGGGCTGGCGTGAACCCAGCGGTCATGGTGCATATTGGCACTAATGACATAGGAAGAAGTAGGTGGAAGGTCCTAAAAAATGATTTCAGGGACTTGGGCCGTAAGCTTAAGGCAAGGACCTCAACTGTAGTATTCTCAGAAATACTACCAGTACCAAGAGCCACACCAGAGAGGCAGCGGGAGATTAGAGATGTAAACAGGTGGCTCAAAAATTGGAGTAGGCTAATGGCGCTGTGAGGAGCGATTCTAGGAGGCTCCCTGTTATCCCCTTGGAATCTACAGCTTAGACTGACAGCAACCGTTAACTGAAGGGATGTCCAGGAGGCGAAAGACCAGGGGAGCAGCGAGATCCTCCCCGGGGACACCCATATCCTCATTCTTTGGGGCTATCCCGCCCGAGAACCCCGGGCTGCCTGTAATGGCGACAGCCCACGCGCGCCCGGCTGGGGAAAGAGGGCCCCCTAACCCTTCGGCGGCAGCGCCGCCCGACTTACCTGTTCGGCGGAGTCCGGGTGGAGAGGGGTCGGACCCGGTGCCCCTTCAGGCGGCAGGAGAGGAGCTGGTCCCGCCGCGAGTCCTTGCGAGTCCTGTGAGGGCGCAGGGCAAGATGGCGCCGTCCCCCCCGCGGCCGACGGGGGCGGGCGCCGCTCCGGAGTGTGACCGCGGGGACCCTACTGCGGTGAGCTGCGGGCTGTGGGCCCTACTACCCGAGGCGACGGATGCGAATGGAGGCGGCTCAGAACCTGCTGGGGAGCTGTCTCCCTCATCACCTATCTCCGGTCCTCCAGCAACGCAATATGAAGGTGAGAGAGGAGGGGGGAGTGGAGGGAGCCAGCATGTGTCATTCACAGTGGCACAGGTACACTGTGCTGAAGACGGGAGGCAGCCAGGGGAGTCCTGTAGTGGCACAAACATAGCAGAATCTGCTTTTAAGGGGACAGTTGCTGGGCTCGCCCTGTCACCTGGCCTGCCCCACTCACCTACTTTGTCCCCTGGAGGAGAACTAACTACCTCTGCTCTTCTACTTCATGAAGAATGTGGACCTCCTGTCCCAGTGGAGGCTTGGGGGCAGAGGGAGGCTTTCTCGCCGGGACCCTGCAGCCCGACCCCCAGGAGCCGCTCATGGAATCCCCGACCCGCCACACCTGATGACCTTCCAGCGGTTTTTGAGAGCATCGATTCTCCGGGAGCCTTTTCGCCCAGGGCTCTGATCTCCGCCGTCATGGAATCAGTGAGATGTAACGTGGCGGATGCCATCAAATCACTGCCCTCAAGAGCAGATTTTGAATCTTACATTTCTAGGATGGAGGGGACTTTTCGCCGAGAGATAACATCCATGCAAAACACCATGGCGGACCTATCTGACAAAGTGGATACCAATACGGCCGCCCAGTCAGATATCCAGGCCAGGATTGCCGCTCTGGAGCGGGATCGTGATGCCACACGCAGAATGCTCTCTACCCTACGGGTCCAACAGGACGACCTGGAGAATAGAAACCGGCGCAACAATATCCGACTGCGGGGCATCCCGGAGTCTGTTCTCCCATCGGAGCTGAAAGCAACAGCGTGTAATCTGTTCAACGCCCTCTTGGGCCGCCCTCCGGGGGAGACCATTGAAATCGACCGGATCCATCGTGCCTTGGGACCGGTAGGCGGTGATGTCATATGTAGAGTGCACTTTTTTCAGATCAAAGAAGCAATTATGCGAGCTGCCTGGGACAAGGGCCCTATCGATCTCAATGGCGCACATGTTATTCTACTGCAGGACCTGTCTCGCAGAACCCTGAACATGCGAAGGTTAATGAAACCTCTTCTAGATCTCGTTCAGCGCCAAGGAGCGACGTATCGCTGGGGTCACCCATTCCAGCTTCTGGTGCGGAAAGACCGGCGATCATTTGCCCTGAGATCGCCGGAGCAACTGGCGGGTCTTTTTGAGTTTCTGGGAATCCGCACCCATACCGGTCCCGGACTGGCTGGCTCCGGAGCTCGACCAGAGAGAGGATCCCCTCCCGCAGCGCCCCAGGAGACGGGGCCGTGACAGGAGAGGCCCGGCTCGCCGGCCCAGAACGCGAAGGAGACCCCGGACATATAGACAGTTGATAGGAGGTAACGTGTAATAGCTGCACACTGCATTTAGGGCTCTGCCTACTCGCCGTTTATACTAGCTTGATCCTTATGTTCACATTGTATGCCTGTTGTTTATAGTTCATGCATGTATAGAAGTTGAAACTTAATGTACATGAAGCATGGGGCTCTCTCCTCGCGTCTAGGGGTAGGGGGGCTGGGGGTCCACTGCTCGCGTCGGGAAGTTGGTGGGCCGCCCCCGGCGGGGGCCCTAATTTGGCGGTCGCTTTGTCGTGCCCGCGGGAGGGAGCCACCGGGCGCGAGACCTGACCTAGTAATAGGAATGTTCTGCTTATTGAGCCTATACACTGTTATTATTGCTGTTTTATATAATGTCTTGGTTGCTGTCTTCTGTTAATGTGTTATGAATGGAAGAGTAAAGACAGTCGGTTATATCAATCCGCCGGTTCTGGTTCCTCTTCGCCTGGTGTCCATTTCCCCCAGTGGCCCGTGTGCTTCCCCGAGGGAAGCTTCTGGAGACTTCCCTGGGACCTACGAGGCCAGACTTCCCTATATTGGAGAAGTCGTTAATAACATTCCTACCAGCCTAAGGATTTCTTAGGCTCTCTCCGGATTTGAAAAAATTTCACCTTCTTCCTCTATTCTTTCCTTTTCTCCCTTCTTTTTCCACTCATCCTTCTCTTATCCCTCACCCTCGACTGCCGATTTCCTAATACCTCCCCTTCTATTACCTCGCTAGACCGCTGTCTGCTCTGTCTGGTGCGTCGGCTCCTGGCGATGCCGGCGGTTGGGGTGGGGGGGCCCCTGTGACCCACGGGAGACATTCTTAAAGGTTGTGTCCTTGAATTGCAGAGGACTTAATATCCCCGAGAAGAGATCAGCAGTGATCTTGGATCTCAGAAGGATGAAGGCCAAGATTATATTCCTGCAGGAGACGCACTTCCGGAGGGACGCCTGTCCCAGGATGTCTCCCAGATTCTTTCCCCAGTTTTACACGAGTTCCTCCCCGATCTCTAAATCCAAAGGCGTTGCTATACTACTAGCCAAGGATGTCCCCTTTCAGAAATTAGACATTTCTGCTGATAGTGAAGGCAGATATATCATGATTAAGGGAACGATATCGGGAGAGTTGTACACCATGGCCTCCGTATACGTTCCCAACAATGGACAGGTAGACTTCCTCTTGAAGTTCCTGTCGGAGCTGTCGGATTTCCAGGAGGGGAGGGTGCTTCTGGGCGGAGACCTAAACATCGCCCTGGAACCAATTCTTGATTCGTTGACCGGGAAGTCATCCATACCATATGGAGGGCTGCGAAAGGTGAAGCAGGAACTACATAAGCTGCAACTGTGTGATCCTTGGAGAATCTCCAACCCTAAGGGTAGGGACTACTCACATTACTCGACAGTACACGCAACTTACGCGAGGCTTGACTACCTCCTACCCAAAGTGACAAATCCTGCTATAGGCTCGGCCTCCTTATCGGACCATAGTCCTGACCTCGCTGGAGAAAAGCAATCGAGAGTGGTCCTGGCGTTTAAACGAAAGCCTATTGAAAGATCCGGCCACGGAACAGGCGATCCAGACTGCCCTTTCTGACTATTTTAAGCTGAACTGCTCAGGAGAGGTATCTCCAATGACTGTTTGGCTAGCACACAAAGCGGTGATAAGAGGCATTTTTATCCAACACGCTTCCAGACTAAAGAAAGCACACACTCTGAGTAGAGACCGCCTTCTCTCGCAGATTCAAACCCTGGAGAAGAAGCATAAGGAATCCCAGGTACGAGCCACATTTCAAGAGCTAACCTCCTATAGAGAACAATTGAACTCCCTACTACTGAAAAGGGCAGCTTTTGTCATCAAGAATTGTAAAAGGTACTACTACGAGTGGGGGAACAAGAGTGGCTCCCTACTTGCCAGAGCCTTGAGGAAACAACAGTCACTAAACTTCATCGAGGCCATAATAGATGCAAAACATCAGAAACACCACAAATCAGAGGATATTGCAAAGGTATTCCAAGAATACTATTACACGCTGTATAATCTGAAGCCGCGAGAGGAAGGAAGCTGCTCGAGGGGCCTGTCCCGAGTGCGACGGTATATAGTAGCATCTGGAATGCCTAGACTGGAGGATGAAGTCATCAGTCCAATATCGGGAGCTGAATTGCATCAAGCCATAAAAGCATCCCCGAACGGTCGATCGCCGGGACCGGATGGCTTTACCATTGCCCATTATAAAAAATTTGAGAATACTTTGACTAAGCACTTTCTCCAAGCGTTTAATGCCACTGCAGATGAGGGGGAGCCGGGGTTGCTCCCTACGGCAGCACTGGAGGCTCACGTCACTGTAATCCACAAGGCCGGCAAAGATCCCCTGAGTTGCAGGAGCTACCGCCCAATCTCGCTCCTGAACGTGGACCTTAAACTATTCACCAAAATTCTAGCGAATCGCCTAGGGCCATTCCTACCCAGCCTGATTGATAGAGATCAATGTGGTTTCATCCCTGGCAGAGAAGCTAGAGATAATACTATTAGGACACTAAATCTGATACACAGGTCCCGATTGGATAATCTCCCGATGATGCTATTATCCACCGACGCGGAGAAAGCGTTTGATCGGGTAGACTGGGACTTTGCGTTTGAGGTACTAAGACACATTGGTCTTCGGGGGAAGGGCGCTTAACTACATCCTGAGTGTATATTCTACCCCCCAGGCTAGGGTGAAGGTAAATGGCCGTCTCTCTCCACCTTTCCGGATAGCCAACGGAACCAGACAGGGCTGCCCTTTGTCGCCTCTTGTCTTCGCCCTGGTCGTGGAACCCTTCCTGAGACATGTTAGGAATAACATAGACCTTCAAGGAATCCAGGTGAGCGGACTTGAGCATAAAGTATCTGCCTATGCGGATGATCTCCTATTTTTTATTTCCAATCCAACGGTCGGACTCCCAATCCTTATGAAGGAATTTGAAACATTTGGACACTTATCCAACTTTAAAATCAACTTTGATAAATCCGAGGCGCTCAACGTAGGATTATCAGAAGCGGTACTGTCGCCGCTCAGATCCTCCTCCTTCAAATGGACTCCATTGTCGTTCTCCTATCTGGGTACTAAAATTCCGAGTGACATCGGCAACGTCTTTCGATGCAACTTCGTCCCACTGCTCAACAAAGTTAAGTCCGAACTTCTGGGCTGGAGCACTCTTACGTGGCTAGGACGGATGAGCGCCATAAAGATGACCATCCTACCTAGAATTTTATACCTATTCCAGACCCTTCCATGCCACATACCGGCAAGTTACTTCAGGAATCTGAACACAATTTTGATAAATTTCATATGGGCGGCCAGGAAGCCGAGGATAGGACTCTCGCTGTTGCAGCGGCCTAGAACTAGGGGGGGACTAGCGGTACCAAATTTACGGAAATACTGGCAGGCAGCTCACCTGCAGAGGCTGGTCGACTGGATGAGGAATGGAGACACCAAGAAATGGGTTGATGTGGAAGCCGGATCTGTAGATACCCCGCTGAAGGAGATCCCCTGGTCGTCAGCGACCTCGGGCAGGTGGGCGGGCCCCAACCCAATGATTAGAGCTACCCTTGATGTCTGGGACAGAGTCAGAGAGGATGAGAATATCTCGCCGTGGCCGTCTCCTTTGCTCCCAGTGGTGGGCAACCCGGACTTTCCTCTTGGCCAGGGATCCCAGGCGATGGGGCGTTGGAGGGATTTGGGCACGATTAGGGCAAAGGACCTCCTGAAGGGCCGAAACTGGTGCGACATTGAGGAACTAAGGTGTACATGGAATAGCCCTCATTTGGATCCTTGGTTCCTACTCCTTTCCCAACATTTTCTTCAGAAAGTAGCGCCCAAACACTGGCTAGGGCGAGACATTACGCTCTTCAAAACACTCGCCACATGTGGAGACCCACCGAGAGGAGTGATCTCCCAGGTATATAGATTCTTAGAGGAGGACCGGGTTTCTGCGCAGAGTGGGAAAGAGCTGGGTAAGAAACTTACGGGAGAAGACTGGAAGAAAATTTTCTCCCTGACCTATAAATCGTCAATGTCTGCACAAACTCAAGAAACTAACTACAAATATTTATCCAGATGGTATTATACCCCAAAGCGGCTGGCATCCATCTTTCCAGGATCCTCCCCTGCCTGTTGGAGATGTGAATCGGACGAGGGGTCACTATTCCACATTTTATGGTCTTGCCCTAAACTCACTTCATTTTGGACAAAAATAGCGGACATTATGTCTACGGTAACAGGCTCACGGGTTCCGTGTTGTCCGGCTCTAATGCTCTTGCATCACTCTGAATGTAGTGTTACTAGCTATAGAAAATCGGTCCTGAGACATCTAATTAACGCCGCCAGGGCCCTGATTCCCAGACTGTGGAAGTCCAAGACCGTCCCGACGGAACTTGATTGGTTTAGAGAGGTGAACAAAATAATGGAGATGGAGGAGCTAACGGCCACAGTCCAGGATAGAGAAGAGGAGACCAGAGTTTTGTGGACACCCTGGATCATGTTTCGGGCTTCAGCGGAGTAGGGGCTGGCTCCCGTCCTGCTGTCCCCCGTTTTGGTTCCGGGACCGGCCTGGGCGAGGGGGGGAGACTGCCTTGCGATGCTGGTTCGGGGCGCTGCCCCCCGCCTGCCCCCCCCCCCTCTGCCGATGTGGGTTGCCTGGTTCTGACGCCTCTACCCCACCCTTCCCCTTTGCCCTTCCCTGTACCCTTCCGCTGTCCTTTCACCCCCCCCTCTCTTCATCTCCCCACGTTCTCTACAGATATCTTTCTAAGCTGGTCAATATCCCCCTTCCCACCTTACATTCTAATTCCATACACCTCCTTTCTTCTTTTCACTTTCCTTTCTCTTGTCTACAATTCTTAAAGGTCTAGCTCTGGGTGAAGGACGCCTCCGTCTGGCTTCTACCTTACTAAGACATTAAATCCTGACTCTAAGCTTCTACTAACTAATAGAAGGAGAGTACATGTGAGGCGCCGTAGGCGCCCGGGCTGGGCTTCGGAGCGGGAGCCTCAGACCGAAAAGGCGAATAGAAACCAGGGTCCGTATGGAGGGGGTCCGGATTGGGTGGGGCTCTCTCGCCCTCGGACCTCAGCCTGGGCCTAAATGATGATGATGTCATAAACACATGTTTGCTTGATTTACAGTGGAAGTATGTTACAGGAGCTGTGAGAAACCTCCGGATTGGTTACACGACCCGGCCTGCATGCTGGACCTTTTTCTTCTTTTGTACTGCCTTTACTCTGACTGCTCACTTGTAATGTCTTGTTTGAAAAATTTAAATAAAGAATTTAAAAAAAAAAAAAAAAAAATTGGAGTAAAAAGGAGGGGTTTGGGTTCTTAGAGAACTGGGCCGACTTCACAGTGGGCTACAGGTTCTTTGGCAGGGATGGGTTGCACCTCAATGGGGAGGGTGCATCTGTTCTGGGGAGAGGATGGCTAAAAGGTTAGAGGAGTGTTTAAACTGAGCATTGGGGGGGAGGGTAAAAGCTATTACAAAGGGGAAGTTAGGAAAGAAAGTGACAGTGGGTGTAGACATGAAACTGGGGGTGGAGAGGGGGGAGGGGTTAGCACATCTAGCAGGAATAAGGGCAATATACAAAATTATCAAAATTGTCATAAGCATTTGAAATGCATGCTTACAAATGCTAGAAGCTTGACTAATAAAATGGATGAACAGAAGAACAATATGATATAGTGGGGGTAACAGAGACCTGGCTGGATGAAAGCTATGACTGGGCAGTAAATTTACAGGGATACTGTGTGTTTAGGAGGGACCGTAACAAACGCAAAGGGGGTGGAGTCTGCTTAATTGTAAAATCCTCTCTACAGCCTGCTCTGCGGGAGGATATATGTGAGGGGAATGACCATGTGGAGTCGGTATGGGTAGAAATACATGGAGGGAGAAACAACAATAAAATACTGATGGGGGTTTGCTATAAACCTCCAGATATATCCGAATCCATAGAAAATATGATGCTAAGGCAAATAGATATAGCCGCTAAAATAAATGAGGTAGTGATTATGGGGGACTTTAACTACCCAGATATAGACTGGGATGCTGAAACATGTGTTTCGCATAAAAGTAATAGTTTTTTATCTAAAACAAAAGATGGCTACCTTTCCCAACAAGTACAAGCTCCAACAAGGGGGAAAGCCATATTGGACCTAATACTAACCAATGTACCAGACAAAGTAATAAAGGTACAGGTTGGGGGACACCTTGGAAGCAGTGATCATAATATCATTAATTTCCAATTAGCAGTCACTAGGGTGCCTTATCAAGGAGTCACAAAAACGCGGGACTTCAAAAAGGCAAAGTTTGACCAACTTAGAGATGCCCTACACTGCATTGACTGGGAAAATGTCCTTAAGAACAAAAGCATGGACGCTAAATGGGATACTTTCAAAGGAATACTTAATTTTCAGTGTGACAGATATATACCTTACAGGAATAAAACTATTAGACACACATGTAAACCGATGTGGCTAAATAAAAAGGTTAAGGGGGCAATAAACAACAAAAAAAAGGCATTTAAACGTTTAAAGCAGGAAGGGACAGCGGAAGCGTTAAAAAACTATAAAGAAGAAAAATACCATTTTGTGAATACTCACCTGTAAAATGGGTATTATAAGTATGTCACACACCCCACTTCAGTCATTGATTAATACACTTGGGTAATACCTACCGCTAGGTGGCAGTGTTGCAGAGAATCTCCAAAAAAGCAACAGGCCCCCCCCCGGTCTATACATACCTGGTACCTCCCAATAATCTCCCAGTATTAAAACAGCAGTAAGACAAGGTACCAGGAACAAAACAAATGTAACCCTCAAACGTAAAGAACAAAACTTCACCATATAAAGAGCCAGGATACCAAAAAGGGCGGGTGAAGTGGGGTGTGTGACATACTTCTAATACCCATTTTACAGGTGAGTATTCACAAAATGGTATTATTCTAAGTATGTCACACACCCCACTTCAGTCATTGATTAATACACTTGGGACATCCAACAGCAGTGTCCAGAAAAAAAAGGGCGGGTATCCAACCAGGCAATAATGCAGAAAACTCAAACCACTGCAGCCTGCAGAACCTTGCGGCCAAAAACAGCATCCGCTGAGGCCCGCACATCAACCTTATAAAACTTAGAAAAAGTATGAACCGAAGACCAAGTCACAGCCTTACAAACTTGTTCAACAGAAGCCTGGTGCTGAAAAGCCCAGGACGCTCCAACCGCGCGAGTAGAAAGAGCAGTAACACGAAAAGGGGATCCTTCCCCTTGGCCAAGCAGTGCAACGCACTCTCCTGGACATTCTTAGGCTTAGGACACAAAGAAGGAAGAACAATGTCCTGGTTAAGATGAAAAGCAGAGACCACTTTAGGGAGAAAGTCTGACTTGAAGCGAAAAACCACTTTGTCCTGATGTTCCTCAAAATAAGGAGCCTGAATAGACAAAGCTGCCAACTCCGAAACACGCCGAACCGAAGTGATGGCCACCAGAAAGGCAACCCTCTGAGTCAGAGTGGACAGAGCAATATCCCGCAAAGGCTCAAAAGGAGGAGCCTGAAGAGCAGAGAGAACCAAATTCAAATCCCAAACAGGGAGCAACGGCTTCCTAGGAGGCCGCAGATGCGAAACCCCCTGGAAAAAAGTCTTGACCAAAGAATGGCTAGCAAAAGACCTCTGAAAAAAGATAGACAAAGCAGAAACCTGCCCCTTCAAAGTACTCAGCTGAAGCCCGGAGTCCAGCCCTGATTGAAGAAATTCCAAAATCCTAGAAATAGAAAAGACCCGGCAAGGCAAAGACCTAGCCTCACACCAATCAATATAAGATCTCCAAGACCTATAATAGATGGAAGAAGAAGATCTCTTCCTGGCACTAATAAGAGTCCGAATGACCGAATCCGAAAGACCCTCCTCCATTAAGATGGAGGTTTCAGCAGCCAAGCCGTCAAAGCCAGCGTTTGTAAACTGGGGTAACACAGTTGGCCCTGAGTGAGAAGATCCGGCCGAAGAGGCAGATCGAACTGATCCACTGCCAGACGAACGATGTCTGCGAACCACACCCGCCTTGGCCACCTTGGAGCCACGAGAATGGCGGGAACTCCTTCCAGAACCAGCTTTCGCAGCACCCTGCCTAGCATGGGAATCGGAGGAAACAGATAAAGAAACCCCAGGTCCCTCCAGCTCAGGGCCATGGCATCCACCGCCAGAGCATCCTGGGACAGTGACACGAATGTCGGAAGCTTGTGATTGTGACGAGAGGCAAATAGATCCACCTCCGGCGTCCCCCATCGGGGACAAAGCGACCGAAACACCTGGGGATGGAGAGACCATTCCCCCCGGACGAACACCGGCTCAGAAAGTCCGCCTCTGTTTTCCACTCCTGGAATGTAAACTGCCGAGATGCAAGGGACATGAGTCTCTGCCCAAACTAGAATCAGAGACACCTCTCTGTGGGCACCCAGACTGCGAGTCCCTCCTTGGTGATTGATGTGAGCAACCGCCGTCTGATTGTCCGATCGAACCTGAACCGGCAGGCCCTGTAAATGATGCGTCAAGCGAGACAGAACCAACCTGATAGCTCGCAACTCCAGAACATTGATGGGCAAATGGGCTTCCTGAGGGTCCCACTGCCCCTGAAACTGCAGATCCTTCCAGAAACCTCCCCATCCTGACAAACTGGCATCCGTGGTGACAGTTTCCCAAAGCGGGGTCAGAAACGACCTGCCCTTCAAAAGGTTGTCCGAGACCAACCACCACAGATGGGACTGCCGAACCCGAGGGGACATCCGGAAGGACCGATCCAACGACCTCTGACGCCGGTCCCAAGACGCCAAAAGATGAATCTGAAGCGTCCTCGTATGAAACTGCGCGAAGGGAACTGCCTCGAACGAGGCCACCATCAACCCCACCAGTCTCATCCCTAGCCGAATGGACGGGCGAGGATGGGAAAGAAGAAGCTGAGCCAAGAAGCTGAGCCAATTCCTGAATCAAAAGAACCTTGGCCTGAGGGAGAAACACTCTGTGCTGGCAAGAGTCCAACGACATCCCCAGAAAGGTCACCACCCTGGCCGGAACCAGAGAGGACTTGGGGTAATTGATCACCTAGCCGAACCTCTCCAGCATAGACACCACCATGCTGGTGTCCCCTTCCGCTTGACTGAAGGAAGGCGCCATGATGAGAAGATCGTCCAGGTAAGGCACAATGCGAATCCCCTGAGCTCTGAGCAGGGCCATCACTCCCGCCAACACCTTGGTGAACCCTCTCGGAGCGGAGGTGAGGCCGAATGGAAGAGCCAGAAACTGAAAATGCCGATCCTCCACCACAAAACGAAGAAACCTCTGATGAGCTGGAAAAATCGGAATGTGAAGGTACGCATCCTTGATGTCTATGGACGTCATAAAGTCCCCCTGCCGGAACCGATCGCAGACCGCAGGGTTTCCATGCGGAACTTCCGGGGACGAATAAATCTGTTGAGAAACTTCAAATCCAGAATCGGACGGAACGACCCATCCTTCTTGGGTACAGTGGAGAGATTGGAATAATACCCACGCCCTACCTCCGAAGGAGGAACCGGGCAGACGACTGCTAATTCCAGAAGATTCCTTACCGCCGCCAGGAGCCCCTGCGCGGCCAAAGGATCCGAAGGTACCCGAGACCTGAAGAACCTTGGAGGAGGGCGTGACTCGAACTCCAACTTGTAACCGGCCGACACCACCTCCCGGATCCACCTGTCCGAGACCTCCTGGTCCCATACCCAAGAGAAGAGTCGCAACTGTCCCCCCACCCGTACGGGTGAGGGCGCCCCCTCATTGCTGAGCGGGCTTGGCAGCTGGCTTGGGCTTGGCGCCCCAGACGTGAACGGGACGGCCACGGCCTCTACCCCTATTCCAACTGGCGCCCCTGGAGGCCGAGAAGCCCGCACCCCTGCCGGCTCTGGCTCCCCGAAAGGACGGATTGAAGGGGGCCGTCCCCCGAAAGGAACGGCGAAATTTCTTGCGCTGAGGTAACTTACCTCCCTTGGCAACAGAATCCAGCCTCTCACCAAAAAGCCTCAAACCCATAAAGGGAAGAGCCGTGAGCGATCTTTTAGAATTAAAATCAGCCGTCCACTGTCTCAACCACACACGACGGATAGCTACCAGCAGGGCAGTAGCCCTGCCACACATCAACATGGCATCCTCCTGAGCGGCCAGAATAAACGACAAGAAGGATTCACAACGCTTAAGAGCGAGAGACTCATCACTGGTAGGCTCAAGATCCACATATAAGTCCCTGACAATAGACCTAACCACCAATGTCAAAAGAGCCGAAGCACAAACAGGCCTCAACACCGAACCCGCACAGACAAACCCATGGCGGGCCAGCTGATCAATCCGGCGATCCTCGCCGTCCCTGAGAGAAGTCGTGTCAGGAGAATGTACAACCGCCGTATTGGACAGTCCCAAGACCGGAGTATCTACCTCAGGAGGAACAGACCAACGCTTCATCAAGTCCGCCAGAAAAGGATACTTTCTATCCCAGCTAGGCGGTACCCCGACGAGACGCGTAGGTTGCTCCCATTACAACCTCTTCAAAATGCTGTTGACTGGTAAACTCCAAGCGCTGCTTGGACACCCCAAAAAGCTGACCCTTAGGCCGAGGAGCAACTTCCGGAGGATCCAAATCCAAAACCTCAAACATTTGAGCCAGAATAGTAGGCGTATCGGGAGGGGGCCTTCAGCCTGGTCCCCCTCAGCACCCAGCAACTGCTGAACCTCGGAATCCTCTTCCTCAACGAGCTCACCCTCTTCAAGGGGACGATCTGACCAATCCAGGTCCCCAATAACTTCCTCATCTGAATCCGGCGGAGGCGGAGACAGATGCTTCCGCTTAGCTGGAGCCTTCTGAGCGACCCCTGCGGAAAACATTTTCTCGAGGCTGGCCAAACGGGCGCATACCTCAGATTGCGAATCCCCACCCATGACGTCACACGGGGTCCGGAACAGGCGAGGGGGAGAGGGAGATGGCGTGGCCGATGAAGTACTAGGCACCGGAGTGCCGGACTGTCGCTCAATGTTCCGCTGTGCACATGGAATACATAAAATGACATCATCCCCCTGGAGCGGAGTCCCACAACCCCCACACAGCCTGGATTGTCCCGAAGGACCGTTTCCGGTATCTTTGGCAGCCTCCATATGGTGAAATTTATGGTATTCGCAGAACCCAGGGATTTACGCAGTAAGCGACCCGGGATGCCCCTTTAATATCTATATAATTCTTTAAAAACCCTGACCAAGGGAATATAGCATAAAAAATAACCCAATAAATGGAACAATGGCCTAGAAAAAAACCCCACTAGCCAGGTATATAAGACCGGGAGAGCCCTGTAAGATGGGGGTCCCAGGATCTGAAAAACAAAACAAGAACAACAATCATTCCAGTACAACAGCACACATGTCAAAATACAGTGCTTATAAACAAAAAGGCCGTCTCCCCCCCCCTTTAACCACAAGCCCTGGGCTGCTGGTTAAAACGGTCACCCAACCAGCGGAATCGAGGTGAGGGGGAGGGGGTGGGGGGAGAGAGAGAGAGAGAGAGGGAACACCAAAATACTAATAAAAATACAGTTAAAATATTATTGCAAAAAATAATAATCACGGCGTTGCTACCGCAGGCCCGAGCATCAGTCAACAAAAATGAGCCAATGAGAGAAAGAGGGTACCTCAGATCTTCTACCAACCCGCGGGGCTATTTCAGGCCGAAATGGCGGCCCCAGCCAGTAAGAAACGCCAGCACCGTCCAGGAGAAGGGAGAAGAAAGGCGGGCCCAAGGAAGCGCGGGAGCCGCGATAACCCCGTGGTTGCCCGCCCCTCCCCAAACGGCCAACCACGGCACGGGCCGCGCAAGACGGGCCCACTGTGCTGCCGAGCCGCAGGCGTCGGTAAAGATGGCGCCCGCTTCCCCCATGACCAGACCGGCGGAGCAACCGCCCGGTCCCCAACGAGCACCTGTCCCGGAAGACACGCCGCAGCAAGCGCCGACCTCGGCGCTCCCCATTCAGGCGGGCCCGCGGCGCAGAGCGCCGCCCGGCCCCGCCCACCGAAAAAACCTGACAGGAATACCGCGCCAACGGCGCCACCTAAATGGCGGGCCGGTAAAACACGCCCGACCCGCCCGCAATAAAGCAGAGGCCCGGCCAAGATAAATAAAAGTATAGCAGCCCCTGCCACCCGTCCCAGCATACACACTACACACAGCCACACATTAAGGGCCAGTAAGCTGGGAGGAAAGGGCATCACCTCATGTGCAGAACTGACAGGCTCGCTTGATGAGCCAGTACCTAACTGCTATGGAATTAGGGGCATCCCACGCCCGGATCACCACTCCGGAATCCCGTTATGCCCCATAATATGGGGTCGAACGGAGGAGCTAATCTCCTAGGCACTCAAGGTGCCATCTACCCTTGCCCAGCCTACAGCCTAAGCTGGGAGGCTGCCAGTTATACAGGGGGAGAAAACCAAACGGAGCTGGGCAGAAATAGACCGTAGGGGGGGGCGGGGTGATACCCCGGCTACCTGCAAGCAGGAGACTTCTTTCTTCTGTCTTGTCGCCACCTTGCAGAGAATAACACTGGGAGATTATTGGGAGGTACCAGGTATGTATAGACCGGGGGGGGGGCCTGTTGCTTTTTTGGAGATTCTCTGCAACACTGCCACCTAGCGGTAGGTATTACCCAAGTGTATTAATCAATGACTGAAGTGGGGTGTGTGACATACTTAGAATATAAACAATGTAAACAACAGATAAGGGCAGCTAAGCTGGAGACAGAAAGACTGGTCGCGAAAGAGAGTAAAACTAACCCCAAATTATTCTTTAGCTACATAAACCGTAAAAGGTACAAACCTGAGGGTGTGGGCCCCCTGAAAAGCAAGGATGGGACCCCTATAGAGGGAAATGAGGAGAAAGCTAATTTGCTTAACAACTTCTTTGCTTCTATATTCACAAAAAAGAATTTGACATGCCCAGTGAAATGCAGGGGAATAACCGAAACCCTCCATTAAATGTCACTGGTCTAACCAAGGAAGAAGTCCGGCACCGTCTCAAGCAGATGAAAATCGATAAATCACTGGGACAAGATGACATACATCCTCGTGTTTTAAGGGAGTTATGTACAGTAATAGACAAGCCGTTATTTCTAATATTTGTGGATTCCATAACTACAGGGTTTGTTCCGATGGATTGGCGCTTGGCAAATGTGGTGCCAATATTCAAAAAGGGATCTAGGGGGGAACCTGGGAACTACAGACCGGTAAGCTTAACATCTGTGGTGGGCAAGCTGTTTGAAGGTTTCTTAAGGGATACTATCCTGGAGCACCTTGGGGAAAATGACCTTATTACTCCATATCAGCATGGATTTATGAGGAATCGCTCCTGCCAGACAAACCTGATCGGCTTTTATGAGGAGGTAAGTTCAAGATTGGATCAGGGGGAGTCATTGGATATCATATATCTTGACTTTTCTAAAGCATTTGATACTGTGCCACATAAAAGGCTGGTACAAAAGATGAGAATGCTTGGACTGGGGGAAAACGTGTGCAGATGGGTGGGAAATTGGCTTAGTGATCGGAAGCAGAGGGTGGTTATCAATGGTACACACTCAGATTGGGTCACTGTTACTAGTGGAGTACCACAAGGGTCAGTTCTGGGACCAATTCTCTTCAATATATATATAAATGACATTGGGTATGGATTAAACAGTAAAGTCTCAATCTTTGCAGATGATACTAAGCTGAGTAAAGTAATTAAAACAAAGGAGGACAACAGGCAACTACAAACAGATTTAGATAAATTGGAAGCATGGGCAGTTAAATGGCAAATGAAGTTTAACACAGATAAATGTAAGGTTATGCACATGGGGAGGAGAAATCTGTGTCATGATTACACACTAAATAAAGAAACACTTGGTAAAACAACAATGGAAAAGGACCTAGGGGTTTTAGTTGACAATAAGCTCAACTGTAGTAATCAATGCCAGGCAGCTGCTGCCAAGGCAAACAGGATCATGGGGTGCATCAGGAGGGGCATAGGTGCTCATGACCAGAGCATCATTTTACCCCTGTACAAGTCACTGGTCAGACCCCATATGGAATACTGTGTACAGTTCTGGGCACCTGTGCTTAAGAAGGACATATCAGAACTGGAGCACGTTCAAAGAAGGGCAACAAAGTTAATAAAAGGAGTGCGGGGGCTAGAGTACCCGGAAAGATTGTCCAAGTTAGGCTTATTTAGTCTAGAAAAAAGACGATTGAGGGGTGATCTAATAACTATGTATAAATATATTCGGGGTCAATACAAGGATCTGTCCCACAATCTATTTATACCCCGGAGTGTAACCATAACCCGGGGGCATCCACTAAGGTTAGAGGAAAGGTGCTTTCTCCACCGACATAGGAGGGGATTCTTCTCTGTAAGAGCAGTGAGACTATGGAACTCGCTGCCAGAGGAGGTAGTAATGAGGGATACATTAAAAATGTTCAAAAGTGGCCTTGATGCCTTCCTGGCATGTAACAACATTTCCGGCTATGGCTACTAGACCACTGGAAGGAGTTAAACAGGCTGAACTGGATGGACTAAAGTCTTTATTCAGCCTTACATACTATGTTACTATGTAAAATACATTTTTTTATTTAAAATAAAGGAGTCAATTTTCTAAAAAAAAAAAAATTATTTATTTATTTATTTTACTTAATATTGTAAAAAAAAAAAAAAAATTTACAAACAAGACATTTCATGTTAAAGCCTAAACTCTGCTGCAAAAAAATATATATATAATTTTCCTGAAAGTTCCAGCAAAAATGGCGCAAAACATGGCGCAAAATGGGGAAAAATGACCTGTCAACAGAGGGTGACAAAATCTCAAGTAGGCTGGCAATTAAAAGGGTTAAAAGTAGCTATGCATGTTGGGTATTGTTCTGTTCGGGGGACCTTGCTCTTTCAGACTTAGCTTGTTTTTTTCTGGTTTGCATATTTATATTTTAGGAAAAGGTGTTTTTTATTCAGCTTTTTTATACATTTTTTAGGGAAACCCTGGGCAAACAAAAAACTCTTTAAGGAAATAATTCCAGAAAAAATGAGCCAACTACAACAAGTTGGGTACGCTTAGAAAGCCTAACATGTGTACTTTCAGGGAATATATGGTTTATGGGGGATATTCCAAATGTAAAGGGTTGTTTTGGTAGAAAAAGCACAAGGTGCGCACTTTGTCTGCAGAGCTAAAATTTTCAAGCAAAATTACCGTTAGCGTTACGCACATGCTTTACTTTGGGGTGTTTGGCAGCTCTTCCACTGACAGTAGCTATGCATGTTGGGTATCTTTCTGTTCGGGGGATGTTGCTTTTTCAGATTTAACTTGTTTTTTCTTGTTTGTACATAGTTTTTTTAGGAAAATGTGGCTTTGATTCTGCTTTTCTATACGTTTTTTAGGGAAACTCTTTGCAACCAAAGAATCCATTGAGGGATTACTTCCATAAAACTATGGCCACATCAGCAAGCCTGGTACACCTAGAAAGCTTGAGGTGTTTACTTCCAGAGAATATATAGTTTGTTGGGGGTATTTCAAATGTAAAGGGTTGTTTTGCTTGAAAAATTGCAAGGTGCGCATTTTGTCTGCAGAGCTGAAATTTTCAAGTAAAATTACCGTTACGCACATGCTTTACTTTGGGGTGTTTGGCAACTCTTCCCTTGACAGTAGCAATGCATGTTTGCAACTTGGTTGCAAATCTGAATCCTACAACACCAATTTTCAAGTAGGGAAGTGACCCCCTACTAGTGGCAGCAGCTCACCACCATCTCCAGCGCTTCCTCAAAACAACCGTTTTTCCTTCCACATAGTCTCTCAGTGTCACAGAGTAAGAGCAGCATAGAGATGGATATCTCACAAATCAGAAAAGAGTTTAATAAATCAAACTTGATTATAGAAGAAGAAGAAGACATGCAGGACATTTCTGACAGCTTTGATGAAGTATTAAAGACCGTCAACAACCTTCTACATAAAGAAATGGCCATCAGATGGCATGTCAACACCCTAGAGATATACATCGAGAAGAAACTAGTCCCTAGGAGTTTAAGATGGGATGTAGCCCCTGAAAAAGACAATGAAGGAAACATCCCAAACATAGATGAATGGCAAGAATTGTTCACAGAATGCAGCATAAATCTGATGAAATTAATAATAAAACGTAAAAAGAGAAAATTGGAACAAATAGTCACTAAGCTAGAGGAACTTCAAACCAACCTTGCGCCATGTAAAGAACTAACAGAGTATCAGTAACATATGTGCCAGATAAAAGAAAGACTGAAACGTTTTGAGAAAGAACAAAAAATCAAAAAACAACGCAAATTCACCAGAGACATTTCAGACCATAAGAATAGTATGGTTTATAAGTGGCAAAAAACCATACCATGTGCGAGCCCAAAAGAATCCCAAAGAGATGAGGAACATCACAAGAAAAGCAATCATACACCAAAACCCAAACAGAATTGGAACTGGAGCGGATACCCCAATCAGAACATACGCCCATACCCACAAAGGAGATACTACAGAGACAGAAGCATCACTCTGAGACGACCACGATATAAACCAGCTACCAACGAAGAAAGCATAACGAGACATGCACCAAGAAGGAATGACAAAAACAGATTCCCAACACACACAAGGGCAGATGGATATTGGCACCCTAACCAACAGCGAGCGATACCTCACCATCAGAGACCAAGAAACAATTACAAACCAATCTCATCTCATCCAGAGACAGATATGACAGTATGGATACGCCCAGCAGACCACACCGGAATTATGAACCCCTTCCCAGATACAACAAATTTCAGAAGAATATAACTCCTCCAAGATATCATAAACACCAGAGAGACCAAAACCACCACCATCCCAACAAACCCAACCCCAACAACACCACACCACCTTTCAGAGAACACAAGCAAAAAAGATTTTCAGAACCAGAATTGAGACATCACAATTACCGGGTTGAGCAATTACAGACAGAATCCACTACCATAGACCATCATCCCCATAGACATCCGGAAGATTTTTTAGATATCACTGCCTATCACACCCCAAAGAGAAAAAAGGTAGAATCAGAGGAAGAAGAGCAGGACTCAGAATACAACAGAAAAAAGAGAAGAGAACTAGAAATCCAATAGCACAGAACACAAACGAAACAAATGGTCTTTTTAACCTCAGCAAAACTACCTTTAATAAGAAAGAAATGGCCCTCCTTAACAAAGGAAACTCAACATCAAGAAATTTTATGGAGATAAGGAGGTCCTAGGATCACCAAGAGACCACCCTATAAATCAATCAGGAGAACCAGCAGAGTCCATAACTAATTCCACCATTCCGACAGACCAAACAATCATGCATAGTAGTTTAAGAAATAACTCCACCTTTAACCCACAAAATAATAATGGTGCAATAAGGATCTTTAAGGAAGCAATAATAAGAGACCTAAAAAAACTTAAACCAACAATCAACAAGACATATCTACATCAAGAGAAACACGAAGCAAAAATCATAAAAACCATTAAGGATAAACAAGAAGTAATAAAACCGGCAGATAAAGGAGGTGGAATAGTCATCCTAGACAAGGAAAAATACATCCAAGAAACCAACAGACTATTAGTGGATACTCAAACATACGAAAAACTAAAAGGAGACCCCACCAATCAATTCCATAAAGAACTAAGAATTCTACTCAACAAAGGGAAAAACAATGGCATCTTATCTAAAAATGAATTTAATTACTTAAACATTAGTTTTCCGCGGATACCCACTCTGTACCATCTCCCCAAAACTCCTAAAGACAAAAACAACCCACCAGGTCGCCCCATTGTGAGTGGTATTGGATCATTGACGAGTAGAATAGGTGAATACATCGACTCATTTTTACAGACTCTGGTTACACAAACCCCAGCATATCTAAAAGACTCAGGTGATCTGATAACAATCTTGCAAGAATTTCAACACAAACCTGAAATAGCTATGGGCACAGCCGACGTAAGCTCTCTATACACGATCATACCCCACCAGAAAAGTTTAGAAGCGGTACAATACTTCCTGGAGAAAGCCAACCAATTGCCACAACAACAAATACAATTCATCATCGAATGTTTGCATTTTGCACTCACGCACAATTAAAAAATATATAGATTAACACCGCGCTAAAATCTATAATAAATTTTCCTGTGAATTCCTTAATAACAACTTTTTAAAAATTATTTTGCTACAACGTGTCAAACCTTTCATTCACAAAAAGTCCCACAGCATTATATAGTTAAAAGACACGGAGCAATGAGGGCACAGTATGATGTGGCCACAAGAAACAGTCTTTAAAATGTTTTTTGGGGGGGTGTCCCACGGTGCATGCACATCACAGAAATGATCTTGTCACACGTGCCCGTCACCTCCACACATGTGCGCTTACCAGATTGATAAGATTTGGAAAGCCTTGAGACAATTTCTGCTATTAGGAGATTCCAGGTGCTTCAATGCTTCAGTGCACAATTTATACACTCATCACGGCCATAATGGGATCCGCTCATATATTTTGAAAAAGCACAAAAGAAATCTAGTGCAACCCCGTGGGAACTTTTTTTTTTTAAAAGACAATTTAATAAAAAAAATGCACTCACATATTCTTTGGAGTAATGCGCGCCAATACAAATACACAGGTTGGGAGGGAGTCCTTTTCTTTCCCTTTTTCCTTGCAACCGTTAAATTGGGCGCCAAAGCTTGAAATGAATGAAGTAAAGAGGTAGCCGCCGTCTCCTATCTCTTCTCCTAACGCGTTTCGTTGCGTGCGCAACTTTATCAAAGGATGAGCGGCGCGGCTAATGACACTTCTTTTATAGAGATCAAAGGTCCTCCTTGATTGTAACTTGAACCAATAGGAGCTTAAGGCAGTGAATATAATTAAGTCACATGTCAGGGGTGGGACTAGCGCAGCCCAGCCATAGGTCTGTGAATAGAATACGTGGGAGTGAACGTAGGTAATGCATATTCAATGCCGGAGGCGGGACTAACTCAGACGGGCCGAGCAGCAACCATTACGTTCGCTGCTAGAGGCGGGATGATATTTTAAGCTGGCCACCAACAACCAATGAGTATACTAGGCAGTGAATGTCATTATATAAACATTCACTGCCGGGAACGGGGCATGCATAGCCCGGCGGAACGTAAGGTTATGAAAGCCCAAAACAAAAATGCTAGGTCTTTGCTTTTTAAAGGGGAGTTAAGTAATGAACGGCATTTATGGCCGGTATTGCTAACTGGCCATATTGTCAGCAGGCAACAAACAAGCCCGTTTCCAATGGCCAAAAAGTGAAAACAATAAACAGTGAATGAAGCTGGACATCAAAGCCAGGATATAAAAAAACTGGACAGGGATGTTATACAGACGTTATCAAACGCTGCTGTACACGTCTAAAATGACAGTATAATCACTAGGAACGGAAAATTATAAATTATAAATTGTGTCTGCCATCTGTTAATCAGCACTTGTGCACTTATATTGCAGTCTAATATCTAACTAATGGGATATTATGTGCCAATGGTGTAGAACCTATACCTGCTGGGTCTAAAAGGTTGTTTATGACTTCACATCTGACCCTCAGCAGATGTGTACATAGACTACCAGGTGTGAAGGATAAAATAAACCTCTAAGTGAACCCTGATTAGGGGAAAGATAATTACTCAAATACAACCAACAAAATGAAAAATATATGTGATATAAGGACCTAATTCAGAATTCATATATAAAAGAGGTCTGTGTGTAAAATCCTACTCATAAGGATAGTGAAAAAAGAACCTATTTAGGGATTCAAAGGTGATGTGTAGGTGATAACATACACTAAATTCATAAATTAAAAAAATTTTTGTGTAGTATTGTAGCAGTTGCATGGAATAAAGGTTAAGTAAAGGACGCCCTCCATTAACAAACCATCAAAGAAATATTAGTGACATGTGAACACACATGAAATAGAAAGATAATTAAAAAAAATTTGATCATGGTGCACAAAAGAAGTTAAATATAATTAAGCTGTGTCAATAAAACAATTTAAATCAAATTCTACGTTTAGACCTAGCGGAGTGAAAGTGTTAAGTTGATAAATCCATCTACTCTCACGTTTGGAGATCTCCCGAGTTAGATTGGATCCCCGCCAATGCATTTCTACATGATCAATACCCATAAAGGACATGCATTTAGGATCACTGGCGTGTGTATGTTTGAAATGAGCAGATAAACTATGGGTTTCCAGTCCTTTTTTGATGTTGTATATGTGCTCTCTAATTCGTACATAGAGGGCCCTTGTGGTACGTCCTACATAATTTGCATGGACACCATATCAAATAAACAACATGCTGTGTGCGACAAGATATAAAAAAGTCTTGATTGCATGTGTTTTATTCGTATTTGTGGTGAATTCTTTTTTTGGCTTTGTGATAGGCAAGCATGTTTTACATCCCATGCAATTACCACATTTGTAAAATCCCCTTAGTTTCGTGGTAATAAGAGGTATTTTCCTTGGGGGATCAACATAACTTCGGGTTAAAAGATCTCTTAAGTTTGGGGCTTTTCTATATATTACTCGTGGACGTTCAGGCAATACAGGGCCCAATAATGTGTCATCCTTCAATATATGCCAATGTTTTTGAAGTAATTTTTTTAAAAACCTTGTGTTGCATACTGTAATCAGTAATAAATGACATATTGTGATTAGAATCTTGTGGTGTTATCCTTTTTGGTACAAGTAGAGGGGTTCTTTCTTTCTCTCTAATTAATAATTGTTGTTCTTTAATAGTTTGGGGGTTATATCCCTTTTCAATAAACCTGTTCGTAAGGACTGCAGACTGGGCATCATAAGTATCTATATGCGTACAATTTCTCCGAAGTCGCATGTACTGCCCCTTAGGTATAGCTCCCAACCAGTTTGGATGATGGCAACTGTTTTGGGGAACATATCCATTTCGGTCCGTGGGCTTGAAAAAGGTGGATGTGGTAAGAACAGTCCCTACTTTCTCTATGGTTAAGTCCAGAAAATTAATGGAACTTGGACTGCTGTCCATTGTAAAAGATAAATTGAAAGAGTTCATGTTTACCTCTGCAAAAAAGGCCTCCAGATCTAGTTGGGAGCCCCTCCATATACATAAGACATCGTCTATGTAACGTTTCCATACCGCCAAGGGGGGTCTCTCCACTTGGTCTATAAACTGTGTTTCCCACCAACCTACATACAAGTTGGCCATACTGGGGGCAAATTTAGCCCCCATGGCCACACCAGTGATCTGCAGATAGTAATTATCTGCAAACCAAAAATAATTGTGCTCCAAAGCGAACGTAAGACATTCTATGATGAAATCAATTTGTTCCATAGGTAAAGAGGAATCAGAGTTAAGGAAATGTTTAACCGCTAAGATTCCTTTATGGTGTGGTATCACTGTGTAGAGTGATGAAACATCAGCCGTAGCTAGCAAGGTAACTCCTGTCCAGTCCCCATTTTCACAGAGATTGATCACTTGTGTGGAGTCTTTAAGATATGAGGGGAGTTTGATGACTAAACCTTGCAAAAATACATCGATGAATTCACCCAAACGACAGGTTAGGGATCCCCTCCCAATAACAATGGGACGGCCAGGTGGTTTTTCTAATCCCTTATGGATTTTTGGCAACTGGTAGATTGTTGGTATTCTTGGCGTTGTAGGAACTAGGTAATTGTACTCCTTAGGAGTCAGGAGGCCTCTCTCTAGTCCACCTTCTAACAACCTAATAAGAGCCTCCTTATATTCTCTTGTAGGATCCTTGTTCAGGAGTTTGTACGTGGCCCGATCGGAAAGGAGCCTATTTAGTTCTCCTACATAATCGGCCTTGTTAAGGACAACCAGCCCCCCCCCCCCCCTTGTCAGCCGGCTTGATAACTATTTCGTGTTTTTTTTCCAGAGATTTATATCCTTCAAGTAGATTAACTGGCCAGCGTTTACGTTTCAAGGATAAACTTTTAAGGTCTCTCGTCATGGCTGTTTTGAATGCTTCTAATTGAGAATTAGATGTATTGGGAGGATTAAAAAGTGACTTATTACGTAAATTGGTATGTTGTATAATACTCCTATCCCTATTTTCATTCTCTAGTGCCACAAAATTTTCAGATTCCTTTGTCAGGAAGAACTTTTTTATTGAGAGTTTCCTTATGTATTTTTGTAAATCAACAAAGGTGGCAAACGGATCTAAATTTTTAGGGGGAGCGAACTTCAAGCCACGATCTAAAAGTGATAACTCATTTTTTGTTAAAGTAACAGAGCTTAAGTTGAAAATGCCCAGTCCTATTGGCGCCTTATCTTTCTTGTGTTTGCGGCCACCTCTCCGCCCTCGTTTTCCCCTCCTTTTCGTTTGAGTGATCCCCGATTGGTCAAATCTGTGTATCTCCCCCTGTCCCGGAGTGGGGTAGGTGTACGTACTCTGGGTGGGGTGGGTCGTTGTCCGTGAAAAGGGGCCGGGCGGGGTAGCGGACTATCATTTACAAAAGAGCGTTGTGTGTTGGCGGAAGCACCCGGAGATTGTTCAAAGGTATGTCCAGCCGTGTGTTTCCACCAAGCTCGCTCCAAATGGTTGGATCGTCTATTGTCCTGACTAAAATGTTTTCTTTGATAACGTTGTTTCTTAGAATGTTCATTAGGATATTCATTACCATCAGTAAATGTTGGTCTTCTAGCACTCTTATTCTCCAATCTATAAGATTGGGACCTTGTTGTGTCCAGGTGGTTAACTTTATCTTCCCTATCTTTCTTTGTTTCAATACAAACCTGCCAATTGAAGACCTGGTTTGAAGCATAGTCTCTTTGATCTCTACGGAACTTCCTAATTTTTCTATTTTTAATAGTCAGTTCATCTTTGTTTAACCTTTCTTTTAAGCTTTCTGATCTAGTTTGAAACTCATTGGAACCTATCATTGGACTCATGCACCCTTTAATTGCCTCTTTATCAGTGTCAAGAGCGGACAATTGGACTTTCTTTTTGGAAATCAATCTCTCCAATAGTGCCAATCCACAACCATTGAAGAAATTGAACCAATCCAGACATCCTTCTGGGGTCTCATCCCCATCATAAATTTGTAAATGCCACCGTAACTGTTGCGGCACCATCCGCTTGGCTACATATGGTTCTAATGTGGCAACATCCCATTTTAATCTCAGCTCTTTATTTAGGATTTTGTATAGTCCTTTAAAGTCATCTTCTAAACTACAACTTACTTAGTGTAGGGATGCCATCACTATTAAAGATACTATCCAGATCCATTTCCCTTCTTTGGCAGAATGTAAAAATATCCATGGTTGCAAAACAACCCTAAACAGCAGCTGGTGTATATGAATGAAAACTTTAACAATAAAAAATATATAGATTAACACCGCGCTAAAATCTATAATAAATTTTCCTGTGAATTCCTTAATAACTCACGCACAATTACTTCTGGTACGAGAATCAATTTTACCTACAAAAGATTGGTGTAGCTATGGGAGGCAAATTTGCCCCAAGCGTCGCCAACTTATTCATGGCTCAATGGGAATCAGGAATCCTCCATGGACACAGACCAAAGGAATTGCTACTATACAAAAGATACTTAGATGACTGCCTCTTTTTATGGAACGGGCCCAAAGAACATCTCGAATCCTTTTTATCATCACTCAATCAAAACGATTGGAATATAAGATTCACGTTTGAAGCAAACATGTCCGAGATTAATTTCTTAGATCTTACAATCTACAAGGACAAGAACCAGATCAAGACAAAAACGTTCTTCAAAGAGACCGATCGCAAAAGTTTTATTCCTATCGACAGTTGCCACCACCCTAAATGGCTACAAAATATCCCAAAAGGACAATTCACAAGATTAAAAAGAAATTGTACAGACGAAATCGTTTATCATCACCAAGCCCAAGCTCTAGGGGCCAGATTTATCGAAAAAGGATACGACCACAGAATCATTAATAACACCATTGAAGAGATCCCTCCACAAACACAAGACATACCAAAACACAAAACCAATCCAAAAAAACCTGAAAAAATAAAAATACCGTTCATCACGGGTTTCAACAGAAACTATAAACAGATTGAGGCGATCTTCAAAAAACACTGGAACATATTGCTAATCGACCTCTCCTTACAGAACATAATTCCTGAATGACCCCATTTCATCTACAGAAGACCCCAAACCCTCTCACAACATCTGGTCAAGAGCCATATTAATCCCCCACCGGACCCAACCCCACAAAATAACAAGTTCAACAGATGCAGAGATTGCCTGGCATGTAAAACAGCAATAAAACACACATCTCACCCATGCAGATAACCTCATTTAAAGATCCAAAGACAGGAAAAGAATATAAAGTTAAAGGTATAACATCCTGCAACACAAAAGAAGTAATTTATTGCCTACAATGTCCATGCAATCTCCTATATATCAGCCGGACCAAGAGACAATTTAAGATCCGCCTAAGAGAGCACATCAGGAACATCACGAAGGGCCTGGAAACTCACAGCGTGTCTGGCCACTTCAAAACCAATCACAATCAAGACCCCAGACAGCTCAATTATTGGATAATAGAAAAAATTAAACCGGACCTTCAGCGTGATTTAATGAAAAGCCCAAACTCTTAAAAAACGGTTCCCCAGCATCTAAAATTAATATATTTTACGTTTTTAGTGACTAACTTATTATTCTTTCCCCCACTGGGCTGCAACTCTGTTCAGGAATTTAGGATACGGGCGCCGCCATCTTGACTCAGAAGCATCACACTTACTGAGGAGAGGAGAGTGGGATAAGGTACAGGGGGCGGGTTATAGCTGTGCTTTGCTCAGACAGAGCAGAGCTGGGGTCAGGTAAAGGTCAGCAGTCCCAGAATGCAGAGCAGCACAGTCAGGAGGCACTTCCTGTTTGCAGGCTGCCTGATAAGATGGCGGCTTCCATAAGCCGCCATCTTGGATGTTTAAAGGCTCATAACATGCAGTAGATGCAGGTAGGATGATTTTTAATGTCAGCAATCTGTATGTACAGGGTGTGGGAAACATATAACTCTTATTCAGAGTGAAGGTCCGCTTTAAGAAAAACTGGAGATGTTCAAATATTGATATGGAACTTTCAAAAAGAGAAACTTTCTGGATATTCGAACTTAATTCACTCACTCCACACGGATTGAACATAGAGATCGATTTAAATTGTTTTTTGCAGAACAATTAAATTCAACCATGAACAATTCGAGGAGCCATTTGTCACAAATACTGTCATCCTATCAAAATTAAGTCTAATTCTAATCCACCACTATATTTCTTATCTACCTTCGTTTACCATATAATATTGTTTTTTATCTAATTGTTCTCTCATATATTCTTTAACTGATATATTTCTTAATATACTCTTATCTGATAATTTTTAATATATATTATATATTATATATTTTTATTAAACGAATCGTTTATTTTACCTTCACCCTATCCATTTCACTCTATCATATATATTTTTATACATCATATTTTCATTATCAAATGAATAATTAATTTTTTATCCTATTAATATTTAAGATCTTATACTCCTATAAACACAGTGGATATAAATATATCCTATTGGCTAATCCATACTGTTCTTATACTATAAATTTGGAATGAATCCACTTTCATATTTACATTTTTATATTTAGATATTTATATAAATATATTTATTTACACACAGAACTTTAACATTAAGTAGTCATTATCTCCAAACAACTATAATTTAAATTCCTCAGTTTTTTCCTCTCATTTACTGACAATACCTTGTCTCTAATATATTTTACTTTATTTTCTGTACCTGTCGGCTTTGCCGACACAGCGCAGCTCCTATATCAGCGGTACTCAACTGGCGGACCGGGGTCCGAATGCGGACCTCTGTGCCAGATTTCTGGACCCCTGCCCTGACAGGATTGGCGATGTAGTTTGTCTCCCTGACAGTGTCTCATGACTCCCTGACACTTAGCATTGCAATATGAAGTACTGCATGTGCAGGAAGTGGCATTGCAAGGTATAATCCACCCCCAACCGGCCCCCAGTGCGCTGATTTCTAACTATCCACCCCCCCGACAGCACCCTGTCTGGACCTTCGCCTCTCACCAGATGCCTGTAAATGGACCTTTACAAGAAGTGGTTGAGTACCCCTGTCCTATATCAATGAATAGAACAGGCTCCCAGCCGTCAAAAGGAGATGAATGCGGCCATCCAAATCTGACACAAAGCTGTTACAATGTTGCAAAACATAGAGAAGTCTTCACACTACTAAAAGGATACATATACAACAGCCTATTCCAACGCCGCCTTTATGATACAAATGTATCAGATGAAGCCCAAAGAAAAAACTCTGAACTAAATCAGTGAAACAATTGTAACAGCTGCATACAAGCTGCCACAAACAGCTACTACATTTCCCATGATCCTTGAAAACATCACGTGAACATTTCAACCAATAAAAAGAGAGCTGAAAAGCAGCTCACTATCAGTTCCCTGAAGACGGTGACCTCACCGAAACGCGCGTCGGACACTGGAGCCAGGCGGGGACGCCGCTCCAACTGATCATCCTTCTATTTTGAGCCATTTGAAGTACTAAGGACTTAATTTAAACAAAACCTTCAACGCACACGGAGGATTTTAACTTTCAATCACAGCGCAGACCGGCGCTGCAACGGACTGCTTGTTCCTCCCTTCCCACAGCGCGGACCGGCGCGGCAACGGACTGCTCTTCCCTCTCTCCCCTCCACACCACCCACACCGCTCCTACCCCCATTTCACCACCTGCTACCTTAATAAATATGTGTTTTACCCTAAACACAATGCAGTAAGACCGTTATTAATACAACCGATAACAACCAATTCATCGTTGGACTTCTCAGCAGACAAATAAAAAGAAAAAAAGCCACACAGATGGGATCCAACTAACGGCCAGAAGGATCTCCTACCTCGCCAATTGGAACACCACAACCTCAGAGGCCCTGGGCAGGTCAAGTACCCCCGGGCCGCGGCGGTAAGTACTTTAACACGTCTTTACCGGCATATTATATTTAGTAAGTTTAGTTTAGTTTAGTAAGAAACCTTTGCTATACACCCATAAGGACTGTTTATTCAAAATACAGTTTTCTTATGGTCTGACAGCATAAAGTAAAACACCCCTGATCCGGGAATTCCCCTAAAAAGGGGGTGTAACACTAATCCCTGCGAGTTTCACTCCCCATCCGAGGGGATCTCTCCCCCCTCCCAGCGCGCCACAGCAGATATCTCCTCTTCCAACCGCATACCAACTTGGTTGCAAATCTGAATCCTACAACACCATGTTGGGTATCGTTATGTTCGGAGGATGTTGCGTTTTCAGATTAAACTTGTTTTTTCTTGTTTGTTTATAGTTTTTTTAGGAAAATGTGGCTTTGATTCTGCTTTTATCCTTTTTTTTAGGGAAACTCTTTGCAACCAAAGAATCCATTGAGGAATTACTTCCAGAAATCTATGGCCACATCAACAAGCCTGGTACACCTAGAAAGCTTGAGGTGTGTACTTCCAGAGAATCTATAGTTTGTTGGGGGTATTTCAAATGTAAAGGGTTGTTTTTCTGGAAAAACTGCAAGGTGCGCATATTGCATAGCATAGTTGTATTTTACCTGAAAATCCCTTAAAGCGCTGTTTCAGTTTGGGGGAGTCTCCTGGGCAGGAAAGGGTGTCTACCTATACATGTGTGGTATCGCTGTAACCGGGAGAAATTGGGATTTCACACGCAATAAGATTTTATTGACAAACTTACATTTTTTATTACAAAAAAAACTACAAATTGTAAAAAATATATATGTATTTTTTTGCACATATTTCACCCAAAAATACACCTAAAAAATGACAAACAAGACATTTCATGTTAAAGCCCAGACTCTGCTGAAAAAAAACAATATATAATTTTCCTGGGAAATCCCTTCAAAATTACATTTGAACATGGGGAGCGCAAAATAGTGCAAAATGGTCTGGCAACAGAGTGTGACAAAAACTCCAGGTAGGCTGGCACTTAAAGGGTTAATCATTACACCTGGGTAATTTCTGCCCGGATGGGCGTGTACTGCAAGATCAAAGGTGTGGCTCCTCCCGGCCCCCATAAGTAGCAGCTGCCTCTAATCAAAGACCAGTAATTAAATAGCAGTAAATCATAACAAGAGGCTAAGGCCAGGAGGCCCCGAATATAGGAGACCATGTTACTTCACACCGCCTCCACTTGTTTTCTCTCGAAAAATCCTTCTCGTCCTCTTTTTTTTTTTTTTTTTTTACAAGTGTCCTATTAAAAAATAAATGGAGTAAATCGCCATAAAAAAGGCATCCAGGACATAAAACCCCAAAAGAGGGCGGTTCGGACAGCCTGGAATGGATCGGAATCAAAACCAATTCTACAGGTGAGTCTCACAGAATTGTGTTTTTGCTTACAATCCATTCAGGGCCGTCCCTTAATCATTACACCTGGGACATCCAAAAGCAGTGCCTAATATGGGCGGGATCCCCAACGCGGTACAGCAGGTAGTTCAATTCACTACCGCCTGAAGTACCTTTCGACCAAATACAGTGTCAGCTGAGGCCCTAACACCTACCTTGTAAAATTGGTAAATGTATGAACCAAAGACCAGGTGGCAGCTTTACAAACCTGTTCCACCGAGGCCTGATTCTGAAAAGCCCAGGAAGCACCAATGGCCCTAGTGGAAAGAGATGTGACCCAAACAAGGGGCTCCCTCCCCTTGGCAGAAGACTCTTACCACTGTCTGTCTAATCCATTGACTGATGGCAGACCTTTCCATGGACCCTAAGGTATGACATAAGTCCAAACTATGGAAAGATTGTGCAGTAGTGAGATAATACCTTAATGTTCTCACTACATCCAAACTATGAAGAACACCCCTTCCTTATTACACACTGGAGCAGGACATAAGGAAGGCAAAAACCATCTCTTCATTAAAATGAAAAGATACCTTTAGGAAGAAAATCCTAAAACACTCAAATAACGATGCTTACCGATAAGCTGCTAATTCAGAAACCCGCCTGCTGAGGTTATTGCCACTAAGAGATAACCATAAGCGCCATTAGACTTAATGACGCATCTACCATGGTTCAAAAAAGAGGACCCTGAAAAACAAGTTCAGGTCCCAAGCCGGCAGAAGTAGATTAAGAGGAGGTCGCACATGAGTGACTCCTTGTAAAACAAGTTCTGATAAAAACATTCTCAGCTATGGGTTTCTGAAAGAAGACCGCAGATATCTGTCCTCAATTGAAGACCTTCATCAAAACTTCTGCAAAAAATCTATATATTCTGTAAACAGAACAGTACTACAAGCCAACCCCTGAGTTCCCAACAAACGATAAATGCTTGCCAGACTGTACAGTAGATCACTTGATAAAGATTTAAAGTGGACCAACACCCAGGATTTTGACTATCCTGGGTCTTGGTCCACTTCGGTGGGGCACCCCCGATCGGGGTGCCCCGCTGTGTGAAACCCCCCCTAACCCCCCGAAAAACTCACCTCTCCCCGCTCCCAGCGCCGACGTACAAGAACGTCTAAGCGGCAGCCGCCGCCGCCGCCTCCCTCGCGTCACTTTCGGCGCGCGCGCGCCCCCGCCGGCCATTCGCAGACGGCCGGCGCGGGCACGCGCACGCCTACAGGAGTGCGAGGGAGGCGGCGGCGGCCGGCCGCTGCCGAAGATAAGGTAAGGAGTTTGGGGTGTTTGGGGGGGTTTCACCCCGCGGGACATCCCGATCTCGGATGTCCCGCGGGGTGGGGGGTGATCGGCCCGGGAATCTTATAGATTCCCGGGCCGATCACCCGTGGGTGTTGGTCCACTTTAATCCTGGCCAGAATCATAAAAAAAGCCTTTCTTCCAAGACAAAGGATTTAATAGCCAGGCCTTCCAAGGCAGAACTTGTGATTTGGGATGCTTTAAGGGCCCTTTTGTGAGAAGATCTGGATCGTCGCCTCCACAAGTTGCCCTGCGACATCCTTACTATGTCTGAAAACCACCGACCTTCTTGTCACGAGGAGCCACCAAAATGTTTGGGACTCCCTTGTGAGCTAAACCTTTTTTAGTACTCGACCCAGGAGTGAAATCGGAGGGAAATGCATAAAGAAGCTTGAATGCTGACCACTGAAGAGTCAGGACATCTGTTGCTATTGTTAGAGGATCCCTGGACTGAGACAACCTTCGGACCTTCCAACTGAGCAGTGATGCAAAAAGATCTACGTCTGGGATCCCCCAGTACATGCATAGGGATTAAAAAACCCACTGGCTAAGAGACCATTCCCTCTGATGCAGGACCGTTTTTCTGAGATGATCGGCCTACAAGTTGTCCACTCCAGGTATGTGTACCACCAAAAGACAAGTAAAAACCCAGCTCACTTCCATAAGGGCTTTACTGCTTCTGATGACCTCATGGTGGTTGATATAACCCTTTCAGTGCCAAGCACGTAGATTCTACATGCTCGCTTCTACTCCACTTAAGTGCCAAGCACTGACTTTCCCCCCTGCTGGTTAAAAAAATAAAAAATACTCACCTGACCCCTCGTTGGATCTCAGCCGGGTCTCCTCTTTAATTTGGTGCCATCCGATCCCCCATGGGGGGTCGGATGGCTCCAGGAGAGCCCCCGGAATAGCCCTCCCGCTTCGGCAGCAGCAGCTGCTAACTGTAAAAGAAAAAAAATTTAAAATGACATTTACTTACCTGAGGCCGCGCTGTCTCCCAACGGGTGTCCTCTTCACTGGGGGGGGGGGGGGAGGGGGGGCTCCGATCGCCCCTCCCAGCCTCTTCCGTGGCGAGAAGAGGGCAGAAATTGCCCTTCCCCCCACTTTCTGGAACGGGTCTGCTCGTTGTGATGTCACCAGCAGCCCTCTTAATGCCGGCACCCGACACAGAGAATCAGTCTGCTCGGGTGCCTGGAGGAGAGAGGCGGGGAGGAGGAGAGGGATGAGTTTGCCCCCCCCCCCTCCCCAGGCTCTCTCTTCCAAACACCCGAGCAGACTGTCATCGCAAATCGCCGGGGGACACAGGATCGGAGGTGAGTAAATTAAAAAAAAATATATATATATAAAGGGGGGGCAGAGGAGCCCGGGCCCACATAGGGGCCTGTAGGCTGCAGGGTGGGGGACACAAAAGCTGGCCCCTCCACTCTGTTCCTACAAGCCCCCATAGCTGGTCCCGGGCTGGTAATGCTGGGTAAGGGGGACCCCATTTAAATTTTTTGGGGATTTTTAAGGGTTTTTAACCCTTACAATTCCCAAAAAAACGGGGTCCCCCCCCCCCCCCGGGAGGGGTATCCTATGTCTTTTTTTTGTTAATTAACCCGTTATGTTTATAGTGTGGATTGTAGTAGTATTTTATTTGTAAATGTTATAAAGTGCTATTTTCAGTTTGGGGGGTCTCTTGGGCCAGAATGGGGGGGGGGCTACCGATATGTGGTGCCGTTGTAATCGGGAGAAATTGGGCTTTCACATGCAATATGTTTTTCTCTAATAAAGTAAATGTTTTATTTAAAATAAAGGAGACAATTGTCTAAAAAATATTTATTTATTTTTACACAAAATATTAAAAAAAAACAGAAAAATTACAAAAAAAGACATTTCATGTTAAAGCCTAAACTCTGCTGCAAAATATATATCTATAATTTTCCTGGAAATTCCGGCAAAAATCACGGTTAAACATGGCGCAGAATGGGGAAAAATGACCTGTCAACAGAGGGTGACAAAACTTCAAGTAGGTTGCCAATTTAAAGGGTTAATAGTACCTATGCATGTTGGGTATGTTCTGCTCGCAGGACCTTGCTCTTTCAGATTTAGCTTGTTTTTTCTTGTTTGCATATTTATATTTTAGGAAAACATGTTATTTATTCAGTTTTTTTATTCTTTTTAGGGAAACCCTGTGCAACCTAAAAATTATTTGAGGGATTACTTCCAGAAAGATGAGCCTACAACAACAAGCTGGGTACTCTTAGAAAGCTTAACATGTGTACTTTCAGGGAATATATGGTTTATAGGGGATATGCCAAATGTAAAGGGTTGTTTTGGTTGAAAAATTGCAAGGTGCGCATTTTGTCTGCAGAGCTGAAATTTTCAAGTAAAATTACTGTTATGCACATGCTTTACTTTGGGGTGCTTGCCAACTCTTCCCTTGAC